>OY660873.1:27457948-28057948 GCA_962446985.1 Xyrichtys novacula
TACACAGCTGTGTAGATATGTAATGACCCAAAAGTTTAGCCTTGACAGAAAACGACCAAGGCGTTAGCATACATTAGCTTTTGTTCCATTAGCCATTTTCACCCTTTGCTCTGTGTCATCCCCTGCTCTCTTTTATATCAGTCCCATCTGTAAAAGGCCAAATGCAGCATAAAGAGTTCTTTATATTACCAATCTTAAATTCAATGGGTACAAGCCGTGGGTCCTCCAGGATGTTTAGCCGTCTCTTCTTACGCCAGCAGCGAGCTGGGTATGTGTACAGCTGACCTGGAGCGTGACCTGAAACACAGACAGATGTCCAACTTGGTTTAAAATCTCACAACTATAAATCACAGAAAAAAAATGTTTGTTTAGTAAAAGAGATGGTCACATGATCCGGGGTATGAGTACTGTTATTTCAACTCTGCATTAAATTAGATCAACTGAATCCATATCAAATAAACAGCCAGTAACCATTACGACACAAATAAAAGTCAGATTGAATGAGGGAGTCTTTTTGCAAACCTGTATTCACTCCTTCTTTACATGTGTGTCACTCTTTAAATGGAAATCCAAATGTTTTTTTTTTTTGTCAATGTTTTGCATCATGAAACCAGACTGCGTCTGCAGCCTGAGCAGCACCAAGCATCTTCATGTAATAACAGTCACAGCCTGTTTTATTGCCACCTTACCCTGATGTTGGAGTGATGGCTATGAGCTTAAATCTGTGTTAGAAAACACTGAGCAGAGAGCACTGAGGTTTATTACAATCCTTCACTCTCCAACTCCTCACTGCTCTCTGTATGCTTCAGTCTGCTGGTCTGCATCATCTACATGGAGACAAAATCACTGCAGGTCCTTATTTGTCACATGCTCCTCTGTATGTTGTTGTCAGTCTGACTTTGTTGCTGCTTGTCTAAGTCAGGACACTCTGTAAGACCCTTTTAATCCCAGTGAGGCTTTTCTCTTTAACTCAATTTCAATAAAATAATAATCAAATCAAAGATGTTATTTAGGCTGACAAAAACATCTTTATTTACTTCTCAGTTACATTGTGACTTCAAGATTTACTCTGGATTTAATGATCCATTTACATTGAACCGAATTGAACTGAATCATTCTCTATTTATGTGACTCATCATTGGATCAAGTCTTGGTCATGAAGGATCAAATCCAAATCAAACTGAAACTGGATCAGCTTATTAGGGAGAGATTCAGACCCCAAATGAGTACACTACAGTCTCTGATCTTAACAGCGTGTGTGCCATCTTAAAGAGTAAGTGAGCCTGTGTCCTGGTTTAGCTACGATTATGAACTCTGAGGAAGATGATTTCAAACTCATTTAAAAGTTGTGTTATACATGAGCCATTCATCACTTTTACAAAAGAAGATTATTGTCTCAGCTGTGGGCAGTTTTCCGTAAACTTTCTGTTGATGACTTTTTATGATATCCAAAAGTTACGAGATCATCACTGACAAGATCGTCTTTGTCCACAAGGGGCGCCAAAATCAAAATGATACAAAGTTTCTCACAGGTGCTCTAAGAGTTTGAGTTAAAATTCAACAGTAAACAGCAGAGAGTTCAAGTGAAGTTTACTGTTTGCATAACTTTTTAGTTTTCATCGTGTGATAGGTATATATTTATGCTGTACGATACTATAAAAATTTAATCAATTGGAATAATAATTTCAGAATATTTGGTCTTCACTCACATGGCTCATTAAATGTGATCAGTGGACATTTCTCTGTTGTTGTAGCACAAATTGTGTAAATAAATCCAACTTTTTTTCTGTGTATCAAACTTTGTGTGAAATTACACAGCTGATAAAAAATACATGATAAAAGTATAAATTAGTTAAAAGTTTAATAAACCGAGTGATAAAAAAAAACTAAACCAAAAACAACAAAGAAAAAGAAAGCTATAACTTAAAAGTAACAAGGAAACAAAAGCATTGTTCAAACAGAAACCAGGCAAAGTCTATAAACTCAGAACATTACCACACACACACAAACACAAAAACGCACACGCTCATACACTCACATGCTCACACACTCTCTGTAGAATAGCTGGTGCCAGCGGCGTATCGTCGCCTACAGGGGTGTCTGATTCACTGCCAAAACACACTGCTGTTACAGAGACAGAGAGAGCGGTGAGGAAACACCCTTTGGGAAAGTAAAAAAGACATGGAGGTGTGAAAGAGAGGAGGCCTGGGAGAGAGGAGGAAGAACTGAGGGAGAGGAGAGAGGAAAGGAAAGAAGGAGGCTGCTGATAAAATGGCTGGAGAGGAATGTTTCTGTAGCTCAACAGCTGGCAAAACCACAAACACACACAAAGAGCCCTCCTGAGTGCTCTTTCTGCTTTATCCTGCTCAGGTATCGAACACACACCTGGTCCACGGTGGTTCTTCTCCATCCAGATGTAACAGTTGCTCTGGGCCACGCCGGTCTGGGAGTCCAGGAAGGGGAGCCGCATGGAGCGTTCGGCGCACAGACGGGCATTATAGCTGCGACAGTGTTCAATGGCCTCCTTATAGAACTCCTCACCAAGACTGAGAGAGGAGATAGAGAGGAGTAGGAGGGAAATATACAAGAGGAGGGAGTGTAAGGGTCAAAGGTCAAAGACAGAAGTCCAACATTAAACTGAACATGACAAAATATTTTTGTCTGTTTATGAAGAGGTTGAACAAGTACACACAGAAACGTGTGACTGCTTCAGCTGCTTTGCTTTAATTAATTTATAAAAAGTAAAAGCATGAGAAAGTCCTCTGAGTTTCAAAGTGAAGGGACATTTCAATGAGCTGTTTCTGTACCAACATTAACAAATCCTGAATCTTAATTTAAAAACCAAATCACTGAAATTACTCTCAACATTAATTTTAACCAAAAACTGTTCAAATTAACCAAAAATAGAAGTAAAAGACCAACTCATGTCTGCAGACACTGCAGGCAGTCTGGTTAATGTACATGGGGTGAGCAATGAGGTTTACAGACATCTCCTGGTCCCCGTGTCAGGGTCAGGACCCTTCAAACATGCTCAGACTGTTCAGGCTCAACAGAAGTGAGCTGGTGTGGTCTTCAGGGGGATTTCTGTTGACACCTGCTCTTCCTGACCTTACACTTGCATCACATAGAGCCACATCTGTCTCACAGCAACAGGTAGCAAACTAATGAGCTTAACAAGCATAAATATACAGCATTAAGCAACATAAAATACCACCAATGGCATTGTCAAAAATGCAAAACAATCTTTCAAGTCTGCAACAGGAAGCTTTAAACCTCCTAACAGAGGGCAGCGTCTCTCACATCGTCTGCAGAACAAGAGAAGTTTTCCTGGAGGTCTTATTGGCTTGTGGCAGGGCTGCCTGTTTATTGCACTCTGCATGGATAAATACTCTTTAATACCAATCATTGTCATGCAGTATGAATTGTGCCTCTGTGGTGCAATCAGTCTTCATATGCACCATTCTGAGGATGCAGCCCCTGAGTTTAGCTATTATAAAGGGAGCAGCTTTAAACCTCAAAATGGGGACAGCACATACTTAAAACTGAGACTGTGCAGCAAAGTGACCCTCACTGCTGATGTAGCTGACTGATGCACGACAACCCTGGATGCAGACATTAGACAGAGTTAAATTTCTGTCTTTAATTCATTTATGATCATTTAATTTTGTCTTTAAATTCATTTGAACTGTGATAAACCCGACTGTAATACATTCATTTTCACTCAAATGTGAGATCACGCTTAAAATCACTGCTAAAATGAGTAAAATGTGATGACTTCCACGACAGATGGAGATTTCTCTGTGAAATCCGGTCAGGTTCTTTCAGGTTTTAATTTGTAAGTGTCCGTGTGTAGTGTGTGTGTTTGTGTGTAGCCTTCAAACTGCACACACCTCTTCAGGTATGTGCATGTGTGTAAGTCAGAGGGGCATCAAGTGGAAAGTCAAGGGCAGCATGTGTATGTGTGTGAATGTGTGTGTGTAGGCCGCAGAGATGCTCAGTCCTATTAACCTGGGTCACGGTGGACGAGCTGGCAACCACACACTGTTAAAACCACACACAAACACACACACACACACACACACACACAGTCTCACTCACACACATGCAGAACATCTGCACATTTAACACATCTTCCAGCGTGAGGGTAGCTCATGCACTGTATCTTTACACCTGTGCAGGTGTGAGTTTGATTATCATTCAGTGTAATATCCCCCCTCTCTCCCCCATCCCTCTTCCTCCTTCTTACCTGTTCTTGATGACTGCACCTCCAGATTGCCTGCAGAGAGAAGACAAAAAAGACAAAAGACATTTGGTGAGTCACTCCTCCTCTCCTCTTCTCATTCTCTCAAATCCCCCCTTCTCTCTTTCCCTCTCCCTGTTTTTACATATTTAACTTTTGCAGTCAGTCCATCTCCTGCTACACTTCTTCTTATTCTTCTCCTTCTTCCTCTTCTTGTTTTTGGTTTGATTTTCATCTCGCTTCACACATCTCTCCCTCCTCCTTGTCTCTCTCCTGTTAATCACTCCTCTCTAGTGTCTTCCTGCTGAGAGCAGACATCAAGGTCACACTGCTGCACAGACAGTAGATACAGGACACACTAAACTACAGTTGCACACACACACACATTGACAGATACAGTGCAGAGCCAAAAGCAAAGCTCGCACTCACAGTGCAGCTGCTGCTTGTAAATCTATGGATCAGCTCTATGCAGTTTTTCCAATGTGTTAGTGGTTAATTTATTATTAAATTAATTATTATTTGTTATTAAATCTATTAAATCAAATCGTAACGTTAGGATAGATAATGCTGGTTATCATAAACTATCCTTGCATATTCATAAGTTGTATAAACCGATAGGCAAATTTCCTAGCCACTTCATAGTTAAAAATAACACATACAAAAGGAAACAGAAATATTTGAACAGATACATAACAGTTTTATCAATAATAACTTTTAACAAAGGAGCTGCACAGAAAAAAGAGGACTTGAGCACGAACCAGTCTTGTAGTAACTACAGGTCAACATTGCAACCAGCAGGAAGAAAAATGTATATTCTGTGTAATTAATTTCTTAAGTTTTTCCTCAACCCCATTAAGTTTGCGGGAGGAGGTGGGATTTATGACCTATACTGCAGCCCATCACCAGAGGGTGCTGTTCTCGCGGAGGCTTCACCCAGTGAGGAGACAGACGGCACCCATTCTATATACAGTCTATGACTGAGCAGATGTCTGTGTTGTGGATTAATAAATCAGCATGTAATCTGGCAACTTTCTCCCTGTTACCATGACAATAACATGACTGGCTCATGTCTCCGGGAAACATTGTCTCTACTCCAACCGTTACACTGGCAGTGTTAATTTTATTATTTCAAGCCTTATTACATGCTTGAATTAAATTATAAGTATATGCATATCCTAACATTGTAAACATGAAACTTTTTTTTCATTATTTATTCTTATTTAATCTGCTTCTGTACAAATTAAGTGACTTTCAATCTGTTACAGTTCTGCACATACTGTATGTCTGTTTGCACTTCATGAAACACCACTAAGTTTATTTACACTTGGGGTTAGACGCTGAACTGCATTGAGTTTTTCAGTGCATGCACTGTGCGATGGCAGCAAAGATGAATCCAGTTCCATCATATCTGATAAATGTTTCTATTTTCAGCAGAATCATGGATAATTTCTGTCATATCTTAAGTGTCTTATCTTCTTGTCAAAACCATTTTTGCAGCATTACCCACCATGCAACTTGACAGACAACACTGCAGGTTGAGTAGAATTTCTGTTGTGCTAGCAGGAGCTAATGTAGCCCCAAGCTGCTAGCCTCCAGCTGAGATGAGGAATGGGCTTCAGAGGTTTGATAGGCTCTCTACTTTCCAGCCTGACACTCCTGGATTATCATTTTTTATTTTCATATTTGCTGCCTCAAGCCAGAACCATCACAGACTCAAGTGACAACACTTGACACATATTATCTGATTTCACTGAGCTCCCTCTGGAGCCACAAAAGGCTTCATACAGCTGTTCACACACACGGCACGGCTCCCAAAAACATGTAAACAGACTTTGGTTTGTGAAATCAGTGAAGCTCACTTTTAATTAAATACCTTACAGCTACTCCCCGGTGAAGGCCACAAGCTAAAAACTGTCTCTCAGTCAACCGGTTGTCTTGCAGAAGTTTGCAACCTACAGGCTACAGCTCAAAAAGTCTGCCATGCAAAGAAACAAAATGTTGTGCATCAAAAAGCAAAGCTGGAATAGTTTTTAATGCCTTAGCATTAAGTCTGTGGCGTTATGTTTGGGGTAAAAGTAAGAATTAAGTTTTTAAAATGCATATCAATGCTTAGGCCTTTGCTCAATCTGAACAATCTAGCAAAGACAGATTTTAAGGAAATACTCATTACATAAAAAATAAATAAAATTATCATCCTATGAGTCCTATGAGTGGCATCATTTTACTGGTTTTTTTTAAAGATTGTAACAATTAATAGAGTATCGAATAATTAATTGATAGGATTGTACTAGAACATGCATGTTTTGTTGGATTTTTCATCAGGTAGAAACAAGCATATGGTCTCATTTTATGCTGCATGTTTTGGTGAGAACCAGCGGTGTTGTGTACAGCAGAGATGATCTGTTAGGGGTTGCAAATCAGCAACAAAAGCACACCAGACATGACAAATATAAAAATAGAGCTGGTAAACCAAAAAAGTAAACAGATTCTAAAAGAAGCTTACTTGCAGTTTAAACCCTTCAAATTTAATTTTCCTGGCAACTTTGGGCCCTTGTTTCATTTTAGCCAGTTTCTACCATGAGGGTCTGTCATTTGTTTTACTGCAGACTACAAAGGATATTCAGCTATTGTACTAATTCAGCCATATTTACATTGATGCATACTGCTAAAATGCTGAATAATGTGAACTGTCATAAATTACTCAACTCTATCAAAATGACTGGGGTTAGATCTCTGATGAGTAAATGTAATTGAAGAAATCAACCCTTCTTGTTGTAAGTTAGGACAGTCTGCTTTACCATCAGATTCCCGCGGATGCTCCTGCACACTGACAGCTTGTGCACAGCATCTTCAAAACCTCCAAACCTTCTCTGCAACCTTACAGGTCTGGGCTGGACGTGTGACATTTAAAGGTTGTGATTAAGACGTCAATATGTGGGCCATGCTGTGCTCATGTCTGATAACGTGTCACTGAGAATGAGCTGCAGCCTTCTGCTGGAGACAATGCGACTGTGTACATCCCAGTGCCTGCTGCAAGTGCTGTGCACTACCCATCCATGTAAAGAAATCAAAATATCATCACAAAGTTCTTTTTAGGTATTCCTCATAGATTTCTGCTTCAACGTGACTTGGCATGGAGGTCTGTAGCATTAGTCTGTAGCTCTAATGAGATGCTACTGAAGCTTGATTAGCTTTGATAGCGGCTTTAGCTGGTCTGTTTTGAATCTGCAGTTTCTTGTCTTCTTCTTGACAAATATTCCACAGATTCTGTATGAGGTTGAGCTCAGACTGGATAGCTGGAAAATCAAGTGCAGTAAGATCATGATCAGCAAACCATTTGGTGGGAGTTTTGGCGCTGTGGGCAGGTGCCTGATTCTGCTTTTGTTGACAGTTTTCATAAGGGCTGCAGTTATCCCTGTTGCTTGCTCGCCCCTTGGTTGTGGTTGCATGTACGAAACTAGGCCCAGAGATATTTTATATATACTGTTCATATAATTTATTTTGCACAAGCTAAAGATGAAATAGTCCCATATTTTGAGATGTAGACCATAGTGATCAAAAATAAAATATAAAACTGCTTGATAAATTCTATTTTTTTGTAAACTGACTCTGTAAGTTATTAAACTTTTATTTTCTTAAATAACTGATGGAATTATTGCACTTTTTTTATGCTCCTGTACGTATTTTAAAGGGATGTTCCGGCATAAATTTTAGTTATGGTCAAACACACCACAACACCGAGTTAGAAACCCCCTCAAGAGATGAATGTTGCCGACTGCTTGCTTCTCTTGTTATACCAACTTCAGCAATGACCAGCAATACACTGTGGTCTACGTCTCCACGCACTGACGAGTCGATCACTGAGTGCAGCGGAAAATTTATGATTACTACTTAATGATGATGCAATCAGACTGAGACACTTAGGCAGAAAAACTACCGCATCTGTAGTGCACATACAAGATACACAAGAACTCTGATTGCATTTCCATGAAGTAATAATCATGAATGTTCTTCCTTGAGCTGCGAAACTCCGCTGCAATCCGTGATCAACTCATCAGGACTCACTCACAAACAAGCAGCTGCTGGAGGAGAGTGGGTGAGTTGTGTTTGGTCTCTCCACTAAAGAAACCAGGCAAAGCTAAAAAGATGTTTGATGGCTAGTACTATGGCTGGAACCCTATATGTACTGTTGATGAAGTTCGGTGCTGTTCTGAGCATTATTTGTGGCTATAGAGTGGTTTTTGATTGAGGTTTGTGCATGGAGACGTAGACCGCTGTGTATTGCTATTGTGCGGTCATTACTAAAGTTGGTATAACTAGAGAAGCAAGCAGTTGGCAACATTCATCTCTGGAGGGGGTGTCTAATTTCGTGTTTTGGTGTGTTTGACCATAACTTACATTTACGCTGGAATATCCCTCTTTGCTGCACCAGAAATTCACTCTGCTGTAGTATTGTGCCAGTTACCCTCTTCAAATTTAAAATAAACAAAAATCAGTTGATCTCCAGCAAAGGTGGACAAAAGAAAGAGGCTACCTTCCCCTCAGGTACAAACAAACCTCATGATTGCAGGTAAATGGTCAAAAAGAGAGAGAATAAACACTCTAACAGTTTAAAAGATCCCCAAACACTCTGAAACACTCATGGTGGATAGAAAGACTTCAAGGCTGCAGGAGTGACCGGACTGAGAAACCAGAGCAGAAAAAAAGAGAAAACATTCAAAATGTAAAACAGCTCACCCCTACACCTCCTCACTTCAAACTCTCCATCCCTCCATCACCTCCACCCCTCCCTCTTCTCTGGAATAAGTCAGTCCCTCCTCGATAATAAGTTGACAGCTGTAGAAAATGGCTTCTTTCAATTTCGGTGCTCCCAATCTCATTATATTGAGATAGGAGAGCTGCATGACTGTTTGCCTGTTTGGAGGCTTGAGCGGGAGGAGGGATCAGGCACTCGAGGCCAAGGATGAGAGGTACGGAAAGAAAAAGTTTGGAGAAGACTCTCGGAGAAGGAGAGAAGGGGAGTGTGATGGGCGGAGGACAGAAGATGACCAAGAGAGAGGAAATAGGCAAGAAGAGGAAAGCCTGTAAAAACAGAGCCACAATCCGTAGCTTCGTGACATTTCATTACTTGTTGTTCAAAGATGGCTGCAAACACAATTTTCCCAACGAAAACCAAAATTCACCTTCAACAAAAATTTATGTAAGCCCATGAATATTGATTGCCAGCTTTTAGATCTAATTCTAATTTACTGCCTCTGTTTGTGTTAAAACAAAGAGGTAACCAAGTCAGCAAAGAAATAAACCTTTTCTAATCAAAACGGCTTTAGCATTAGCTCAGCTTAAAAGCTGTTTACATAGAAACATATCCAAAAGATAACAATGAACTTCCATTTTCACCTTTCTCTCACAAGTTTGTGTTTCTTCATGTACAAACTTTTGACATTGGGCTCTTGTTTAGATCTGAGACCTCATCTGAGAGCTGTCACTTCTCTTCTGAAATCAGTCTTTCACTGAACTTCAGGAAATGGTCGGACTGGATTTCACAGTTGCATGTAAACAATATCAAACTGGTTTGCACTGGGGCGCTGATAGCCTAGCTGTTAAGGCACTGCTGTATAGGAGCTGTAGTCTACGTCCTGGCAGCTGCTGGTTCATTTCCTGGCTGAGACTCTTTGCATGTTGCATGTCTTCCCCTGCTCGTCATAGTTTCAATATTTCCTCACTTGCCCTTACTTATAAAGGTGAAAATGCCCTAAAATCTATCAACTAAAAATGGACTTGCAGCGTGTGGTTAACACGAGCTGAGCTTACAGTCTTTCTGGCGGGTCAACACTTGCATGTCTGTGCCAGTTGCCCATTGCATCGGTGCTTGTTTACATCTGGATGGTAAAGCATCACAGCATTTGGGCAGCAGCACTTAACCAGAGTTGAGGCTATTCTGTAGCTAAGATACAACATGACCAGCGTTTTGAGCCTACAATAATAAGAATATCAAAGATTTTTCAAACCGAGTAATTCTGAAGTAACGCTGCAGACTAATGAAGGTGAAAACTTTTAATCTGTGAGTCTGCCAAACAAGCACATCCCTATCTTATACATCATCTAACAGCAAGGAAGTAAACAAGCAGTAACAGAAAAGGATAAGACACTGAATGAACTGAAATGGAGGGTTTTCCTCAGCGATGTGGGGAAACTCTCATAGCTGCATCACTCTGGCCTGTGGCCACAGCGATCCTACCGACCGAGCAGCTACTGAAAACACAAACCGCAGGCAGAGGCACAGGGAAACCAAACTGCCCATCATCGAACCACACAGTCGATGAGGAGAGCTCCACACTGGCTGCACCAACACAGACACACACACACAAACTGTGGGTAAATGCCTCTTTTGGCATTAGAGCTAAATTTGAAATTTTAATCATTTTTGTTTTCCAAGAATCATCAAATTGCTTCTATTTCAGGTGGATTACAGCTATATTTGTTATCAATTGATGCACACAGACATTGTGGCGCAGGGAGATATACCAGCAGCTTTAGGAATTACCTGGCAAAGTGCCAACTCCCCAACAGACCAGAGCTGACTACCAAAAACATCCAGGCAGACATGATGGAAATGACAATCAGGCCTGCACTGAGCAAGGGCACAGAAACTGGAAAGGACACCTGAACTCATGCATGCACGTGCACACACACAGCAGAGCAACAGAAACATGCTCCTGAATACTGAACTGTGGGGAGGTGTGCAGAAAAAATACCAGAGAGGTAACTTTGTGCAAGTGTAAAATATTCCTTAATGAATCCCTACACACACACACACACACACACACACACACACACACACACACTGAGTCAAGATTTGATAAAGAAAAGGAGCGAGAGTGCCAACAGCATGTAGTGTGAGTGTGAGTGTGAATCCTGAGCCCACATTGAGCTGTCTGCCTCAGCCTGCACTTAGCAAACAGCAGGGAGGGAGAGGGCTCCATGAAAACACTGAAAAACTAAGAACACACACACACTCACACTCACACAAACACACACATTCGTGCTTCTGACAGGCAGCAGACGTACAGCGTTCCTTAACTGCACTGCCACCCCACAGGCCCACCCAGGGTAAGCTATTGTCTGAATCTCTGGGTGATCCCTCAAGTCCCATCCAGCAGAGTCAGTCCACTTCAGCACACACTGAGTCTCTGTCCACTGCACACATATTCTGAAAAACACACACATGAACACACACGTTCACACTGCCGGCAGCAGTTTCTGGTTACACTGCAATTAACCACACCAATTAGCTGGTTCCCAAACCAAAATAGAAACAGAGGGCTCCCCCTAGAGGTGAAATTACATCATTGGAGAAGCCGGTGAGAAATATGAGGAAATCATGAAAATGAGTGCACAATTACAAAAAACGCCAACAAAGGACTTCATTTCAGCGCTGGTCTCCAGCAGGGTGGGAGTAGGTAATTAAACTGGAAGGAGCCAAAGTAGTTCACATGTAAATGGCTTCATGAGGGCTGAGGGCAGACTGTATGAGCATGATTTGCACTTGAGATTTGTTAGCAAATGCTGCAGACTGAGGCTGTTAGCTCTGTGTATGCTTAAGATTTAAGCCTGTTAAAACACTCGTGCCTACATAATCAAGTCCGTACACCTGGTCCACACACCTGTCTCATTCACCATTGTCCATCTGTGCAGGTTCTCACACACAAACACTTGCACATACTCTCTCTCACACACACACACACACACACACACACACACACACACACACACACACACACACACACACACACACACACACACACATATCAAAGTGCCCTGGCCTGTGGAGCTTTGTGTGCACAGTGGAGAAGTAATATCAGGCAGCCTGCTGCTGTACTGTTTCTCCCCTCCCCCCGACCAAACCCTTCCATGGCTGAACTCAACAGATTAAACTATGCAATATCACCCTTACGATTCCCCCCCCCCCCCCACCCCCCCCCCCCCCACCTCCTCCCCCATCCGCACCACCCTCAATTCAATTTCTTCACTCTTTCTCTCTCTCTCACACACTCTGGAAGAAAATATTTTTTCTTTTTTTCCTTTTTCTCCTGATGTGTGAATATGTTTGTGGGTGCATGTGTGTCTATGTGGCTTCTGAACAATCCCTCTCTCTCTCTCTCTCTCTATATATATATATATATATGTATATATATATATATATAAACATATATGTGTGTGTGTATATATATATAAATATATTTATATGTATATATACATATATATATATACATAAGTATTATACATTTACAGGTATAAATGTGTATATGTGCATATAAATATACACATACAGTCTATCTATCTATCTATCTATCTATCTATCTATCTATCTAATATACATAAATGGCTTTATTCTTTATATTAAGTATACATTCATATGTCTTACTTTTTTTGTAAATAATGTCCTTTACACACTTTATACTGTTTATGTAAATATATTAATCACTTTTTTTAATAACTTCATATCTTGTTATTTTGTTATCTACGTATGTATGTTTCTATGTTAATTTTAATTTTGGAATGTTATCATTGATAGTACTATCTTATCATTGATCTGTATATTTTGATATAAATCTATACATTTTTACATTATATATTTTCATATCTTTGAATAGCAACAAACATTACATCATCTATTCATGCCTGCTTTATTTATAATATATCTACAATAGATAGATAGATAGATAGATAGATAGATAGATAGATAGATAGATAGATAGATAGATAGATGCATCCTTATTCTTACAATTTTACTTCTATTTTGATTCCTACATTCATAAAATCGTTGATAGTTTTTCATTAACAATGGTTTGAGATACTGTAACCAAAAGGAGTGAAAACAGTGACACACTGAGATGTTGGATGCAGGATACTGTTCTTGAATCATTTAAGAGAAACAATGATGTGTATCATCTTTGTCTGTCGTAAACAGTAGTTCTTTTTTGGAGAACAAAACTAAAATATTCACTCTTCTCATTTGTCACAGGCTGCTCCTGCAGCACTTAAAATAATTTAAACTGTACAGTAAAATGGGGAAACCTTCAGACCCACTGGACACACATCAGAGAGGTCCAGCTCCAGCCTAGCTTAAGGAAAACAGATAGAGACACACTAAATGTGTGTGTGGTGACAGAGTTCATGTCAGTCACAAAGACAAAGAGGCCACACACTCGCTGTGACATTGACAGACAGACAGACAGATGGACAGAAAGGAGTGTGTATCTGTGTGTGTAGAGGGGGACGTCTGCCACACTACCAGCTGGAAAACGTCAGTTTACACAAATTGCTGTCACAGCAATGCATCTGGGCATGTGAGTATGTATGTGTGTTTGAATGTGTGTTTCTATGACTGACTGCTTGCATATTTGAACATGGAGAGATCTGACGGGCAGACAGGCGGAGTGAGGAAGGTAAACCGAGGCAGAGCCAGGCTACAAACATGCCATCTCTGTCAGAACTTTGTGTTACCTGCTGTGTGTGATCGTAATGAAGAGTTACATCTCATTTCCTGAGTGTGTCCCTGGTTGTCCACTGGGTGTGGTTATTCTGGAGTCACTATAAAACTGTGATCACCCTCATATGTGCATGTTCTGTTTTCCTGTTTCTGTCTGCAAATGCATGCACACTCAGAAATAGTGCACACCTATTTATGCATGCATAAATATCTGTTTGTGCATTCCTCCCAGTCTATGTGTGTGGGTGTATATATATTCGGTAGCTATAGCTGCAGTGGGTATTGAGGGCAGTACATCAGGGTAAGGCAATCTGCCTCCGAACAGCTCCTTCAGGTGAGATTTATCACCACTGCACTTGGCCTCTTATTATGTGGATGGATTCCCTACCTCTGAATCTTGGTGTGCACGTGTGAGTGCATGTGTGCGAGTGCGTGCGTGCTTTTTCTTAACCCCCCCTCCAGTCTGCATCCTTATTAAAGTGCTGCAGAGAGAAGCAGTCATTGGTTTGTGTTGACTCCACCCTTGAGAAGTCCAAGATAGGGATGCACTGGACACGCAAAGACACTGGAAATAATATAAATAGGGAATGACAAGGGAGGAAACTGCTGAGGAAAGAAGAGAATTATTTTCGGTTGCTGAATTCTTTCCACACTCTACATTTGGACTACAACTTGCAGGCAAAAAGAACTACAAATTCCAAATATCCTGGCTTAAAGTCATGCAAGGTCCCAAAGCAGTGGAGCTGACTGTCAGTCAGTTAGGTAGCACTGGAGAAATAGGTCATAGAGCTAAAAATACTTATCTATGTCTCTCTCTTTTTCTCATTCTCTCTCCATCCTATCTTCTTTAAAAAAAAAAAAAACAGGAAGTAAAACACATAGAAAGTCTAAATAAGAGGATGATGAAAAGAATAACTGAAAAAACGAAACACCCCTAAAAACATCAGACCTCAGGCTCACTCCAAACGAAGGACTGAGCACCAGAAACTAGAATGAAGGAGTGCAACTGTGTGCATCTATGTGTGTGTTTGTGTGTCCTGAAACGCACACAAGTGATGCCGCACAAATGAGCGAGTGAGGGAATGAAAGGGAGAGACTGGAGGAGAAAGAAAGGTCTAGAAATGGATGCTCAGGCTGTGGTTTTCAACCATCACGTGGGGCTGTTTGCACACACAGCCGGTTATTACACAGAACTCATTTAGCTGGGCTCAGTCAGGCAGGGCAGAAATAATATTATATAGGCCCTGCCACAATAGCACGGCACACTATTATCTACATCTGCCACCTCACCAGCACAAAAAAGTAATAAAGCTGAAGTATACACCACGTCACGAGTCATTTTGATGAATTTGGGCACCTGCACCTTCAAAATTTGAGTCCGAAAGTCAAATTTCTACTCCTTATTTAACTTTACGCTCCATTTCCCAAAAGGTATTCCATTATTTGAAGATTTCATCACTTACGTTCATTCAGCACCATCAAAATTGAAAAATCTTTGATGCCACAAAAGTAAAGGTGGTATAATTTAGTATAAACAGTATATTATAAACACTTTCTAACGGTAGATAGTCCAAATCTGCAGCAAATCCACCTAAAGCAACTCTGAGAAGCCAAATTTAAGGGATCCAACAAAATGCAGAGACACTTCTTTTTGCTGAATATTAAAGTGGCGACATGCCCTGCTTCACAATGTACAGAGCCATGATGGAGGGTGGAAGGTAGAGGGTGGGGGTTGGGGGTAGTGTGAGGTGAGGGTGCAGCCTGAACGACTTGGAGAGCTCAGATGGTTTGGGGGCTGAAAAAGACGGCAAATGGAAAAAAGAGAGAGAGCGGGCGAGTCACAGAGGAAATGGCTGAACAAAAGGAGTGATGGCGAAAAAAGGAGTGATGGATGAAGAAAGTGATGAAGAAGGAGGGAGGGGGAAAGCAGGGGTGATAGGAGGACAGAGTGGAATAAAAGAGACAGAAGCAGAGGAGAAGGAGAGGAAGAGAGATTAAACAGGTCTCTAATCCAGCAGAGAGATAGACGGAAAGAGGGATGCCCAGCTCTTCTCTCCTTCACTGATTTGTCTTTACACACGGATGAACCCTCCACTGTACTTCCACACACACTCATCACATGCACTCATCAGCCAGCTATCACACTGCACTGAGAACTGCAGGCCCCGCTGACACTTAGCCAGGCAACAACTGGATCTGCTTTCAACAGAATATATACCCGTTAAGTTTTCATATTTACAGCCTAAAATCAACACAGGTTGAAAGAAAGGGGGAATTACACTCAACTTAAGGTTTTTCATTGTCCTTTTAAAAATCTAGGAGTAGTTTAACATGACAGAGAGCTCAATGAATTCTTAATTTGTCTCAGATTAGTGTGTTCAAAAACCTTTATTTCAACCTCAGTCTGAAACACTTTTTTTAAGCTACTGTCTCTTTAAGACACTTCAAAGCATCTCAGAACCCAGTATTCCAAGATGTGACATTCCAGGACCCAGTATTCTGAAACTGGCATTCCAAACCTGACACTTTAGAATCCAGTGTTTCAGAATCCAAAATTCTGGAACCATTTACTTCAGAACCTAACATTCAAACACTCAGCATTCCAGAGCTCACTATTCCAGAATCCATTGTTTCAGAATCCAGCTTTCTGGAACATAACATTTTTGAAAACCTGCAACCCAACATTACTCATCCAGACATTCAAAATCCTTGCATTCCCGGAATCAAACATTTCAGGACACAGAATTCCAGAACCCACATTCCTGTAACCCAACACTCTCAAACTCAACATTTCAGAACTCAGCTATTGAAACCAAGAATTCCACAACCCAGTAATATTATTCAAGAACCCAGATTCATAAAATCTAAAATCATTCTAGAACCCAACCTTTCCAAATAAGGCATTCTGGAACACAACATTCCACAACCCAACATTCTGGAAACCAGCATTCTGCAAATTCCACAACCCAGCATTCTGTAACCTTGTATTCAAGAACCTAGATTCATAAAATCAGGGTACATTCTAGAACCCAACCCTTCCAAATAGGGCATTATGGAACCCAACATTTCAGAACCCATCATTCTGCAAAACAGCTTTCCGTAACCCAGTATCCTAGAACCCAGCATTCCAGAATCCAGCATTCAGGAACTCAACATCTAAAACCCAGAGACCCAGCGTGCTAAAATTCTGCATCCTCCAATTCAACATTCCAAGATCCAGCACTCCGGGAGATAACATTCTGAAACCCAGCATCTTGATTGATTGATTGATTGATTGATTGATTGATATTCCTTTATCAGTCCCACAAGGGGAATTCCCATTTCAGTTCAGCCCATCCAAGATACATAAAAAGACAATATAATCCATAATCCATGAACCCAGCATTCCTAAATATTCTGATATTCCAATATTTAAGAATTTAGAATTCCAGAGCTAAATTTTCCGGGAACTACTATTCTGGAACCCTTCATTTCAGAACCCACCATTCCAGAACCCTATCTGAAATCCTACCCTATCTGAAATCTGATATCTGAGACCTAGCATTCTGTACTCTTCTCCACTGTTGCCAGGCTACAAAGTTGTCAGCCGCCTGCGGTCTCATCCTGGGATTACTCCAACACACATTTGCCTCACACTCTGAAACTTTCCTCCTGTGGACTATTGACATCCTCGACTTTACCTCCACAGTACCAGCTCTTTAAACACTCTGAGGCACACAGCAAATCGCCTACTAGGACTGACAGGAAACCAAATTTCACTGCTTGTTTGGCACATTTTACTGGATAGGCCTTTAATTTGTAAGTCCCTAACAGCAAGTTTGTTTGTAGATATGCTAATTAGCAAGGCTTGTTTTAAAGGCCTCTTCTCAGTGTGGCGACTCGGATGTACTTAAACCCAATACGCCGTAACGATGGCATTTATACACTTGGTGAGACGTTGAAAGCAGTCGATTGCTGTAGCCTTGTGTAATAAATACATTCAGCTTTATTATTGCACATAGAGTCAGATGTTGGAGTCAGATGGGGTATCCAGCATCTCTACAGGTCTGAATCTTTGTTTTATGCTTGGGTTTTCCTCCTAAGTCCAACTTTAAGCTATTAAATCAATACAGAACCACCACTGAAAGAAGATGGCACTATTCATGGTTTCTGGACTTGAGCCTTTTAAACCAAATCCTTTAAAGTACTTCTGGCTTCCTTTATTCCTCTTAGCAAAATAAAGTAATCCTAACCTGGCCTCTCACTCCATCCTGGTACCACATCTATATGTACTCAATGCAAATCAGCCAATTTAATACCCTGACACGGTGTCAGCGAAGGCCTGTGGGGGCAATCTGGACACACTTTGGCTCTGCTTGGATGAGCATCCCATGGAAGAGAGAAGGAAGAGGAGGAGGAGGAAGCTCTGAGCTCAAAGGTCCTACATTACAGCCTCTGTCCAGTCCACCTGCTCAGACTCTGTCCTCTCATTACTCAACATTACCTGATACCAACTCATTAAACCATGATCAAACCATATCGGCGGCATTCACACAGTTCTAACTCAGTATTATAGGGATGTGTGCACGGTGCGAACACTAAAATAGCATCACACTCAATCAGGGCAGAGCACAGTTTCCCAATCAGCACCATTCCTGCTTCCTCTCTCCTGTGAAGTGCTCTTCAAAGCGGGCACGTACAGGCCGGTCCTTCATGGAATTTGCAGGAAAATGTCGCCTGAGTCTGCATCTCTGAGAGGCTGACAGTCAGTCAGTCAGTCAGTCAGACAGACAAACAGACAGACATACAGACAGACAGACGGGGAGGCAGGCGGTCTGTATCCCATCCCTGCTCAGGTGAAACCTGTGCAGCAGCATCCGATGCGCGCCCTTGCTTCTGCACACAGGTCTCTGACTTTTCCTTTGTTTCTAACTGTCTAAGCCGGGTCTTTGGAGAGCTCAGACACTCCTCGGTTGTATGTTTATACTGGAGCTATTGTGGGGGGTTTTATTCGCGGAGAAATCTGTGTAAGTACCCACTGACAGACGCACATCAGCCACCTTTTTGGCCGGGAGCCCAGGCGAGCAGCAGGCGTCTGCATTCCGCTGAAAGCAGTCTCCGAAAAACAAAAAAGAGCCCCAAAATCCTGCACAAAGGGGAGTATCACATGGGAAACTTAAAGGGAAATCCGGACGTTTAAGAAAGCGATAGTGGAAATAAATGTCTATAGAAATGCTGGTTGAGTTAAAAACACCGGTTTTCATATGAGATTTTATTCTAGGCTTTATTCTAGGCGCTGGAGATGAGAGCAACTCTCGGAGTTGATTCCGTGCAGCTGCTATTTACCTCAGCCTGTATATTTTGGAAGGTCCGGCAGGAAAGGTAACGCTGCAGCCTTAAACCTGAGCTCTGAGCCTCATTCTGCCTACCTGTTTACCCCTCTGCCTAAAAAATGTGCACACAGGTACTGTACAGCCATCTGCCTCCCGGCCAGCCTGCCTCTCCATCCCGGCTTTGACCGTGATCTTGGCTGGCTACACTGGCAAGGGACATACCGGGTCACCCAAATCTACCTCCAGCATTCCTCCATATCCCTGCACACACACGCTGCTGTTGGCTCAAGGAAATAATTATACGGCTTGCATCGGAGCGCAAAACAATCCCCCCATGCCAAAAAGCAGAACCCCCTCGTCAGCTTTAAATTTAACTTTTCTTCAGGGCTGATTCGCATCCGCTGACATTATCTCTGCTTTGCATGTATAGATGTGCCTGTGGTCATGCTGAGAAATATCAGAGAATTTAGGGGTCTCTAACTGCACTGACAGCATGCACAAACACAAAAAACGCCAAGGCACAGGAAAGGTGAGGTACTTACGATTTGAGGGGGTTCTGTACCGCTGTGGCCATTTTGATATAGTATGATAGAATGCAACACTGCAGAGCCCGGTATTGTACATGCAATGTAGCAGCTATTTCAATTTCATTCATTCTCTGGGGCTGCGGCTGGAGCGAGCAGCCAATGGGAGGCGGGAGCGCTCTGTGACAGCTTTGGGGAAGTGTAGTTTTTACGCATGTCAACATGACACATGCAGAGGAGGAGCGCACTACAAATACCAGCGGGGAGAGCGCTCTGAGTGGACCTCAGTCCCGCCTCGGACTGGTAAAGGCAAAGCCTCCCCCAGTTCTGAATTCAGTTATTTAAATACATTCCTAAAAACGTCCACAGTTATGTCAGGGATGGAGGGTGTCCCTCTGTGAGGATGACAGGCAATGTCAAGGTTTTGTCAAAGTTAATGATGGCAGTACTCTGATTATGAAGTCCAGAAATTAAAACAACTATCTGACACATTTTAGAGTACGGGCTGCTGATTAATACAGTTTAAAATAACACAAATATTATTCTTATTTATATTGCATTTGTAGTGCAAGAACAAGTGACTGCAGTGGACAGGGTATTTCATATACAAAAATGTGTCACAATTTTAAGGAAAACATTGCTAAAGCTCCTGTGAGGAATTCTCCATTTGTGTTGGCTTTGGCGCCCCCTGTGGACAAAGTGATACCGCTCACATTTTTAAATGTCTTGCCCGTTTAATTCAAGTTTTCTGACCATGAATATTATCCCCTATCCTTAATATTTGTTATGCAGACTATAAGAAACAGGTGGCAAATTGCATTGTCAGTCACCTACCCACTTGCAGCTGTTATGGCAAATAAAAATGATATTGTAAAAAATGTAAATCTTTTTAAAGAAAAAGTCTTGTTTGTTCTTACAGGTCCAAAAGGAACACAACTGTTGATTTCAGTCTGTTTCACAAACAGATAAAACATCCTCACAGAAGCTTTAATTTCTGCCCAAGCATGAAGTTTTAATGTAAATAAATCTACACTCCAGGACGATATTAAATACAGTTTTCTTTGTATAAATCACAAGATATTATACCATAGTAATAAGTTAATACAATGTATTTTAGTGCAAATTAAAAGAGGATGGGCCTTCATAACCCTAAAGTAGAGGTGGCATGTTGATGGACCTTTGTTTAATCTTATATTATCTATGCCATGGCCCTGCTTCCAGTGGTTTTAATTATTCATTAATCAGGGGCGATGGGTTGGGAGCAGGCCTATAATTGATTCTTACAGACATTTGTCTCTTGTGGTTGCGCCCGGAAAAAAATCTGGGACCCTCTCCAATCCCTAACCCTCCATCTTTTATTCCCTGCTTCCTTGATTCCTTGTCTGCTCCTTTTTTTCTCTCCCTGCTTTAAGCGATTTCTTGAAGCCTTTTTTTGTTTTTGTGCAAAGGTGTGAGAGAGTATGACTCATTTTAGCCATTACTGTGTCTTTTAACGGTCCCCATCAGTAATTCAATCCTACATACTTCAGGAAAGGAAGTAAGGATGGAGGAAAGGGAGGAGGGAGAGAGTTCTGCTCTCCTGTAAGAGCAGCAATGCTGGAATTTCTTCTCTTTGTCATGTTAGCAGCAGTGGCGCCGCTCTGAAGCCATTCAGTGACATGTGATATTTATAGATCTGTGCTAACAAATATTTAATGAACATTAGCAAGCAGCTCTAACATGGCTGCAGTGCTCCAATAAGACCACCTTTGCCAGTTCAATGCAAATTTTGTATTTGTGTGTAGCTGTGATTAAGCACAAGTGACTTTTCATAAATATGCAAATATTTATTGGCCTCACATGGTGGAGCAGTTAAATGAACATGATTTTATTGTGGTTTACATAATTAATCTAAGCATAGAAAGTCTATTTTAGATTACAGGCAATATACGTGAGGGTGGAATCATCTCATTTTGTTTTTTCTCATCGCCTCATTTGTGAGTTTACTGAATGACAGGTTAGCTGTCATTCCGCTATTCAACCACAAGGTGGTACTACTGCACCAAACAAATACTGAACAGACTCGCGTACAATGCGTCTTACGTCACAGTTACGTGCTTTAGGCTCCTCCTTCAGTCAGCGGTCCACGCGCTGTTGTTGTCTGACAGCCAGTAGGGAGTCATGATGAAGTTTCGTTTTCGCCGTCAGAAATGTGTAATAACACCTTTTAAGTAACAAACCATGTCGGAAATACTGTTGAATAAAGCTGACAGCTTTAAAACCAGTCCAATGAAGGCCGAGGAGTGTCCAGACGGTGTCCGGAGCTTCCTGCTAGTGGATGAACAAGAAAACCTGCAGGTAAAGTTAGCTAGCATGCTAACATGTAGCTGCTAAGCTAGGCTAGGAGAAGTGTAAAAACACACACTTTTGTATATAGAGGCCTTTATGATGGAGTAAGAAAACAATCTGTGGTCAATGTAGGACTTGAACAGGCTGGTGTCAGTGATTTAGACGGTCAGGGTAACCTGGCCAAACATCGAGTCAGTGTCAGGTTATTCTTCATCATTACAGTGAGGTAGACTTCTTGTAATGGTTTTATGGGATCAAGATAAAAATAGCTTCTACCCTCCACGTCCATCATGTTCATAAAGGTTTACTGGTTACAACAGTTCTCTTCTGACAGGCTCTAGTTTGATCTAGAAAGGGGGTATTAGAACTGGTTTGTTGGTGGGAAAGTCCCCGATGAGTCACACAGTCAGCTGATCCACACCTTCACTGTTATTGTTGATTCTGCAGGGCAAAGTGTCAATCGTTTTCAGACATATACTGTAAAATATAAAGTAATGCGGGGTTCTGCCGTCGTTAGAAATCTCAGTAATTGTCATCAGCCACATTATTTTCATTGTGGAAAGTCAACAATTCTAACTGCAATCACATTTCCCTTGAGTGGCAGGTGTAATCTACAGAGTATTTCAGGCTGAATAAATCTAATCTGACAGATAATACAACACATATGACCTCGTTTTGTCTTTTAATGTGAGTTCAGGCTTATCGTCGTCCATCAAGAATCATGGATATCATTATTATCCCAAAGGAGCAGTTTGTTTTCAGCCATTACTGTCAGTAAAGAATAAGTGAGACGTGAGAAAACACTACGTTGACTATTGAGTTGATGGTTAGGTATTAGATGAATAAGATAAGAAGAACTTTATTAATCCCTGAAGGGAAATTTAATTGTCTGTCGTCTCATTTGTCATGTCTCTAAAAGTCATCTACAGCAGAGTTGTACAGTCTGATGGCTGTGGGTACATGATATCATCTTTAAAATATGACTGTAATACAACTCTCTAAATCTCTTTTTGTTATTCTCCCACCAGGTCCGTGATGAGTCTGAGTTTTTGGATAAACTCGGATGTGGGGATGTGGCAGGAGTAAAGGTCCTCTCCATCTTTGGCAACACCGGTGATGGCAAGTCTCACACCCTCAACCACATCTTGTTTGGAGGTGAGAGTGTGTTTTACACCTCCAAGTCCCCCAGCTCCTGCACGGTGGGAGTGTGGGCTGCATATGACCCCACCCTCAGCCTGGTTACCCTGGATACAGAGGGCTTGTTGGGAGCTGCAGCCAATCAGAACCAGAGAATGAGGCTGCTGCTGAAGGTAACTTGAGTGGCAGGTTGGATTTGTTAAGCTTGACTGACAGTTGAATGTGTGCTATCCTGTTTTTATACAGCTTATGAATTTGTTGTGAGCAGGTTTAATCGAAAGAGTTAGAGAAATTGTCTGGTGGCAAGGGATCTTGCAATCAAATTGTTACTATTGTCATGTAGTTCATCGACTCTTTCCTGCCTTTTCACTTCAGTGTTTATTTTTCTTCCAGGTGTTGGCAGTATCCGATATAGTGGTGTATCGCACACGAGCAGAGCGCCTCCACAATGACATGTTTCTGTTCCTGAGCAGTGCTTCCGGGGCCTACCTGAAGCACTTTACCCCAGAGCTCAAGGCCCTCTCCAGCCGCTGTGGTCTGGATGTGCCCCTGTCCTCTCTTGGACCTGCAGTTATCATCTTCCAGGAGACGACGCACACGCAGTTGCTCGGTCATGGTAGGGGGTAGAATCTGTTCTTTGGGATGTGTTGATATTGAAAGAATTTTTTCTTACTCATTTTTGAGATGTTTTGTTTTGTCTTGTCTGTCCTGTAAAGATTCTTTTGCATTTCTTTCTCCACAGACTCAAATGTGTCCGGCCACGCTGACACGCTGCTGCAGAAGCGTTTTCATGACCTGGGCTTGGGGACAGAGGCCTTCAGCTCTGTGCAGTATGTAGGCACCCAGACCATCACACCTCCCACTGATTACAGCAGGCTGCTGGAGGCCGTCAAACAGCAAGTGAAGAACACACACACACGTTCCCCTCGTCAGCCTGGGATAGTGTTTCACGCTCTGGAAGTAAGATGTGAACCGACTCTGTCTGTGTTTAGCCAACTTTAAACTTTATATCTGTCTTAAAGAGCCTCGTGTTTTGTTTATATGATGGTCTCAGCTGTTTCTCTTTGTTAGGATCTTTATCTGTGTTTTGTTTTTCAGGCCCTGAGTGATCGTTTCTGTGGAGAACTGTCCGATGACAAGATGACCCTGTACTCCTTCTTCCCTGATGAATACTTCACCTGCTCAGCTGTCTGCCTCTGCTGCAAGTAAGTCCAGACTAACTGGACTGAAGTTTTTTCTTCTCCTTTATGTTTGATCAGTCTGGAGATTTTTAGCTATATCCGGTAACATTTCACTTCCCAGACTCCAGAAACTGGTCTCCTGGGTTCACTAAAATTGACAGAGTCCTGCTAAAAAGAAGAGCTGAGGACACACTAGGGTTAACATAACCTTATTACTGTCTCTGTTATCTGTTGTGTATTTAAAGATTTGTTTTCTCTCCAGGATTCGCTGTAAAAATGGGATGAACCACTTGAGAGACAAAGTCCCCCACATGGCAGATGGACTGTGCCAGTACTCACACCACTACAACAACAAAGTCCTCATTTGCAAGGTAGGCCACTCCTAAAACCCGCTGTACAGTTTTTAGTTGAAGTAAACTTGAAGGTTAGGTTTGTGTTTGGTGTCAGCTCTTTGGTTTTTGAACTGGTGTTTTTGTTCTAAAGTCATTTAGATTTTAATTAAGACCCTTTTGACCTCAGTAGGACACTGACTTTTGACCTGGAACTGAATCTGCAGGTTCTTGTGGCCTGGTTTGGCTTGTAGTTACATATTTATGATATAGAATGAATACTTAAGGTATTTTGACCTTAAATTATGCTGCGCACCTCCAGGTGTGCTATCTAATTCCTTTCTGACTCTTTCATAAGCAGACCATTAGAAAAAGAAAGCTTTTTTTTTTTTTTACATGAACTGCTTTTCATAGCGATAAAGCTCAGAATGGATCAACAGACCAAACACAATTTCTCCAGGGTCCTTTCGCCTGATGATTTGCACTGTTGACTCTACAGAGGCACCCTGATGTTTTGACTTACTTTAAAATCATGTGCTTGCTGTGTTTTACGTCTGTAGAGGTGCTATGAAGGCGGCAGAGAGACGATTGTTGTTCCCAAAACATCAGCTTCCTCTGACAGCTCCTGGTTTGGACTGGCCAAGTACGCCTGGTCAGGGTATGTGAGTTTAAATACACATGTTTAGTACATACTTGCATTTTATCACAGGCTGCAGGTCTAACAAATCATTCAGTCTTTTTACGCTTTTATATTACATGCTCGGAAACATCAAGTCTTGTATTTTATCAGTCTTGTTAGCCCTCATCAGCTCTTCTGCTTCTCTCTCATCGTGCTTATGCTGTCACTTTCGGATACACATACCTGCCTCCTGCTGCTCCTCTCCCTGCTCTCCTCTCTCCTCCTGTAGCTGCCCGATAGTTTGTACCGCTGTTGCACAACATTGAAGATACAGCGGTCCATCATTAATCTTGGTGAATGCTATAACTTCTTGTGCTCCCCAACTTTGTCTCACTTTGATCCGTAAATGTTTGAGGGGAGGAGCCACAGTGTGCTTTATTCAACATATAGGATTGGAGCAACACAGCAGGCGGCACAGTGATGGTTCAGTCTTGATGATCATATTTTGATGATGGTGGGGTCCAAAATTGTAATTCGAATAGCCCATTATTTTCACTTATTGATATTTTATCTCACACATGTTAGGGTGATGCTGTGCTGCTGAATTGATATGTTTTTCTACCCCCCTTAGATGCACACAGTCACATACATCTTCGTTGATTTTTTATACCACCATCTCATGTCCTGTCTCTCTGCCCATCTCTCAGCTATGTGTTGGAGTGCGCTAGCTGTGGAGTAATCTACCGCAGCAGGCAGTACTGGGTGGGAAACCAGGACCCTGAAAGTGGTGTGGTGCGGTCTGAGGTGAAGCACGTGTGGATGGGGGTTAGTATCCCACCTTTCTCCTCTTCCTTTAGGTGTCAAGAAAGGTCAGAGATGATTGTTTAAGCACTGCCTTTTATCAGAAGTTTACTCTTAATCTACAGATTAAATTAGGTCATGTAAAATGCTTTATAATGGTGTTTAAGGAAATTCAGAGCTCTTAATCTGATGAAATTCAACATGCTATTAGATCAACAAAAGAATATCCACGACTCAAGGGAGCGTCAAACTAAGGCACCAACTTCTTCACACGCTGATCACTGCCTCTGCAAGGATAATCTGATCGACACCATCGCTATAAACCTTACTGCCCTAATCTGTACTAATCCCTAAGTCTGTCTATCATGTTTTGGTCAGATAAGAACCAGGAAAGCAGACCTCGCTGTTCAATTTTCCCCTTCTGTCTTCTCTCAGTCTGGCATGTATCTGACCAACCATCAGAACGCGGCTCAGCGGGTCCTGGATGGGATGAACTACGTAATCCAGTCAGTGTCAGAGTACAGTACCGGCCCCACCAAAGCTGTCGCTGCCTGGCTCACGGACCAGGTGGCTCCACCGTACTGGAGACCCAATACAGATATCACCGTAAGTCTCAGATGCTGCAGATAATGAGGATTAAAGTTTAACTGCATGATGTCTTTGAAGGATTTCAACAGAAATACAGTGGATATAAAAAGTCTACACACCCCTGTTCAACTGCCAGGTTTTTGTCATGTAAAAAAATTAAATCAAGATAAATAATTTCACAACTTCTTCCACCTTTAATGTGCCCTATAACCTGTACAACACAATTGAAAAACAAACAGAAATCTTTCAGGGAGGAGAAGTAAAAATAAACAACTGAAATCATGTGGTTGCATAAGTGTGCACACCCTTTAATAACTGGGGACGTGGCTGTGTTCAGATTTAACCAATAACACTTAAACTCAGGTTAAATTGGACTCAGCACACACCTGTTACCAATTAAAGTGCCTCTGATCAACTCCAAATAAAGTTCAGCTGTTCTAGTAGCTTTTCCTGACATTTTTGTAGCCACATCTTCCAGCACAAGCCATGGTCTGCAGAGAGCTTCCAAAGCATCAGAGGGATCTCATTATTCAAAGATATCAGTCAGGTGAGGTGATTTCCAAGGAATTAAATATATCATGGAACACAGTAAAGACCGTCGTCATCAAGTGGAGAAAATATGGCACAACGGTGACATTACTAAGAACAGGACGTCTGTCCAAAATTGATGACAAGACGAGAAGAAAACTGGTCAGGGAGGCTGCCAAGAGGCCGACAGCAACACTGAGGGAGCTGCAGGAATTTCTGTGTAGTACATCAGACAACAATCTCCTGTCATCTTCATATGTCTGGGCTATGGGGTAGGGTGGCAAGACGGAAACCTTATCTTACAAAGAAAAACATCAAAGCCCGGCTTAATTTTGGAAAAAGACATCTGAAATCTCCCAAACACATGTGGGAAAATGTGTTATGGTCTGATGAAACCATACCTACAGTGAAGCATGGTGGTGGCAGCATCATGCTTTGGGGCTGTTTTTCTTTAGCTGAAGCTGGTGCCTTATGAACAGTTCCAAATACCAGTCAGTGTTGGCCCAAAACCTTCGGCCCTCTGCTAGAAAGCTGAAGATGAAGAGGAACTTCATCTCTCAGCACGACAATGACCCACACATCTAAATCAACAAAAGAATGGCTTCACCGGAATAAGATTGAGACTTTGGAATGGCCCAGCCAGAGCACAGACCTGAATCCCATCAAACATTTGTGGGGTGATCTGAAGAGGGCTGTGCACAGGAGATGCCCTCACAATCTGTCAGATTTGGAGAGGTTTTGCAAAGAAGAGTGGGCAAATATTGCCACATCAAGCTGTGCCACGCTGATAGACTCCTACCCAAAAAGAATGAGTGATGTAATAAAAGCCAAAGGTGCTGCAATAAAGTATTAATTTAAGGGTGTGCATATTTATGCAACCAGGTTATTTCAACTTTTCTATTTTATATTTTTCCCATTAAAAGTTTCAGTTTGTTTTTCAATTGCATTGTACAGGTTATAGGTCACATTAAATGTGGAAAACGTTGTGAAAATATTTATTTTGCTGTCATTTTCTTACATCATGAAAACCTGGCAGTTGAAAAGGGGTGTGTAGACTTTTTTATATCCCCTGTACATAAAAGTTATTAAATATGTCTGCCCCCTTACTCTCCTCAGGCCTGTCACGGCTGCCAGAAGGTGTTCGTGGAGGCAGAGAGGAAGCACCACTGCCGATCATGTGGTGAGGGATTCTGCCATCCCTGCTCCAGTCACAGGATGCCGGTGCCCGAGAGAGGCTGGGGCAGCGGCCCAGTCAGGGTGTGTAAGGCCTGCTACCGACAAGGAGGACCAGCTGATACCAACAGCCAGGGTATGAAATAATGAGTGAAAAAACAATCTGTGTTTTAGCAGGGATAGTTTTATAAAGCGTGAAGCCCAGACGGATCATTGCAAAGGATTTGGATCGCTGTGGAGCTGGATCAATAAATCAAACAGGTTTTCTATTCTGAATAACTCCAGGTGATAAGTAAGAAGTGCTGCGAGCATCGTTTAGTGATCCTGCTGTCTGACACATTAACCTTTTGTGCCATGAAACTGTTTTCATTAATCCTTTCTTTAGACGAGGAGACCACAGCTAACATGAGAGTGGAGGGCGAGAGGGACTCACAAATGCCAGTTATCACAGAAACACTGTCTTTATTTTTTCAGTGCATGCATCAGCATCTGTCCGCCATATGGTCACTTTTTTAATCAGCATCTTGTTTCTATTATTTCTTTTAGTTCAGCTTGAAATCTTGGAATTAAAATGCAGAAATCTCTGTTTCATACCCAAATAAGCCGTTCTAGTTCCAGACTGTGTACTCAGCCAGGGGAGGAAGAATGTAATACTTACTAATGACTATATCCAATGTTAGTCATGAAAAACTGATGGTATCCCAAAATCTCATACATGTTTTCTGTTTGAAAGAAGGAGAATAGGTTTATAGTGAATTTACAAATCTTTAACTTCAGTGTAAACTTCTTAACTCTGACTCTGTGTGCTCAGATTTGACAACTTTAGCATAACTTCTTAGGAGGAGAGGGAGGATCAGTCTAATGTAAATATGCACTGATAGATCGCTGATTTCCTTAATTTTGGGGGATCGGCGATCGGCCTCTGATCATTCCATATCTCATCCACTGATCTTTTCTACCTTAACAAAAGTCTGAAAGCCAGTATCAGCAGGTCAGGTTTTCAAAGATCGGTGATTGGCCAGAAAATTGTGATCTGTGCACCCCTAGTCTAAAGAGGCAAGACATGGTTTTAAAAGCACTCCCTGAAATCCATAGATGAATCTTTACAGAGAGATGGTGGGAAAAAAACAACGGAGACCTGCACCTTTGTGTTGATACAGTGATACAAAAGCCATCATTCCCTCCGACCTACTCAAAGTGACTTTTCACTGCTACACTCACATTTGCTCATCCTGACTTCCAAATTTTACCAGAGGTCTTGTTAGAGCCCGTTGTGTCACAGTGACCTCAAATGTTATGAAAACCAGGTAGTAAAGCTCGAAATGTAATAATTGGTCAATCATGTAACACGTCGCTACATTTTGGGCAAAAAGTTATGAGGCTTTGGGCTCAGCATCTTGTTAAAGTATTGACCAATTATTACATTTCAGGGTTTATTACAATTTTACTTAACCTTTAGGGTCATTGATAAATATTGGGCTCTAACGGGGCTGTCATTAAAAATTTGAGGAAAGTCTGGGTGAAAGTTTTGCATATCAGCTTTCACACTTTTACCCCGACCTAAAATGTTGTGAAGTTTCTTGGATGTGTGAATACAGTCAGTGTGCTTTCTGGTGGCCAACTTTGAACTTTTAAAACTGTAATCAGTTTAACTTCTCTTTGAGCTTCCATTGTAGTTCTTGGCCTCACCTAGATGTCCAACTCTCTTCAGTTGTTTTCATTGCAGTTTTGAAGGTGTGACAGATTTAGATGCATGATGCAGAATCCAAACTGTGGGAAGAAAGACTAAGCGTCATTAAAGCTCTTGTAATCTGAATTTTCTGTTTGTTTTTGATGATGCTTTTGTGTTTTGCTAATCTGTGTCTCTCACACTCCTCTCCCCTGCAGTCTGTAAAGTGGAGCCTCGAGGTCTGATCGCTCGCAGGGTGACAGAAGTGGCTCAATCCACCCTGGACATGGTCACCACAGCTGTGGACTACCCTCTCTGTGAGTACAGCTGCGTTTTACCTTCACTCATTCTGACAGAGCCCAGCTGGCTGCACATCACCCTGGGTTAAATGGCTCTTTGATGTCTGTCAAGCATCAGTCAGATTTTTTAATTTTACAGTCTAAAATGTGCCTCAGTCTCTGTGCTTCCAGTTAAATAACACACAGAGCCTTGTCCTGTTTTAGACAATAACAGCTCAGATTTTTTAGTCTTCAAAATTAATTTCAAAGTGAAATTTAATTTGGTTCCAAAGGACCACACTCATGACAACCCCCCAGAAAAAACCTAATGATGAATCAGACATATAAAATACTTGTAGCTGAAGGGGAGAGGAAAATTCACAGCCCAAAGAAATGAAAACTAGCAGTTATGTCTGCTTTTTTTCCATCTCTTCACCAGTCTTATTTCCTTACTTGCAAAGGTTTTCCTTTTGCATGTTCCACATCCTCTCCCACCATCATTGGCTTTGACCAATTGAGTGGTGTGTGCTACAGTGGCCCAAAAGGCCCACCTGTGCCGCAGAGGGCAGAGCTCACACCTCACACCTCCCATGCAATAGATGAAAATCCACCATAAGAGCTGCATACTGTTTTTAGTTCATGCATCAAAGTCTGGCTCAGCAGGGTGCCAGTTGATTTGGGATAATTGAAGTAGGAGGGTGGGGTTGACCTGTTTTATTTGCTTCATCATAAGCCCATTTCTCCACAGTTCCTTGGCTTATACATCGACTTATATCCAGATGTCCTTAACATAAAAATACTTCTCCCTCTTTCACTGAAACCTCCAAAAGAACTTCAATGAAATTTGTCAGTCTTTGTACCTGATGCCAATTCTTATTAGTTGATCTCCAACAAAACTTGTTTGGAACAAACATATAATGTAGGAATCAGTCGTTGAAATCTTTGTAATCAGGCCCAAAGTGGTTCTTCTGCAGGGAAGGTCAGCACAGCCATCTCTGCAGAAAATCTCCAGCATTCAACGTCTGTTCTGTTCTCTTCAGGTTTTGTAAAAGAAGCAGCTCGGCCTGACTACTGGGTACCTGACCAGGACATCACACAGTGCCACCAGTGCTCTAAAACCTTCACTCCAGCGATGTCTAAACACCACTGCAGGGCCTGTGGACAGGGTGTGTGCGGCCCCTGCTCCACACACATCAAGCCTGTTCCCTCCAGAGGCTGGGACCACCCGGTCAGAGTGTGTGATGGTTGCCACGCCCGCACCGATGATCTGTGAGAAGTTTTATCAGTGGAAAAGGTAAAAAACACTCAAAGTGCGCTCAATTGTTCTCAGATGATCCAAAAAAACACTGTGAATCCTGACCACACTGCAGCAAGAGAGCAGAGCTGGAGTCGGCCTCTGACATTTAAATGGACACCACCTCCCGGTCATCTGCCATCCCTGACCAGCTGATCCAGCAGATCAGCTTCATTGCAGTCAACGGTGAAGCTGCTCTGGAACGAACTGGAAAAATAAAGCTGGATTTGATTTTAACTAACTGGAACAAACTTTTTGAAAACTGACTCCTATCAACTCTTCAGAGCTTTTCCTCTTAATTGCACTTGAGTAAAGTCTTCCTTTTTCATTTAGTCGTGTAGATGGTTCCCAGTTTAAACTAAAGTAGAGGGATGCACCAGGAGGGCAGGTTAAATGTTTGAAGCACTCATGCATTGTGGTTAATAAAATCAAGATAACAGTTTCTCTTCTCACATCAATTTCAAGAAAGACACTGAACACCTCTGGAGGGGATCATAATCATTAAATCCTTCATTATAGCCCTGAAATAAGTGACATCTGACTCCTGCTAGTCTTTCCTGCTTCTGCTGCAGACGTGTGGAGCGAAACCTTCAGATTCAACTCATAAATGTTTGACAAAGTGTTGATTAATGCTTAGGAAGAGTGATTAACAGCAGATGATGAGGGTCTAACCTGGAACGGTGTAAAATCCCACAGCTTGTGCTGTGTCTGCAGAAAAGTGGACATTGTGTGATGTTTGGAGTAAGAAAATTATTATGCACAAATCAGACAGAAATCCACATTACTGTTTGCTTGTATTACTCTGTGCAAGTTGGACGAACGCGAGCTTCAGCGTGTGCCTTCAGGAGAACCTTCACTCCTTCTGCTGCAGCTGCTAAGACTTTTGCAGATGATCATTTGTGCCTATTTGCGGAGGAAGGTAATTTATCGCCTCTTGTGTAACCCCAACAGCTATATTTACAATGTAAAGAAATGATAGTAGAAGAAAATCTGTAGCACAACAGACTATAAATAAAGACATTCCAATGTATGGACTGGACGTACATGTATACAAGAGAAACTTCTCTGTCTGAGGGTCTTTACTCTTGGGCTGTAGATGCTTCAGTGAATTCATTTGCACCAAACTGGACTGTGGAGTTTGTGATTGAAAGATGCTGAAATCAGAAAAAGTATAAACTATGTGGATGTTAGTGGAAACGGTCTGCACCTTTTGGGTATTGGAGTTTTTTTGTTTGTTTTTTTCTTGTAAAATTTCACAATTTGACAATCTGTTGGCATCTCCGACATAAAAAATAGGTGAAACAACAAACTCATTACAAATAAAATGACAAAAGCTGCTGGTGATGAGGTTGAAATTAGAAGATTAAGTAGATGTCTGCTTAAAATGACTACAGTTTTTATATTTGGTTTTGCCCTTGTGAGTCAAACTTTCCTGATGTTAAGTTCAATAAAATATCATTGAGGGGGTTTTGTGTTTCTTGTGTCTTAATTTAAAGAGCACATATTTATTGTTCCACCCTTCAGGAAATGTCTGCTCAAACTGGCGGATTGAAACTCTTGCCATGACGTCATGGACGGCGATAATGCCTCCCCTCAAGGGTATTACTATACTATTTTTCTCCCTCGCAAATTCTGGTCCAAATAGCGAAGGAACACACAGAATTCTGTTTCCATAGACTGCAAGAACAGTCACGAGAGATAACTATAATTACGATGTTGCACATTCACCAAAAGAGCTCCAAGTGAAGAGAAGACAACTGAGATGTAACCGTTACCAAGTCACTGTACCAACACATGAACAAAGTAAAAAGAAAAATATCGGGACACATATGTGTTGTAACTATCCATTCAGAAACATCCTACTGCAAAGTTGAAACTTCTTCAGGAGCCTCTCTTTCTGGGTCAGACTCTAATCAAACTGTTCGGGCTAGCTTAAACACTCTGGGATCTCTTTTGGTGCCCGCCGGCAGCGCGGTGGAGGGAGTTGCACCCCGCGCAGTGGTATTTTCGTCTGGCGGAGCCTGACGCACAGCGAGTTTGGTATTTTCGTAGACTGAGGCGCACGGAGATGCGTAAACAGCGTATTCCCGATAGAGCTCACTAGAGAGAGTTTTCAGGCTGGCTGAAGTCCAGCAAAAAACTGGGTTTATAGACAACAAACTTCAATTTGATTGTTCTTGGACCTCTGAGACCTATTTGAACCTGCTGAAAAGGAGATTATTATGGGACCTTTAAAAACTGTTTTATTCAGCACATTTCCAGAGAATAAATAGCATCACTGAATTGAAAAGCTGAGACGGTGAGAGTCTCAGTAACTGTAATAGGGCCGAGTGCAGAGACATTGGGGACTCTGCTGTTCTTAGATCCAGTCTGCTCTGTGGTGTTTTACTAAAAACAGATGAAAGTCTCTCCAGATTTCGTACAGGAAACATCAGAAACATCTAAAAATAAAGCAGAGGAAGATCTGAGAGTTTAACCTGGAACATAAATGATCCCCTGATATCTAACCATCATGAAAGGCTGAGGAATGGTGGAACCTCATCTACTCTTCTCTGATCATGCAATTTTTCTGCCAAATTTCAATCAGTGACTCTAAACTAAACGAAGTCTCTTCGATTGAATTACTCTGCAGAGTGATTTAGGTTATTACAGTAGGTCCCACTGTCTCTTTTACTGTCCAGAACTCTTGAATTTACCGGATGACCCTCATTATCTTTTGCTTTGGCTGATTTTCTGTTTTTTTTCTTTATTCTGCCATTTCATTACCTGATATTAACATCCTTTTCTGTTTTCTTCAGTCTTGTTTTATTGCTCTTGCTCTGCCTACTTTGAGTTGAATGTTTAATTGTGTCTGGAGTGTACATTTCTGTTCAAGGATGCCCCTCGAAAATGAAATGTGACATCCCAAGAGGTTATCCTCCTGAAGAACTTAAAATATGGCATCAGAGGCGTGAGATTCACATACCAGGATGTCCATGAGTGTGCAGCACTTACTTTCACGCAATCCTTTGCCTTCAGTCGACAGCCTGTAAAGGTTACCGGAACAACTGCAAGCCTTGACACATGTATGGATAACAGAGGCTCAAGCAAATGCAGTAGGGTGTAATAAGAGCATAGTATGAGCATGAAACAGGTTGTTGGGTCATCTTTGTAATGCCTTATTTTTACACATGGGGGTGCTAGATGAGCAGGAATATCATGGCTGCACCATAGTAGGTTTTGCATCAGACCACCCACAGCTCAGTGTCCTGGGTGAGTCCCAGCAGGGAGCTCTACTACAAAGCTGTCCTATTTGGAGTCAGAAATTAGCATCTCAGTTTGTGAGATCTTCAGGAGGCTCAAACAGCTCCTCAGGATGCTAGCTGATGTCACAGAGGGCGAAACATTCGCTCCTCATCCACAACAGTACATGAGTCATATGTGAGGCCTGCAGAGGTGACTGAGTCTGAGTGTGAATATATTCATGTATTTATGGCTGTGATGATCTCATGATGCATCAGCACCATCTTATACCCAGAATAGAATTGCATAAGGATGAGCCGTGTTGCTAATACAGAGTGATAGAAACCAGATTTTTAGAGGGAATAAAACCATGAGACAAGTTTCTCTGATAGCTGACAGTCTGTCATGAGTTTAAACAAACAGTGACTGAGCAAAATTAAACCATGACTAAACAAAACAACTCATCTCCCTCTTTGTAAGCTTATATAAGCTAAAAAAGCATCCCTCTCTGTTTCTGTTGAATGTATCAGGATAACCAATTTGTCCACACTTGGCTGAACACACACAGTTTAGTGACATTCTGCAGACTGTTCTTGCAGTTTCTCCACTCTGCTTTGAGTTGATGTCACAGTTTTTACTTTAATATTTAATGTTTTTCAGAAGCCAGTGACGAGGGCCAAGGCTCTGTGCACAAAAAGTCTTGAACTATCCCTTTAAATAAACACGGTACAATGTGTGTGTGTTTGTGTGCACCTTTTGTAAGCAATAAGGAGCAAGAAAGGGGTGTGTGTGTGTTGCGTTGATGCATTATCCAGTGCTCATCTGACAATCCAGGCACGGCCCATTACACAAACACTATTACTGAGTCTACACTGTCAGACACGCCATCACACAAACAGATGCTCCCACACACTCCTGCTGCAAACACACGCAAATGCATCACACACCCAGGTACCGTTTCATAGCTGTAAGGGTCCATCTCCTTATATTAAAAACAGAAGAACACACATACGTGCAAAACATTCATTGGGTTTGCAGGCAGAGAGAGAGAGAGAGAGTATTGATAGTTATAAAATGAAGCCCACTGTGATGTATTTTATCCGCACACTCGAAGATCTTTCAGCACAATCTGCAGTGACTCACAGCACACACCCTGTTTTATTGCAAGTTAAAAGTCATTTAATTTCCTCTTCTGGCTGCTGTAGCTGAAAACTTTTGACCTTTTAAACAAATCAAGAACGGAGAAGACGCACAAACACACACACACACACACACACACACAAACACACACACACACACACACACGTGCATACACACACACACACACACGCACACATGCACAGTGCATGTTTGTCCTCCCCGACCTGGGAATAAATTAGGGAGAAACTGTATTTTCAGCCACTATCTCCTTTTCTTCTGGCACTTTCATTTCAAATTAAACTCCTGGGGAGATGTTTTTTTGCAGACTGCGACACTTTTCATCTTTTATAAATTACTCTTTCACATTGTAACCATGGTAACCAAGCATTGTCATCTCCTATGTGTGCTGTACGCAACCAACTTTTCCATACCTACTACATCATGTACAGTGCACAAAAAGGTGAACATAAGAGTGCTGAAGACACAGTAGAGAGTCACAGTGGTCGATGTTTTTATAAATTTAAATATTTTGTCATCCAGAAGTAGAAAGTTTAACGACATATATTCATTTTGTGAATTGATTATGAAGACCTTGGTCTCAATGCACCTGCAGAGCTCTCTTAGGAAGACAGATGATACTAATAATTTGGATTTTTATGCCATCTTTTAGACTTTGCTTGTTAATAGACACATTGTATACACAGCACAACTATAAAAAATGATCCACATTCCCACAATAGGCTCTGATGATGTGAGGAAAATAATGGTTTGTAAACCATTAAAAGCCCATTTTAACTAAAATCGTGCAGATAGAATATATGGATAGAATATATACATGTGTTGAAACTAAAATGTTCAATTTAAATGTGCAAATAATTATGGGGTCATGTTTCCCATTTTGTGTCATCAGCTTGTCTTTTACCAACAATGTAAGTATTAGTGAACCCAGGAGATGAGTTTCTGGAGTTTGGTTTCAAAAGGGGACAAGTCAGGACTTTAGTCAGACCAGTTTATCAGCAGGACTCTTCTACTTCAGAGCCAAGCTGTTATAATCCCTGTTGTAAGAATTTGTTTCGTCATTGTCTTGCTGAAATATGAAGGTCCTTGAAAAAGTCTGGATGTTAGCAGATGTTTCTCCTAAACCTTTAGATGTTGTTCAGCATTAATGGAGCCTTCACAGATGTGGAAGATACCCATGACATGAACTCTGATGATCAGCATACCATCAGGGATGCTAGATTTGGACTGTGTGCAGATAACAAACTAGTTGGTCCCTCTTCTTTTTAGAGAGGAGGATGCAGCATCCATGACTTCCAAAAAGAATGTTTTGATTCATCAGACCACACAACAGTTTCTCACTTCCCCTCAAGTCCAAAGAAGTCTCTAATGTTCCTGGGTCCTGTTTATATCTGGTGTCCTCTTTGCATGGTTCAGGTTGAACCTTATTGTGGAAGCAGTGATAAACTGTGTTCACAGACAACGGTTTTTAAAGGGATTTTAAGCTCATGCAGTGATTTCCACTACAGAGTCATACCTGTTTTTAACGCAGTGCTGCATGAAGGCCTGAAGATCACATGCAAAGGTGTGCATGAGGAGTGAACATTCAAAACTGTGAATGCAAAATCCGTCTGAAATTATAGAACTAGAACAGCGAATACCTCGGAAATACATGATGTATCTCTGAAATCCTGTCTGTCTGCAGTAAGTTTTAGTAAAACATCCGAAAGCCATGACTCTGTCCTCAGATTAGAGGACACTGACCAAGTAAGAGTTACTGCTACCACCACTCAAGAGCTCTGTGTGTGTGTGTGTGTGTGTGTGTGTGTGTGTGTGTGTATAAGAGACTCAGCCCCATTTCTCACGACCCTTAAGAAGAAAAGAGGCCTTGTCTGGTTCCATTAGTGACCCGAGCAGCAGCAGCACCGCTCGCTCACTCGCTCGGCCCGGCTGGCTGGAGGACAGAGCTGGTTAGATAGCACTGACACTCTGGAGCTGTAGGGAGGAGGGGGGGAGGATGGAGGGGTGAGGAGGGATTACACCGAGAGGAGAGAGACAAGGTGCAGAGGGAAGGAGAGGATTGGAGTGTAATGAGGTTTGAAGTGTCAGCTGTTTGGTTCACTTGAATATCAGTATGTAAAACAGGAGGCTGCTTACTTTACTGTATCTGTGCTTAAGTCTCCTGAAAGCTGTATTTTTACCTCAAACTTTGCTCTCTACTCCTTTCAGTCCTAAACTTATTCAGTACTTTTAAGTTGGGTTGTTGGAGTTACATAGGCTATAGCTAGTGGGAATGTAAAGACTAACGTATGCTCCTGAATTGAATGCATGACGCACAGTGAAATAAAGCCATCTGATGGCAGAAGGAGCAAAAAACACATGGAGCTGCTTAAGTCGCAAATCAAAATAAACAGACGCTGCTGTGAAAACTGGAGCATGCTCAGTCGGAAACTCTCCGCTTAGTTCTCGGCCAGTATAAAGTACAAAATTACTACAATCTCACAAATGTGAATGTTCTTCTTTGTGCTATTTGCAACAACTTTGCACCGAACTTTCCTTGTTAAATATTGCAAACTGTAAGCAGAGGTAAATGTCTGGTTGTCTCTAAACTTTGCAAGAGCCAATATAATATTAACTTGAGTTTACTAACTATTAAAGTTCATGAAAACGGCACAAAAAGCTAACTCAACACAGGTGAGATGATAAACACTATCCACCTTGCTCTGAGTCGAGGTCGTTGGTAACAGCTGAGCTCTCGCTGGGCTGAATAAAGGTCAAAAGTCCCATTGAGCCTGTGCCTCAGGAGGTCCACTAAGTCTGAATCCAAGTAGGCTACTCTTGAGACATGGTCAGTTAGACCTAATTAGCGCATGCCATCTCTTGTAGTTTTAATATTTATCATTCAAAATCTATTTATAAAGTTTGAGAAAATGGCACAATGAAGACTCAGTTACACCATCATCCCTGTTGATGTCTGAGAACTTCAATCTGCTCATGTGCTTGGGAAGATCCTCTATGTCTGCAACCCGGTACTTCTCATCTGAATCCCTCCTAAGACTAGGAGTGTATCAGGACTTAATTATGGAAACAATTTGACTGAAATCTTGTGAAAGAAGACCTAGATTTACTATCTTTAAAAACCTTAAATGTGGCCCTAATATTTTATCGTTTGTAAAATGATCAGATAGCTAAATAACCCTACATGTATGTTTACACTGGTAGTCTAAGTGATAATGTTCCCCTGCCCTCATAATTATTTTGCTATAATTAAATTCAATTAATCAAAAATGTGCTAATTGTGCTAATTTCGATTTGCTGGTTGGTGTTTTGGTGATTCGTTGCTGGTAATTGGAGGTTAAATATCTAAGAAGAGCATATGTCTTCTCTCATGGCTCGGATTCAGATAATTTGTCTTGCATTTTAATAATGTAGTGACTGGTTTTATTAGAGGAACCCCTCCGGTTCTCTCTATTTTTGGCAGCTTTGACTTGTTTCAAAGGTTTGTATTATACTCACTCTGTAGCTCCATGAAACCCATGAAAACAAGAAGAAGGAGTAAGGGGAGTAGGATCAATAAAAGGGAGAGTAGCTGACATATGAAGGAGCAAAAATGAAATCAGTAAAAACACAGAGATGGAGTGAAAGAAGGAAAGGTCATAAAAAACTGATGATAAATACAAGAAATAATGAAGAACTGGTCGATTAACCACCACTCCCAAACATCAGCATGTGTAATATTATATTACTTTATTTATCTTTTGTACAATGTAATTACAATACAAATATGTAGGTTTAAATACAAAACTTCTGTAAATAAAGATTAAAAATAAATCCCACTGGTTTGCTTTGTTACCATCACTAAACTGCTTTTACAATCAAGTTTACGAGGTCATTTAGTTTGCTTTAACGTGGTGGAACACATTTAACCTACATTAACCATTTGAAGGGCTTGCAAACAAGAGTCCAGGACTAGAATATACTTAAAAAAATAGAAATTAAGCAGTAATTTCAGGAGTGGATCAGTCTTGACTCGTAGAAAGAGGAGGGAATTAGAGGTTTGTTTGTTTTTCCTTTTTCTTTTTTCTTTTTTTTTTTGGATTTGAGGAAAATTTGATTCATTTAAAAAACAAAAAAACAAACCCTGATATGACCAGAGACGGGACAGCTCTCTGAGAGGCAGCCAATCAGATGGCCCACTGCTGCAGGAAGTGACTCCGCAATAAGCTAATTAAACTGTGGAGAGTTGATGAGCAGTTCAAATTCATACAATGCATTTGTTAAGAAACAAAACAAGAGCATCTCTGGTCAGGTTTGAGTTTTCAGAGAGAATACATTGAATCAGAGGAGAAAGAGCCCTTCTTGAGAGAAAGTGTATACTTTAACTTGTTTTTAAATCAACCTTTTGTTTGCTGACTCTTTGTAGAAACTGAGTTTGGATACAGAAAGCTTTGAGGACTTTTCAGTGAACTTGAAGTTGCACATACTTAGAAAAAAAACTCATGAGACTAATCCATGAGACTGCAGCTATAAAAGAAAAGCATTTAAAAAAAAACATGATCCAACGTTGGTGAGGCTTTAAGAGCTGAGGAGCATGACACAGGAGAGTGCAAAAAGGAAGTTAAGATACAGAGGCCTGATGCATCCGTGTAAGAATAAATAACTTCCTTATTGTATGAATAAGATGATTATTTCAGAAATATTAGGAACATGTCTCCGTGTCGCCTTTTGGTCAGCTTGAACTATCACACACTCCTCATGGGACTGAGAAATGAGAGACCTCTTAACGTTAAACAAGCTCCCTGAACTGGGATTAACAATCTTCACCAATGATTTAATGAGGCTGCACAACAAGGTCCAATCTCAACAGACCCGTGTCTACGAGATCAGGGTCCGAGCAGGACGATGAGTGAGCCTGGCTGTAAACAAAGCCGCCATTGTTAAGATGCAGCTGCAGATAGAGGAACCCTCACAGCAGCAGCAGAGGCTCAGAGACGAAGACGTCCACAGAGCATCACAACCCCACTCAGGCCTGAGCGTCTTTCTGTGAGGAGCCGAAGAACAAAGATCTGACACTCCCAAGACCGGCTCTTTTAGTCCGGCTCTTAACTGGGCTTAATTTCTGTTGTATACCTACAGTATGTGTAATTGTCTATGTCACATTATCCCTAAACCTCATTAGGGTTTTGAAGGACCAGTATCTCTTTAATTCACACAAACAGAGGTGTCTTGAGTGAATGCAAAATGCTTCTGTAATAAAGTGATTTTTTATTAAAGGATTGGATTGAGTCTCATTTCTCTGTTATCAAATCATTTTCCTGTTTCTCTTTCTTCAGACTTCCTCCGTCTCTTTTTAAGGCATATCTCCTTTCCCCTCTTCAGCCTGTCACATACAGTTAGTCCCTTTTTGTTTCCTCTTTAGCTCTTTACTTTTCCACAAGTTGACTCAGTTCCCTTCATAAATCGGCATAAAAATTAAAGAACAAATTCAGTCTGTGCTGCTCATGTTCCTCTTCTCTTATCACCTCGAGTGAACACTTTACATCTGTAATGAGTGCAGGACTGCTGCAGCAGTACACATAAATCATATCGTACATGTAGACTATACCCTGTGTTTGAACATATTAAAGTATTTATGAGCGTAAGAATCTTGTGCATCATTTTTTCAAGCAGTTGCACAGTGTTGAAGATATTTTCTGTTCGTTTCCACTGAGTTTTAACATTCCTTGGATGTTCTGGGAGCAGATGACGTCCTGTTGGACTGCTGTGCTGTATTGTCCGGAGTGTCTGAGTGCTGTATATCCTGAAGTGATTTTTCATGTCCCAGTAACCCTTCATGTTCTGCTGTTGAAACAGAAATAGGGCACAGAGCCAAAGTGAAGCCAAACCGGCTGCACTAGCAGAGAAGCGTTTATACGGGTCGGAGAAACATGCTGCTATTTACACTACGGTGTTGCATGTGGCACTACACTCTGCTGTACTTACTGCTGCTACTTGGTTCCTGATGCATGACTCTCTGCTGCCCTGATACCTGTTTGCTACCTGTAGTTTCCCTCCTTTGTGTGGTGCAACTTAATAAATATAGCTCCTGGAACGCTGCTGTAAAGATTTGCGAATAATTTGTTGAAAAAAATACAATAAATAAAATCATTTTGGCCATAAATCTCTACTGTTAGTCAGTAAGTCCTTTTGGGTTCGTAGCGCAGGGTCTAACATCGCTGGCAAGTCCTTCCAGGCATCCTAACGTTCGCTGTGCTCGGCTAAAATCAGCATTACTCTGATCATCTGTGAACAAACTGCCTCTCTGCACATCTTGTGATGGAGATGAAACTCTTCTCCTAAGTGTCCACTAGATGTTAAACATCTCATACATGGTTTGGAGTCCATCTCTGTGGAGCCCCCTTACAAAGAAAGAAACCACTGAGCTGTGCCCCCCACATTAGCTTTAGGGGGCTAAGACAGCACATTCAGGGACTCCCTGCAGGGAAAGCAGAGCCAGAAGACTGAAGAAGTGAAAGCAGGGAGGAGATGTGGTTAGCAGGTGGAGTGAAAGGATGCAGCCCATCAAGTCCAGTCAACCTGAAGTCTGATTTTCCAGTGGCAGCCAAGCAATCTCCCAAAACTCTCAAGGGAGTGCAAAGAAAGCAATCAAGATCATAACAGATCCACTCCTATGAGGGCTTTTAGTGCGGTGCTAGGCTGCTACAGGTCAGATGCGAGGCCAACTTTAAGGACTTGCATCCTCTTCTGACTGAGCAGAGATGCTGGATTCAGCGCCAGACCCCCTCAGGCTTTAATTCCAGTGCTCGAGCTACAGCTTTGGGAGGACAACTCTGGCTCAATCTCAAAAGACGTTTGAAGATTGTTGGAAAACGGGTTGGCGGCTGCAGCTGGCGCCACGCTGCCAGGCTGCTGAGGCGCCGGTTTGGCCTCCAGTGCCGCCCACTTGGCCTCAAAGCGGTCATCGTCTTGTGAAACAGCAGGTGCTGGAGCAGTTAGCTGGCTGCCCTCTGGAGGCCAGCTGCTACTGCTACCGGGGGTCCCGTTCTGCAGGTCCATCATGCTACTTTGAGGAGGGAGGCCGTTTATTGTTGTTGATAGCGGTGGAGTGGAAAACCCTCCAGTGTCCCCAACTACACTCGCTGGTCCTGGGTAAGAATGATGCGCCCCAACTGATCCAAGAGCCCCCACTTTCGGTCCGCCCACTGCCGAACCCATGGTGCCCCCAGCGCCAGACGAGCCTGTAGCGGTGCAGAAGACGTTAGCCACCATTTGAGATGGTGTGATGCCAACCACAGGCACGCTGGCATTGGGATAGGTCATGCTGCTGGCCAGGCCTGGCATGTACGTCTGCATTGGCACAAAGGCTGGCTGAACGGGCTGGACCGGCTGGACTGGCTGACTGGCGAACATCCCTATAGGAGCTGGAGTTGCATCAAAAGCCAGGGGGAAGGCCTGCATGGAGCTGGGTAGGGAGCACTGAGGGATGGGGGGCTGCATCATGGGCGCTCCAGTCATACTTGGACCAGACATGGTGGGAATGGACATTGAGGGCAGAGACATTGGGGGTCCTGTAACTGGAGGGCCTGGTATTAGGGGGACTGATGATATTGAGATGGGTTGGAGGGGCATCTGGACCTGAGCTGGGAGAGCAGAAGGGCCTGAGATGAGAGGTTTGGACATGGTACCGAGGGACAGAGGGACAGCAGGCACAGCGGCTGCCTGAGTGGACATCTGCTGGTTGGAGGCAGAAGGAGGTCCAGGGATGGTGGGGATAGTGGGGCCTGGAGGAGGGGTCTGTTGGGCTTTAACAGCCTTGGAGACCTCCTCCAGCCATCGCTCTGCCTCAGAGGGTGTGCGCCTGTGTCCACTTTGCATTTGCATCTGCATCGCCACGGAAACGGGAGGGGGAGAGTTGAGGGAAGTCTCAGGTTGCACCCAGGTAGAGGTGGCTGGAAGGATGAAAAGTTGAAGTTAAAGCTTTAGTACAAATATAGTTTGGTCTTTAGGAATAAAATCAAACCCAGTATTGATGGATGAAGGTTTCTTACCCTGCAGAGGTGCGGGAGGTGGAGGCAGGATGGGGGGCACAGTACAAGTTGGAGGACCATTGGCAGACATTGGGGGGTTGGAGAAAAGCTCGTCTGATGGCTTAGTGAGGGAGGAGTTCATCTGACCGCACAGGGCGTTGATGCAGCCGTCTCCTTCGCCTGGCAAACCCATATCCATCTCTGCGAGAGCAAGAAAGGGGGTCACCGGGGGGAAGGGAGGCAGAGTGGGGGGAAGTAATGAAAAGAGAAAATTAAAGAAAGAAAAGAGAAGCAAACCAAAACAGGGAGAAAAATATTCATTAGTTTGTGTAACAGACCCAGTTTGCATCAAAACTGTAAAAATGGAGCAGATGAAGACTTTGATGTCCTCCTCTTTTGGCCTCAAAAGCATCAAAACAGAAGTCCTCACAGCAAACATGATGTTGTGATTAAAGAAAAGTTCTTATTAAAATGAAAAAGGTCCAGGCTTAGTCATTGCAAAGCAAACAGGCCAAGATGAAATATGCTAAACCGGAGATTGGTGATCCCAATAACAGTGATTTCGATTAAATTATTGACATTTTTATGTGTATATGTTTATATAATGCACTGCATCCTCCTGTGAAATTCTGTATTTTCCATATCCCAGTAAAACCAGCTGAAGGACTGCACCAGTATTGTTTTTTGCCAACATGGTGCAGTCGTAGAAGAGTTCTATGAAAATAAAAGCTCATAGGTTTCCATTTTGACATTTTTGCATGTATTTACAAAGAAATAAATGCTAGTGACCTTAAAGAATGGTCGGTAAGAACATGAAACCATGTCTGATCTCTGTGCATCAGAGTCTCCAGGCCCAGTTATAAGCAGAGAGCTGCAGACTTGTTCAAGGTTTCCCATTAAACACACATCTCTGTGCTCTGTTCTGCAGAGACCGACCCTATGTTCCCCCTCATTCCCCGGACTAGTCCATGTCCCATATGTCTCACATGTGTGTGTGTGCATGTGTGTTCTCCTTCCAATTCAGCGGCAGGTTCAAGGGCAGGCAGAAGGCTCACTGAAGGCTAACCAGGACGGATGATTGACCGCACAAATCAATACACACATTGTTCACAGGGAGTCACAAGGGAGCAGGGAGGTAGTGGAATTGGCTGCTGCTGCTAAGTGTGTGCATCCCTGTCTATGTGTGTGTGATCTCGAGGAGTAAAGAGGAGACATTGTGTTTGAGGATTCAGCCTGGCTTGGATTCACCACCAATGAGGGCACACACTGAGCATCATGGGAAAAACAGGACTGGTATGGATGTAGTAAATAAGAGAAATGAAGTGAGTGTGGGAGGATTCATTATCTAGTCAACTCTCTCATCCCTCTTAATGACTTTAATCAGCCTCCCACTGGAGCACTCACATCCTGTGGAACCATTTAGAGTGGGTGTGTCTATGTGTGTGCATCCAGGTGTTAACCTGTGAGGGATGAATATGATATTGGAAACTGCCTCTTGTAAATTGTGGAGAGCTTTATTAAACTCACCAGGGTTCTTGGTCTGGAAGTCTGTTTTGCGCTGCAGCGTGGACGGCAGGTCATTGAGGCGGAGTGAAAGCTGCCTCTTGAAGGGAGAGTTCTTCTGGCTAAGGGCAGGAAACCCCCTGAAAGAGCCCTGGCGTACCAGCTGCTCGATGGGCGCATGGCGGCGTGGGATAGCGTGTGGCCCGCCAGGTGCTGTCCGCTCCATGGGGGACGCAGAACCCTCAGGGGGAGAGGCAGTGCCGGGTGGGAGGGCTGGGATGGCAGAGGATTGGTCTGAGGATGAAATGGGATTTACAGTCATTACAATATCCAGCGATTTGTAGTTCCAAAAGTGAAGCCGATAGAGAAATTTCTGAAACCTGCATTAACTCTGATGACCAGCAGGGGGAGACTCGACGAAATGTAAAAGAAAATCCAGTTATACAGTGCATCCAGAAAGTATTCATACCACTTAATGACAAAACTTTTTTTTAGAACATTTTGTTTATCAAAAATAAGACACTCAAATGTTGCATATACATAAGTATTCACCCCCTTTGCTATAAAACTCAAAATTGAGCTCAGGTGCATCCTGTTTCCACTGATCAGCCTTGAAATGCTCCTCCAACTGGATTGCAGTCCACCTGTGGCAAATTCAGCTGATTGGACATGATTTGGAAAGCCACACCTGTCTATCTAAGATCCCACAGCTGACAGAGCACGTCAGAGCACAAACCAAGCCATGAAGTCAAAAGAACTGTCTGTAGACCTCCGAAACAGGGTTGTATCAGTGCACAGATCTGGGGAAGGTTACAGAAAAATACCTGCTGCATTGAAGATCCCAAAAAGCACTGTGGTCTCTATCATTAAGAAATGGAAGACGTTTGGAACCACCAGGACTCCTCCTAGACCCAGCCAAAATGAGCAAGGGGAGAAGGGCCTTGATCAGGGAGGTGACCAAGAACCAGATGGTCACTCTGACAGAGCTCCAGCGTTCCTCTGAGGAGATAGGAGAACCCTACAGAGACCTTCGACTGGGGCAACGCTTCATCTTCCAGCATGACATTGACCTTAAGCACACTGCCAAGAAGACAAAGGAGTGACTTCAGGACAAGTCTTTGAATGTCCTTGAATGGCCCAGCCAGAGCCCAGACTTGAACCCGATTGAACATCTTTGGAAAGACCTGAAAGTAGCTGTGCACCGACACTGCCCATCCAACCTCACTGAGCTTGAGAGGATGTACAAGGAAGAATGGGAAAAACTCCCCAAATCCAGGTGTGCCAAGCTTGTTGCATCATACACAAGGAGACCGGAGGCTGTAATCGCTGCCAAACGTGCTTCAACCAAGTATTGAGTAAAGGGTGTAAATACTTATGTATATGCAACATTTGAGTGTCTTATTTTTAATAAATTTGCAAAATGTTCTAAAAAAAAGTTTTTTGATTTGTCATTATGGGGTATTTTGAGTAGAATTTTTGAGGGAAAAAGGGAATTTAATCAATTTTGGAATAAGGCTGTAACATAACAAAATGTGGAAAAAGTGAAGTGGTATGAATACTTTTCAGATGCACTGTATGCAACCAGATGGAAAAATGAGCATGTTTGTCAAGTCATTTCTGAACTCAACAAACATTCTCTTAATAAACAAGATCTAATTTGATCTTTTTTTGTTTCATCTGAGTAAAAATTGAGTGCAGTTTTACTTCTAACAGGCCTGAGTACATCAGCTGATCTTGGAGGCAGCTCACAGCTCAGCTAATGCATTTAAACCAGTGTGCACATCTTGAGTACAAACTTTTTAAAGTACCTTTTTTCTTGTCCTGGACTTTGTCATCGCTGCTGGAGGAGTTAGCACGGAATGACCCATCGCGCACAAACAGGGTGCGAATGGTGTCGAAGGACGCCGTCACACCGCATTCTTTCTCTCTGCGCTGCTTCCTCTCCAGACAGGCAGCAAATGCACACCCGACAGCATGGCTCAGCCTCTCTCCCTAGTGGAGGGAAAAACAATTCATACTTTAGAGGCACCACTTTAAATGACTTGTCTGTTATATGGCAACTTGATACTTAAGATTCATAGACATTGCAGCAAAAGTAGATCAGGGTGCGGTTTTCAATTTTTAGTCTTCTAAATTGTCATCTGAGTTTTTGCTCTCTGGCATTACACGCAATTATTTTCAACCTGCTGTTTGCAGTTTAACCCTCCCTGGTAAAAACCTCCACATTGGTTTATGATGAGCACATATAAATATGGAGAGTGAGATGGAAATAGAGACCGACAGAGATGGACAGATAACTGCAGGCTTCTGTCTAATCCCCTTTCCTAATCCCACAGGTCTGTGCTACGCTCGCTTCCTACCACATTAATAATCCGACTCTCGGTCTAAGCTGATGAAACACCGTTGTGTTGAAACCACAGAGCTCCAGGATGGCTTCGGCTTCTGATGTACTTGGTTTCAAATTACAACCTCAAGGTCATTTAAACAGGAAACCTCAGAGGTTAGAAATCACCCCAACTATAACAATCACAGACCTAACACAAACATACAAGAACCCGTTTTATAACATAAATTACTGCCTTTGGAAAATGCCTCGATTATATAAATCGATGATTAAGAGTTGAGTTATAGGCCTTTTAAAAAGCAAAGCAAAATAACACAGGGGTTTCTGCTGGATAACTTGAATCTTAATTTAGGAATGTAGTGATTGCTGCCTTTATTTATCAGTGCAGTGCTGACATGAAACAGGAAGATTGTTGGCCAAATTGAAGTTGCAGTGATTGAAAAAAGTTATTAAAACAAACATTTAAAGCTTTAGAGCAACCACACTGCTCAGCTGAGGAGTCAAAAGTACTTTGAGTTTGAGTGACCACCTGCAACCACACCACAAGAAGCAGCAGAGGTGTGGGAATCAGCATAGACCTGCAGATGAAACTGCAGCACTGCTAAATAAGTGGAAACTGATTGTGGGGGACTACTGTGATACTGTCCTCTGTGGTTGTAGAGATGTCGTAGAGAAATGAGCTGTGGTGAGGATGGACAAACTTCTGGCGACAGAATCCATTAAAGCGGATCTCACTAAGTTTAAGAAGCTATAGGGGGTAGAGGAACAAGACATCCTGTCTTGGACTATTTGCGTAAAGAAAATCCCTGAAGGTAGAAGAAGGTTAATTGCCCCCTCACCGAGTCTTTGAGGGCCATGAAGCAGTGGCACATCCACCGCCTGGTAGTACCATCTCTGCAGATGTAGGAGAAGGCCTTGTCATAGTTTCGATCTGGAGCACAGAAAGAAACCTTCTCTATGGTCTGGTCCACAATGAGGTCCTAAAAAAGAGAGAAAGAGAGAGAGAAAGAGGTCCAAAAATTAGTTTCAGTCCACCCAGTGGAATCATTTTAGCAGGTGGATCACATTGAATCACACGTTCTGGTTTTTAAGAGTGTCGTAACCTCTGACGGACAGGAAACGTTGATTCACACCAGCCTGTAAACTGATAGACCCAAGACTGATCCCATACTCAACACACAGCTTTCAACCTCAGTTGACCCCACAAAACCCCCTCTCACTTCAACCTATTTATACATTCACCAATAAGAGAAAGAAAGAGTCTATACAGACTAATGACACTGAACCCTCTTTTCATCTCTGAGACATTTCCACCACTCGCCCCTGGTCTTCAAAAGCCTCATTCAGCCTGTCTCAGTGTCTATAGTCACCATAGAAGAGGCTAAGAGGGGCCCTTTCCTTTCTCTGTGTACACTCAGGGGCCCCCCGCTCACGTCTTTGACTCACCGACTAACAGAAAAGGAAGGAAAACAAGAGCAGAGAAGGGGAAGAAAGCAGGTTCACACACTCAGACACTCGCTTCCTTCCTCTTGTCTGGTGTGAGAGAAAACAAAGTGCAGGGAGGATTAGGAAAGGAGGCAAAGGAGAAGATGAGAAGGATACATCTAAAGGAAAAAAGGGGATTGATATGTTGTATGAAGTCTGACAGAGCTGGGATATAGTGGGGAGTACCACAAAGTTTCATTTTAGGACCACTATTATTTCCTCTCTACATTCATGTTCTTGCAGAGGTGTCAATAACAATATGTTCATTTGCAGGTCAAAAGTGTTTGCTTATTTTACCTAAAGCAAATAAAAAATCGTACTACTTAAATTAAATTAAATCAATTATGCATTATGGTCCATTTACACCTACATAAACTGAAGACTGAGGCTTTAGCGCTGTGATGTGGATTTATTAGGAGCTTCTTAAAAATGAACAGGGAGGTTAACACCAAGGCAAAAAGCCAGGGGTGTCCATTTAATTAAATACACAAAGAAAGAAAGTGTTCATGTGTATTTGAGGGTGACGGTGACTCAGATTACATCCCTGCATTGGTGAAAGGAAGAATAGCAGTGTGTGACGCAGAGTCTTATCCATACAGTGAAGCTCCTGCATAAAAAGACTTTTCTGGTCCTTTCTCCATAACTCTCTGAAGGTCTCTCTGCACACAAACACACACATATCCACACACACACACTTATGCAGCATGTACAGCGCTCTGACTGAGGGTGGGAAAGTGTCTGAATAATGTCTGTGTGGGTGTTTTTAGGTATGCTCGCTGATTCATAGACGGAGGCTGAACTGATGGTAACAAGTGAGGAAGAACTTGAAAGAAAGAAAGATGAGAAAGACCGTACGACCCTGACATTATTGAAGTTTGATCAAGTTAACGTTTCAAACAGCAAATGGTTTCATTATCTTTTTTTCTCCCACTTTCAGAGAAGTCCACTCCTTAGTTTAAGTGCCTGTATCTAAACATATGAAGTTTAAATTGAACATACTGTTCTGGATGATGAGCGTGGAGACAATGAGCTCATTCAAAACCCACTTATGCACTTTTTCAAACAGACTCATGTGCCAAAGTTTTCTTTTCAGGGGTTTACTGTAGTCTACAGCTGCGAACACAATCCACGAACACCAGGAAACAGACTTACACGCCTGACGTAACAGCTCAAAATGATTGGTGGTTTTGTTAATTTTGCTCTTATACACTGTTTGATAATACAAACTTATTCATGATGAAATTCAGTCTTTTTAAACTCACCTGTGCAATGTTTGGTCTTACTTTATAAGTACAAACCCAGACCTTGAAGAGTGAATTCGTTGAAATGCTAAAATCTGCAGTTCTTTTAGTGTCCACTAGAGGTTGGCTGCAAAAGCACTGAGAACCACATACACACTCATTGATTTTGACAGCAAAACTAAAAACTTCTGCAGCCTGGTTTTAAAAACAGTTTAAAACTGAATAGATTATTTCTCTATACACACAAACTGCACAGTGTAAATTTCTTTATAATACAGTTTTATAAAAAAATGAAGGTTAAAAGTTTGACATATAAGAGGCAACTGACAGGCTTTAAAACAAATGGATGACACCACTGAGAGTGTGGCCATGTATTGTAAAGTATTACTGGCTGCCGTTATAATACTATATTCCTTTTTACCCAGATCTAAAAAGCACAGATAGCAGATGAAATCTAGCAGCACGGCGTGGTTTGTCTTGATTTTGATCTGAAGTTTTTCACAGGCTGTGTAATTCAACTGGAGTGATGGATGACTAGTTTCTTACTTTCAGACCTGTCAATTAGAAAGGAAATTTAGATTTCTACCCCTGCTGTCAGAGCTAAAACTTGACTAGCTGTTTGAGTACTTTCCAACCTCCCTACCTTGTCTGTCTAATATAGTTGTACTTTTTTGCAAGCATGAATTAAATGGGAAGAACTGGTGCATCTTTGGTCTGTAGTTTCACATGTGCGTCAGCAGCTTAGATCAGTAATATTAATGCACGGTCTTTTTTGGTAACATCATTTTTGTCAGATTTGGGGTTTCTTGATGATCAGCCTTTGATATTTTCATAGGGGAAAACGGACCAAAGATTAAAGTGGTGAAAGGAGGGAGGAGTAAGACTGAGGGATCTGGAGAGGTGAGGCGGCCTCTGAAAAAGAAAGAGGGAAAGAAGGACGCCCTCTCTCCCTCTCTCTCTCATCTATTCTCTGCAGCTTTCTATTCTGCTCTGCTTTGAATAGAAGCACAGTGAGCTGCACTCTCACTCTGTAGGAGGCCTCTACAACCACCAGACACTCCTCAAACACATCAGTGTGTTTCTGTGTTTACTTGATCCTCCCTCCTCCACTAAACACTTTCATCCAGAAACCATGAGTCACATATGTCAGCTCTGAAACTGTGCACACAAACACACAAGGATCCAAAATATCTTCAAAGCACCATCAAGACTGTAAATGAAGTATATCACCCTGTTTCATCCTGATGTTGGCTTTCATGTGGCATCATAAGACTGGGACATTGTGAGACATTTGTCAGAGGTCTGAGGAGGAACATGTTACTTTAAAAAGTAGAAATCTCCGAGGCAGAATTGATGCTACGTGATCATGCATAACTTTGTAGTTCCTCCAGTGGCCACCAGAGGCTGGCTCTGAGAGCAAGTTGCACCTCATGAAAAAGCCAAACATTCCAGCAGAGTTTCATACTGTAAAATAAAACCAGTTTGGCCTCTCTGACCATACAGAGGATAACTTTTATACAGCTCACGTGAATAAATTAAACTGTTAATTGACTCTTAAGGGGATTCAACCAGCCATGTCAAAGCTCAGCTTTAATGTAAGTATGGACTGGATAGTTTTGATATTCAAACATTTGCTTAAACCACCTTTTTGTCCAAAAATGCACCTGCCTGACCCTTAAAAACCAGCCTCGTGATGCAAGAATGTTTAACTCTAGATAGACTTTATATTCATGCAGTCTGTGGTCTTTGGTGTGTTCAGATGCCTAGAATAAAGCTGTGGATGTTTTGTTTGCTACCTTTTTTATCCTCCTTATTGGATGACTGGGTTTGAAAAAGAGAATAAGACAGAAAAAGACAGTCACAACACAAACACAAAAATGTGTTTTCTTACCTTTGTTTTATCATCCACCACCCTGAGACCATCTGCTGAAACCCACAGCACTGCTTTGACCGTCTTTTTTCCACTCTGGATGGAACAAAATAACAGTGGGGTTAAATATTTACCAATTTAAATGCAAGTCACACAGAAAACATTTTAACAGTTTGAACATTTTATCAGGTGTTGCTTTAGTCCTGCAGAAGAGCAACAAAAAACTTAAAACAGCATGAAAAGCCACTTTTACTATGTCTCTACTATGTCTCGTGGTTATGTAAGGCGGTCATTACAGCTCATGAGGTAATGGCGGTTTGAGAGCGGAGTGGCGGGCAGAGGTAAAAACTGTGCCAGCTGGTACTGAGACTCATTCCTACGGAGGAGGGCAGGAGGCAGAGCTAATAACACACTCAGCGTGGGCCAAGCTAAAAATACACAGGCTGTAAAAACAGCTACAGCGTGCATGTGTGTATGAAAGTGTGTGTGCACCTGACTCTGATTTAAGTCTGTGTGGAGGGAAATAGAAAACACTGCAGGAAATGTCTTTGAAACCCACAGCGAAGCGACAAGGAGCCTCAAGTTTTGCATAATCCTATTGAGGGGAAGACGAGGAGTGAGGATTGAGGGGAGTGAAAGAAAAGAGTGAAGGAGAGGAGAAGAGGATGTGGAGCAGGGAAATCAAAAGGAAAAGATAAGTTTGTGAGAAAGTCTGGAGTGTGAAAAACTGTGAAGAGGCAAAAAAGGCGGCTAAAGAAAATTGCTGATAAAGATGAAGTGGGGAAAGAATAGACCTGTTTTAGGAGAGAAATCAAAGTCAAAAACTAATGAGAGAAAACGAAGGCTGAGGATCTGTGTGTGCCACATTTCCCCTCCTAGCTGTGATTCATTTAACTTCACCTATTTCAACAGGATGAAGCCTTCAGGTTTGAAAAAACAGTTACTGACACAAATGAAACAGCTGTGCACAGATGTGTGGACGATATTCATTTTGACAGAGTCTCATGTTTTCAGCACATGTGGCTGTCTGACTCTGGACAGTCTGTGTTACTCCGTTCACACGCCCCTATTCCTGATCCAGCTTCCTAGGGGGGCCAACTGTGTGTGTTTGAGTCACTGAGTGTTTATATGTGTTCAAAGCAAATTTTTTTCTGCTCTCTCAGTCAGTGACTGGCCCAGAGACTGATGAGGAGACAGGGTCACTGACTGCAAGACTGCAACAAAATCCCTGATGGAATTTCACAACCTTTTATATTCACAAAATTACCCTTTATTTTCAATAGAGAGAGGAAAATCCACACTGTGCATATGCTTTGATAAAATACGAGCGTGCAAAACAACATGTAACTCTGCTGAGGTCAATACTTGATTCATGAGGTTTGTGCAAGTGGCTCTTTAATGAGCTCCAGTAAAGATGGAGGATCCTTGAGGTTAGTGTTAGAGGAGGTGTGTGTGTGTATTAGATACTTACAACTTTGAGTTTGTTAACTGCCTCCTCACATACGTGCATCCCTCTGGATTCCTCCACCTCGACCAATCCCAGGTACTGCACAGAGAAGAGAAAAGCAACGTTAAAGAGTCGTGTACAAAAGACACAGCGAAAGCCACCTTTAGATTTACTCCAGTCAGATGCTAAGAGGCAAAGATAGTTCCTAACAACCTTGTAGGCCAGTAGAACATAAGGGGCCTTTTTTTTTTTTTTGCATATTACTCCAATCTTGTTTTTTACAACACTGATGTTGAAAGCATGGATGCACCTTGCCTTTCTTTGTTAATAGCTCAAAACCAAATTTGGCTTGCATTAGAGCTTTGCACAGTTGGACTTGAGCAGCACTCACGCCTGCCAGCATTGGGGATTGAAACCACAGGAGGATGCGGTGGCAGAAGGGACACAGACAGATCGGCCTAATCAAATAAGTCAATAAAATTTCTGCAGCTGCGCACACATGCCTTGTGGGTTGTCAGGGAGAGTGGCGTTTGTGGATTGTGTACATGAATCATGATTTGTGGACGACCCAGACACTTGAATCAGGGGATGAAAATACAAACTTAATATTTCCGATCTCATTTAATAAGGCTGCAGAGCCATGACAATCTATACAATCTATCTGCATGTATGTGTATTACACATTGAGCAGGTGCTGATAGACGAGACGAGGATGAAACTCAACCCGACAACTTATCAAAGTTTGCTTAAATACACACAACTGTTTTTGCCAGCTAAGTCATAATATTTTTATCTGGCAATTTTCCTCCTCAGCCATCTACTTTCAAAGAGTCCATTTTTCAAAGAATGCTAAAATGAGATCACAGTTTTCCGCTTCTTTGTACAATTCAGCAGTGATTGAGGGGGTATCAATACTGCATGACTTGTGAATACATTTAAAGAAAGTACAGAGTAAAGGCAAAGACAGAAAGAAAAAAAGATTAACAGGGAAAATGAAAGAAAAGGAAAAAGCCGCTGGTAAAGAGGGTGAATTTTTTTTACTGCCTCTTTGCTTTGAATTTCTCGGCTCCTCCTCACTGAATCACATCACAAACTCTTTGGAGCATCACCGCCAGAAACATTTTCCATCCTCTTTGTATTTTTCTTTCACTTCTGCTTTCTCCATTCAGTCTGCAGCTCTTTTTTTGCCTCTCTTATCCACCTCTATATCTCTCATCTCATGTCACACAATGTCTCCCCGTCCCTCAGTGCGCTCTCATCCCTCACCCTGTCATTTCCTGCAGAGTCCTACATTTTTAACTATCATGGATGTCAGTCTGTCCTCCCCTGGAGCCTCCATTGTCTTTCCTACACTTTGGGAATCACGGCAGCTCTCAGAAATACAGAAAAACCCCAGATTGAGGCTGGTTATCAGTAAAGAGGACTATATTAACACTCCCTATTTACACATATATAATAAGAGGCATCCAGCTGCGTCTGTACTGAGAATACTGCATGGATTTAATAAAGATGAAACTTGCTTGAATCTGACCAAATTTGTAGTGTTTGCATGATACAATCTTTTTGCATTTTACTCGTGTCAGTTTTGGGGATTTATGAGACATGAAACAGGAGGAGGCCATAGCTGCAAAAAAAGACATTTTTTTGTTTTGCACATATTAAAAAGATAGACCTTACCTTTGTAAACCTCATTTACTGTTACTCATGTTAAAGCAGAATGTAAAATACTCTCTGTGACCTGAAAGTTGATGGGTAAAGGTGCAGTGACATCGGCTCCAAATACTTCAGCTGGTGTTGTAAATCTATTGGATACAATGGAAGAGGGTTGAACCTGACACTGAATGAGTGCACAGCCATTCTGAATCAGAGGAAAACAGCAGCTCATATGTGGCTGCAGTCTGCATCATGCACCATCCAGAGTTCCTGCCTGAGGGAGAATCAGCTGGTGAACACTTGCAAACCAGTGCAAACAGCTTTGATCTGGGGTATTGTCCGCATCTAGTTGCAGACAATGGGTGCTAACCATGGTTCTGATGTGTGGCTTAAACCCACTCAGTGTTTATGTGTAGAAATAACCCCATAGAGTTGTTTGCAGTAACCACTGCAGAGTTTGGGTGGTAATTTAGTGAGTCCAGTTTCTGTTCATAGTTTGAAAAGCATGTGATTTAACATTAAGTGCTGCTGTTGTTGCGGTGTTCAGTGTAGCTGATTTAAAGAGGTGCCAAATGCATCGTGAAATTTTCGTTTGTGTTTATGTCCATAATTGTGCCAACCCAGCAGCTGGCTGATACCCAGGCCGCTGCAGCAGATCTTGATGTTTATCTTGTTTTGTTTATAGACTGTTCTGCTACTTTCGGCTCTGTAAAATGTGATTCTGAACTATTTTATAAAACTTGTTGACCGGTGAAATTTAGTAGTCAAGAACTCCCTACTTAAGTTTTCGATACTCACCCTAACAGGGAAGTTACATTTGCCCTTTCGCACAGCCTCTTCATCAGCCTGCCACTGATAGGGTCTGCTAGCCTCAGGTAAACAGGCGCCTTTCTTCCTCCGCAGGCTCTGACGAAGCTTGTTCATCTCCGGGGTCACGTGCTCCCTGTTGCTGAAGACACAGAGAGAAACATCAGTTTAGTTGAGTTCAGTTTAGTCTGAAAAAAAAGAAATTAGATCTCCTCTTGTACAAAAAAAAAGCATCAAACACAAACACAATCCATTTAGTGCTGCTTTCAACTAACAATGGGGCTCATTTAACTCTAATGAAATGCATCCGTGTGGGCCATAATATATAAAGAAAAGCCACTGGAGAGCTTTGTGCACACGCTGAATTGGTTCATACAGGATTATGAGTGAAGTGGGATGGATTTCATTGATTAGCTCAAGCTCATTATGCTGTAATCATCCCTAACAAGGCAGTCAGTGCATTAGTGTCACAAACACTTCCCGCTACAATACACCATTGATCCTCTCATTGAGAAACATGCTGTACAAACCACACAGGTGGAATAATAATGAACTCGGAGCATGAGGCACCTGAGGAGCGCAGCTGACTCACAGAGTGGGATTTATAACAAATAAAGACTTTATATCATATCAGCTCTCATCTGTTGAAAAGCATCAAAAATGCTGAGTGAATACCACTCACACACACACACACACACACACACACACACACACACACACACACACACACACACACACACACACACTGCAACCCTCTCTGCGCGGCTTAATTAGACCATTCAGCCCGCCGGCCTGTTTAGTGATGCTAATTTCCCACCATAATGAAACATGAAGCCATCATAACATGACCTGCTTAAAAACGATAATTACTGTTTTCATTCCTCTGCAGTCACATCCCCCTCAGCAGCAGCAGCAGCAGCAGCAGACCTGGAGTACTACAGAAACAAGCTCTCCCTGTGAGCGTCCTCTGCATCTGAATCCAGGCTGGATTAAAAACATCTGAAGTCCCATTTTATGTCAGGTTTTTCAAGATAGATGCGGAATCGATAATTCATTAATCCCATAAAGGAAATTAAACTGTCACAGCAGCTAAAATCACATCATGATAAATCCACTGAAATAAGTTTCAAATCAGGAATCAGAATTGCAAAGACAGGTGATCAATTTTATGAACTTATGAAAGTGCAAAAGCATCTGGTAATGGCCGGCATGGGTGTGTCCAAAGGGGGGTACGGGGTGGCTACTTCCTCTTCCAACCTTACTTGTGGGATACCCCAGGGTTCCATTTTAGGTTCAATAATTTTTTTTTTTTTTTTGCCACTCAGCCACACAATGTAGAAACACAATGTCTCCTTTAATCACTATGCAGATGACACGTAAATATACCTTTCTTTAAGATCTGAGGACCACAGAAGTGTTACTTTTAGACACTGTCTCAGTGATCTAAACCATCAGATGGCTCAAAAGTTTCTTTCATTCAATCATACAAAATCCGATTCATACTCTTCAATCTACAGAGTTACGCTTGTTTTACAGAGAGCAGCCTTGGTGTTCTATCCACAAACGTCAAATCTGAAGTAAAATATGTTCACATTTGGACACTTATCTTGATCGCTTTTGGTTCTGTGGATTTTTGAGTATTGACCTGCTCTCAAGTTTTATAACAGAGTAACCAGAAAACTTGAATCATTTCTGTTAACCACCAGTAACTAACACCAAGAAAAGCACAAACAGTGTCAAACTAGACTCTCCTTTGCTGCTTTTTACAAATATCTCTGACCAAAGCGAATTATTGCCTTACCGTGTTGGGGCTCCATAGACCACCATCCTCAGGTTTGTTTAAATACGAAGAAATCCACAAAAAAGGAAGCGTTTAATAAAAAGTACTGCAGAGAGAAGTTCCTCTCTTCGCTCTAACACACAGGTCAGGGCTTACAAGCAAATATATACAGAGAGAGAGAGAGATCACTTCTCATCATCGCTGCTATGTCACTGATGGTTGGTGTCAAAGGCTGGTGTGCCGGAAATGTGTGCCAGTCATGCTCATATTCCTCACGCACACACTCTCGGCGTGTGTGTAATGCATAGTATTCAAATGCTGCAGCCCGGGTGGCTTCACTCATTTTGGCATGTGTGGCATGCATCCTCTGCCAAGTGCAGACACACAAATAAACACACACAAGCCTCTCTGCAGCTAAGCGCTCACACATGTCCAGGCCTGTGCCAGTCATTTCCAGGCGGAGTGCCAGCTGACGGGCACCTGGCTGGCACCAGAGCCGCTGAGGCAGGTGTGAATGTGTGTGTGAGAGGGTGCATTACACACCACTGTGGAAGGGGAGTTATGTTGGGTAGAACGGGGGAGAGGAGAGGGACTTTAGGGAATACATCAGGCCCTGTCATTGCCCTCATATGGTTTGGGACAGCAGGAGAGGAGGAGTGAGCGAAGAGGACTGGCAGCTGATACCAATCCACTGGAGAGACGTAAAAATGAAATGATGGGAAACAAGGGGGAGCTGGTCGGGACAAATTCAGAAATGAGTTAGAACATTAGTGGTTATCCTGCTCGGTAAAGAGGCCAGAAAAAGCACAAAAAGGGACAATAAACCACGGCTAAAAAGACTGAAAAGTCCACTTCATGCTGACAACCTTTACATTAATGTAGAGATCCCTTTCTTGACAAATCCCAACCACCAGGAGAACTCTTGTGGGCCCAGACTTTGTGACTTTTACGAAAACAAAAGAGTATGTTGTCTTTTTTATTTGTAGGCCTTGTTACCTACTCTCTTGCTGGAGATATCAAAAATCTAAATTAAGAAACTGAGTTTCGTCCGATGGTCTAGTTTGCTTTTGTAGTGCAAATAGAGGCATACCTTTAATTTTAAAACTCCTCACTTTGAGCAAACTTTGGCCATGATTTGTGACAAACTTTTAACCCGGGGGATCAGCATTGGCGTTTGGATTATCTGGGAACAATCATGTCGCTCATACAGAAACAGAATCGCCTACAATCTAAAACTCCTGAAAAGTGCCAATGTTGTTGCATTAACCAGGAATCCCACACCATAGAGTTAAACAATTCCTTAAAGTGTTTTTATTTTTACATTTTAAAACCATGAAGGGGACAAGAGATTCTTAAAGTAGAGTAAAGGTACAAAACGTGAAGTACACCATGTTAATTTGTCAGTTTGAGTAGAAATGAATGTACTTATCTTTGGACAGAGTCAGGATAGCAGCTTGTTTCTTTATGCTAACCTAGGACAAGAGAGTTCTACTGTATATCTTCTATTCTAACAAACCAGAAAGCAAGTAAGTTAACCCTCCAAATATCAAACTACTGACTGAGGGATGGGTGACACAAACACTGCATATCAGTAGAAGAAGAAGTCCATACTTCTTTCCTTGAACAGCACAGCATGAAATTAGCAGAATAATGCTGGTAAAGAGTCTTTAATAAAGAGAAAATTAGGGTGGAGACATTACCCAGCATGCAGCATGTTTAACTTTTGCATAGCAGTGACCTCACCCTGCAACAAAAACCATGTGCATGACAGAAGACAACAAGAAGCAGACAGACAGCGGGGTGGGCGGGCAGGCGAGTACAAAAAACATCCAAATAAATCGATAAATCAATGGCACAAGTAAAGTCCCGCTCTCGTCAAAAACCCACGCAAAACTTCAGCGTAGACTACACAAACAAAAGGCCTGCTGCCAAAACCCACAGAGCTGCTCCCCATCCTCCCAGTTAGCAGCCATCTGGAACACATTGATGCAGAGGAGATGGCTGGAGAGACGTTTTACAAACAGGCAAAGTTATGTCGACTTTCAAGTGCCGTCACCCGAGCTGACCTCCTCTCCTAGCTTGCTAAGTGCTCCCATTTTCTTCTTCTACTCTTATTGCAGAATAGGTGCACCAATGGAGACAAGTACAGGCCTATAGCTGGAAGTCTATGACTGGAGGAAATGGTTTTAGCAGGGATGACTTGAGTGAGAAGACTTCGCCTACACTGGCAGACAAATGAAATGTGAGCAGAATCATGCTCCAGGTTGTAAAGAAGGTATTTTAGCTGTGAGTTTGTAGGGATGTTTGTCGTTAAATCTCTGTGATATGTGTGTGTGTTTTTTAAAAGAGTAAAACCAGTTTTTGAGGACACATCGAAAGTGTGTCACCTCCCTTTATATCAGAGTTCAGACTGTATGAAATCATGTGTGTCCAGCTGGAGTTTGTGCTCGCCAGGAGTCAGCCTGATTGATATCTTTGGCTCTCCAACTCTTTCTCTCACATAAACGTGCACACACACACACTCGTGCACACTGTAACACTCATGTACACACACACACACTCAACCATGCACACACACACTCAAACATGCACAATGTTCCCTCCTGGTCCAGATGTTCTGTGTTCAACAGCGGCTCAAAGATTTTGGCAAAACGGTTTGCACTCCACCCTCACACTTCTTCTCCACCAGCTGCTCTGAAGACACACTGCATACAAGCAGAGAGGAGGAGGACTTGTGGCACACACATACACACACACACACACACACAAGAAAAACCCACACAGTGAGTCATAGCCACCTCACATTACGGTAAGCCATATGCTCATGAAGCTCCAGAGAGACAAGGAGGAGACGGTGAGGGGTGGAGCAAGTGTGTGTGTGTGTGTGCAGGGGATTGTATGGGCTTAGTCATCACTGAGCTGACCAATTTATATGGACACCGCGTCCCTCTGTTTCCCTGCTACGTTTCGCCGAAGCGTTCAGAGTGACTCAGAGTCGGTTTGAGGTGGAAGAAAAAGATCAGATCTCTACAAACAGAACAACATGATGATTAAACTGTGTAAGATTAAGAAAACCTTTGTACACACATTGATTTGTTTGTCTATCTGAGAGCTTTTAGCATTCTTCCTATATTTAATTTGCTGCTTTTAATAAACTCAACAATAAAACTGAATCTGTTTGTCCTTTATAATTATTGGACCAGAGTTTTCTAATTTTCCAGTAATAAAGACACTTTGGACCCTGTTGCAAGACTCCATCACAGCCCCAGGGTCTGGGTATGAACATGTATTTTCATGCCAGTTTACTACATTTTCTTTTGAAACTAGATATTAGAAAACGCTTAATAATAAAAGCTGGTCTAAACCAGATTCTGGGATTGGATTGAGCCCCATCCTGTAAGATCAGACCCACTTCCATCCCATCTTGAACTACATGAGTGAAACACTTGACAGCATTTGTCAAGTTATAGTGGAGAAGAAGAACTTCCTTTAACGGACAGAGACCTCGAGCAGAACCAGACTGATGTTAGACAGTCACTGCTGAGACTAAGCCGGGTTTAGAGAGGAAGATGGAAAAAGAGAGAGATGGACAGAGGAGAGACTGATGCTCGTACAGCTGAAGCAGTGATCCAGAGGAACCTACGATGTGATGGAGCTCAAAGACTGTATTCGTGACTCTGATGATGATTCAAAGTTAATGATGCAGACAGAAAGAGGATGGAGTATCTATGTGTCTTTCATAACAACAAAATAATAACTGTTGGAGATTATCCGACACTCAGCATCTCTCTTAACCAAATTGCCGACCCCCCCAAACATCTAACAGTAGTCTATTATTCATTCTATCACCACCTCTCAAATGTCACTTGAGGGGTGACTCATCTGCGGTCGAAGCGAGACAGTCAACAGTTGTGTAGATCATAGAACTCAATCAAACACACGTCAGACTCAGGAGCATAATGCCGACACACAAACACACTGAAAACTGACCCACTTTCCCAACCATGCAGACGTTCATTGGCACTGAGCGACCTGGATAGGGAAGCGGACTCTTCCTGTCATCCAGAAATCTGTCTGTGTCTCACACACACACACACACACACATACACACACACACACACACACACACACACACACACACACACAGCAGTTGACAGGTGGTCCGTTTCTGTCTGAGTGTGATTAAAAAATCAAGGAGAGTGATGCAATGCAGATAAACCAGGACACTTGTGCTCTGACTGGCGCCTGACCCAGGACAGGACACTGTTACTTGCTGCAGCTGCTAATGAGGCTACGTGTGTGTGTGTGTGTGTGTGTGTGTGTGTGTGTGTGTGTGTGTGTGTGTGTGTGTGGGTGTGTGTAGTTGGTAATAATCCCCTTTATGTACGTATTAGACCAACCAAATAACCATATAGCACTTTAAAACAACTCATGTTGCCAAGACAGTGCAGAGAGTTAAAGGTGCTTCCCATCTTTTTCTTTGAGTTTTGTTTTAAACACGTGTTGGTACACTTTTATGAGGTGTAAACACAGACGAGAAAATCAATCAGCAGCTGTATTATCTAAGTGTATAGCTTATTAAGTAGATTATTTAACAGAGTGCAGATATACTGGGCGTCTGTATTAAACACACACAAATAAAACTAGACTAAATATTTTCATCGCCACTCGTAAAACTTTCAAATATCTTAAAAAACTAACAGACCCCCTAATGCGAGTGATCGGTTTTAATTTTCCTGTTGTATAACTTAAGGAAACAAACTAATCAACCAGTCCTGACAACTGAATAGTTTCTATATAAGTGGGGGAAGCTCCATAGCTGAAATACAACAGCCTGTGCAGCTTTATCTGAGCTTTATAGAAATCGTAAACACCCTCGGGTCGAGTACAGCCGTTACAACAAGCAAATATAAAGAAGCTGAACCTCTGGAGCGACAGCAGTTTAGAGCTGTATACGGCGCAGAGTGCAGGAGGTTTGTAAAGCACACTCTCTGATCCAGCTGTAAACAGACTGTATATGCAGGCTGTATTGAAGAGATAGTCCATTTTGGTGAAATTAGAGCGTGTGGAGGCTGATTAAAAGTCTCAGCTGAAGCAGAGCCATGTGTCGAACCCTCAGCCTGGCACTCACTGTGACTATTGTCCCAGTCCCTCACACACACACACACACACACAATTGAAAAAGAGTGATAGCGAGTGTTCGTCTCTGTTAACTTATTCATTCTCTCTTTCGTTCTTCTGCGCTGCACAAAGATATAACTTGATTTGAGCATTTCTATATAAAAAGAAGGACAAATGGTGATCATTTCAAGGCTTCTTTCATCTTTGCCAATCTTGTCATTTGCACCCCACTCTGCTTTTCTGACAACTCTTAAAAAAATTGGTTTTACTTCATCATGTGGTCTGACTAGGGATGGGCGATATGGGCTAAAAAATTTATCACAGTAAGTTTTGCCATTCTGTTGGTAACAATAAAAGTCCCGATAAAATATATTATAATTCCAATCTATATTTTTAACTCATTCTGTCTTGAAATCACAAGTTAGAGTCGTCATGTAAGATACTGAACCAGAATTTTGAGTGGTAGATAATGGAGAAAACTAATGACATCAAACAAGTCTGAAATGTGAAACCATTTTCAACATTTGTTAAAAACTCTTATTGCACAGAGTGAACAGCAGAAGATCCACTGTCCATTGTCAGGCGTACCTGATTGCACTCATCTAAGCCCCAATCTTGAAGGAAATATCTCATGTGGAGCCTCGTACAGTTACAAGCTACTCAGAAACGTCTAATTTATCACCTTCGGCCATGTTTGTTTGCCCTTCTGCTCTGTGTGGGCTTTGGCTGCGTGTCCGTTGCTCACGCTTACGTCATCAACTTGCATTTATTGCATTTATCATGAGATGGCAAATATTTATCATGGAGGATTTTTCTGATGATATATCGTGAACGATACTGTATTACCCATCCCTAGGTCTGACCTTACCCTCCTTATAGTGGTTAGAAATTACATCGTAGAAAAGATCAGTCACTTTTCTTGTTTCATAAACAGCCAAAATCTTCTCACAGAAGCTTGAACAAAAAAGAAAACAGGGATACAGTCACAGTTTCTCTGTACTGTAAGAGCGGCAACACATTACTGCGGCAGACTTAATTAGCTCTTATTTGTAAGTGAGGAAATGAAACTGAAGTAACTTCTTAGTTCATTTGACTCAGCGAAAGGGCTGTAAACATCTGTGACCTGGAAGAAATGCAAAAGAGACCCAAATAATGCATTTCTTTAAGTCTCTGTTCAGATTGACTGTTCTTTGTTTTTTTTTTCCTCAGTCTGAGATAAAGAAAGAAAAATGCATAAAGAAAAAGACAGTAGTGTGAATTAGCCAGACAGTAACACATCCTGTCCTTCCTCTGACCCTCTAATGTAATGGGATCCTTCAGGGGGGCTGCAGTGCTGCTGGAGAAGACGCACAGAGGGCCGCCCTAATGTCATTATAAGTGGGTGGTCGTCTTTCATAATGAGACTGAATGGCCCTCTGTGTCTCAGGCTGCAATGCACTATGGGAATTTGTATCAGTGCAGTAACAAGTGAATGAGTGAGAATTCGAGAAATGTCATCAGTGACTAAACCAAAGCTTCAGGTCCTGGATCAGATCTGTCATCCGGACACTTACTGTAACCAGTGACAGCTGCAGATGGTGAAGCGAGCTGCAGCCCCCTTATCTTCACTAATGTGCCTAAACAATATGCACTGTTTGAAACTGCAACCCAGCTTTTTGAAGCTCCAATGAGCTATCAATGAAGTCTAATTCACTCCGAAAATGACCATGCATAAACATAATAAGAGCAGCAGCATCACCAAATGCACAGCTTCATTAGAAAAGCAGATTGGTAGCATATGCAGGAGTTAATGAGGGGGATTACTTCAATTTTGAGAACACCAGTTGTTCCATGCAAACACTGCATGCATCATGTCCGTGCTCTCCTAACATCATTCATTTGAGCCGTAAATCAAGTTAAGTGGATGGAGAGAGGCAGTCCGGCAAAGCTGGGAGTCTGAGAAAACATCCTGCAATTAAAATTATCTGCTTCCTGGTCTTTGCTGCAAATAGGATTTAGCTGAGAAACTTCAAGCTGTGTGTAGAGAGAGTGTGAAGCCCAGGAGACGTGTGTGCACAACCCTGGTTTCCAATGTGTATGCGCATGCACTGTCATCTCTGCACCAACAGCTCATGCACAGACACCTATTATCCTTTTTCCTCTGGGCTTAGCACGGTGCTGTCGCTGCCCCTCCTGCCACTGTTGCAATTCCCATCCACCAAAGTTAAGCCTGGAGAAGATTGTCTTTGTGTTTGTGTGTCTGTCTGTGTGTCTGTCTGTCTCTGTGAGTGCGTTTGCTGGGAGTCCTGCAGGCCAACCTGCTCCCTCTCTCATTATTTCTTGAAGAAAATATATTCTTCACCCTTACTGTAAGTATAAGTGCATGCAATGAATTTGTGCAAAAAAGTGTGCTTTTGCATGTCTGTATGTGTGTCTGCATGAGACCTAAGACTGCAAAAGAGACAGATTAACACAACAGCTTTCTGTGCCCTTGAAACAGCAGGTAAAAAGGGTACCTACCATGCTATCATGATGTGTTTGTGTTTACATGTACCTGCAGATGCATTTCCAGTATGTGGGACTGCCATGTTCCCGCATTCATGTAAAAGCATGATGTCTGCATGCATGTCAGTGTGTGTCCATATCTATGACGGGAAAAATGTGTGTCGAAGCCAATTCAAACGCAGCGCAGCCAGGCGTGAAGTAGAGCAGTCTGGTCAATATGCTCCACTATCATGTTGCCATGCTGTGTCCCCCACTTTGTATAAGTGTGAACTGGAGTAACAGGCCTGTTGTCATCTGTCCTAAGTGTCTGATATGACAAAGAGGAGTGAGGTCAAAAACAAGACTCACATACCAGAACGAAACATGACAATAAGAAAGTTAAATTAAGCTGTGGGAAGTTCAGAGAGTCTTATTCCTCACTTTGGCATGGTTCGATGAGGTGGCACGCATTGGACTGGAGGTCAGATTTTGTAGACTCTTAGATAAGTTTATATTGAACACTTTGTGTTTACTCAGATGATCCCTGGCTAAAGAATCTATTTTGTTTTTGTTGCAGCTGTAATTTCTCAGTCTTGTCGACCCCACCCTTGAACTTGCATTGTGCAGATTTTATGTCAGACTCTTGGGTCTGACTCTTAAACGCTGAATGATGTGGTGTGGCTCTGCAGCTGAACTCCAAAGTATTCTCAGTTTCATCTACTTCAGTAGTATATATTTAATATGACTATGTTAAAAATTCATGTCATGTCTTTCTTTTCATTCCATCATCACAAAGTTTGTTTTACCAAAGTTGGAAGACTAAGAGGATAAAATGCTTCCACTTAAAATTATGGATGTAAACTGCTTTGGCCGGTCTTCTCTACTGCAAACTACTTTACAACCCATCTCCACTCCAGCTCCTCCTATCTATTCCGTGTCTGATTTTACTTTTGCATACCTGCATTGAATACCACAGCACAGGTACAGTAGGTGGGTCTATGCTGCTGCTCTTTCTGTATCATACTTTGGCATCCCACATCACAACTCAAAAACAGAGCTTATTTGTGTTCCAGTGTGTTTGCTGTTGTGTTGAATGAGTAATTGTGTCATTATAATTACATAATTATAAAATTATATACAGTGGCATGCACCTATAGGCTGAATTGTTTCATGGAAGCGGGTTCTACATAGTAGTTTTATTAAAAGGTGTTACGCTGCCAGAACTTTTGGTGATCATGACATTTCCACCTCAGTCTGACCTAACAGCTTATCCGTCCATCTGCAGCACTGTTCTGTCTTTGCCGATGCTCTTCCCATCTAAAGCTATGGCGTTCTAAATATGCATGTTGCTGTTATTATTCTCTTTGACGAGAGTGGGTAGAGCAGGAAAAGTTGAAAAAGAGCTGCCAGCTGGAATCAAACCCGGGCAATCTGCAGCAGATGTATAACCTCCATATTAGGACCTGAGTGAACCACTAAGCTAGCAGTTCCCTCAGTTTGTTCAGTTTGTTCAGTTTTAGCACAATATCAATATTTCAGTCTTTTTCACCGTTCGCTTCTTACTCTGAAAATTAATATTCCCTCTGATGAAAAATCGACTTTTCCTGGACTGTCCTTTGACGCACTTACTTCTCTAATCTAATGTAACACCCTCCTCTTTTCAAAGTTTTTCTTCACACCCTCCTCCTCTCATCTTCTCCCTCCTGTTGAGTCTCCCTCCTGCTGGTCTTCTTTCGTCCTCATTTCACTTTCTGCACTGATCTCTGTCGTCTGCACTTTTCTCACTCTTCCTCTGCTCTCTCTCTCTTTTCTTGCAGCACACATGAGAGCTGTCCTATTCATTATATAATCATGAGGGCAGAGTAAGAATAGACTGGAAGAAAAAGAAGAAGAGAAGTGTTGAATTCGAGTGTGAATACATGCTAATCTTGCTCCCTTTTGCATGAGGATGATTGGAAACATGATTTTTATGTTAAAAAGGATGCATGGCAGGTGTGCATGGCTGCAGATTTGAACATATGCACATAAAAACATGCACTTGTGCCATGCAAGACAAAAACATTGGTTGTCTGTATCAATCTAGCAGGTTTAATCTCTTCCATATGGGCATGGGGGCTAATGCATCTGCTAAGGCTATTAGCCGCTATGAGCCCTGTGGACACCGGCTGGGCTAGACCTATTATCAGTTTGGCAGTGACTGAACATACCGACAACAACAGCAACAAAACAACAGAAAACCACAGTTATCAGTGTCACATGGATACCAGATTGATCAATGACCTCTATGGAGCTTGCAGATTTCTGCCCTGCTGAAAAAAGGGTAAACTTGTGGTGCAGAGGTGGAGATAAACAGCCCAAGATGGTGACTGCAACTGCAAGAGTCGACCCAGTTTGAAACTAGGATACATCCAGGTGCACGATAACTCACAGAAATACAGAGATGGTAGATGAATGCATGGATCAAGAGCGTATCTATGTTGCATTGCACGTGCACCAGCTAAGCAAAACATGCACAAACTAAAACACAGCTTCCTACTCTGTATTTGACTCACCTGAGTTCAATGGCCTCCCCCATCTCGCCACAAGAACTCATCTCACACAGAAACGTCAGCAGACGAGAGGAGATGCAAAGATGACTAGCTGGGAGAAAGTCCTCCCTTTGCAAAAACAACAGCACAAGCAAAAGATGAGAGGAGGAGAGCAGCGAGAGAGCATGTGATGATATTACGCTCAGAGTGAGGGATGGAAAGGAGAGGGAGCGCAGCGCGAGAAAGAGAACCACACCTCTTCTTAAGGGATTAACTTGGAAAAAGGAGCCTGTGACATTCGCAAATCTACACACAGTGCTGCACCCAAACACAATCAAACTGCCCACAACCCAGCATGGACCAGCGTCTGAAACACACAAACAAATAATGTGCATGCACGCACATACCCTCACAGCGGCTCTAAAAATAAAGACAAATCAATGTTTGATGCTCCAAATCCTGGGAGTGAGGGAAGAAGGGAGTGGGAGGATGGAGAGAGGGGGAGGGAAATGCAGAAAAGAGAGAACGGGAGGGGTGATTAAAGCAAGCCATGGCTGGTGGTGACACAGTTTTCTTTGCTCTCCATCTGCTGTGGGTGCACTGGTCAAGAGTGCATTAGGGGAGAGGGCAAGAACTGGGGCTGGAGCCCGGGGACAGGGGCTGGAGCTGGAAGTGGGGAATGAGGCCAGAGCTGGAGGATGTGTTTAATGTGAGGAGTGGATCACGGCCTGGTGGTTTGTTTCCACAGGGGTGTTTCTGGATAGAAAGAAGAGGCCTGCTTCCCGGTAACGGGTGGAGGGAATGCCAGAGAAAGGAATCAGCAGATGAGAAGTTGAGCCGAGATTCACATTCAAGCTAAGAGACCAAATATGAGACCAAATCAGCATTCCAGGTTTTAGTATCTGCATGTTTCTGTTAAGGAATCCAAGTTAGAAATCTCATGTGTTGTTGTTAAGCTGCAGGGTTTGGAGTTTCAAGAGTTTTAGAGGTGATGCTTTAAGGCCCAGATTGGCAGTTCAGACTCTCCTTTCTGCTGCAGATTTGGAGCAGTCAGTGCACCATAATGGAACCTAGAAATGCATCAGAATTTTAACCATTGTGTGCACACATTATTCTATCCAGATATGCAACTCCAGTGCAAAATTACAGAAAATGCATGCTATTACTGTGCAACAGTACATGCACAAACACATTTGTATCTTAATGTGCAATGACTTCAGCACTTTAAAGTAACAAGTCCAAGGCAAATGCACAATATACACCTATGGATGGAGGTGTCTCTGCACCCTTTTTCAATAGCACATATTGGATAAATTGTGCAAGTATGTCCCTACTTCAGACATACTCTTCAGGATTAATCTCTTCATGAAAATTGGTGCACAATTTCAAGAGGTAGATATGCTAAAAGCTAACCCGTAAGTCAGCATGAACAGACACCAAACTGTGAAGTTTTAGAGGTAGTTTGTGTTAGGAGCTTTAAACAAAACAATTCTTGAACTTGAAGGGTTACCAAGGTTAAAAAGCTTGTTAGCTGTTGGAAGTCATGGTGAGTGGGTTCAGAGCCAAGGAAGCACACCGAAAGTATAGCTTACACTTCTTGCACAAAACATTTCTAACCACAAGTAAACAAATGTGCAAATGCATCCTAAACAGAGTGACTCTCAGATTTGCAAAGTGACTTTTTAAGATCATTAAAGCCAAACATGAAGCAAAGTGTTTCCAGTGTTACTCTGAGCAAACGTCAGTTCAAAGCTGCATTAACAGCTAGCTTATCTTAAAAGAGGTGCCTGAGGATGGATTTGAGAGAACCTCTTGAGTCAACCACAGGATTGGACCGGGTCCTGACATGTGTTTGGGAGCTGAGTATAAGGAGTCAGAGCTGAACCTGCAGATCCAGAGTCGCTCAGTGTGGTGTTTTGTGTTAATGCTCTCAGTCTTCTCACACATTGGTAGCTTCCATGATGCCTGTTTATCCTCTAAGCTCTTTAACCTGCCACACTGAGAGATCAACATTGTGTGGGAGTGAGAGGGATCGCCATGTCCTTGTTACATGCTAACTTTGTCCACACATCGCTCATAGACTTAGTGCGCAGAGTGTTTGCAGCTAATTGACAGCGTCCACTGGCATTTCTCTTAATGCTTATTGTCAGCTGTTTCCTTTGCAGGGGTGGCATGAAACTCAAAGACCTGAAGTCATTCTGGCACTGGCTCTAATGACAAGCGGTGCAACAGATAATGTTTGATAGGTGACCTGCACAGATCTATCCGTGGACCATTATAAATGCTCATTATAGATACCTGTGCAGAGTCTCAGTGAAAAAGGTGGTGTTCAAGGAAATCTGCTGTAGTCTGTAAACACAGAAAAAGGTCACCAAGTGTTGACAGTTAAGTGTGAGGCTTCTTAGTCTTCAATGGTGCTTTGAATTTCCACCTCTCACCCTCACTGTCTGCATTCATGTTTCATCAGCTGGTTTCCCATGGCAACAATCAGCAGCTTAATGTTAGTTATATGAACCCTCAGCTTGCTGTAATCTGCAGCTTTAAATATATCCATATGACACAAACTCTGCTTCACAACAGTAAACTTTTTCTTTCCTCCTGTCTCCAATGAGTGACACTGAGGCGTAATGGTAGGGCAAAGTCTGTTCCCCAATAAGAGGCAGGTACATAGTTAGAAAGGGGGTCAATGAGCTGCTGAGCAGGCAGGGCGGAACAGCCTCGTGCGCGTGCGTGCGTGCGTGCGTGTGACGCCCCTGCTGCATAATGTAAAATAAAATGACACTCTAGGACACCATTAATGTAATGCCCTGCAAAGTGTTGAGGCACTGGTGTGGAGCTGCAGTTTTTAAGAGGTCATTGATCACTGCTGCTGGCTTACAGACAACCCCTCATAATGCTAAATGACAGGACACGCAGCACTAACAGCCGTGAGAAGTTTCAGTTAAATGGAAATCTTGGTTATGGATGAGAAACTTGAAGAAACCAGGACACTTAGATGAATCACTTCATCATTATCTTGCCTGTGTTTTCAGACAGCTGGCTGATTTTTCATTGTTAGAGGGGCAGAAACAGCACCTGTGACATTTACAGCAGAGAAGGAGCTGCAGAAATGTCACTGCCATGATGATGGATGGCAGGCTTGTTGTTTGGAGATCAGTTGTCTGTACTCTGAGTTGTTATTTCTGACAGCTATGAATCAAATTATTCCATGGCAGATATTCAACAACATTCACAAACTTTCACACATAGACATACACAAACGCACAGTGTGGTTCTGCTCTGCACAGCTCGTCATTATAAAACACCACGATCACAGCCGGATCAACTGTTCTGCATCCATGTGTTACAGATTATTACAAACAGGTGAGTGAATATCCTGCTCTGCGCTGGTCACATAAAAGCCAAAGTTAGCTTGTTGAAATTAGTTTTAAAGATAAGAGTGTCTGACTTTAAGCACCTCTTCATCTCTTTTGTTCTGAGTTTATTCTGCTCTTTTGTTAACATGTCCTCCTCTTTTTGTTGGAGTTGGATGCTGAAGAGCCGAGGAAGAATGGATTCTAATTTAGCAACAAGAGAAGAAGACAAAAGCGCTCCAGTTCCAAACTTGTCAGGAGAAAGCAGAGAAAGTCATGTGTGCACCTGATAGAGAATCTGTGTGACTCTCATGTGTTTGTGTGTGCAGGTATCTGATGTAAGTGCATGCATATTAATCAAATCATGGTGTGTATCCTTGTACTGGCCCGACTCCAACATCAGCATTTTAAACCTGTGGAGTGTAAAACAGGGTGATCTGACACACCAGGTGGTAGCAAACACACTTCCTGCTCGCATTCAATTAAATAAACCCTCAGGCTTCGTGTTTCAGTGAGCTTTTCCTCTGTAAGAGACCAAGGAGAAGAACCTGATCATGCTCTGAGTGAGTGTGTGCATGTGTGTGCGTATGTGGGTGTGTGTCATGTGCTTCTGTCTACTATCATGTTAATCTGAGACTCTGCGGTTTTACAACCACCATGCCTCACTGCCTCCATAACAGCCTGTTATTGTAACCCTGTCCGTCTGAATGTAAATGAGGCTCCTCACATGCACATTAACACACATACACACACATATGCACACACAAGAGCGAAACAATGATTGCAGGTTAAACAGTAATAATAATAATAACTAAGTAACAAGTAATCATTTAATGCCCTAGTGGGCAGCAGGACCTCGAGCACACATTAAATAACAGTAACATGCTGTAAAAGACTACCGTACAATGTGAGTCCATAGACAGTCTGATCACACTCGTCAGGTTCCCACTCATGTTAGCTGTGTTACTTCCAACCTAGAATTTAGGATATGATGTTTGTTTATATTGGGTTGCTTTAGATTTCTTATTTCAAATGGATTTAAAAAAAAAAAAACACTGAGCAGGGAGGGAGAAACATTTATCAAAACTTGTGTTACCTGCCAAAATTATGCTGCTTTCAACAGGCAAAGCATGATGGGTGACGTAGTAGCCCACACCCAGCTGACAGCACAACTTTTCTTCAACTTTTCTTGCATTTCTTGCATTTAAAAAAAAAAAAAAACTAAAATCTGAGCACGTTTTGTCTTATTTCTGTTAAAATTGACTTTTCCAACTAAGATTATTAATTATAGCTTGATTTATATTTACCTTTAAATACAAAGTTTTACAAAGTGCTTCAATAAAAGCAAAGCCACATTTAAGAGCAAAAATATATATATATATATTTTTTTCTCTTAACTGATCAATGATCATAAATGACGAGTGACCCTGTTTGATCTCTGTAACTCCATGTGGGGTCTTGGACCTAAGGTAGGAGACAGTTGGGAAATTCTTCACTTTTCCATCCTGTTAAATTAATCCCTCTGTGACTTCTGCTCAGTAAAACTTAATCTCTCAAATCGTCCGCAGATAACAATTCCCGAGCCGTCAATCAGTGATGCTGAAAATATCACCTAATCCAAACTTTCCATCCCACCACACTCCAGAAAAATCCTCTCATATCGACACTGTCCAATATGGAGGCGTGACGGTCAGATCCAGGGTCTTATCCTGACAGGTCGCTCATTGATCCCTGCCTCTGGTCAATACCTTGCTCTTTTTCTTCTTACTGACTTTGCCCTCATCCCACTTTCTTCTCTTCAATCTCTCTCTATCATCATATATTTCCATCACTTTCTCTGCGGAGCATCTCAGGACATGTAGTTACAGAGAAAGCCTTACTGAGCAGGCTTCAGATAATGGAGCAGAGTCTGCAAGAGTGTCTTTAAGTGGCCACACATATGAAAGCCAGGTTGTGTGTCTGATGATCAAGCTCTGCAGTGTATTACATGATCAATATCTTGTCCTCTGAGATGTGTGTCCCTCCCTCTTTCAAGTCAACATGACATCCAGGCTACGTCACACCATGATACACACACACCCGCATACATACACACAAAGACCATGTGGAAACCTCGCTGCCACATGGCAACTGGATCCCATGGCAACCAATGGTATGGATTTTTAGGGCTAAATAGAGAAAGGAGGAGGAGGGGGTGAATATTTAGGGGAAACTTCGGAAAATAGAGACAAGGAAAGCAGAAAAAGCAGCGTGAACACACATCAACTCCGATCTCTTCAAGTACAGAGACACACAAGGACAACACTGTGAGTAAAAGGAGACCTCCCTCAGCATCAATCAGAGAGAAGTCTCTCCTGGGAGAAAGGAAAGTCTCTCCATCAATCATACCCAGAGACATGCTGAGGTTTTACTACAACCTGCAGATTACACTGTCAGTGAAAACTTGGCGAATATAAAGTATATCTAAACCTTTTTAAATACAAATACTGTAGCTGTATCAACATGTAAATCCATATCCATATCCATATATAAAGTCAGTCTTCATTTAGCTCCTGAATAATAGTCCCAGTTCTGCCCTGTTACTCTCTCATTGCTCACAGAGGTGGTGAGAAGTCTGTTTCCTGTGTAACAGCGCCCCTGCTGGAAAGTGTGAGAAACACACCCTAAAACTGCTTAAAACCCAGCTGTCTGTGTTTATGTTGTGCGTGTGTGTGTTTGTGCGTGTGTGTGTGTCTGTGTGATATTATCCAGGTCACTTTGCCTGACCTTTGACCTCTGACCTCCTGTCAGATCTGTCCAGACATAGAGAGTTTTTCTGTCCTTTTGCTGACACATGCAGGAATGCGTGCTCTGAATGCAAAACTCCCAGCTGTCACTCTCTGCACGGCGTGCACAGCCTTTTTTCAGATTTCTGGTGTAGCCTGTCAATATAAAGCATTCATACATAATGCATGATTATGCATGTACAGCAGCAAGATACAAGGCCAGAAATCGATGAGGCTTTTACAGCTTTTAACGTCCCCGCTCCCCGTCTAAGACGCTGCTGTTTGTCTTTGCTCCGTGCATTCCTGAACAGGAAATATTTGACAGCTGACCAAGTGATTATAAGGTCTGTATTTATAATAAAGATCTGTTAAAGTGAGGTATGAGGCTAGTAAATGACTAACTTCTTGTTGCAGACATCCATTTGAATAAATTTAGCAGTTTGATGTTGTTTTTCTGTGCCCTGATTATTCCTCCTCTGATGAATATCTTTAATTCAAGCTTCAACAAACACAAATAAACCAAATCTTGCTCAGCATGTATGCATATATAATCTATGTGTCTGTTTATCCATCTGTCTGTCAATCTATCTTTGCCTTTGTGACACCAACCATCTGCCTCTGCTCAAAAAGTCTTCAAACAGTTTTCTGCATCACAGTGAAGCCATCACCCACTTTTATCCTCTCAAAACTGCAACTAAATAGTCCTCAAAGCAACATCTGGTGACACAAAGACGTTCTTCATGAAGCCAGAGAATGTCTCTGATGTAGAGTTTTTATTTATAAAGCAGAGAGCCACCCTGTCCAGTAGAAAATATAAAAAGATGACAAGAAAATTACAGCCAATCTGTCTTGTCTTTGTGCAAATAAACAATGCTGCAGGCCAGTTTTAGAGCACTTTGGGAGTTTGGGGGTGTCAGGGAGCGGCGAGACTGGATGACCTTCAGAAGGTGGTCGTGTCTTATCGACCAGCACTAAAAGCTTCAGCTCGCCAGGCTAAAGCAGGGAAAGGCTTCAGACACTGAGGAACACTGTGGTGGTGCTGCAACACACTTCTAATAGAGGCTCCTAAGGCCTTTGAGGCTAATTAGACAACACCTGGGACGCTGGGTAAAATGTTAATACAAACATGATTAATGGTTCGCAAATCATTGAAATGTTACATGATTAAAAATAGTACTTATCAAATGTCAAAACTGAAAAATGATCCCAGACCACTTAAATACGCTCAGGCCTCATGTTTATTATTGTATGGTAAAACCTGTAGATATTGTTCAGCATTAATGGAGCCCTCACAGATGTGGAAGATACCCATGACATGGAATCTGATGACCCCCATACCATCAGGGATACTGGATTCGGACTGAGAGATGAGAACTAGCTAAGTGGTCCCTCTCCTCTTTTAAGCTAAAGGATGATGTGTCCATGATTTCCGCAAAGAATGTCAAATTTTCAGTGTACATAATTTCCATGAAAAAACAAGAATCTGTTCCTGAGGGAGTTTCAGAGACAGGGTCGGTCAAACAGGGCAGGAGGTGCAGTGAGGTGAATAGAAGGAGAGAACCTGAGCGTTCAGGTGGGTGTGTTGAAAAATCAGACTGAAGAGATTGGGACTCTTTAAGAAGCACAAAGAGAAGGAAGTGAATACATGCAGAAAAATCAAAGCTGGAAAAAGGAAGAAGGAATCCAACCAATAAGCCAGGGCATTTTTTTGCTCATCCAGCTCCCACAGCGACTTCCAGAAACTTCCCTGATGTTAGTTATACACACTTCTGGGAACAGCTGTTAACCTCAGGGAGGAGGAAGAGGAGGAGGATAGTAAAGAAGAGGAGTAAACAGAGCTGAGGTGAGGACCCTCGAACACAGCGGGTCACCCAAGGCCAGAGAGAGAGAGAAAGAGGGATGAGGGAAAGACAAGTGGACTGGTGTTCAGGCCGGTTGCTGAAAACAGGCCGTGAACAAAGCTGACTTTGACTTTCAGAAGAGAGGAAACAGATTATTCTTCGGCCACTTTCTCTCAAAGGCAGCAGCCTCGCTCTGAGCATATCGTCCTCTGTGACACTCACTCTGTCCTCACTCTTCACCCCACTGAAAGCCAAACTAAACCCATCAAACGTTGAAGGGAAGCCACCTCAATGGGCGCTGTGCCCCCTGAAAAGCGTGGCGAGACAAAGGAGAGGGATCCTTTTAGAAACAGAGAAGTGTGTGTCTGCGTAAGTGTGTGTGTGCATGTGTATGTGTGTGCAGTCACTACAGATTACAGACACGCACCACAGATGGCCAACGCGTCTCGTCTTTTCACCGCCACCACCGCAGAGAAGAATGGCCAGCGGTGGCCCCTCCCCAGCTCCCTTTCTCTTTTGACAGCACGTGTGTCCGTCAAATGGAAGCGTGTGTCTGGGACAATGGCGGCCAGACAAAGAGCCCGCCTACCCCCCACCAGGAAGCTGAATAGGGGGGCACGTGGGCCTTGTCATCGAGGGAACAATAGCACCGGGGGGGAGATGGGGAGAGGGGGGGAGGGAGAGGGTGTGGCAGCCCGGCACTCACTGCAACCAGGAGGGGTGAGCAACAGCCTGGGTGGGCTGAGTTCAGATTTGAACTTGTGGGTTCTAGTTTTTGTGTTCATGGATGAAGAAAAACAGACAAAACAGACGAAAAATACTGAATACGATTCATAAACAGCAGCGTAGGTGATCTCTACAGCGGGAAATTTGTGTTATCCGTCAGGATGATTTATCACAATTGCACATATTTAAATCTTTTGCCTCATTTTTTTTTTTTTTTGTAGGAGTTTGCATTTCAGAAATGGTGTGAACTCAACAAGAGTGCTGACTCTTGAACATTTTCTTAAAGAGGTGCGGTTTGCATTTCTCTCTGCACAGCTGCCTGAATAACATTAGATCCTATTTACATGAATGATGTCTCTTTTTAGCCCATTAGCATATGTGCATGCTCTTAAACACTACAGACTCTCTCTTATTGTGCTCATTCTGTCCTTTGGCTTTTCAGACACACGCCTGCCTCCTCTTGCTCCTCTCTCTTATCTCGCCACCTGTCGCTGTCCAATAATGCACTGTTATTCTATGATTCATCCAAACTTGGTTTATCCCTCTGACATTCAGAAACTGCTCCCGAAGTGATATTGTAGTCTGATGCAGAGACTTTGCCTCATGGCTGCTACTCTTGACCTGGCATTAACTACAGAGAATGGGTCCGTTCCTTGAGGCCCAGACCCAGCTGGTGGATTTGCTCCAGCCTCAGGCGCCTTCTCCCCGGCCTTACATAGTCTTTATGGATACAGCAGCACTCCTTAGACACCTCTGATATGACTTATTGGATTACCGACTGGCCCAGGCTCGGTTTATGCTGTTATGTGTCCAAGTGCACATTCAGGCACACACACACTTGTTTGTAAATGCAGAGGGGATTTTTCTTGCTGTCATCCTCGCGGGTCAGAGTGGCAGGGGGGAAGAGGAGAGAGCCTGGAACAGCTGGGCTGAGTCTGCAGGGGGGGACAGGACCAAGGAGGAGCTGAGGGGGGGCTAATGTAGGCAGGCAACGGGCTGCTGACGGGCCCTTTTGAGGCAGCAGCTGGTTAGAGAGGGGGTCTCACCAGCTGTGCCTCCGCTGACCTCTCCCCACACTTCTCCACCTCCTAAAACTTCCCCTCCCCCGTCCCTCCAGAATCCTCACCCGCATGTTAGCAGAGATGCAGAAACCTCACACAGCCATCTGTCAGGAGGAGGAGAGCTCAGTCTCTGATTGCTCCATAACAGTGTTGAGACACTCTGAGTAAAACCCAGCACCACGCCCCAGAGAAATCCCCCAGAGATGAGGAACTATTCTTAACCAGACATCTTCCAACACGCCTTCAAACCGGAGAGCGGATCCCTGGATAGATCGGGACGGTTCAGAGCCTGTGACTCATGCATCACAGTGATGATGACTGAAAATAACCTTCAGTAGAGGCTGTTTTTATCTTATCACTATCACTGAAACCAGTTTATGCTCAAGGAGACTAAAGAGGATGAATTTATCTGGAACCAGTACCAGATGAGAACCAGCTCAAACCAACCATGCCTTCCACTTCGCACGACTCCCAGAGGGACGTAATCAGTCCCAAAAACTGAACATCGTTGAGCAAGGAAGAGAGTGGTGCAACATAAAATCCACTAACTTTGTGAGACAGGCATCTTTCCAGCAATAATTTTCAGGTGTTTCTGCAACAGCCAGAAGCTTTTCTGTCTCACAGAGTTGATCGGTGTATTTTCAGAGACGATCCAGGTCCAGCCCCTCAAGAATAAAGGTAATCTGTGATAAACTGACCATAAAAAGACCAAATCATAACAATTTCAATCAAAGTAAAGAAATACTTAAAAAGTAGTCCCTTAACAATACAGCACATGATCCCATCAGAAGTTCTCACCTATCCTGTTAGTCAGAGGCCTTCTCACAGATCTCACCGCCTCCTCCTCCTCTATTATAATCTGCATCCTGACGGCAGATCAGCGCCATCACTGCTGATTTACTCTCACTACAAAAAGAGTCATCTCCTGTGATGCAGCCAGCATCAGTTCAGAAGTGCTTATTCAGAGCAACAGTAAATCAAGTGCGTCCACGGAGTAATTGATTCCAGCTCTGTTCTTGTTTTTCACTCTGTCATGTGAAGCCGCTGAGGTGAATCTGCTGTGTTGGGAAAAACAACAGAAAAAAATAAAACAGCAGAGAGACAAACCAAGGCCAGAAAACCAACCGCCTCGGAGAAACTAGAGAAATGAAATCAGGCTCTGGGAGACGGAGAACATTTTCAAAATAGAGACTGAATCGGGAAATCACTTCAGCTAATCTAACTTGGAAAATTCTAATAAAAAACGGCTGACAATTTTGATCTGATCGTCATGATTTCTTCTGTGCCTCACAGAAAACCAACAGCAGATATTAAACCGGGCATTACAGTCAAACTGGAGCTGGAGTGGAGCAATGGATCAGTCAAATAAGTATATTCCTGTGACATGTTTATAATGGACCTGGACTCCCTGTTGAAATAGACAGCGGTTAACTTTTGGAGAGGTTATCCAAGATTAAATCTGCTTTGTCTTTAAGGGTCTGTACACTCTGGATAATCAGTATAACATACTCTGGCATGTTTGACCTCTAATGACCCCTACGGTCCAGTCTGTTTAGCCAGTCTGCATGTTTACATGCATAGTAATTGAGAATTAAGACGGTAAAAAGATGACATTGAACTATAAATAGTTTTTTTTATGACCTAACCATGCCTGTTTAAGTCTTAGAGATTTAAGATTGACTCGCACTTACACCACTCAAGTCACTCTTAAATATGAGACCAGTATATTCAAAAGCCTGCAGCTCAGTGAGGGACTAACTGTGAGTGATAACATTTACTTAAGCGAGCATGTGCATCTTTCCTGTGTTTGTATTAAATCTGTTTAGTGCAGGATTCCCTTTTAGAGTCAGGAGACTTCCTGGAACAGCTCTGTTTATCGGCAGGCTGAGTCCCCTCCTCACTTTCCTCGCTCTCCTCCTCTCCTCAGTTCCCCCCTTGAGGATCATCAGTGTGAATATTAGATAACAACAGATTGTATTAGATAACACAGACCTACATAGAGCCATGTGGAGATTCACACACACACACACACACACACACACACACACACACACACACACACACACACACACACACACACACACACACATACAGAGGGGGAGATATAGGACTCACAAACATACAGAGGGTCTCCAGTGTTCATTCTGGAAAACACTTAATGATCTAATAAATTAAAACACTCTGATTACTGACTGGATAGACGCAGAGGTCGAGTAAAACTGAAGAAAAGAGACCCTTTTTTGGAGGAAAATCCTGTTAGTCAGAGGCCTTCTCACAGGAAAATATGAGAGTGACTTCTTTATCATCCTTATTCATAATATTTCTGTTTCATGTCTCATACAGCACAAACTGAAAGGATGTCGCTGGTGCTCGTGGGAGGAGAAGGAGGAGGAGCCCACCCAGCACACTAAAGGGGCTGAACCAAATCTCTCCTAACTTTACTTTGTAAATCTGCAGCCCTCAGGCAAACACTTTCACATTAAAAGACTTTTTTTTTTTACTTAAAAACTGCAGATGTGCTCTGAGGGATTTGAGAGGAGAACTGGGAGTGAAAGAAGCACAAAGCCATGCAAGATGTAGCAGAGTGATGATGTAAAAGTGTTGATAATCCATGAACAGGAGGGTTTTTTATGAGCATCTTATCAAGAAATGAATGGCACACTTCAGGATTTACATTAAGATAAAGGTGTTTAAAGGATCTACAGATTGTGGTGTTTGAGGAAACATTAGTTGGATCAGAAATAATCCTCACAGTCTCTGCAGCAAATCACATAATTTCACAGACAGAGAGAGTTTAACCACCTGCTAAGATTAATGGTGGACACTGTTCAACAGTAAATTGTCGGGCTGCCACAGGTGGGGAAGGGATGCAGGGAGAGGAGCCTTGAGTGGACACTAGAGGAACTGCAGTTTTTGTCATTTTTTCAACACTGGAGGTTAACACACTTTAATGCCCTTTCATCTTTGTTGGACTTGTACAAAACCATGTTCAGATTTCAGCACCAGAGATACAAAAACAGCTTTACACTTCACAGGCTCTGCTCTGAGCTCTGAGAATCTGTCCATCAATACAGGTCTGCAGAGAGACGAGAAGAGAGGAAAAGAAGACAGAAGCAGCAAAACTCTTTCAAAGTTCATTCCTGGTGACTCTCACAGCTACATCACTTTCCTTTATAAAAACAGGCTGACGAGGCAGCAGAACTAAAGGCCTGCAGTATGTTTCCTATACAGTATCTGACTGTGACGTGAAATGTGGGAGCTGACTTCAAGGACATAAACAAAATCCATGTGAGGAAAAGAGCTGTTGTGAGTCCGTGCATGTGTGAGGGAAAAAAACTTCAAAGCTGGTCCACAGCTGAGGAGGGGAGGGGGGTTAAAGGGGGTTGAGAATTTTACTCTGAGTCTCAGGAATGTGGAGCAAGAGAAGTAACATGTTCCCTATGTGGAGCGCAGGATGGACAGCATGCAAAAACACACTCACATACACACACAGAGTCTGATGTGTCTTGGACTGATCTTCCTGCACAAATCATGCAGCCATCTGGTCAGCAGGACGATCCAGAAAAGAACGAAGTCAGACTCTTGTCCAGCCCTGCAGCCGTTTATTTTTATTCTTCTCACTATCGCACATCGTCTCCCCCAATCCGCCCTCGTCTCCTCGTATACAGCCCTACTGTTACTGTAGGAGACAAGGAGGGATGTAGTGAGGGAAGATGGAGGTTGAAAGAGAATGGTAGATGCACTCTCACCTCCCCTGACATATCCACTTCACAGGGGGTGAGGCGGTGTTGCAGGGTGAGAGATGAAGGAGAAAGGCTCCTCTAATCACGGCGTAGTGTCCCTATTACATCAAATCATTTCCTCACTGCCTGGGTGTCGCCTTGGCATCTCCGCAATATTCCTCTGTGATCCGGGGCGAGAGCTGAGCGGCCCGTGGGAGGACAGTCTTTATACTTTCTATTGATCTTCTTGTTAGGGCTTGTTGAAGCCTGAAGAGCCTGGAGCCTCATCCATTAAAACATAACAAAAAAAAAGAGAGAGAGGCTCTGTTTGAGATTTCATCACGCTTGTAGAGTGATTTCTGAGAGTGGTCGAAGCTGTGAAAGTGATATCAGAAAGGATCATATTGATATAAAGTGGTTTTAGCTGTGAAATATAATAAAAAAATCAATGTGACTGGATGTTTTAGTCGCCACCTCCAAAAAAGGCTTTACAATTGAATTCTTCTCAGATTTTCCCTAATAGGAAATATGTTATTGCTCTATTTTATGGAAAAATATGAGTGCTTTTTAAATTTGATGGAAGCAACATGTTCCAAAGAAGTTCTCAGGTTTTCTTTTAGCAATATGAGTAAGTGAAACTAGGAGACCAGTTTCTGGAGTTTGGACAGTGAAACACTGTCCCAGTCTTGCCTGATAAAGGATTTCAGCTGCTCAACAGTTCAGGGTCTCCTTTGTCTTTCTGTTGTGTCATGATGCTCCAAATGGCAGTCCAGTTCCTCAGCAGAACTCTTCTACTACAGAGCCATGCTGGTGTAATCCCTGTTGTCAGAATGAGGTTTGTCATTGTCTTGCTAAAATATGAAGGTCTTCTCTGAAAAAGTCTTTGTCTGGATGTCAGCAGATGTTGCTCCTAAACCTGTAGATATTGTTCAGCATTAATGGAGCCTTCACAGATGTTCAAACTATCATATCCTATTTTATTGACTCGTTGGTTCCACGTTGTCCCACCTTATTTGTAACAGGGGTTGTATATCAGAAAATAACAATAAAGGTTACAACAGATACTATTTGGGTGCCATAATGCCATGTGTTATTGTAAAACTGGCATTTCCCAGCATTTACTCATGGTTTTACGGCACTGAGGTAATAAATTGGGCTGCAATAATTTCATACTATGGAATAAGTCCAACTGAGTGGGTGTTTCTGAATTGCAGTAAATCTGTGCAGGATTCAGTCATTTCACATTTTGGTTAAGCTTGCAAAACAGAGAAAGTGAGGTCTGCACTCTGTCTGGTTCCGTCTCCTCCCAGCTTTCCCATCCATTCTCTTCGACAACCATGAGCGCCTGACATAATACCTGACTGGGTATCCAGCCATACAGAGCGGGGAGGCTCTGGCCTGAGTGGCTGGTTGATTTACAGGCGTTCTGGGTGGCTGGCCTCGCAGCAAACAAACCCTGAATCCCTGCTGGTCTTGCTGGGCTGACTGGGAGGACCGGCTACTCATCTTCCTACAGTGCTGACAGACAAAGGCAGGTCTGTTCCTCTGGGAGCCAGCAGGCAGCGGCTGCCACTTCCCCTGACCAGAGAGAAAGAGAAAAAGGGGAGGAAAGAGAGATGGATGGAGAAATTGATGTATAGAGAGGAAAGGGAGAGGACTGGGGAAGATAAAAAGCAGAATAGAAAAGACGAAGAAGCTTTTAAAGGGCTGAGGGCTGAGAGGAAATTGGCAAAAGAAGAAGAGGACGGTTAAAAATTAGGGAAGAAAAAGAGCACAGCGTAGAGAGATGGTCTTCAAGTCAGTTCTGCTCTATAGCCATACATACTACAGTATGGTGTAATGACCTACAATCTATCAAAATGTTACTTCCTATTGCCCTTTTCACAAAGTATTTCTCTTCACAGCATCTAAGCAGCCCTGACAGGAACAATCCACTCTAAATGCTAACGCCACCATCTTCACGGTTGTTCCTATTTTCACGGTGACTCCAGTTTTTTTTTCTGCATTACTGCAGCTGGCCTGTGAAATAAGACACCTCTCCCTCCTTTCATCCTCCTGTCTGCTCTGTCCATCTCTTCAGCACTCACAGAGGATATTCACCTTTCAGCCTCAGCCTAATCTATCAGCCCCAACAAATAGTAAGAGAGGATTTTGGCTCTTTGGGACCAAAATGACCCATTTTACAAATGTATCCCCGTCATTTCATCAGTCTGGGACGTCAATAGAGCAGCTTTGCATGATTTGCAGCTCAAAAAACTATGTATTTGTCTTGAACTGGTGTCTTTGATAGCCTTAATTTCAGCACTGTTCATGCCTTAGATTTGGCTGTTTTTCCACAATTAAAAAGTTAAGTACAATATAGCTGTGTTACCTTTTACACAGCCGTGTAGTAAGGAAACATCCTTGTTATAAAAAATCTTGATTTCAGAACTTTTCACTGCCTGAAATGCTTCTGTTTAGCTGCTTTTACACAACTGTAAATGCAGCTTGGGGTACCTCTATTCAACCTAAAAAGCTAATTTTTCACCATTTTTTAAAGACAAAGATTATGGGTGTTTGGATTTACGAAGCTTTGTATTTGAAAAGTCACCAGACAGAAACACTTTTATAGAAAACATCTGAGTTCAGCTGGTAGCTCCTACTTAGTTCCCCATTAAGCTTCATTAGCTGTTTTCTCTTTGGTAAAGTGCTAAAAAACCTCTCAGTAGAGTGCACACTTAAACCGAGATGTCTTCTTGGGTTTTGGGAGTCAACCTGCCTGCTGAAAACTGTAGCCTGGCTAGGCGCTCCCTAGAGCATCTCAATTTAGGACCTGAGCTGACTCACTTACTCGTGACATCATACAACCTCCCTTCAAAAACACTGAACTATCCCTTTAAATATAATGTAATCTGTGATCAAAGATCAAGTTGGTAGGAAAATGTTTCGTCCTCCTGTGCCAGGCTGCAGTTTGGTTCATTGTCTTTCTCTTTTCCCTCTTTCCCTCTTCTTGATTTATTTTTCTTTTGCACCTCTGCTACGAGGATTACAACACCTTGTTTTTCATGCATAATCATTTCCATCTCTGTCTTCTCTTCTTCGTGGTCATGATGCCAACAGCTGGGAGAGCAGACCGCATCTGGTGCACAGCTGGCCGCCACAGAGAGAAGACTGGGACTGAGAGGAGTGCAGGAGTTAGGAGGAGAGGAGAGAAGGGCAACGATGCGATAAGATAATCTATAAGAAGTATATTAAAGGTTGTTGAGCGGTGCAGGAGGAAAGAGAGGGAGCAGAGGAGGAGGAGGAGAGAAATAAAGGATGAAAGTCGGTGGCACCTGCAAAACTCTCATGAAAAAGGGGACACAAAGAGCGGCAAAGAAAAATAAAATGCTATTAAAGGCAACAACAGAGGAAGAAAAGATGCAGAGAAACAGGAAGAGAGTACAGTCATGGAGTCAGATGCTCCTAATAAACTGTGTCGCTATCAGAGCTTCTCACCATAGCAACCATGAGTCAGAGCAGTGGTAAACAGTGAAAATATTTTATAAACCTAAAAGCCTCGCTGGCACATTTACGATTTTATGAGAAGGCTGTAGCAGGAGGGGAGCCACAAACTGGTCTGCACAGAAAACAACACGTGCTGCTCCCAAAAAGGTATTTTCCTCCTGTCATTTATTACCCAGCTTACATCAAGTTAACAAGAGGAACCTGTCGGAGCCTGGGAAAGAAAACCCACAGGAATCCTGCGTTTTCTCTGGAAACTGTGACCAAAACCAGAGAGAAAACACAAGTTTTATGCTTTAGGATAAATAAAAGCAAGGACTGGTAAACTGTTTTAGACAGCAGTGTGTTTGAAAGTCCTGATGTTGTTTTGAGGACCTCTTCCATGTAATTTTCCCTGTTTCTTAGTGATTTTTATGAAAACAACACAAGGAGCATGATCTCATGAGGAAAAAAAACTAATAGAAGTGGAGGACTGAAAGATTTATAACAGAATAGGGTTGAAGAGGAAGCATTTCAGGCTTTAAAAGTTTTAATGAATCTGCGGTGAGGAAATGAGAGTTAAGTCAACAGTCTAGACAGATTCCTATTGTACTCTAGCACTTATATAAAAAAAACATCTACAGTACCTGAGAGTTTTATCCAACATTGATCCTTCAGAGTGAAGACGGACGCATCCACCCCAGAGCTCTACTTTTTATTATATCTCAAAAGTTTTCTTCTACGGTCTAAATTAATCAAAATTTGTTCAGATTCTGCATACCAATGATATATGTTGTTGGTAAATAACAAAATAATGTGATGTTCACATGAGAAATCATCGACAAAAAAGGCATGAAAAATCTGTACTTCTAAATCCTTGACTAACTGTAACTACATGATCGACACAGAATAAGAAAGACACAGATTTAACATGCCTTTGTGGTTTCAGTGATGAACTGTGTTCACAGACTGTGGTTTGTGGAAGTGATTCTGAGCCCATGCAGTGATTTCCACTACAAAGTCCTGTCTGTTTTTAATGCAGTGCTGCCTGAGGGTCTGAAGATCAGGACTATCGAGTCTTGGTTTTGGTCCTTGTCCCTTTGGTACAGAGATTTCTCCAGATTTACTGAATCTTTTAATGATATTTTGTTCTGTAGATGATGAAATCCACTCATTCTTTCACATTTGACACTTAGAAACATTATTCTCAATGAAACCGTTGAACTGTTAGCTCACGCAGTCTCTCACAGAGTGGTGAACCTCTTCCCATTTTGCTCGAATGATTCAACCTAACCGTGACCCCTCGGCCCCCCCCCCCCCCCCCCACACACACACACATATATACACACACACACACACATATATACACACACACACACACATATACACACACACACACACACACACATAGCTTGAGTCCTAAACATGTTTCCTCCATGTGACATCCATCAGCTACAGACTGCTGTCAGCTGTCCCCCATCCTTCACTCTGACTCAGGGTCTCTGACTACATACCCAGTTGTCCGTCCCCCCCTCCCTGCCGACCCCTCTTTCTTTCTCCCTCCACTCTTCTCATAGCACAGTGAATAGGTCCCACTGTGCTCTGTAAGATTTCACTCGTCTTCTCTCTGACGTTAACGCGTCACTCTGAAACAGTGAAGCAGAGTGAGCAGCTTCATATTAAACAGTGGGAGGTTTTTTTTCTGCACTGAGAGGCCAGAGCTGAGCTGCACACACTGCAGGCTACAGGCTTTGAATGATAACAGGAGACAAGAGAGCAGAGGGAACGTCATTGTACATAGGCTGTAGACACTGTAAATAACACGAGATTAGAGGCAAACAATGACAGTGTTCCCCTGATGTGTCAGTGCAGACAGGCCATCTGGGGTCATGTACCTCCTCAGACTGATTAAAAACTGAACACTGACTCTGCATGCAGGAGTTATTTTTGCCATGTCAAAGTCTAAAGCCTTCAGACTCTTTTTAAATAAAGTTTTCTCACATGGCTACATGAAGGGCTTTAATTTAGCTTCAGTGTTTTCTGGAAGGTGTTGTTATTCACTACATTTAATCTGCATCAAGTACCAAAAGAGCTTGAAACACACAAGGTTTCCATCACCTGCATGAAAGCAGCTGTCTGAAAAAGATGCCATTTAAGGACCTTGTTGAATACCTCAGTAGATCAAGAATGACAAAACATCCTTTTCTGAGCCCTCGCAGTGAAACTCACTTTAAAAAATGCCCTTCAAATTTTTAATTACAACGTGCCCTCTGATTCTTTTTTAAAGTTCATATATGTAAACAAAGTTCCCTTTAGTTGCTTTTTAATCAGTAGTTAAGTGCACTCTAGTTGCTTTTTAATGGGAATTTAATATAAACTAGTGCAACTTTGCTGCTTTTCATGTTAATAAATCTGGTTGATTTTCTAGATGAATGAATGTAAATTAAGAACCCAATGATTGCTGTTTTAGTAAACAGATGTAAACAAACTGGCCTCTTGTTGCTTTTTTGATGAACTTAAGTAACAAAGTGCCATTCTGATGCTTTTTTGAATGTGAAAAAAAATGTTCACTGCTTGATTTTTTAAGTTAATAAATGTAAGCCAAGTGCTCTGTGGTTCCTTTTAGTAGGAAAGAAATGTATACAAAGTACCCCTGGTCACCCTGCAGGTGTGCTAAAATCTCTACGTGGTATTTTTATATGGTTGTGTTTGGTTGTTATGCAAGGTTTATTTCTTTAAATAAATACGTTTAAAGTATTTTTGACAGCTAAAAAAGCAAATGCTCTTGTTTGCTGTGTCATAATAGAAGCAACATTTATCTAGAGCTGTATAAACATATTTTAGTCAAGGGAAATGATAATCTTGAGAGTCAGGATGATATAATGCTGTATCGATATTTCGCCACACCTACAGCTAACACATTTTGTAGCGCTGATGAAAAGGCAGCAAATAGGTGTGATCACACGGCAGTAGGACGAGTGGGTTTAAAAGCAATCTCAATCACACATTCACTGAGGGAACTGGGTGTAATGTGGGACAAACGTGGGAAAACAATTGACAAAGGCGAGCAAACAGTGGCTGAAAGCTTGGAAAAGGAATGGATCAAACCAGACCCTGAGGGGAGGATGTGCTGTTCAAAGGCTTGTTTTTCTTTTTGAGTGTTTTTTTGTTGTTTTTACTCACACATGATTCTCTCTGGGCTGTTACACCACAGCCTCGACAGCTAAACAGGCTGAAATAGGTCATCACAGGAACATAAATCAAGTGATGAGACAAAAAATGCGACCCCAGCTACTCAAAGTGACAGTTATTAGTTGCAATGAACGCTCGACTCGGAGCCAGGGCTGCCAAGAAAGACCCATTCCCACTTTCCTTGTTATCTACGAAGAAAAACGCCACTGAAGCAAAGAAATAAACTGCTGATCGCCGGGGAAACAGGCCCACAGACACACACACTTTCACACATCGACAAACACATAGTGTAAAAAAAAAAAAAAAAAAAAAAAAAAAACGAATTACTGCCTTCACACATCAGTGTGCTCTAGACAGGCCTTCAAACCCACTGTTCCAATCATTCATCATTCCAGATCAACATAAAACATGGCAATAAAAGCACACAAACAGACACGCAGATGAGACAACAGGCCTGTCTTTGCACTGTGAGCACGCCATTAGAGTGTGCAATAATGGAGGTGGATGAGGGAAAAGAGTGGCTGCATTTAACTAGCCTGCAGAAATCAGATAACTCCACTCAGCACATATTGGAGGCACTTAGGCATCAGACAGACAGAGGGGTGGGGAGTGTATATATGAACGTGAGTGTGTGTGTGTGTGTGTGTGTGTGTGTGTGTGTGTGTGTGTGTGTGTGTGTGTGTGTGTGTGTGTGATAGTATGAGGGAGGAGTACATCTTCTATGTTGCAGGTTCCGCACAGACTGACTCAGTCACATTCAATAAGGAAAGAAGTTACAGCCACAGGACTCAAATACTTCACAGCATCTTTTCACACTATACTTGCCACCTCTGTTTAAACCATACTTGTCTCCCTTTTCCAGTAGCCTGTTTTACTACTGTCTCTCCTTATTCCTCTGCAGCTTCTGTCTTTTTTTCCTTGACACAGTAGACATAGGCAGGATGAGGATTGGCATCTCATTTTTTTACTTTAACCAAAAACAAAATATTCGAGGTTAGAGCTGCTTTTAAAGTTTTCAATTTTTGTTAAAAAAAAAATACATATGAATATGAGGTTAATGAAAAACATGAAATTTGCTTTTTTATACTTAGCAATAAAAATAAATAAATAAATAAAATGAAAATAAAAAACCTTAAGGAGGAGGGGCTTGGGACACAGGGGTATGTACTGTAATTCAAAATAAAATCATGAGGAAATAAGAAAAAAAAGATGAGTAATAATTGACAGTAATAAGAAGTTATGGCAAAAAGAGCATCTAAATTATATTATTCACCATTAACTGTTATGATTATCTAAACTTGGACAGATTATTATTATTAATACTGTTGTTGTTTTTTAAAGAAATAAATCCCTGAAAATAAAATTTCTTCAATGGTTTCTTTTTCTTTTTCTTTCTTTTTTTTTTTGGGGGGGGGGGGGGGGTTCACCTAAATTTTGAAAACAGCTTTGTGCTTCATTTTTTTGTTTGTTTTTTGAACTGGAGAAAAAGTGAGAGGATGATCCTCACCTGTTTTTTTTTCTTGTGTCCCTAGCTAACTCTTTAGTATACTATATGTTCATGATATTAATAAAAATGTATTTAGGATAAACAGGCCTGACACATGAACATCAAACTGAGTTACTTAAGAAAGTAATTACAAAAACACTGATACCATCGGAGCAAGAATCTGGATCAAACTACCACAGTATTCTGCGTGTGTGTTTGTTTCGTTGGTATTTAACTGGTCGGTCATGGTCGACTGCCTACTCTTGGAGCTTGTCATAGTTCTCAAAGTCTAATTTTGATCCTCAGGCTGGTGCTGTTTGTGTTTGTTCACTCTTTTTTTAACTTCAGCCATGCAGGCAGCTACGCTAGCTTAGCTTGTTGTATTGTGTGAACAGTGCATGTGGTTTGTGCAGCAGGTCTGTCCTACTCGACGAGACAATCTGCAGATCCTCAAGACATGCTCTGATTGTTTGATGCAAAACAAGTGACATATGATTCTGTCATTTTGCACATCATTGAAAACACTAGATAGATACAGTTACTACAGACATCACTAGTTGTAAATACGACTATTTGTGCTTGTGTATGTTCTCCATTAGGGCTCATTATTTCTTATCAGGTCATAAATCCTCCATAAAGATGTCCTTCCTCTGAACAGAACATCCTGCAGTCTCACACTCTGACTCTGAGTGAGTAGAGCTTGCCGGCAGCGGCAGCAGGGTCGGCCTGGAAGTGGAGCTGCTTGTTTAGCGGACCCACCCTGACCAGCACAAAGAGGGGGGGGTGATGCCCTCCGTCACCCCCAGACAGCCCAGACAGCCCACTGATTGGCCAGCTGGATGACCTTTGATCCCCCCTGTATGCTCATCTCAGCTGTAGCGACCCTCCCCCCGTGTGTGTGTGTGTGTGTGTGTGTGTGTGTGTGTATGAGTGCGTGTGAGCGCAACAAAAGACAGCCACGTCCTAATGCAGCAATCAGAGTGGTGGAAAGGGGGAAGTGGTCTGAGGGGAAATGGAGTGTGTGAGTGTGTGTGAATATAAGTGTGTGTGTGTGTGTGTGTGTGTACTCCTGAGTGTAATGCTGCGTAGATGGATGTGCTGTAATTATGTTTCAGTTGTGTCTGACTTGCAGCAGTGATTAGCAACATAACAGCCCATTTATATCCAGCAGAGCCTTGAAAAAGGTTTATATACTTCACCTCTCCATCTCAAACTTAGCTTTTCTCTTTTCACAACCACAAGGCTTCTTCAGTCCCCAGATTTTCACAGATTTGTGACTCCTCTACACTTGAGCCCAAAACCAAACCTCTGGTCTTCATCAAGTTCTCAATTTAAACCAGCTCCCACCATCCTCTACTACCTGCTTCAAGCTCTGATCTGCTCCCTTGGCCAAAGGATCATCGTCGGTCGTTCATCCCTGGTCAAGACCAACCATTAGTGTATTCAGTAGATCCCTGATTAAACCATTTCTCATCACCTTTTAGCCCAAATCTAGGCTTTGTACAGACCAAATTCATTGCCATCCTTGAGTCTCAGTCCAAAAAAACCCTAGGGCCTCTTCTAGTCCAAGACTGAGACCAGTCTTCATCTTCTTTTGGCCTTTGACTTTGATGAAACCTTGGCTTTTTCCTAGTCCAACATCTCAACCAACGACTGTCCTTTAACCCCAGCCCAAGACCAAACCTTTGCCTCCACTGAACCCCGGAGTAATCCAATCCTAGCCCTACTCTCTCTAAACTTAAAACCAAATCAAACGAGTGTCATAGCGGCCTCCCAAAGCTTCCAATCAAACTCCTTAACGCTCCTAAAACTTCTCTAACTCCCTCTCCTCTTTTTTTTTTTAGAGAATTTACATATCTGTACTCTCTTTGTTTTTGTCCAAAACATGAATCAGTTAGTTGCATTGTTACTCAATTATCTCAAAATTGCTGAAATAAATAAAGACCCCTGTCTGACTGTGGCAGCTTAAGAGACACTTGCCAATTTCAAAATAGACTACTCCAGGGGCAGATGTTGGCTATAGTTTGTAAGCCAATGCAACAAACCAAACCTCCCTAGTCTAGAATCCAAACCAGCCTCTCCAGACCTTTTTAAAATCATACCCAGCACATGAAACCCGCTTTATCTTGTTTACAACCCAGATGACATTAGGCCAGTCCCTGACCCCAACTTTTGGCCCCAGCGTGGCCCTTAACTCACCCCAGTTATAAGCCAAACTGGGTTTTCCTCTAGCCCTAGCTCTGTACCAAAATCAGGCCCCAACCAGCCTTGTTTGTAACCTCAGCCACAGCCCCATGCTTTCTTAATCCAGTTTATAGTCAAGGACACCATTTGTTCATTCTTGGACCTTAAGTTTTGGCCCAAACTTTGCTTCTCAGACCCAAACTCCAAACCTAAACCTTGTTTTCCTGTGTCCCCACCTTTGGATGAAAACCAAGTCCCCACTGGTTCTATCTTCATTCCCAGCCCTAGCTCCACCTGTTAATCCAGATCCTGCTCATTATTAAGGCCACATTTGTCTCTTTTTTGGCACCCCATTTTAGCTCAAACTGGTCTTTTTTCTCACCTCAGCTCTTGACTGAACCTTATATTCCTCTGGTCCCAGCTTTGAACCAAACCTAGCTGTCATCTGACCTAATGCTGGGCCAAATTTAACTATTATTATAACCTGGCTCTGGGCCTGATGTCCGTCCCCAGCCTTGGCTGGTGCTGTCTTTGAAGGTGGTCCAGGGCTTGTACGCAAATACACATTAGTCCTGCACTTACTGCCTTTTTTATACCCCATGTGACTCTCTCTCTCTCTCTCTCTCTCTCGCTCTGTCTCTCTCTCTAGGTTTTTTCATAGGCAGTGGGTCAGCGCAGACCACCCCCTAACAGCATGACTGGCTGTCTGAGGAATGCCATGTCATGGAACAGATGGAGCTCCTTAGACAATAGAGCTGCATACATTAACTGAGCCCATACATGCCAGCATGTGCCAAGTTTGGAGGGGAGTGTGTGCATCACAACCACAGTGTCCAAGTCATCTGAAAGCCACAGTTTTTCCCTTCTCTTATTCTGAGGAGCAAAGGGACGTGGGAGTGATCACAGATTCGGCAGCTCCTTTTTTGTAACACTGATGAAAAGGAGTTTGAAATGGATGCACAACACTCAGCAATGAAGGTCGCATGATGCAACTGAGTGAGATAGAGATAATCCTGCAGACTAATGAATATAGTGGGGGATATTTTCAAACTGAAGACATGCGGAAAACCCACAGCCAGAAATCACTGAATAATCAACTCTTTATGACCACCAATCATTACCTATTCCAATGATAATAATGGTGCAATAACCTCAGCTCCATAGTAGCAGGTGTTTAGGATCAGGTAGGCTATGGATATGCAATTTTACTCTAAACAGGATACAAATAAAGAAGAATTGAGAAACAGCTCATTTTCTTTGAACGATTCAAACCAAAACATGAAAACATAGAGCCATTTTGGTTTGAAGAAAATTGGATAAAACGCTTCATGTATTCAACTTAGAGTGTGGAGTACTGTCAATGGCTCCATTTTTTCACTGGGCCTTTATTTTGAAATGTTTGTTCTGGCTGCTGTGTTGTGTGACCATCATTTGTAGCATTAGATTTTGAAGTTGGAAATTCCTATATGCCAGCCTGAGAATTACCCCGACACTTTATCAAGTCAAAATTCCTGCATCAACAGCCAAAAAGTCGTACTTACAATACTGCCTCTGAGACTTTTTTGTGTAATTTAATCATTTTTTAACCCCAATAATGAGTGAGTAAAAAACAACTCCAGCAACATGAAAACGTGTTCAGAGACTGAACCTGCTCAGTACTGAAGGTGTGATTTAATCCTACAAAACAAGATGAAGTTGCTTATAAAAATTATTGAAATTACAGCATTTTTGCTGTTGATGTGGGAACAGACGCCTTGGATTCAGTAGTTACAGAAGTCGCCCCAAGTTCCTGAGCACTAGTTCTAACCTTGGGAAGAGGTTAAGATATCTGAGGGGCATCCTGCATTTTTGGACTTTAAGAGTCTAATTGAACACATCTTCAGGCAGAGATTGGGTCTGTATCACAAGTCAATAGAGACATTTCAAAGTAAAAGCCCCGAGAACACAAAACAGTGATAGTTTGCATTCTGAAGACCAAATTAAATACTTGAAATAGATATAATCAAAACATGGCAATTTTTTGAACAGTGTATTTGTAGTTTTCAGTTTGAAAGATGAAACGAGAAAATGAGAACAGCCCAATATGTCTGGTTTTTTTTTTTTCATTTTGGGTTTACATTGGTCAAATGAAAAAATGCTGTTTCCTTATCTCTTGTTTATTTACCCCTTGTCTTGAATAAAATGTTACGTTTATAACCTGAGTGTTTAGTGCTATAATAATGAGCCATATTTCTCCATAATGAGCTAATAAAGTAATTATTTGCTCTGATAGTTTACAGCACCGTGGCTGGATCTAAGATCAAACTAAGGCTCATAATTGTAGTTTTCTTGTAACACCCAACCAGATGACTTCATATACTTGTTTCCTTCCCTGATGCATTACGCATTGGGGATGGAGACCGCTATCAAAGACTGAAGCTGCCACATTTCATTCATATCACACACATGGGCCCGCTGGAGAGATCCTGATCCATAAGAGCTGCAGTTCTATCCAAACACGAGAATCACCCAAAAACTGAAAGAAATCAGTCATATTAGAACCATTAGAGCCGGCCCCGCTCCCCTCCGTGCTGGATTCATTCATTATAGAGGCATTTACAGCCGGGGCTCTAAATAGCCGAACCCTGGAAGAGTCAGTAAACAGGGATGCCAGATTGGACGGAGGAACAGTGAACTCACCCAAGAGAACGACGGATGATCGGCTCCCCGCTCCGGCTCTGAGTAAATCCAGGACCCCGGACAGACAGGAAAGTATTATACACCAGAATAATCTGCAACGGCCAATTTCACAATATCCTTCTCCTCCGCACTGGGAAAGCGATGTATGAAGGCGATGTGGAGCCGCAAATCAACCAGGTCGCAGCGCACACACATACACACACTCACACACATAAAAACACAAACACGCAAACAAAATTTAACTCGAAAGGTTTCTAACAACGATTCAGGGAGGTTTCGGTGGAATTGGTGTCTCTGTAGTAATCTCGGATGCTTTGGTTGTTGACTGTGCACTTACTGGGCTGCTTCCTCCGGCTCCACCCGCTAACCCAGCCTTCCCAGTGAGCCCATTGGCACAGACGACCGGACATGCAAATCCACTCTCCCCATTGATGTTTTCCAGAAACGAGAAAAAAAAGGCAAAGGTCTGTTTCAGCCGCTCCACTGCGCCACCGTGCGACTGCTCGGCGACCACGAGACTGCGTTTACTCCAGTCATCCCTGAGGGGAAATTCCCCTTCGCTTTCACAGAGTAGTCTAGTTTCTGGGACAGGCTGGTCAGCACTGAAGAGGAAAGGAAGTGTGCCTTGGTCAGGTCTGAGGCTGAGCATCATGCACTAATGGACCTGAAATTAGTCACTCAGAGTATTACAGAGCAGGGACACTTTTACTTAGATGAAACACACCCCAGGGTTACAGCCAGATTTCTGACAAGGCATTTGAATCATTTACATTAAAGACAGATTTACAAAAGAGTAACTTATTTGCAGTGATATACTCTGGGTGTTTCGGGAGTAGAGGTGGAACAAAAAAAACACTTATTGAGAGTCTGGAAAAACTATGACAGCATTGCTCTCATGACATGGACCTTGCAAACCAACCAAACATAAAATCAGGTTTAAAAAGAATTGGGGTATTTTATCTCATTTTCCCCCAGATGGGACAACAAGGGGGTACTCAATTTATGTTTATTCACTAAAATAGCCACAAGACAACAGTTACTAACTCAAAGGGCTAATATAGGGCGCTTTGTTGACATTGATTAAAAAAAAAAAAAAAAAACAGTACCTAAAGGAGCACTTTGTTTACATTTATCACTAAAAGAGCAACCAAGGGATATTTAGTTCAGTATGTTGACTAATAAAGCAGCCAGGGTACTGTTTTTACTTGGGGTCAATAGGCCCTGTGCCCCCCTCCAAGTAAACCATCACTTATAAGTCTGATTAGCCATCCTTAATTTGTAAATAGTCCAATATGTCATAAAAACTGCAGGTATTAATGTTCAAGGTCAAAGCCGAATGTGTTTAAGAAAGGTAAAATTTACATCTCTTCACACAGCCACTTTGAGGGTTGAGCCTTGTCTTGCTTGAACTTTCTGTAATTTTTGTCAGGTTGAAAAAAAAGACCCTTATGTCAGCATGTTTGGCAAATATATGTAATGAAATTAGTTCTTAAAATGTATTTAAATCAATCTTGAAATGTCTGTAAAACCCCTGATACAGTTGGCCAATCACAGAAAAGTGCAAATTCCTTTCATGGCTGTCAAAGACTTGGCCTTAAAATCCACAATAGTCATCTGTTTCTAATGAAGCAAACAGCACTGAAATTAAATAACCTGTAAACGTCTCCATGAAATCCAAGTGGCCATAAAGTAGACAACAAAAACTAGCTGTAAAGTTCTTATAAAATGAAACTAGTCTGACCTGCACTGTATGGCCTAAACAGTGAATCCTGTCTACTGTGGTCTCTGTGACAACAATGTTTTTAATTTTCCAAAATAAGTTAAATCTGCTTTTCTCTGGAGAGGCATCCTCAATCTAGATGTGTCAGAAATCATCCAGTATTCACTTAAATGAACAAATCTGAGTCTTTAAAATAGAAAGCGCTGACAAACTTAAGCCAGCTGCTTTCCACACGCAGAAAAATGCTCCAACTTTCCATTGCGTGAAACGTCAAGAGAAGAATGTGCCTTTTCTTCTCCCCACATGTGCTGCACTTACTAACTGTGGCCTGTTCCCAAAACTGGGAAAAGTAAACTGTGATTTTGCTGCAGTGCATCAGAGTCGACCTGACAGTAGAGAGCTGAGCAGTGCATGATAAGAAAGCTGGGTGGAGGGACTCTAATGGAGATACAGTAAAAGGCTGCATCTTTCTCCATCAGGTTTTAATGATGCTGGGAATGCCTCACATTTCTCCCCCTGTGCTGTGAACAACACTTCACCCTGCAGACAGCTCGGTGTGCTCTAATGGATTTATAGAAGACAAAATAAGAGACGGCATTGCCTTGAAACAATGATAGTCCCCTAAAAAGACACATCAATGCCACCATTAGCTCGACCGCTCTTTGTGAGCTAAAAGTATCGTTACATGATGCTTAACTGTCTATAAAAGAGCAATGTAGGTGGAGAATGAGGTCAAACATGGCCTCCAGCCAATGTCATTCTCCAAAGAGGTTTGAGGTCTGAAATGGAAAAATCAATACAGAAAGACAACAGTCCTCCTACTACAGCCTCTTTGTTGCCACTTGCCAGTAAGGCTCCATTCCTGACACATATAGATCTTTCAGATTTTATTCAATTAAAAAAAAAACATTGCACAGCATATATTTCTGTCATGAAGATGTGCTCTGAAATAAAAAAAAAAAGGTTAACAGTATTTCATTTCAGGATTTTTTCTCCCCACATTTGCTCACCTAAACATCCAGTGTTCTTACATAATACCTCTCAATTTCATATTCAACCTGTAGCACACTGACTTATCCAAACAGAAAAAAGCACCTGGCAACACCAGACAGGTAAAGCAGGACTTTTTATGGGTCCTTAAGGCAGAAAATGTCAATTCTCTGGGAAAAATGGAAGGCCTTGCTGTCAGAGTGTGTCATACTCTACATGGTACACATGGTCACTGTTAACCAGCTGCTTATTTGCATTCACATTAACAACATTTGGCTCTGTGTCTTCAAAAAAGCTCTTCTTCCTTTTCTGTTGTACTATTGACTGTATTGACACCATAATGCATACATCAAGATTCACCTTTACACCTCATAACCATTGCTTATATAAAGAAAGAAAGCTTTTGGAGACTATATTAATCAGAGATGTGATTAGGGTTGGGTAAAAATGCATAAATACTCCCTAAATTTAGCCTATGATTACCTTTAATCACAAAACCACACAAACGTAAACTCACTGATAATTAATGATGATTGTAATGCAAATATGAATCAATTTAATGACCCATATTGATAGGAAAATTGAACATCCTGTAACCTTACTATAAAAACTGGGATGTTTAGCTGCTGCCTGTGGAAGTTAAATTCACTAATTAACTAGAGTGTATTTATTCGCTATGTTATGAACTTCAGTCACATTAAAGCTGTTTACAAGGTTGGTTCTCATATAGACACGTAAAAATAAGCTGCTATGAAACACTAACAGCTAATACAGTTAGCCCGACAGGCTGCGTTTATGCTCATCATGAAGATTGATATTAATTCTTGGGAATAACTAATCATTAATCATCAAATTTGGCTGGTAGCTGTCATGAAATCCTCCATATATAACGGAACAGTTTATAACCCACTTCATTCAAAACATATCTTTATGTAAGGGAGACCGGTATGGTTGTAACACAACGCTATTTGCTGTTGCAAAAACGTTAATATTGTAAAATAAAGTATTTCTACATCTACTTAACATTTTTCCTGTGTGAGTGTGAAAAAAAAAGGTTAAAGATTGTAAATGTGTTTTGGTATTTTAACAAAAATATTGAAGACAACTTTTACTGTAGCCATGAATTATATTCATCTTTTTCCAACTAGTGTGTGACAACTTTTCCCACCTGGACTCTTGACAAAGATTCTGTGCTAGCCACCGGGTAGTATTAACTATCTAGCTGATAGGCTCAAAAATCAAAACTACCAGCTTTACTTGTTACTACTAACTTCAACCCGGTCTCCCCTGTGATTTAAGGGTCACTTCTTTGGGACAGAAAATGTGAAAGAATCCCATCCCTGATTAATTCTGATAAGAAACACTTCACTCAGTATGCACTGTGCATTTTATGATGTACTATACTGAGTAAAGCATGTTCAGATTATAACTCACTAGCTAGTGTAGTAATTATAATTACAGAACACAGTCACGCAGGGTAATGCCATTAATTCTTAATTAATTTGCTGCCAATATGCATGCTAATGAGCAATAGGTTAAGTGTTAAATGTGTACCATCAGATGAAGTGTTACCAAAATTTAAATCAAGTCATTTTAGCCAGAGCACAAAGGAAGCACACAGTACAGAAGTCTTTGGGGAAACTGCAGGCAGAGTAAGAAGCTGGATGGAGGTCAGTGTTTTCTTGTTTCGTTGTGACAGAGGGAGACAATTGAAGAGCACATATGATCCACCACACCAACAAGTATTCACAATCAATTAAATAGTTATCTCTTCACTTATTCTATATATTTAATCATTACTATCACCATTCAGGCATACCTTATATCTTTTATGGCACAATTTTGACCATCATTTACAAAGTAACCAGAAACCAGGTGATAGCTGGAGAAGCACTCATGTTTGTGGGTACAAGTGAGTGTAAAGAGACCTGCTCAGAGAGACTGAAGCCTGGCTCACACAGTCAGTTTTATACAGACATGGTCTTGAGTCTTCTGTGATCCATTTCTTCCGCCTCACATCAAGAGCTACATGATTTCACTCCCTTTTCTCTCCGACTGCTCTGTAAAAGTCATTTGCAGCAGGGATTATCATATGTCACCTGTCTGCGTCTAAATGGCAGCCTGTGCCGCTGGCTCTGCCTTCCGCCTCGCATAGGCGTTATACACGTCCAGGAACATGTCCTTACAGGCAATGCGAGCGTTCAGTTTGGAGCAGATGAGGAAGGAACCGGCCATCTTGCGGTGGAGGGAGTATGTCTCCTCAGGTGGAGGGGTAAGACGATGGCGGAGCATGACGGGGATGAGGCTCTGGATACGCTGGGTGGTGCTCTGTGTGCCGAAGTCAAAAGGCTCAGATGATGCAAAGGCTTCACCAAGGATCATCACCGCCTCCACATGGGCATCTGCGAAAGCCTGGCAGGGACAGTGGAGAGGTTTCACCTTTTCAAGATATATAAACTGTAGCGGTTTATGTCTCATGTGAGCCAAACAACATGAAATTTAAGTTATTTTTAAAGTTCATTTTTAGGATTTTTGGCCTTCTTTAGAGAGGAAAGAGAAAGGAAAAAGTGGGGAGTGGCATGTGGAAAGGGAGACGCAGGCTGGTATCAGACAATGTACATAGGATGCACTCAGAGCCTGCTGATCCCACTGCTTCAAAATGGTGTGAAAGCTTAGTTGTCATACCCAGACCTACATCTAACAGGTATAATGTATGCATTGCTCCTTTAAATAAGATATTTTTGCATGAAACACAATGATTTTATTGCTAATGGTCTTTATGCATATGCACAATTAACTACACAGCTTGAGGAATCATCAAAAGTGTATCCAGTCATTCTTTAAGTTGTTTCTGCAAAACCTCCATCTAAATTCACTCATAATTACGTAAAAATGATACTAAATACAAATGGAAAAACATTGATCAAACTTGAGGAGTGACACTGAGGTAAGAGGAGACATTAATTTGATGAAAATGGAGAGAAAGAGGGGGATAAACCATATTAAAAATAAATGAGATCAGTGGCACAGACTAAAATACCTCACCTTGGCCTCGAAGCCTGTCAGAAATTTCAGGTCCTTAGATTTGGAGAGAACAGTAGCTCGATCGCCCACAGAGGCTGCATGCACCACCTGAGAGGCAACAAAGAGATGATATGGATGTGGTTTATTTTGAGAGATCCACTTTAAAGCAGCACCAGACCGAAGCAGCTGCAAGTAAGGAGAAGTGTTCAAACGGTTGTGACTGTTTTCACTCAGCTGGTACACAATCCAGACTAAAACTGTCATGTTTTATTAACAAGGATCCTGTATAAATCATGTTGTGAGATTCTCTGTCTGGTGCAGGAAGGTTTTAGATTCAACATACCTGTATGTAGTCATCTGTGAAGGATTCTGGGTAGCTTCTGCAAGCACCAAAGTCCAACAGAATGACCTGCAGACAACATGAAACTGTTAGACATCTGCAGCATTTCAGGTTTTTGCTTTTGGAGGTTACATATACTTGTCTAACCAGAAATTCCTTTCTTTGTCGGGTAATTCATAAAAACCTTTACGACCAGTCTCTCCTTACCTTGTTGGTGTCTGAGTTGTAGAAGAAGTTGGCCCAGTTTGGATCTGTCTGCATGAACCTGAACTCAAACAGCTCCCTGAGACACAGCTGGAGGATGTTGAAACAGATCTGGAGGCAAAAAGAAGTTTGTGTTTACGCTGCTACAGTATGCACAGCTGCACACACACTCGCTTCGCAGGTGCGAACTTACAATAGAGATACATATTTTATGGTTTAAATTACATAGCTACAGTCATTTTCACGCCATGTTTGTGGATCTACTGTCTAATTTTCAAGCAAGTAAGCTATTCGAGGAGCTTGAGGAGGACTGTTTTTGCACCATTTGTGCTCTAATTGGCTCCTAAATTAGACCATACTGGGTTAGATCTTTTGAGCATTATTTTTATCCTCTGCAGTGTTCTCATTATAACCCCCTTGTTTACACCCATGAGCTTTCCTTCAAGTAAATACACTAATTGGTATCAGCACTTTATCTATTATAATCTGATTATTAATTCCTGGGATTTGGTTGCTCTGGTGTACAGAAAACTAGACTGGGAACATCACTTCATAGATTAAATATTCTGAAATACTTCTGCTTTTGCAAAATTTTCTTTAAAGTCTCAAACTCCAGGAGGTTTAACCAAATCCCCTTCTTGAACTTCTCTTCAGTGCATCCCTCACAATGCAGTAATATTCAGAATATTCCATCACAGAGAGATCCATGTCCCTGCTGAGCCAACAAACCCACACCTGGTTTCTGGTCTCCTGGTCCAGATCTACACAGCGGTCCAGAGGGACTCCCTGCACTAGATCCATGGCTAGGACCCTGCGACCTGACAGCTCATCGATCACCTCAGGGACCTGGAAATACTCATCTCCCTCCAGCAGAGACCTGGAAGACACATACAGGTCATCGTGATAGTGAGACAAAGACACAAAAGTCAAGACAAGTGTTTTTGCATGATAATAATAACAATAATAATAATAGTAATAACTTTATTTGAGTAGAGTAAGTGAAATAAATGTAATCTGTCATTAAGAAAAACTGCACACAGACCTAGATAATACCGCTTCAGCTTAGGAGGCTTTAAGATGCCTCTTAAACCCACCTGAACTTCTTGGCACACTCTGCTTCCCTCTTGTAGTCACACTCCCATGCAAGCTCCCTCTGAAGAACCTCAAGGCTGCTGTCTGCGAATAGACCTGCAGAAAAACAAAGAGGATAAATTAACATCACATGCAACAAAGTACAGACTGTTTCAGAAAGCTTTTCATGATGAGTTTTAGACACTAACAGCAGACATCACAGAGTGTAACCTTCAATTAGTAGTTCCTGTTTCTATGCCTGTTGTTGCGTCTTTGAAAGAAGATGCACAATTGTAATTTCACCTGAGTCATTGGTTATAACCTGTAACTACAGCACCACCCCCTGGTCAAAACTGTAATAGTGAGTTTGAAGAGTATGAGAAGCTCCTGTCACCTTACAGCATAGGAGGCCAGACTGCAGTAACTGGGAAAAAAAAAGGTACTAAGTCCTTTTTCATCACAAAAACTAGTGTTGTGCCTAGACTGGAGAAAATCAGTGGACTCCAAAGACGGGCATATTTCAACCCCAATACCAAAAAAGTTCAGATGCTATGTAAAATGTTCAGAAAACATGACTGTGCTTTTGCAAATTATGGATGCTACGTTCTCTGCTTTAAAAGAGGAGAGGGACCACTCTGCTTGTTATCAGCTCCAGTTCACAGCCAGCATCCCTGATGGTATGGGGATCATCAGAGCCCATGTCATGGGTATCTTCCACATCTGTGAGGGCCCCATTAGTGCTAAACAATATCTAGAGGTTTAGGAGAAACATCTGCTGACATCCAGACAAAGACTTTTTCAGGGAAGACCTTCATCTTTCAGCAAGACGATGACAAACCATATTCAGGGATTACAACAGCATGGCTCTGTAGTAGAAGAGTCCTGTGGGTAAACTGGCTTGACTGCAGTCCTGACTTGACACCAACTGAAAACAAAGGAGACCCTGAACTGTTGGGCAACTGAAACCCTTCATCAGTCAAGAATTGGACAATATTTTACTTCCCAAACTCCAGAAACTGGTCTGCTGAGTTCACTAAAGTTTATTGAGTGTTAGGAAAAGGAGAGCTGATAACACAAAATGGGGAACATGACCTTGTAACTCTTTTTTTTTAATTGCTGGCACCAGATTCAAAAATGAGCATTTACTTTTTTTTTTTAAACATAAAAATATATATATATAAAACATTATAAATGCTGTCTTCACACTTTTTAGGGCTGACATGATTAACAAACCTTCAAATTTTCAGAACCTCTTAGATATTGTGATTGTAAATGTTGCGTTGATGTTCAGGATGTGCGACATTAAGTTGTTAAATGGTAGGACTTTCAATGCCATCTTCTGATGATTCACTTTAATATGAGATATTTTCAGATATGTGAGCAATTAATTCCCTTTTTGACCTCCCAGACAAGAAATTAAAAACTGCTAGAGCCTTTCATGAATAGTATTCATTGACCTGACAAAAGTGGATGTATTTAGTTATTATTAGCAGCTTTCAATGAACAGAAAAACGAAAGAAAAAAAAGGTCTATTGATGCAGCTGTTACCTTCTGGCAGGACCACGCTCATTTTCAGAACAGACATCAGGTTATTTATGTCACTGTGAATGCTCTCTGCCACTCCGGGATACTGAGGAAATAGCAGACAGAATCAATGCAGCAGGAATAGAGAGAGGTCACTGGGAAGGTAGAAATAGCATGTGCTTAAATACCTGGATCTTCATGGCGATTTCTCTCCCGTCTTTTAATACCCCATGATGCACCTGGCCGATGGACGCTGCAGCGAACGGTTTGTCCTCAAAGGATGAAAGTTTCTCTCGCCAGCCTGGTCCGAGCTCTTCTTCCAGAACTTTCTACACAGTCAAAGCAGTTTGAAACCAATAAAATGGCAGCTCAATACAAAGACACGGCCAAACTGCATTGTGCTCCAAACATACACAGCTACACTATTGCTTCAGGTTTTTCACACCATCTACTTCGAATCTCAAAGCAAGTTCATGCTTACATTCATCTGCCAGGTAGGCATGAAGTCTGCGCTCTGCCGGACCCTCTCAAAGATCCTCTGCAGCTGGGGGTTGATGAAAGAGTTGTCTGAAGGAAAAAAGGAGAGAGTCATACTTAAGAATAAGAATAATAAAAATAAGGACTTTATTTATCCCCGAAGGGAAATTTAATTGTCTGTTGTCTCACATAATGTGTCTATAAAAGTTATCTATTGTTTACATAAAAGTTATAAAGCCTGATGGCTGTTGGTACAAAAGATCTTCTAAATCTTTCTGTCCTGCAGCGAAGAGAGAGGAGCCGTCCACCACCATTGGCCATTTGGTCCATTAAGATGTTGTGAAGTGGGTTATCCATGTTCTTTAGAATAGACTCCACCTTCCTCAGTGTAGACCTCTCCACCACATCCTCCACTGAGTCCAGCTTGAGTCCTACCACAGAGCCAGCCTTTTTCACCAGTTTGTTAAGACGTTTTGCATCTTTGTGTTTGATGCTTCCTCCCCAGCAGACTGCAGCGTAGAACAGAACACTGTAGATACCACAGGCTGATAAAACATCTGCAGCATCTTACTACAGATGTCTATTGATCGGAGTCTTCTCAGGCAAAAGAGGCGGCTCTGCCCCTTTCTGTAGATGTAGTCTATATTCTTAGACCAGTACAACTTATTATCCAGATGTACACCTAGGTATTTATATGATGTCACCACTTCGATGTCCACTCCACAGGTGTCCACAGGCTGAAGAGGGGGTTTGGATCTACAGAAGTCTATGACCATCTCCTTTGTCTTTGAGTGTTGAGGAGGAGGCAGTTTTTGTGACTCCAGTCACTGAAGGCTCTTATTAGATCTCTGTATTCAGCTTCTTGTCCATTTCTGATACATGCCACAATAGCGGTGTCATCTGAGTATTTCTGGATGTGGCACAACTCAGTACTTGGTTTGGTACATAAAAATCTTCAGTGACAGTGAGGATGAGAGAAGTGGTGAAGTGGCAAATTTTCGTGTAGGTTTAACAGAAATTTTAATTCTTACTAACCGACCTGTCCAAAAGTAAGAAAGCACCCCAGGACTCATTCACAGTCGGATTTTATCTAACAGTCAGCTGTGTTGTTTTTTTTGTTTTGTTTTTTTGAGTGAACATGAAACTGCAGCACATTGGAAACAGTGCAGAGCTTCAAATTCCTTTTCATGAAATTTAGCCAAACTTTTGGTTGCTTGCAGACAAATGAGATGTAAGGATCAACCTGATTTCTTGGAGGTCTTAACTGAGTGTACCTTGAATGCTGAGCATCTGTCCTATCTTGAGCGCGGCTCCACGGACTTTACAGAGTGTGTTGACGATCCGCTCAGCGTTAGCCTCAGACAGAAGAGGAGAGTCTAACAGGGCATTCATGTCTGCAAAACACAAAACACATACAATCACACAGACGGATTAATTAAAGAGATATTAAGCACACCAATTGAGGTAAAATAGCATTAACATGTGTCTAAATGGTTGTTTCCTTTACTAGTGAAAAACTGGGACAGTAGTTCAACATGAAACACTCTGTTTAACACATTTTTGGGCCTGTGTGTGAGCTCTTGTGAACAGGTTTGATTTAAAGCCTGTCCTGTGCTTGGCAGACGCTGACACAGGGCTGCTCTGCTCTCCATCTGTGAGCTGGATCCACTAAAAAACACTTAAACAGGATAAAAGAGAAGACACGTGATGTAGATTATTGTACCTCCTTTCTGTTTGCCTCCCAGTGACTGTTTCGCCACTTCTGCGATGGCACCAATCCCGAGACCTACGGCCAGACCTGCAGCAGACAGACACAGAGACAAGTGGTTTTAAATTTAGAGACACTTAGTAGATGCTTCAGGGGGGCGCTGATCTGACACAGCTGCTGCTATTGCTACTAGTAGGAAAAGAAAGGAGCATCTAATATATCATGAAAAGATTCAACAAGTCTTTCCCAGTGAGAGGATAGGTGGGAAAAAATGCCTTGTCTGATGAAAATCTGCACATAAATAGAAAAAAGAAGTGAAATAAAGTTGATCACTCTTACCTCCAAAGTTAACCAGTCTGCTTATTCTGGTCGCAGGTACCTTCCTCTCTCTGGCACGGTCACTCAGCTGATGGAGAAATAAAATCACTTTTATGTTGACTCTAACCTGTGATTTATGGTAAAACATGAACAGAGCTGAATACTCTAGGCAGTTACCCTGTAACACATATTACATAACATGAGTCAACAAAAACTTAAGTCTCAGCCTCTGTCTGTTATTAATTTCCTGTAGTTATCACTATTCATTACAATGTTAGTAAATATACGGATGTATACTTGCTCAACATATGCATGTAGAGATGAAATCTTCTAAAGCCCTTAATAAAAACACTTAACATTATTAAGAGTGTGGAAGTACAACTTATTTCTGTATATGTATGATAAATTGTCCATTCAAAGCTTTATATTCTAAACCATAAATCATGCATGCTGTGATACTTCTGGAATGGAGTGAAAAGACACTGCACTGCATCCTGTGGAACCACAAGCATTGACTAGAACAGACATATATCAGCTGTAGAGTGTGCACCACCGACTGAATGTGGTGCACATGGATCCTGTTGGTTTTAGGGGGGGAGAAAGTCCCCCATCCCATGCTATTGTGTTTCTTATTTAGCTTTGTTTTACTGTGTCTGCTTTTCTTATACTTAACTGTGCAGCCCTGAGGTCAACTGTGTTCATTTTCAAGCTGTGCTGTATAAATAAACTGTACTGTATGTGTATACTTAAAGCTCTAAGCAAGTTTTCAAACCAACCTTCTGTCTGACAGGTTTGGCCAGAGACTGCTTTGCCTCCCTGGCTTTCTTGATGTCCTCTGGGGTGAGTCTGGCCACCACTGTGTCGTGCAGAGACCTGGTCTGGCAGTAGTATCTGTGAATGCTAGGGGATGTGTGGAGGAAGCGTGCACTCTGTCCAGGCCAACCTGCTCCTGCAGACCCTGACCCTGAAGGAGGAAATCCTCCTCCTGTGGGAAAAAGAAGACACAGTGAAGATTTTCTAATCACAAGGTCTCCAGATTCTGTAAAAGGACAAACACTTTCACACAAGACGCCTGTCCCTGATTGACTATACCTGGTGGCATTTCAGCTGCAGCTTCAGTATCAGGGGGGAACTCAGACCCCATAGACCATTTAGCTGCTTCATCTGGATCCATGTTCTCCCAACCCTCTGCATCCGGGAACACATCCTCCTTTATTGACTGTTGCTAAAGACACAGAATTAGGGAAACAGTTTGACTAAAATGATACTATATTGCATCCCATACTATCAAATTCTAAAATACACTGAATTCACGCAAGTTGAGTAGTTAATGATTAGGTTAATGGTTAGTTTTTGTAAATGATTCACCCTAACATCTTCAGTTTGAACATTTCAATCATCATTTAGTGTGCAGACAACATGAAATAAAGTAGAAGTTCGTACCGTACTGCCGCCCATAAAAGTGCCGACCAGTCCTTCCACCACATCCTGAGCCGCCTTGACTCCTGCTCCCAGGGAGGAGTTGCAGGCCATTAACCTCAGCTGTTCTCCCTGAGTGGTGACCATGGCAGACCCCACCTTACCTGCCCCACGGAGCACCTGGAGGACCTCTGAGAGCATCACTACATGCAGAGAGGAGGCGAGAGAGTAGGGGTTAAAATACAGGGTGGAAGATGATAAGAACAAATATTCCTTTTTTCAATAGCTGATGCCAGTAAACAGAGAGCAGATTAGACAATGGTTGATATATGATACTGATACAGTTATAGAGACAATGAGACAAATGTTATCCAGAGACTCTTTGTTGTTCAGTTCAAACTAAGAGAGGACTCTCTTGTGCAGTTATGCCTATATTCTGCTGATAATGTATGGTATCTATAAACAGCACCATGGAGATCTGGGGTTGTATGGTCAGCGTTCAGTATTGTATTGTATTGTCCAGTTACCCTCATCACTCCATGTACAACTCATTGGCCAAGCTGGAAATTGGGCTCTTGCCACCCGTCATCGCAGAGTTGGGTAAACTTTTGCCAACATATCCACTTTTGATGGTGTTTGTGAACTGACACAAGAACAGCAGTACACGTTGACTTATCAAGCTGAGCATGTACTATATCTACAGGTAACGGTACCGATTGGCAGGACTACTGACCTTATTTGTTTGATTTTCCTGATCAGGTAATACCGATCGGTTTTTCACTGACAATAATACTGGCCGGTTTACCGATAGGATTGCTCAACAAAGTGATTAATCAGTTGTCCTTAAATGAGAAAAAAGAATTACAGAAGAAAGGACAAAAAGTTCTCGACACACCCACCACTCTTCAAACTATAAAGGACTATTCTTTTTAATCCGAACACGTGTTTATATTAGGGCTGATTGTTTAATACTGACATATTGATCATGTTTGTGTGTTTAACCTTGAGACTGACAGACTCCTTATTTCTGAAGTTATGCTAAAATGTGATAAACACGTGTGGAGCGCAACAGCACCTCATGGACCTACAATTAAACAGAAACGAATTAAGAAAAAATTTACTAACACATACAAGATGATAAAACACGTTGTGAGCTAATGTAACAGAATAATTTGTACCACTGTTGTGTTTAACCAGGTTGTGTAACTCCAGCGTAACTGCAGCACCGAGAGCTAGCTAAAGACACAAACATGTACCCTTAAAGAATAATTAGTTATCCCTGGAGAAAACAAAACGTTACCGATCAAAGCAAACTCCAAATTAAGTGACTCACTTCTCATAAAGCTGCGTTATCCAGGGTTTCCTCGATGAATGTCCTCTCTTACACCACACTGTCCGGGACGTGTTGTCAGTTTTGCAACGATCCAACACCAGGAAGTTCTATTTCATTGACATGTCCAAGAGCCAACCGTGGCTCGAGCTTTCAATAATTGGGCGGGGTTTAAATGAGAGTCGCGGAAGGAGGCCGCGTGAACAAGGATTTACTGTCCAATCACAGCCATCTAAAGGCGGGACATGTATGACTCAACGTCGAATGAAAATTAAGGGGTGTTCGTGCACGTGCACCAAGGCGCAGTTATTAAACATGGAAGTAGAAGAACTGTGCCAGAGCATGCCTCCTAAAATGTATCGGATGTAAGCTTAATTTCATAAACTAAACTAAAGTTATTTGTTTTGTCTTTGGTTGCCTCTCTTCCTTTTAAGTCATCCTCCCAACTAAAGCTAAATTGATTTACTTTCATCAAACCTCACGAGAGATGTAAACAATTACAATTCCTAAATAAATCTGTTTAAAATGTAAATAAAGATAGATTTTGATAGATTACAAATATTTTTAATCCTGTATTTTATTATAAAACAATGCAAAGATGATATATCAAGTGTGGGAACCATTTTTGTTGTTGTTTCACTTAATACAAAATTTATGCCAGCATTATGATTCAAATTTTTTTTCAAAAGAAAACTGGTAAAAAGTTGTGTTATGTTCAATAAAAGCAGCTGGAGGGCAACTGCACTCATTTTTGTCAACATACAAGTAGGTTATGTAGATAAAAATGATTCAAAAGCACCAAAAGTTGAGCACTGATTGCTGCCAATTGTTACAGAAACAGATAGACTCAAACCATGCAATAAATAAATAAAAACTTCACATTATCTGTTATTTCCCTAACAAAGATAAGTTTCAAAATAAAGAAGAGTATTTCATCCCTGACAATACCTTTCAGTGAACCACATAATTGATTTGTATGATAAAATTTCACTATCTTTATGGGTTGAGTGTAATTTGGGCAGAAAACATTAGTTTCATGAACAATAACATGGCATTATCAGTGAACCAAATATGACTCCATCGAACCATAATAAATGATCATTTGGAATTTTAAGGAATACAGACAGAGTATAGTTGAGTACGCAAGAAAAAAATAAACAGAAAATGCTTTCATCAGTCATGAAGGCAGTACAGTCAAATCTTTTGGCACTTTAATAACCTGTAGTAGATTGTTCATTATTTTCTCATCAATGTGCAACTAACCCAAAAATCAGTCCTACAATTATTATGTGTACTTTTTGCAGATTATGTATCAGAGTGTCATAATAACAGTGGTCAAAACAGGCGCAAAGATCTATTCAAGTGATACACTCCCAACAGACACTCATACAGAGTGCTTTGTCTGGCCCTCTGCTGGATGAAGAAGGCACTGCTCTGATTTTTTCTGACTCCAAGCTGTCTCACATACAAATATGTGCAAAATACACGGTCCACTGTTACAGGTGCTCTTTATTCCTCCAACCCAGCTCATACTAACTCTATTTTCTACACTGTTAGTAGTTGTAGTGTAAAGAAAGTGTGATATACAGCAGTATCACATTTCCAACAACAGGTTTTGGAGGATGAGATTAAACTTTAATGTTTCCTTTAGGCAAAGTAAGTCATTACAGCAAAAACAACAGATAACAGACCTCATTACCTGATGGAGGCCTGCAGACCTTGTGTTTCAGTATTTCATTATGTGTATTGTAAGTGAAAGGACAGCGTGCTGGTCTTTCTTCTTGCCTCTGGGTGTCTCCTCCCACGCACCTGTCTATAAGAAACTGAGAGCGAGTATTGGTCTTTACAATCAAGATTTACTGCATCCAACAGAAACAGCTTGTGGCACTCTGTTATTGATATCAGTAGCAAAACAGAAGAAGGCTTTCTGATCATTAAACTTGGCACTTACACCTTGCATGTTGAATAAACAAGTATTTTATGACAAGGCTAAATTGTCAAAAAAAAAAAGGGGGGGGGGGCAATTTGTCCCATTTAATTAATTGGCAATGTTTTTTTCAAGCTTTTAAACTATGAGGACATCAGAAGATCCCTTTTTTATAATTTGGTTGTCAGGGGGAATCAGGAGAGCCCTACTTTACAATTTTATTAACTAAAAGGACAACAGAAAGGGCACCATTTATACATTTATAAAGTGGAGGAATCCAAAGGGCCTGAGTTCCCATTTAACATGGTGATATAGAGCTTTTTAATGTTTTTTTTTACAAGTGGTGAACCATAGACACTTTTAATGTCTTATATATTGGAATGGTACTCAAAGGGCAACATTTTACGTGTTTTATGATGGGAGGACACCCACCATAAACCAATTTGAACACCTGAAGGACATCCAGAGGCAACTTTTAAACACATTTTACTATGGAAAGGCAACCAAAAGACACCTTTTCTTTGCATAATCTAAAAAGGCAACCTTTTTTTTACTTCATGTACTAGACGGTCATCCAGAGGACACCTTTTAAATGTTAAATGAACTGAAAGGGCATCCAAAGCTCTTTCTTGCATATTATAAACAGGTAAGGCATCCATGAGATACCATTTGAAATTCTTTTCCACTGAAAGTGCATCCAGGTGGCCTTTTGTAGTGTTTATTCTGTATTAGATCAGCCACCGAAGCAGGTTTTCCACATTTTCAGTGTAAAAGGCAGGCTAAGAGGGCAATTTATAATTTTCTTTTACCCCTGGGGCATCCAGAAGGGCACCTGCATGCATACATCTAGCCCAGCATTCAGTTTTATGTCTGCAGGAATGATCAGCTAAAGGAAAAAATTGCAATAAAGAATTATTTCGATCTGATCACATGTGGAAAGAAAGTAAGGCAGACTGCATTTCATGGTCTGGAGTTTATTTTGAAACAACCCTTACATAAAAGTGTAAATTTAAATACACGCTCTCACGTATTTTCCCACCTGTCGCCGACACATTGACCTTTAGATGTTGGGATTTTATGGTCCATTGTGGCGAGTGCACGCTGAGGGGGAGAGGGGGCAGCAGAGGGAGGGAGCTGCGCAGACGCCATATATGGGCATACCACCGACTCTGCGTTGCTATTGGCTGAGGGCCTTATGCAGCTGCTTGTCAACAAGATGGCCTTCCTCCTCCTGCCGTTTGACACTGATTATTTTGGTATCCCCGAGAACATACCGTAAAAGCGTGTGTCACTTCTAAATAGATAGTGGGAGAGCGGCTGCTCAGAGTCCTAACAAGGCATACAGTCAGCTAGACTTTGTTCAGACAACTGACAGGCGCACGAGACTCGATAGCGGCCATCACTAACAGAAAGTAGCTGCTGGCTAATGTCGACGTTAGCTAGCTGGTGAGCTAGCTTAGCGACGTGGACACGAATAGTTAACCCGTGTCACCTGCTTTTAACCAGACAAACTGGTCTGGTTAGGGCGAAATACAGTCAGGAAACGCTTGACATCGAGAGTCTGCGAGTCAAGACGAGTGCCTGTGGAGTTTAACGTCGCTGAGGTGAGTTGTTTGGAGGTGAAACGTTCAGCTTTTTCTTACCTTGTTAGCTTGCTAGCTGCCGCTGTCATGTTATTATGCAGGTATCCAGTTAGTGTGATTTTACCGTGTGCTAGATACCCTATAATAAACTATTTAAAGTGTTTAAGTACTCCGAACAGCGTTAGTTTTAAAGTTGGGTAATAATGCAGTCAAACACATAAGGTGCCAGTAAGCCATTTAGGAGCAGAACATTTTACTACGACGGTATGCTAACAGTTAGTTAGGTAACCAGTCAGTTATCGGAACCTGGTGTTTTTTATTTTGGATTCTTACAATCAGAAAACACCATCTATGTTACTGTTGGTGGTTTTTCTGACTCCACAGTAACTTGAGGAGTTGGTGTTATCACATGAAGTGTTGTAGGGTCGCAAGGTTACCCAAAACACAACAAGGAGAGGTGATGATAAAGAGAACTGCAGGCCGGAGTTTACAGGAGACAGAGTTCATCTTACAGAAACTACAAATTATTTTACATTTAGACTGAATATCAACGTGTACTCTTTAGTTTAACTTTTGTTTGCTCTCATCGAGGAAAGTTCTGACAAGTCAAAAGTTTCACACAAGGATCACAACAAGCCACATATGTACTGTTAAATACTTAATATTAACCTCTTGTGCATTTTGTGACTCTTATTTTAGTCTGCTTTTGCCTCAGCCCCTTTTTTAATCAAATCTGACTCTAGGCCTGTATAAAGATTTACAGTTATATAGTTTGATATTGCAATATCAGTGATGAGTGTGGTAAATAAACAAATACTAAAGCATGCATAAGAGACAGAATAACTTAGTTCCTTTTATTTATCTGCTGTTCTTTCTGTTTGAAACACTATATGTGTGTGTAACACGTTTCTCCTGGACTCAAACCCAGACAATATGACTAAAGAGCAGTTTTGTATTACTAAATTATCTTTAATTAACTGAAGTAAGTTGACAGCTTTTTAAAGATTCACGCGACTGGTGTAAATAATAATAGTCAGGTCTCTATCTACCAAGTCTAATATACATATTAAGAATAAGAAAATGTATTTACCTATAATAAGTTAAGACTTTTGCATTGTTTATTGCAAATGCACACACTTCTATATTAATTAATTTGCAGTTTATTGTGCAGCCTTACTTACTCTTTGTAGCTGAGATTAACAACATTAACCATATTTTAAACCAAAAACCAGGGTTGAGTGATCAAAAAAAGCTAAGCTCTCAAAGCTAAGGTGAGTCAATGGTGGCAAAGAGGTGTATTCCTTTCACCACGTCATACAAAAAAGCAGAACTGAATGCACATACCTTATCAAATCCGTGAACATTAAATATTTAGAGCTGGTTTCAAGTTGGTGCTGGTTTTTGATACCTCGACCAACCAAAGGCAGGGCCAGTTCTGGCATGATATACAAAAGACTAAGGGTCACAGCTACCAAGAGTTTTAGGATCCAGTAATGGTTCAATAAACAACAAGGCAGCTCTTAAAGCATGGACTATTAATGAATGATGGACTAATGGTGCACTTTTACCGGTTTCTCTTAATGCGACAGAAACCTTAACTGTAGACCAAAAGTTCCTTAAGTTTGAAGAAACTCACCATCAGGCTTAAGTTTTAACCAAAGATTCCTTATCTTGTATGACACATTTGTTGCTGCTGGGTGACACATAGACAGTGTTATAACTCAGTCTTCATAAATTAGTTTAGAGTAGACCTGTCGTAGGACCGAGGCATGTTAAAATACCACATTGTCAATGCTATAATGTGATCTGTTTTGTTAGATTTAGAGTCTCCCACTCACACACAAGCCCGTCTGATGTGATACTGTTAGACAATGCTTGATTCCCCCCCCTTCCTTTCGGATGTTCACCAGGATAATGCTCAGTGTTGACACAGTGGCCTTTGTGATTGTAGCACCAATGCTTGTATCAAAGTCTTGTGATGATGTTAAGGCAGATACTCAAACCCAGATTCAGCCTTACAGAGTCAGACAGCTGAGTCTTCCTAGGTGTCCCGACAGAGCGGCGGCTCTCAATGTAATAATGTTCCTGAGCAGGCTGTTAGAGCGATGCACTCAGCTCTATTGTTCTGTTGACAGTTTGCTGCAAAGCTGGCCCGTATGTGCGCTTCTGTTGCATTGTCTTCTCGGGCGCACATGCAGAGAGGGAGATTGAGCTAAGACGTTCTGGCATGCTTCAGTATTATCATTCATCAGCTTTTGGCCATCTGGCTCAAATGCTGTGAAAAGAGCCGGAGGACAGCGTGAGTGATGCCTACAGTTGGATTGGCACTTTTGGAGGATTTAGTAGGTGTCAGCTGCTGTACCAGTTAGACTAAGATCTATGCTCCATATTTTACTTTGTTTACTTGTTACATTAACAGGGTTTTTCCTCGGGTTTTACTTGTGTACCAGTAAAGTCTTAAACTGGCTTTTAATGAGGATGTGGTTTTCTGGGTTCAGAACTACCTGGAACATACACAGTGAAACTACCATCCTGTTGAGATGGCACACCAAACTGCTCTTCATTTGTGTAGGGAAATGATCCTATCCAGCAGAAAATGAGTTTTAATGTGAAACCTGAGAGTCTCTTGCTTTGCTAGGAGAGATATTTGTCAACACATTCTTACCTTGTTAACATTTGTGTAGATGTGTTGTGTGCAGCTGTGTAGTGATTATTGGGTGGATTTCCCCACTTTGACTGCAGCAGTAATCCACAGGCATTTGACTCTTCCTGAGCAGTGTGTTCCGAGGCGTTTCTGTGTTCAAAACATTCATTCATGCATTAAGTATTTTCGTTTTATTCTTTGATACAGAACATGAATGATGTGATAGTGTTTTCAATCATATATATGTATACGCTGCAGTGTCCTCCCTAAAAAAAAAACGACAACCAATTATTTCTTAAACTATCTAAACTATGTTATTTATTTTTTGTAACTTTATTAGTTGAGTTTTTTAGGTACTACCATCTTTAATATACTTCTCCTTCTCTTCTGCTGCTTTGTGAATGGCTGTCACCTCATGTCTTTTTAATGTGTCCAGCCTGTAGTTGGTTGATGGCTGTCTCACTAAGGAGGCAGCAATTGCCTGCTGTGTTGGGGCACAGTGCTTTTGGCATAAATAGCAGTGCATGCCTTCCTCAGTATGCCTGAGCCAGGTAAACTGATTGAGCCATTGCTTGTCAAAGCCACTGGCTCTGTGTTTTTGAGAAGATCTACAAAGAGAAATAAAAACCACGTACACGTTGGCTTTGCGTTGTTATGCTCCTAATTGGAAACTAATTAATTAATTACCCTCGCCTCGCCGACTCGTCCTGTCCTGCATTCTGACCCTCGCGATCACCAGTCCCTTGTGAAGTACTTTCAGACCTGACACAAATTTCCACGTTGTCACCAACATGAATTATAGCATTTTAACTGCCTGTTACGTTTTTCTCTGCTGTGTTTCACCTGGACTCTTGACTTTCCTCCTCGCGAGGTCGCTTTTTAAAGTACTGGCTGATTTTGCCTGTCATATCTAAAACGCTAAAAACGGAGTAAACTTTTTTTTAAATAATAAACACGACATGCTTGGATGCAAAAAAGAGAAGCAGTATTTACCTGTTTGTACCATCCGCCAGGGAAAATCAGGACGCCGACAGCACCAACTAGCGGGAAAAACACTTGAAAAAACATGATTCGATCCGTTTCTTCTTCGGTAGATGCTTCAGGTCTTTCCGGTGCACTGCTGTTGATATAGCGCCTCTATAGTGGCGCAACCCTGCAACTGCAGTTAAAATACGTTGCTGCTGCATCGGGACATCAATCGCTCAATCAACACAGCTGGAGCTTTACGCTGTGTTGAGCGAAATCAATCGCTCTGGCTGGGGGCGGCACAAAATTAGGTGGAGGCGGCCGCCACGCAATTTTGAACGCAGGAAAAACCCTGCATTAAGCTTTAACTTCGGGTTTTACTTGTGTACCAGTAAAGTCTTAAACTGGCTTTTAATGAGGATGTGGTTTTCTGGGTTCAGAACTACCTGGAACATACACAGTGAAACTACCATCCTGTTGAGATGGCACACCAAACTGCTCTTCATTTGTGTAGGGAAATGATCCTATCCAGCAGAAAATGAGTTTTAATGTGAAACCTGAGAGTCTCTTGCTTTGCTAGGAGAGATATTTGTCAACACATTCTTACCTTGTTAACATTTGTGTAGATGTGTTGTGTGCAGCTGTGTAGTGATTATTGGGTGGATTTCCCCACTTTGACTGCAGCAGTAATCCACAGGCATTTGACTCTTACTGAGCAGTGTGTATGAGGCGTTTGTGTGTTCAAGCATTCATTCCCAGTGGTAGAAAAACTTGATTGAATTCTTTGCACAGAACAATAATGATGTGGTGTATTATTGGCATAATGAGGATTAAAGTATGTTTAAAAAAAAGAACTATTTTCTCTCCCTAGAAACAACCTACTTCTATTGATAAATGTAGTCTGTCTTTTTTCATCTACCCGCTGCAGTCAAAGCTTAAAACACTTCAGTCTGTGTCACTTTAACAGTAGTCATCAAAGTTAGCTGACATATTTTGTCCGCTGCCTTCATTTTGATCTGTGTAGCTCTGTGTTAAATGATAAGTAACAACGCAGAAAACTCCATTCTCTTGTGACAGATTATTTGTAAGTCTGCTTGGGTACCTAATGTGGTAAACTCCAGCACTTTAGTGTTGCTGCAGTGTTGCTGCCACTGTGCTTGGACAGGATTTGAAGGATTAGGTTGATGCAGAAAGCTTAAAACCAAACCCAAGCCTTCATTTGCAGGGACTGTTTCAAATGAAGAGAAAAAAAAAGTAAAAGTAGCTCAGTGCTAACTCAAACCCACCATTAGAGAGTAATGTGAAGGACTGAAAATGGACGGAGGGTGGATTGACTCGCTTGTTGTGTGAGGATTTGAGAGATAGTGCACATTAAGTTTCGCAGACCTCTATTTCTGGCATCTCATTGTCTGATTTTCAGGGTTCTTTTTCTTTTATATTGTTATTTTTGGGTTTAATGGGTTTGTTTGTGTTTTTGTGCAAACTGGTAGCTAAAAAGAGAATTTTTACAGTAACCTAACACCTTCATGTATGGTGCAGAAGGTCATTTTTATACTTTTCCTTGCATATAAGCAAATGTCAAGGTTTGATTCCATTCAAGTGCATCAATATAAACACATATTATGGTTAAATCTAACAGTTGTATATTACTTTTCTTGTGTGGTAATATCAGTTCATCACAGGATTGCCTAATTAACCGAAAAATAGGGGTGTAAAGGTTCACCTATTTGTGCCCAACTGTTGTTACATGGCTTTTTTGGTGCAGTGCAGATAGGCACTGATGCAGATATGAGCAGAACTAAAGTTTAGTACTGTGAATTCAAACAGTGGTTTTCCATGATTATCGTTGGTGTCTTTTACAATGGGGAGCAAGAGAGTGCACTAATCATTAGGTTGGAGACGATGTTATCTCTCAAGAAAAAAAATACACATCTAGCCTTTTGCTTGGGTCTTTAGTTAGTTGTCCTGCCATAAAATATCTTCCTGAAAACCTGGCTCAAGTGGGGTAGCTGACATCCAGTGTAGTATAAAGTGAAGTGTGGTGTTGCTGTATCTGGATTGGTGTGCAGATGTTTGTCCTTCCGAGGCTCCAACATGCAGACAGCAGAGGAAAGATGCTGAAGCTGCAGAAAAATGTGTTAATAACTCAGCAAACTTTTTTTTTTTAATTGCATGACCAAACTGAAAATGTGCCTCTTTACATTATTTAGTCAGATATATTTATATGACCTTTATTTAACCAGGGCGTCCCATTGACATTAAAATCTGTCTAACATGACAAACCTGGCTGATATAATATAATGATACAACACGTGGAACCAATTTTTCAATACAGTCAAACCTCCAGTAAAAGTCTACACTTGTGCTTAACCTAAGGCTCTGCAATTCTCAGTATTAAAATATTTGAATCAAATTGCATCTCAGACTTCAGACTCAAAGTCAAAACTTTTGATTGGTCATCTTCAAGTGGATAATATAAGAAAATTCTTTGTTATGATCAGACTGAAAAGAATATTTTCTGCAGTGAAATGCTCAGCTGTTGTCTAGCAGTGTCGTAAAAACTCTACCACAGCTAGGGCTGTAAAGTCTGAGTCGACCAAGAATTTCTTTGGTTGATTACAGCTCTAGCCACAGCTCTCTCTGAGTACCAGCTAAGGCAATCACTAAATCTGTGATTTAATATATTTTTCTGTTGTCAACTGACATCTCGGGCATGAAATCCTACAGTGAACAATTTTCAGTTTGCCTTGGTTATCTCTTGAACTTTGTGGAATTCACTAATCTGAAATGAGAGATAAAAATTGTGCTTTGTTACAAGTGAAATAGTGTTATTCGAATCAAAATAAATTGAAAGGATCATAGAGAAGTGGAGGTGACATTGTGGAGTTTTATCCTGCAGAGACCGACAGGAGTAACCTGGCTCTGTGCTGCCTGCTCCTTGCCAAATGTTTTCTGCACTGCACAATTTTCTTGTTTGCCAAATAACAGTGGAGCAAAGAGATTTTCTCGTGGAGATGGAGTAATTCAAGCCATCCCATCCTCTAAACTATCCTAAATTCACACTAAAGTGAGAGCTCATAATTCTGATCTGCGGTCTGTTAAAGTGGCTGATGTTCAGAGTGTGTTTGACTTTGTGCTGGCGTGCTGCAGTGGGTGGATTGTCTCCTCTCTGCCCCCCTTTAATACCATCCAATCTGTTATGAGAGATGGACTCCATGATGCAGTGAGAGGGAGGTCAACACCTCTGTCGATGGAAAGAAGGCAGAGAATAAAAGTGGTTAAAGAGAGAAAGTCATGAGGGGTCACGGAGAGAAAGGGCAGTAAAAAGGGTTTACCAGCTTTTTTCACAACAGTATAATCTGCCTGCTCTCAGCTGTGTTGTTGCTGTGTGATTATAGAGAAAGCAGTTGAATTGGTTCCCAACACTGTGTGGGTGGTGTGTGCTTTTTGCACCTCTCTGAGCTTCTGCATTAGTCCAAATGTAAAAAGCTCCACCCGTTTAGTGTGTCAGACAGAGACGAAGAAGAGGGGCCTGCTTTTTGAACTGAAGGATCGGCAGCTTTGAATTAGAAAGATGCTACAGTGTTGTCAAGACTTACACATCTTTGGAAAAAGACTGAACTTTGGAAAAATGTGCATAAAAGAAGCTCTTTGACAAATGTTATGTAATAACATTGTTACAGTGGTCTTCATTTAGAGCAGCATATGACATTACCAACTTTGATTTCCACTGAACCACACCTCGTTTGCACTTAATCGCTCTTATAACTGGCTGTAAAACTAAGAATGTTAATGACTGAGCTCTACAGCTCTTGACATTTTTTCCCTTAATTCTGTAAATATGCTTGGTGTTCTGTGTGGGGGTCAGCAGTTCAGTCAGGTTTTTTTCCATAAGACATCATTTTTATGCAACATTTTAACTTTCATCAACAGATCAGCTGGGGAGACGGAGAGTGAGGTGTGACCGTTTGTAGAAGTATTCTAAAAACACCAGTAGGCGAATATAGATTGGCTCTATGACTAAGCAAGAAGTCATCAAGTCTTGCATGCAAAATGTTCATTATTTGACAAGGCCACATGCCTCAAAACGAGTCTCTCTGCAATGCTTTTCAGCAAGCTGCAAGCCAAGCAGCCACTAAAGATGCATTCAGGTGCTGGAACAATGAATAGCAGTATGAAAGGTCTTAAACATGACTGAAAAGAAGATACAGCTGTTTTGGCGCTTTCAGCTGATACACTCTTTGTAGCCCCCAAAAGAGTGGCTGTGGAAATGCAAGCAAGATCAGAGCGTGCTTTAACAGGCTGCACTGAACCAAACCGCAGTGCTTGGTAGAAGCTCACCATCACTTTAGTACAGTTTGTATCTCTCATACTAGAATAGCTATAGATATTCAGTGATCAAGATCATTCAGTGATTGATTATCTCATTAAAACCCACAATTGAAAACCTGGAGTTTGAGTGGGCTATAAATATTTATTATGTCCTGCTCTACTGCCAACGGACTAAGCCTTTAAAATGTCCAAGACTTAATTTTCATTTCACAGTTACACATGAAATCAACTGTAATAAGATGCTCCTACATGCTCGTGCCTATTAGTAGGTTTCTCATGAGCATGCAGCAATTTCTTTGAATTTTTGTGAGTATTGATTATGTCAATTTTTTGGCCTTCTTGCAGGATGTGTCTTTTTTCATGATCCGCATGATCATGTGGCAACGATCTGTGTGCTTCACAACATGGAAAGTTAGAGACTTTGTTGTTAACACGACTTTCTGTTGCTGCTGGATCACGCTGCTTGACTTTTTGTAGAGTGCCCACTGTTTCTAAGGTACACACACTGAGAGGTTGGTATTTTTATTTGAGGGCATGGTTATAGGTGGCACTGGAGGATATTTTTAGACCTGCTATAAATTTCCCATTTCATTGTGGGTGTTTTTGCCGAACACTTCCTTGAGAGATTGAGTAAACATTCACCTTGGCTTTAAACAGGACTGTTCCAATAGCTCAGCATTTGTCTTATTGAGCACTGCAAGAATTTCAGATGCTGCAATACCGGCTTGTTTTGTCCACCAAAACACACCCTGTTTGGGATTTTATTGGCATTGTTTCAAGAGGAGTGTTATGGGAATTTGCAGGGCTGCTGTTTGTTGTGTAGGTAGTTTTTACAGCAAACAGATAGGTGTTTCCTTCTTCTTGTGATTGATTGGTGTTTGTTGTGGATGAGTAGGAGGTCCATTTTGGTTGATATACAACTAACTAAATTCAGTACAAACAAGGGCTGCATGATGCATTGCAGTATGTTTTCTCTCTGAGATATTTGTTGCAATTTGAATTATTACAAGAAAACAAACCATGTCATTAAATATTGTCTGTATTCATCCAACAAAACAAAACTTTATTCCTATTTTTAACTCACTAAGCTCAGCCTTTTACCAGAAACCTGACATCAGGCCAGCACAATATTAGATGAAATTAAATGCAATAATATTCTTCAATGTTTTGATCTCAGGAAATGTTGTAAATACATAATTAAGACTGTATAACAGCCATAATGGCACAGCTTTTTTGCCTCCCATTTGTTCTGCATGCTTTATAAAGCATGTGTCTGCTGCATGTTTCTCCTGAACCAAAAGTAGGTCTGTAAAGTTAGGGATGTAGAGAATTATGGGGACAGTATTGGTTCTGGCAAGTGCGTACATTTTGGCAGAAAAGAAAAGGGTTGCATTAAATGTATGCTTGAATGGCAGCTTACAGATGCTAACATGTATGATTGCAGTACATTCAAACACTCAGTCTCTCTATGAGTTAAAAATATAGGCTATCAGCATAAAGGTAATATTTTAATACAATGTTTTTCATCCTCTCAAGAAGTCATGTTTTTGTAGGCTGACAGCTAACAGTGTAAAGGCATGGCCAAACATTCAACCCTCTCTCTAACTCAGTGGTTCTCTAGTCCAGTCCTCAAGGCCCACTGTCCTGCATGTTTTGGATTTCCCAGCTCCAACACACCTGATTCAAATGATTAGCTCGTTATTAAGCCATTACAGAGCTTGATAACGAGCTGATCATTTGAATCAGGTGTGTTGGAGCAGGGAAACATCCAAAACATGCAGGACAGGACTTGAGAACCACTGCTCTAACAGGTCATACATACGTGCCAAGTGAGAACACATTGATTGTATAACATCAAATAATTGACTAATTTACTGCAATAAACGAAGATTCTTTACATTTTTATATTGCACATGATCAGACTGTTTTTATTTGTTTATTTAACACAGACACAGTAATATCAAGGCATGAATTTCAGATGCACCACACTTACTCTGAGAAAAACGCTCATTTGCAACACCTGTTGCACCTGATTGTGATATCAGTGGATTTGCAATTCTTTAGACCACCTGATTTCAAAGGTCAAGTTACAGAGTACCCACCTGTATATAATGGTCTTTTCCCACACTTTGCTTTTTGTCCACATGTGGTCTGAATCTCATGTTGAAAAAGACCCTTAATTGTGTGGTGGACTTCAACTTTTTCTTCAATAACTTGCGTATTTATTCTGATACATGGATTAATGTGGATGTGTCCATTTAATTTAATTTACACCAGCACTATTCTTTCAAACTTGTTAAATCAAATTTCAGTCTAGTCTTAGTCAAACTCTGCGATACTATTTAAGGATACTCAGTGTAAATGTAAAGCTTCAGAGGAATGTCTCAGCGCTGATGCTGAGGTGTGATTTTGGGTTCAAGCTGTCGCTCAAATAAGCAGTGAGTTGAACATGTTACTTCTATGCCACTTGTTTCTCTCTTTAAGCATGCCGGCACGTTCCTGGCAGACCCTACAGCTGGCAGATCTGCAAAAGCAAAGCACGCTGCATCAAGTTAAGCCCGCCCCCCTCCTTGGTCTTTAGCATAGGCTCTGGGAGAAAGGGGTGAGGACAGCTACAGCAGTTTCACTACTACCCCACCCCCTCCTGCTGTTTGCTAAAAATAGGTCCAGCATATGCTTGCATGCTCCTCCCTGTGTTGCCTTCTATTAAGCAAGTCCTCTTTGAAGCACTGAGATGCAGGAGAGGAGCAGAGAGAGAGAGAGAGAGAGAGAGAGAAAGAGAGGGACGAGTGCATTTGTAGCTTTTGTATTCCATCTCTACCCCTTTCATCTGCAGGCCGCAGACACCAAACCTGAAATGGAATCCCTTTAATTTAATTTACAGGCTCTAATGTTCAGAGATGTCTGAGTATGCTGGAGCAGTAATTGATAACTGAGTTTGGCTGGAGTGGGAGGCAGTCCAGTTGTGATTAGCTGATGATAAGTTTGATATTGTTGACTCCAGCTCTGCAGCTAGCCCCTGCTGCAGAGTGCAAGCACTCTGTTTGAACTGTAGCATCGGGGCGTCTGCTCAATACAACCGCAACTGGTCATCGACTATCTGATTGATCCTGGCCTCCTAGTTTAGCTCTAGAGATACAAACTCTGTTTTTAGTGACCAAGCTGTTATACCCAATCTGTTCCATGCTTCATCCTGTCTTTTTTTTTTCTTCCCTCTCCTCTCTTTGCTGCAGGTTGTATGCACAGAGCTGCTGCAGAGCTTGCTGACAGACAGTGCCCACCTTTGGCACTGGGACAGAGAGCTGACAATGAGAGCTCTGGCTCTGGGTGTTTGCTGGCCAGCATAGATGCCGATATGCCCCTGTGGTCCGCATCCTGATGGACCGAGACACGTTCTCCCACATCCGCCTGTGGTGCCCGCGCCCCTTTGGCACCTACTCCCAGAACAAAGCCAGAAGTCCAGGCTCAGGGGGCAGCAGTGGAGGTGGCAGTGGGGCAGGGTCCCCCTCCCTCTGCAAGGCTGAGCCCTCTTCAGGTGCCAGAAGGACGGTGGATGGAGGTGAAGATGGAGGGATGATAGTAGGGGTGCAGGAGACGAATGGAGAGGTGGAGGATGTGGGCTCAGAGAACACTCCACCTGAGCCGGAGCTCGTCTCCGGCTCGCTCTCACAGAGCCAGACCCCTGCTCCCTCTTCGGCCCCCCCCTCTCCACCCTCTTCCGGGTCACAGATGGAAGATGGCCGCGTGCTGTTAGACACCTGGTATGTCATAAAGCCAGGTAACACCAAGGAGAAGATAGCCTTCTTTGTTGCACACCAGTTCAGTGGAGCCGGTCAGCCCAGACCCAGCGCCATGAAGGTAAGCCGTTCATTCAAAACCTCAAGACGGTCTTTTGAAGGTCCCATATGAAAAACCCATTTTTCCTCGTTAATATGTGTAAACTCCAGTCATCTTCCAGCCTAGTCACCCTGAGAGTGTGGATGTGAAAAAGGTTCTACATCCTCCTCTTAGAAAGCAAGAGCCTTTACTAGAGGATTTAAGGTGGTCATTCAGTGATGTAAGAAAGTAATATGTATAAAAAGCCACACCCTCTCATGGAGCAGTCCACATCCTCCTTGGCTATTGTTTGGCTCCAGTGTTGCAGAGTCACGATGTTCAAAGTTAGAGCCAGACACACCGACTACTCTGCTGTGAGAAGGAGAGACCAAGACAAATGTCTGTGCTCTTTTCCCAGCACTGCCAGACTAAAGAAAACTGTGACTACTTTAATTTGAAACACCAATAACCTGCCCGCTGCAGTCAGAACTAATATGTTCATTTGTATTAACCATTTCACCTCAGACCGCTTCAACTGTAAGGGCTGACCCCATAAAGTTAATCAATAGCATGGTATTCTGCATCTTATAAAGTACAGAAGCTCAAAGGCTGTGGTGTTTTGTGGACTTTGATTTCTGTGGAAGTTTGAGTTTTTTAATGCACAGTCAGACATTTTCAGCCAATCAGAGCAAATCAAACCTGTGGTGAGAGTACATCCTGGATATGATGTAAACAGTTGAAAATATCTTGACATGGGACTTTTAGCCATTGGAGTGAATTTTGATCTAAATTGATGTTTCTTCTGCCTCCACAGGTCAAAGGTAACTGGGCAACTGACTGCAGTAAAGCGAAACGACGGAGACGCTGTTCATCATATGACCCTCCCACTCGCTCTCAAGCCTCAGACCCTCACCTCAGTCATGACTCCTCCCCTGCGCCTCCCAGCCCTGATGAGCAACTTTTAGGAGGGGTTAATGAGACTGATCTGCTGTCAGTGGCAGAGATGGTGGCCTTGGTCGAGCAGAGGACCGCCATGGCTCTGCAAGGAATAGTGGCTGCTCATGGGAACCAACACCAGCAGCCTCCCACTTCAACCCACAGCCCGGTTCTTAACCCTAACCAGCACACTGTTCTGCGGGGCACAGTGTCAGACCCCACCCCTGTAGTGTTTGTGTCAGACAGTTCAAGTGGCCAGCCCTCCAAAGAGTCCCAGGTGTCATCGTCTCCCATCCAGACAGACCAGGAGCTAGAGGAGCAGCAGGAGTCCTGCAGGGTGGCCCAGGCCATCGCACACTTTGAGTCCCAGAACCTGTCAAATCTGGGCGCTGGTCCAGGAACAGACTCCTCTAATCGAGACAGAGAGGGTGAGCGCCGGCGAGGAGGGGAGTCCAGCATGGTGACCCCCCCTCCACCCTCCAGCCACAGTCACGGGGAGGTTAGAATAGCTTTTCGAGTGTCGAACCTGGACCCGCGGTCCCAACTGGAGCCAGCTGGCAGGTCCCGCTGTATGTTTATGAGCTGTGGGGGTGGGGGTAACCAGGCAGCAGCCCGGGCCAAAGAGAAAATCACCTGTGACCTCTATCAGCTCGTCAGCCCCTCTTCTAGAGACCCTAGTAGTCTGCTGCTCGCTGCCACAACTGCTGCCCCCAAACCAGATGGAGACCTCCATCATCCTGACAGGCAGGCCTGTGGCAGTCCTGATCCAAACCAGGAGCTTTCCTCTGGGGAGAAGAAAGCTACTGGTGTGGGCAGGGAGAGGGTGACGGGCTTCCACGTGGAGGTGGTGGTGACGGGCGCCGTGGACCAATGTGTATTTTATGGCAAAGACAGTACAGAGAATGTGCAGGAGGAGACGGTGTGTTTTGCTATGCCTAGCGGGGGAGGGGGTGGTGGGGGTGTGGGCACCTCCACTGACCCTTCATCAGATGATCCCCCTCCTGGTCAGCTCTTCTTCCTCCAGCCCTCTCGGGGTCCGGAGGAGGATGTTAAAGGAACTGTTGCTGGCAGTGGGTCAGGAATGTGCTCTTTGGACTGTGCCAATAACAACGGCCCTGGGGCGGGTGTGGCAGTGGGTTCAGGGGAGCGGGCGACTCGACCGGATTCTCCAAGTGTTGGGGAAGACTGTACAGACCCATCCCTTTGTCGCCTTTACCGTCACGTGTCCCATGATTTCTTGGAAATCCGTTTTCAGATTCAGCGCCTCCTGGAGCCCCGTCAGTACATGCTGCTGCTGCCCGACCACATCATGGTCAACATCTTCAGCTACCTGCCCACTCGCTCGCTGGCAGCGCTGAAGTGCACCTGCCACTACTTTAAGGTGCTGATCGAGACCTATGGTGTACGGGCGGTGGATTCTCGCTGGAATCAAGACCCTTTGTACCGGGACGACCCCTGCAAGCAGTGTAAGCGGCAATATGAGCGCGGGGATGTTTCCCTGTGCCGTTGGCACCCCAAACCTTACCACCACGACCTGCCTTATGGACGCTCCTACTGGATGTGCTGCCGGCGTACAGACAAGGACACGCCAGGCTGCCGTGTTGGACTTCATGATAACAACTGGGTCCAGCAGCCCGCTGATGGCTCTCAGTCCATTCGCACCAAGAGAGATGACAGGAGGGAGGAGGCGAGGTAGAGAGGAGGAATTCACCTTACAGGACTCTCACCTCCTCTTGATTACCTCCCCGTTCCTCCCTCTCACCTCCACTCAGACGAGAGGAGCACATAGAGGAATCAAAGCTCCAGGACCGTTTGTCTTTCTTTGTTCCAGCACTCCCTCCTCGTTCTCGCCCTCTGTGGAGGGAGGTGAGAGGTGAAGAAGGAAGAGAGGTGTGTCACTCTCCTTGCCTTTTGTTTTTCAAGCCCTCCAGAATCCCTCTCTCCTCCCACTGTGCTCCTTTAAAGTTTGCATACCAGGGTTGGGGTCCCCTCCTGCTGCTGTCAGTCAGTCAGTCAGTCAGCCCTCTTTTTGCCTCTCACTCATTTGGGTTTCTGTCTAACTCAGTTCATGGTTATTAGGTAATTCATGTGAAAACTTGCAGTGTAATATGATTGAGATTAGCATTCATAAAGTGACGCATAGAAATGTAACGCCCTCAAGTCTGCTTCCTGTCCCCATTACATGTTCTGTTGTTCTGTGTCGTACCACAAACTTCCATGTTAGCTGTACAATGGTGCTTTGAGGAATGAGCTGTACTGAATCCCCAACAGATGTAAAGTTTTCAGTGGTGGTGAATGTTCAGCATTGCTATAGAAATGTGATTGTATAAAGCAAACTTGATTTCTCCGTTGTACCAGATTGCCATTTGTACCTGTCCCACCACGCCGCCATGCGTTTCTATTTCTCTGAATGTGCTGTAACATTGTTTATGTCCATTAGTCCCCTGATGATGCTGCTGAAATCATTGCCTGTGTCACTGGCACAGTTAATTCAGAAATAGATGTACCATTGGTTTATGATGGGCACAGTCACTGGCCACTGGGACCTGTTTTAGTCATTCTCTCAGAGTGGACCCTAACCTTGCTGACCAGCCATAAAGAGGAGCCGACAAGTACTTTTTGGTTTACTCAGAAAGATGGGAGACGAACAGTGGGACTGAACGGGATTTAAAAGAGAAACTTGATGTCACTTTGGAAAGGCCTGATGTCACTTTGTATGGTTTGATTGACTTGCTTGTTTGCCATTTGTTTTGTTTCTTTATTTTTTTGTTTGACAGTTTTATTGGGGTGTGTGTCAGAGAGTGTTTGCTGTTGTATTTGCTTTTATTCTTGAGGACTGTGTTCTCCTCGTATCAGTCTGTCGCCCCACTACACCTGCAAAGATGTATTTTTTAAACACTCCATCTTTGGTTTGAACCCCAGCTCTCTTCCTTACCTCCTCCCCTCCGTCCTCCCAAGTTTCGGCAGAGGGCAGCGTTTGCCAAAGCCGTCATCCATGCTTTGAAGCGGGTGAAACTGACTACCACAGACCGCAGAAACTCTCTACACCAGCTTCCAGCCTTAAAAGCCCCCTACCTCTTACCCGCCCTGCAGGAGATTGAGGCGTCAGATACCTCACAGATGATTAAGAGTATTGGGAGTTGCACAGGACCCTGTAAGAGGCTAGATTTCAGATCTCGATAGACTCCATCCAGCTCTACTGGATCCACCCATGACTCTTTTGTGGGAGTGTAAGATGAACAGTGCCTGGTGACGGCTCTGACCCTTCATTCTTTAAAAAAAAAAAACCCTCCCCTCTCCTCCCCACTCTCCCCTTGCTTTTACACTCCCCCCACCCCTGCAAGCTGACAGACTGGACATTAAAGAACTCATGTGATGAATGATGCTGAAACTGCATGGAGGTGGGAAGATGGTTGGGTAGTGTTGGGAGAACTCTGTAGGTTCCAGACATGTACAATGCTAATGGGAAATATTTGCTTAAATAAAAACAAGTGATGATTAAAACTGGAAATCTGAATCACTACGTGGTTTGTGTGGTGACTGATTAGGAGACTGTGATTGGTATGGCAGTGTCCATTCAGCAGCGATTGATTTCATCATGTGGTCTTTACACAGACAGAAACCAGGCTGGCTTAATCTGATCAGAGCTGATCTTTGTTCAGACACCTTTAGGATCAATAAGGAGACATGAGATCCTTTTCTAAAGCTACAGCTAAACATTACTTACGCTGACTTTAAAAAACACGTCTCACATTTGATGAAGCACAAGCGGATGCACAACCTCCCTAAGAGGTTAATTTGGAACAGGTTAGTAACATAACTGGGTTCAAAAAGGGCAAAAAACAATGTTACAAGAAATCATGGACACTGCATCCTCCACTCTGACAAGGAGAGGGACCACGGGGCGTAACATCAGCTCAGCTCATGGACTGAATGGAAATAGAAAACTGCCCAGTGGCCTGACGAACCTTAATTTGACATTCTTTGTGGAAATCATGGATGCTGCATCCTCTATTTTAAAGAGGAGCACTATCACCATTTGAGTATTAACTGGGATGTGTGTCCTGTATTTACTGTTAAGGTGAGTCGTGTTTTATTTATCCCAGGAGTTGAAGTTCAGACAGATATCGAACTCTGAAGCAAATCTTTCGAGCTGCAGCTCTTGAGGTGTTAGTGAGTTGACTAAGCTTCAACTGCACATTTTTCTCCTCACACCTTTCATCGCAGTGCTGCAAACAGGAAGCATCTGATTGGATCAAGCATGTAACAGAATACAGTAATGGCGCTCTAGCCTGATAAACGGTTTAAGTGCATTACACCTGCTTTTTAAACCTGGAGAAATGCAGAGAATGGAAACCTGTTCAGCTGAGAAGAAAGATTGCAGGTACATTTGCAACTGATTTTTTTAAAGATGGGGTTGGCAACTTTAATTCAGATGTTACCCCCACTGGACTGGACAACTTCCTGTTTAAAAAGTTCTAAAGGTTTGGCTTTAGATGGATCCTACTCATGTGGAGACAATAAAAATGCTCTTATGAGCAATGAGGTCCAGCAGGTAGGTTTAACAATTTCATTGGACTTGAATAAAGTGATTAAAAGTCGTGGTGTAGGCTTGTGACGGACACAGACATGAGTCCAATCTCTTTAATTATCAAATCTTTGGATGGCTTTTGTGTTTTTTTGATGCTAAGTGAGTTTTGACAACTTCAAATAGCATGTTTAGGATAACTTGCCATAGGCAGTGACAGGTACAATCCAGCAGGTGGCAACATTGTTTTGTATTTCCTTGCAAGCCTGACCAGCTGCAACATCCAAACAGAATGATAGGATCACATCAAAAAACAAAACTCATATTAACTGTTCACTTTTAATCGATGAGCTCTTCCTGCTAAGCGAAGTAACCCCACATGAAACAAGCTACAGCCATCATAACCAGAGCGTTAGCGTACACTGTGTGTTCCCACACTGGTTCCTCGCTGATGTCCGGCAGCTTCTCTGGTTCCTCAGGCAGGGCCGTTTCTAGGCATGGGCGGTTGCCAAGGGCACCATCTGCTGGGGGGCACCTCCCTGGTTAAAAATAAATAAATAAATCAGGTGCCCATCAATCACTTTGGTGCCCATAAGTGTTGCACGTGTTTTGGACGGCGTACTCTGTTCCCAGCTTTTAATGAAAAGAGGATAGGACAGTGTTGAAATATGGGGAGATAGAGAGAGAGGGGGAAGGACTCGAACCCACGAGCGCTGCAGGGACCATGGTCCCCATACATGGAGCACGCTAACCCACTCGGCAAAATGGCTATGACCCTGCCTGAGACCATGAAGCGTTTTAGTTGTGAAGCCAATCTGGCCAGAAGAACAGCGCAGCACATCAGCAAGATGCTGCTGCTGCCTCTCCCGGATCCTGTGGTGTGGAGCTGCCACGGCCCGTCTGCGTGAGGATGAAAGTAAGCTGAGGAAAACGCTGGCAGGGTTTATATTTATTGTGTATGGGTTTAAATAGATGTTTTTCGCCATGCCTGAAACCATTAAACCTTCTGGTTGCAGGGTTTTCCTATAATAATGATGATTTTAAAACATGGTTTTGCTACACCTGAGGACCTCAGGCGTGTCCTGCTCTTGGATCTGGGAGCTGCTGTCGCTCCCACCACAGAGCCGACCCAGCAGACCACAGATCCCAGACTTCCCCTTCTCTTCGGTCGCAGAGAGGAAGAGTGAGGGATGAGAGTGTTCAGTGAGTAGAGGTGTGTCTGTGGTCTTATTTTTTTCTTACCTTCACTATAATTACTCTCTCTTATCCTGTCCTCAGACGCTATCTGGGATCTTCTCACTTTTTTCTCACATTCCCAGTCCAAATCCTTCCTCTTCTCTTTAGAGTGCCGGAGGCTGAACACTAGGCGGTGAAGCTGCAAGAAATAGTGGATTTCATCATCTACAGAACATATAGCAGATATGTGACAAATATGTGACAGATGTGACAAAATATCTTGAAGTCCTGACTTGTCACTCATTGAAAAGCATCATGACAAAAAAAGTGGATCCTGAACTGTTGAGCAGCTGAAATCCTCCATCAGGCAAGAATGGGACAACATTTCACTCTCCAAACTCCAAAAACTGGTCTCTTAGGTTGACTAATGTTTACAGATTATAGTATTTATGATGCTGTTAGGTGCACTCACGTGTTGATCCTCTATGGGCTCAGTGCAGTAACTGACTACCAAGACCAGCACCGACGTACAGAAGAAGAGTATGATGGCAAAGTGAAGGTAATGGATCCCACAAATTAAGAAAGGGCAGTCAGAGGGAAAAATACAGCTGCCAGTCCCAAACCAGAACTCAGGCAGCATCCGACACAAACCCATCAGCAGACCGCCCATCAGACCCCAGAACGCACCCTGGAAGTGAAGGAGAGACCCGAGTTTCTCTTCAAAAAATGTCACCGAGTGTCTTGTTACTGATCACACATGTGTGTTTATATCCTCTCACTGTCTCATTGATCCTCTTGATGAATACAGCCAGGACAAAGACTGAGGCGATGGGCGGGGCCAGATAGCTGGAGATGGACTGGATGTAATCAAACAGCTGACCGCTCTGAGCCGCCTGGACAACCGGGATCCAACAGATGCTGACGGCCACGATGCAGAGAACCCAGACTCTGAAGAGGACAGGAATTTAAATCACAATGACAGTCATAATGACAACCCTCTCTGCACAGACAGGCAGGATATAATTTTGTATTATTCTTTATAATGTCCTTGATGTTGCATAAATATCCGTTACAATGAAGGGATTAACAAGCAAGATGCTCCTCTGATCCTCCTCTTACAGGTTTAAATAACTACTTACTCACACTGTAGGTATTGGGGGTTTGCAAACTACTCCAGCTCTGCAACCTCCAGGCCACTTACTATCCAGTGCTGCTCAAATCAAACTTTTACTGGCCTCACAATTATTTATGAAGGCTAGAATGAAGCCTGTTGTGTAAAGTCTTTGTAATCACAGAGTGCAAAGGGGAGAGAGTCAGTGAGGAGCCTTCAAAATTGTCTTCAAAATGCTGCTGGAAACAGATCATCAGTCTCAACTTTCTGAGCCCTGGAGCCCCATGGCATATTACAGGTGCCTTTTCTACTTTTGATGCCCCTGCCCCGCAAACAGCCAGAGTATGCCGCTGTCTTTGCATGTTTGAGGTATTTGGATTACTTCTGGTTTATCTTTATTCTCCAAAAGCACCGAATCAGAACCAAAAAATGAGGAAGAGAATTAATATAATCTCAGTGGAAATATTCCTGGTAAAATAATGCTTCAATAAATTTACCAAACCCCTGCTCTTTACCTGCCCACAATGATGAGCTCACGCTCTGTGGCTTGTGGTCTAATGCGAGTCCAGATGTCGATGGTGAACAGAGTGCTGCTGCTGTTGAAGATTGAAGCCAGAGACGACATTAGAGCGGCCAACATCACCGCAAGCATCAGACCTCTCAAACCTGCACAGAGAAACAGCAGGAGGAAAGAAGAGGGGGCATAAGAGGACAGAATAAACATGAGATCTACTCACTACACAGTGTCAGACACAAATCTGTGAATTTTTGTGCTCAGAGTGTGAGTGAAACCAAGTTTTTATCCGGGGTGTTGTCAAACAAAAGGCTGAAAGGAGACTATGTAGAGACCTGCTAACATCATCTGTTACAAAGGGAGGGATTTGAGAGGATGAAGTTCATGTTGAAAAATAAATTTACAATATATTGCCTGACAGGGATGTCATAGGAAAGTATTAAGGGGATTTTCTGGAAAACACTGACCCAAACTGAGAGCGAGGCAAAAGAAAATGTTGGTCTGCATTTACAGAGAAGAGGATTACATCTTTTCTTGTGCAGCGAGATACACAGAGAATTAAAAACACAATTTAATAGCAAATTGTAAAAATACAAAGCTGTAACCTCTGCTCTTTGCCCTCATTATTTTTCATCTCCTCTGATTTTTTCTTTCTGTGGTCGTTTCACTCATCCTCACCGTTTGGCATGATTGACACCACTAGTTTGGGGTAAGCGATGTTGGAGCAGCCCACTGCAGTGCCACACACCTGCTTACACAGCTCAGGTACAACACAGCCCACCTCATCTGCAGGTGGAAAAACACACAGAAGAGCAAAGAGCGCTGTGATACTGACACTAATATTCCAATGGTTTTTATATGGAGGCAGCTGCATGCATGTCTACAACGTCCAAATCTGGCAGCACTGTAGTCTGCACCATCAGGACTTATTCCAGTAAAGGAAACCAATTTGAGGCTTCAGGTGTCAAAATGAAATTGAAGTGAAAAAGCATTTACTATAAGGGTGCAGACAGATATGGTATCGTCACCATAGAATGACATGTATTATTCTCTTATTTGTATATAGGTTGGTATTATCTGAAATGTGTCTGTAGCTCACCTGGGTAGAGGACTCTGCTAATCATGCCCGGGAACACCATGAGGAACATGGGCAGCAGTTTGAGGTAGCCACACATGATGCAGCCAGCTTTAACGTGAGTCAGACTACGAGCTGCAAGACACCGCTGGACAATTACCTAAAAATAATGGAGAAAAAAAAAGAGATTATTGATAATTAGATGATGTAAAAATTGTATATATCTAAAAAAAAAACTGTTGTAGTTTGTTCAGCTGGTCGAGTTATACAGACAAGGTTACTTAGGTGAGATTTTTTTAACCTGGTCTGTGCACCAGTACCAGCTCCCCACTATCAAAGTCCCGAATAGGACTCCAGGCCAGGGCAGGTCCCCTGTGACTGGGTCTCTCAGCAGGCTGAAGGCATCCTCTCTGGGGGTGTAGCAGTGAGCTGTGATGTTGTAGCTCGCCGGATCCAGGGAGGAGACATTACTGGGCGATGCAGTTCTGTATTTGTCCAGCAGAGCACTGTAGCCCCCTATTTCAGTGAAAGCTGGAGGTAAGAAAGAGAGGAAGAGAGAGAGGGGGACATGTTTCACAAAAGATAAGTTTTCTGGACACAGGAGATCTACAAAAGGGATAAGGACCAAAACTAAGACTGTATGGCCCTCTGTGCTCTTCTTATTGTAAACTCAGTTTGGTAGTCCAGAGCAGATACTGTCCAATCTGAAGACATGAGTCAGCTGCTGAGACAGCACCATCCTGTCAACGCATCACTGACTCACACAGAGGAGTTTGTTGTTTTCATCCTCCACTGTTTCCTCTGACACTTTTATCTGGACTGCCTCCTCCTCTGACTTTATCTCTGATCTACTTCAGACTGATATACTGCATGTTGATGTGTTATAAAATAATAACTGAGGTGGGGTGTTTAATGTCAGCTGGAGGTGGAGAGTTTGTTGCTCTGCAGTGTCAGCAGCCTGTAAACCTCAGCAGTGGCATGAATGATGGCTGACCTTAGTTAACCTTTAGCCTGTTTGTTGTAGAGTTGCTGGGAGGGAGACAGTCACGGGGATGGAGGGACTGATAGAGGGGAGAGTAACAATGATCGTGCAGGTTTTACGCACCAAAGCCGGAGAGGACCAAGGCTCCTGCTATGATGACAAAAGTCTGGACTGTGTCTGTGTACATTAGAGCAGCCAGACCACCTGGTGACACACACACAGAGGAACATGCTAGATACAACAACCATCAGAAATTACGGCTTTTAAAGGAGAGTATCGGCTCATCCAAATAAGAAATAAAACTTCAGTCGGTATCCTGTTTTATACATTTTTATCTTACATTGATTTGGTGAAATTATGAAAAACTGCTGGACAAACGAAACTCAAACAGGAAAACCTTTTTGGACAAAGTTCAGCCCTAAAACACACCTGTGACAGTGTACACAGCTGTTATACACAAGAGGCTGATGACAGCGACATAGATGTTCCAGCCCAACGCCTGCTGGATGAACACGGCTCCTGCAAACATGTCCACCTGCAGAGAGGAGGAGAGAGGGTGAAATGAAGGGTGAATATAAAACTGTACATGTGTGTGTTTTCAGGAGGAAGGACTCACCGATATCTTGGTGAAGATGTACAGAAACAGAGAGATAACAGAGAGGTAGAGGCTGATCCGGGTCCCTCCAAATCTCTTCTTCAGGTACTGAGGCATCGTGATCACCTGACACATTTCATACAATGCAAATTAAAGCCTTTTTACCCACTGCATGGGTGGTTCAGAGGCTTTTTAATAATTGATGATGAAAAGAAAATTGAACTTCTCACTCCAGCTGTAAGATAAACTGGAACAAACAACCAGCCGAGTAGAAGCACGATGAACAGGGCCTGCAGAGAACAACAAACTACAGTATGTGCAGGTGATCCTAAAAGGTGAATGTACGTTCACACACGCCTTTAAATTTCATGAAAGTCACGCTCAATCCGATGCTTACAATCCACTCAAACCCGCCCACAGCAATACCACTGGCTGCTGCAGTTCCAGCTAAGCCCACAAAGTGTCCACTGCCGATATTACTGGCAAACAAAGACGCACCAACCTGAGAAGAAAAAAAGCAGAAAATAACTCAGAAAAAACATCAAAACCAAAGAAACACTCATTGTCACGCATTGTCTGGATGTCAGCAGATGTTGCTCCTAAACCTGTAGATATTGTTTAGCATAAATGGAGCCTTCACAGATGTGGAACATGGACTCAGATGATCCTCATACCATCAGGGATTCTGGATTTGGACTGAGAGAGAAGTCTCTGGATCCTGTCTTTATCTAGTTTCCTCTTTGCATGGTTCAGTTTGAACCACATTTGTGGATGCAGTGATGAACTGTATTCTCAGACAATGGTTTTTGTAGTCCATGCAGGGATTTCCACTACAGAGTCATGTCTGTTTTTAATGCACATAGTCTTGGTTTCTTGTATTGTATTGACAGTACTTTACCAGGGACACTTACTCATTATTTGAGTTTAACAGCTCTTTTTTTATCATCATTGGATATCAATTTAAAATGGTTGGATATTAATTTAAAATGATTTGACTTAAGATTGTTATTTTAAAATTTCAACCACTGTGTACAAGAAACCTCCCCCTTATATTGAAACACAGTCATTTTTTGATATTGCAAATATCAAAAATTTTCATGTTAAGTTGTTTGAAATTCTCAAGTCATTATTTTGTTATTTAGTTTCTTATCAATACTTAAAATAAATCCTTAATTTCTTATTCATTTTCTTATATGTGTTTTTATTATATCAATTACATTTCTTGACTTTTTAAGTCATAATTTTCCCATACTTTGTATTTTTTTTACAATAACTTAGTATCTCAGACAATTACATGCTCATTTAGCAGTACATTAGAAGGGCATGTGAGTGCACCCTAGTGGACCAAGTATGAAGTGCAGCAGGTTTTTTTTTTTTTTTTGTCCTACCTATACCACTTTGTATTTTAGGCTTAAATATCATTAGTAAACAGAAAATTTCTGCTGCTTTTAAATTCAAATATTAAACCATCAAAGCGTTCTGCTGAGCTCACCGGCCCCCAAGTCATGGTACGTCCTGCCAGAAAATATCCTCCAACTGTCCCACGATTGGAGCGAAACATGGACTGAAACAGAGAGCATTTCTATAACTCTTACAGCCTGCACTGGATTTATGTAGATTATAAATGAAATCACAATCGTCTGTTTGGATTTAGATTAACATGGACTCACTCACCCAAACACCAACACCAATCACCACGATGAAGTACCCAACTATGACACAGATGTCTGCCGGGTTGTTGATGGTCACTTTGTTTGATGAGGAGTCCTCCATCTCGCCACTTATTAATAAAAACACTTCAATGAGCTTCTTTGAAGAAGTCTGTGAATATTCTGCAGCTATGCCTCTAATAAAGCTGAGATCAAATCAGCCAAACATCCCCTCTGACCAAGGAGCTGAAGGAAAAGACCCTCTGTCAGAGTCCAGCAGCAGGTTTGAGGAACTTTGGTCAGTGTGATGATCAGCAGATTCAGGAGTTTATAAATGAGATCAATTATTAACAACATGAGATGAAAAAACAGGGTTTCACTCCTGGGTTTTTAAAAGCAATTTTGTATTTCATTTAAAGTTTGTTATATTTTTCTTTGATTTATGGAATATTTGCAGCAATTTTCTGCTTTTAAGAAAACTTTTTGGCATTATGTGAACATTTATTTTTATTTGTTATTTAAACATTTTCATGTTTGTATTTTCCATTTCAACATTTTGAGAAATTTTTGGTACATCAAATATTTGTGCATTTTATCTGATATATAAAGGATTTCATTTTTCTGAATCTTATCAAGTATTACCTTATTTTGTGAGATTTTGTAAATGTTTGGATATTTTGGTTTTGACTGTCATTATTTTGTCAAGTTTCTTGAAATGGTGTTGCATGTCATGGTATTTATCTGCATTTTCTTCATTTTTTGTTTGCTTCAGTCTTAACATTTTTTGAAGTAATTTGTTCAGGATATTTTTTAATGTTTTATATAATAAATAACATTTCAGAAAAAAAAATCTAGATCAGTACTTTTGTATTTGGCTGTTTTTGCATATTGTGAAACTGGTTCTCACTTCACTTTTGTATGAAATGTACGAAAAGTGTTCCATACTCACGTACGGTTTGTGCATTTGACCCTCATGGCCGCCATATATATGAGCCACCAAATCCCTCCTGTGAAAAATGAAGACACAATACCAGCTGCTAAAATGTAAGCAAATAGTCCTTTAATCATTCAATATTTCTGCTTTCGTCCAAACATCCTTTTTCCTCTCTGTTCACACACTTGATCAGCTTGTTAATGAGGGCAGCTTCACTTCTGGACACACACAGTGTGAGTGCGGATGTGTGCAAAAAAACACTTCAGCATAGAAAGCATGCATGCATACAGATTCACTTTTCACACATCATACAAGCTGTAAGAGCACCGAGGAAAGAAGAATGAGAATTTGACTTTTGGAGGTGAAAAACTAGAGCGTGTTATTTAAAATTTAACTGTGACATGATTTTTTTTTTTTTTTAATGCAAGAAACACAAACTCGAGCCATCACCGTTTCACCAAACACCGGGTTCGTTGCATGATTGCTGAGTGAAATAAAGTTCAGAAAATTAACCTTAAAGATCAGCTGACTCTGTGTCACAATCCAGGGTTCTGATTCTTTACAGTATCAAAAGCTCACACAGATATCCCAGCAGCCCTCGTGGGTAAGATAAATCACTGAGGAGACCTAATCACTTTCAGGGTCATCAGGGTCAGGGGGATGAGACCAAATCCTGGAAGAAATCTGAAAATATTTATGAAATATTGAGAAAGACAACAGACACAGAGGAGTTATGCGTGATTTCTGAAGGGCCTGAAATGATCCTTGTTTTTTAAGTTTTTGTTTGTATCCATATATTTTATCCTTATAGAAGGGTCCCAGTTTGGTTCTATTCGGGGAGATGAAGCCAGAGATAACCTCTTATTCGTTGCTTCTGATTCATCTTCAACAGGGACAATGATGAAAACAAGATCTTGATCCTGATCTAGATCACGACTATATGACTCTAGAGAGACTACATACATTTTCAAACACATCTTCAGATTAGTGAACACCTTTAGTCTGCCATTATTGTAAAAATGCAAAAAGGGACATTTCACTTTTTTTCTTTTTCTTTTTTTTTTTTAAATCAGTGTGGCCAGGTCTTGATCTCGAGACCAGGACCCAGACTAGTTTAAGTATCTCACAGTTCTAACAACAGAGTTTCTATACTTTTCTAGAGATAATTTTCCATGACTTTTTTAGACTCAGCAGAAATTAGTATGTGGGTTTGGTGAATATGAGGGGAAAAAAAAAGAAGAAAGAAACAAAGAAAACACAGAAAATGCTTCCAGTAAATCAGTGTGCTAACATTTCTTGGCAATCTCTAATCTTTTCTAAAATAAAAACTTCACATTTTCAAGCTAACCCCCCTCAAACACATCTGCTCCTGTCTAACTTCATAGTGCCATCCAGAACAAAACCATTTTTAACGACAAAAAATCTTTTAAAATACATTTAAATAAATTAAGAGGAACGCTGTGTGTTCAAATAATCATCCTCCATGCCAAACACATTCAGGAGTCCTGTGGCTGGAGCAAATTAGACAGTAAAAGATATTCTGACAGCTACTGAATCAAGTTAAGACCAAGAGTGACCTGATACAAGGTTTTGAAAAAGTGCTGGACTGACTGCAGGTCTGGACACAAGGATACGGTCTGAGTCACTTTAAAGTCCCATTCCCATCGTTTTTGTTTTTTTTTTCATAAACATTCTCAGTGGTCTTTAAGTTGTGATTATGAAGCCAAAATCATGTTACCTGTGTCATTTTCAAGGGCTTTTCTTCTGCAGAGCTCCAGTAGCTCATTAGCAATTCACCTCTGAGTCGTGGGCGCACACAGCTCTGCTCTGCCCACTCCTTTTCATGCCAGCTTGTAGCCTAACATCACTGGTGTAGTAGAAGTGGCAGGTGACATAGGAGGGATTCAGCTCTCAGACACTAAGGTCTTTGGGGACATGATGTTAATTATGTCCTCAAGAAAGCTAATTATGATATTAGCTTTCTTTTGAGAATTGCAATCTGCTACTGCACACACCTGTTTCGTGATCGTCCTCTCTATTTCTCAGAGTCTGGCCTGCAGAACGGGGCTCCAGGGGCGGAGCTTGCAGTTGTGATGTAACAAATCTCACTGTGTGTGAACCTGCTGTTTGGGTCTGCCAGACATTCACAGCAATTTAAATGCAGAAATACTTAGACATGCAATTTTGCATTTAGTTTTCTCATGGTATGTCCTGTAGCATCAGGAAAATTCCAAATGAACATGTAGACAACAAGAAAAACATGATTTTCATCTTAGTGGGTTTTTAACTCCATAAAAATCCACTTAGTTCTCTGACTATAAATCTACATAGAAATAAGGTTGAATCATAAACACACTATAAAAGGAACTCCGAGGAGGGACTTTGTGTTGAGTTTGGTGCCCCCTGTTGACAAAGTGATACCTCTTACTGTAGACCAGCGTTTTTTGTTTTTTTTTGCATACATCACACTACATTACATTCCAGTGAGTTATTGTGTTTTGATTGGTGGGATAATGGGTTTCTTCCTATGCAATGAGCCTCAATGCAAAAAAAAAACCAACCAAACAAAAAAAAACCCACATGATTTGCAAACAGGAGCACAAAAAGAATTGGAACGATATTATTTACCACTTGTGGTAAAGTGATCTAGACAAGAATCTTGTCTTCTTTAAAAACTTTAAAGGAAACTGTCTCTTTTTTGTGTGTATTAGATCTTTTCCACTTTTGTCTTGAGTTTAATGACTTTGATGGTTTTTTGTTTGTCTAATGGATAACCTCGTGATTTGAATATGTTTATTTAACATTGTGTCATTAATTTTTACTGACCAGGGCTGTTTGTTTTCACCTGTAGATAAAACCTAATGACCAAGACAGAGAGTCACTGTTTGTTTTGGGTTGTTTGCTCTCAGTGCATCTAAAATGAGAACGAATTGATGGTGCAAGTCATTTCATAAATCAGTGCAATTCTGTCAAACAAACCTACTCAGTCTGGTGTAATTCTGTAACTCTGAATGCAGTTTGAAATGACTCTGCAGACCAGATTTTGGTCCAAGTGTAGCACAACACAGCCATAAATCCTGTATCCTTGTGTCTAAACCGAACACTGACACTTCACAGCACTGACATGTTTCCAAAAAGCCTTGTAAATATCACACCTGTAAAAGCTGGAAATAATGTCCCGTGGTAAAAGAAAGAAAACACAGACAGGCCTTTTCTCAGTTGGGGGGGCCTGACCGCTCTGACTCGTAGTGTCTAAGGTTACATTCAGGTGCAGGTTTCCTGATTTTCACCAGTTTCTGGCCCTGCTTGCTCTGCCTCTTAATTTCAGTGATCACTTTGGGCCTGCTCTGCGGCTGCTCTCACATCATTGAAATCGCTCTCCTTTTTCGTTTATTCATCCTGAAACCAACATTTCTAGAGGTCAAGCTGCACTGTGTCACATGACCGCCTGGACTTAGTCAGACTCGCCTTCCTCCAGCTAATCTGCAGCTTTCTTACAGTTTTCTTTGGCTAGTCTCAGTCTGGACAGGATGTGTTTCTTGGGGAACTTTAAAGTGGTGCACCCAAACTGGCTCACCCCTCCAGTGTCTCCAGGGAGTTTCTCTCGTCTCTGGACCCAGCTGCGCCAGCCGGGCTTCCAGCAGTAAACACTGTCATAGAACCGTGAGCCGTTCTCCCCACCCAGTACGTAAATCCTGCGTTTCCACCTGGCCACGCCCCCTGCTGCTATCCGCCGGGGAAGCCCAGGAAACACCACAGGACTCGGAGCTCTGTCACTCCCCCCTCCTGCACCTCCACGCTGCTCTGCGCTGACCATGACCCCTCCCCCAGTTACCTCTCTCTCCACCCCTGACCCCCTACCCTCTCTGAAAAACAGCACACGGCCTGTGGCGTCCAGAGTCTCCAGGTTGGTGTAGTTTCCATCCAGGAACTTTGTGGTATCTCTCATGTAACCTCCAATGGCACAAACGCCACCTCGAACAGCCACTCCTCCAGCGAGGCAGGTGGCGCCAGAGTCCAAAGACACACGTGTCCAGCAGTCCGTGAGGGTGTGATAAATGAGAACGCCAGAGTGGACTACAGCTCGGTTCTGCTCTAGCGTGGTTCCACCAAGAATGTAAAGCCGTCCTCGTAGAGCTGAACAAGCGAAGGCGCGCAAAGGAAGTGGTAACCGCGGTCCTGGGACCCACTGGAACGTGGCCAGCTCCAAGATCTCACTGGAGTCCAGCAGTGCTGAGCGGTTACAACCACCTAGAGCATAGAGGGAGTCTCCGCAGCCCAGCAGACCCAGCATGGCTCGAGGCTGGAACATAGAAGGCCGCTCTATCCAGCGGTCCAGCACTGCATCATATTCATGCACGGCTGCAGACACAGAGCCTGTCCGCAGGATCCCGCCTGCCACAAACAGCCGGTCCCCCACAGCCGTGCAGCCAGGACTGACCAGAGAGCCCAGCGCTGCAATCTTCTCCCACTTCCCTGTCCGAGGGTCAAAGCAGTCCACCGTGTAGTCTCTGATGGCTAAATTCTCCTCCTCCCGAGGCGTCAGGTCCACGCAGACAATCTTCTTTTCAAACATTCCCTCCCGAGGTCTTAGAGGTCCTCCGAGACCCTCACCAGCTGCAGCAGGTCCTAACTCCTGGCACAGTCTCCGGCTCTCTTCCAGAGACAGCAGCCCTGGACGTAGGTGGTGGAGCAGCGCCGGCATGTGAGCGTAGCGATCAAAGGGTTGATGCTCCGCCCAGCGTCGTGCTGCATCGTAAACCTCCGCCTCAGAGTCCACCCCCAGACGGTCAGAGCTGAGAAGGCTGCCCAAGGTGCCGTGATCCAGCAGGAGGAAGTCCTTCTGTCGGGCCACTCGTGGGAAGTGCTGAGCGACCAGCCGCAAGGAGGCGCGCAGCAGCAGCTGGTCATGATGAGAGCGAGCCAAGGAGTACATCCCCAGACAGTTTTCCACGGAGAGGTGCTCAAACAGAAACCTGGAGAGAGAAGAAAGGAGAAAAGTGGCGAGAGAGACGACAGGAAGGAGAATAAAAGGCTGAATCTTAACTTCACAGCTGATTTACCTGGAGCACAGATCTTGAAGAGGCATGACCTGGAGTCGGTTGGCGGCCACAAACAAATCCTCCGCCGTGTCCAGACAGAGTCCGGCCTCACCCGTGTACACAAACTGGATCACAGTCTCCATGACGGATGGCGTCACTTCTTCCAGTCGGATCTCAGTGAGGCGGGACTCCACTAGAGGGCTGGTGAACATGGCCCGAAAGTACGGGCTCACGGCCGCCAGGAGGACTCTGAGGGGCCACAAAGAGAAACAGACTAACATAGGGGTTGACTGTCTCTGTCAGGTCTTAATCACCATGGGTTTATCCTCTGAAAACTTCAGTCCAGATCCATTTTTGGTTTTTGAAGTGGATACATTTTTGGTGGGGTAAAAGAAACAAATGTCACTCATGAAACTTCTTCTCCTTGATCCTGACCTTTAAGCCCTTCTCAGATTCCTTATTTTACAACATTTAACACAAAAATAATATCAAACTTTTGAATAAAATCCAAATAAAACAATGCAGGATTTTAAAAAATCATGCTTTTTTAACACAGAATGCAGACGGATTTTCAGTTTGGCAAGCAAATTTCAGGAGTCCATTTGCCACATGACTGTGAAATACAGCATTTTCTGATTATTACTTCACAACAATGCTGATTTTCAGCAGCTTTGAAGGCAAACAAAAATTCAACAGAGGAGCACACCGAATCTCTGTTGACTACACAGGAGGTCAGCAACACTGAAACCAGCCTACCAGGACCAGGACTTTATGACAGGGTGAATAACTAAAAGTTCGAGAAGGTCACTGTGCTTCAATCGGTGTTGCGGTAACAAACACCATTTGGCTGTCCTGTCATACAAGATTGATCAAACTTGATCACACTTAGACACTTGAGTGCACGAGTGTGTCCCATTCTTCCAGCAATCAAAAGTGCAAAGCGCCTCATTTGCACTTCATTGGTGCATCACGTTAGTGACCTTTATTCCCTAGTGTATTCCCTTGTTTATTCCCCTGTTTATCCTCAGTTATTGATAAAAGCTATGAGATTGCTGCTGGATGCTGACAGAGAAATTTTAATGTGAAAAAGATGTTTCAAAAATACAAATTATATTTATATCACAAATGATGATGATAATAACCTTTTGATTGAGCACTGCTGATGTGTCTGCAGCGTGTGATCACAGGACAACCTGTGATAGTGTTGACATTAATTTTATATGTACTTTTGATATTCCTGCTAAAATGATTTATTTAGATTTATTTAACTAATCTTAATTATTTATGAAAAAAAGGATAATTTTTTAGCACATCTTGTTTTTTCCTGAAGAATATATGAATATCATTAACATTTGCTGGCCACATTGTGCATTTAGAAATTAAATATTGTTGTTTAGTGGTGGCAAAACAGGGGAAAGAAATGCATTAAAAAATTTTTTGATACAAAAATCTTCCAATACAAAACTACTCGATGCTGCAGCCCGGGCTAAACAACTCTCCTTTATTTCTGAGGAACAAAACGTCATTGAATGTTTGTTTTTCAGCCTCTTAACATCTCGCTCCTACCTGTGACACATGAACTTCTTTCCCTCGACAAGAAGAGTAACATCACACAACTGCTGAGCGTCCAGGAGCAGCTTCAGTCCTAATGCAGAGCAGAAAGATGAAGATGTGTTAAAGGAAGAGGATGATGGGTAAATAAACTCAGTTTCAACGTTCTCTTAATAATGCCCCCCTGCAGCCTCGTCATTCCCCCTCTCACCATGTGTAATGTAGTCTCCTAAAGGTGTGGTGCTGTCATCGGGGAAGTCCTCCTCCTCTGAGTCACTGTCTGACAGAGGCTCTCCTCCTCCACCGTCTCCATCCTGCCACGGCTGGGGACGCCAGGTGACTGTGCCCCCCCGCACGGCATTCATCTGTGGTAAACACAGTGTAGATACACAACACAGAGTTCAACACAACTTAAAGGCTTCAAACCCCAAATGACGAAAAGTTAAAGATGAGAAAAAAACAGGAATACCACAGAGTGAAACAATGAGTAATTATCAGTGGCAAGCTGGTGTATGAGAGAGGACTTGAACAGCTATGACCCAGATAACTCTTGTCTGCTTCTCTGAACTGTGCTGTATTCAGTTTTCTTCTGATTTCATTCTTGGATGCTGAAGTATGTTCAGGGGCAGGTCTACAGCGTGGCCTGAATAGAGCACTAACATGAGCAGGGATGACATAATGTGTATCTGCACACACATCAGACGGATGTATTTACAGGTGGTTGACCATTGTGGGTTTTAAACAGCCAATGGTGATTATTAGAGATCAGATGGCTGATGTAAAAGGCCAGATTCTGTCACTTTTTACTCGACATTTGAGTCTTTGATCAAACTTGGGTGAGAAGTTTGTATTTGCACTGCAGCCCATCTGAAGTAGTCTGCATTTTTCTGCTGGATCAGAAAGCGTAACCTGACAAATGCATGGCACTCTTGACCTCAGTAAATCAATACAGTGATAATTTGCACCCCTTGTGTCAGATTTTTCTAAGATCCCAGAGTTTCCATTGACCACCATTCATTTTTGAAGAACTGTTTTCACCCAAAAAGGGGGTTGGGGCCACAACTTAAAGGGATATTCTGGTATAAAATTAATTTAGAGTCAAACACACCGTAAAACCGAGTTAGACACCCCCTCGAGAGATGAATGTTGTCGACTGCTTGCTTCTCTATTTATACCAGCTTTAGTAACAACCACAGGATAGCAATACACAGTGGTCTAAGGGGCCATAAACAAACCTCAACCAAAACACTACTCTACAGCCAAAAATAACGCTTAGAACAGCACCTAACTTTACCAACAGTACATATAGGGTCCCAGCCATAGCACTAGTCATCAAACATCTTTTTAACTTTGCCTTATTTCTTCAGCAAAGAGACCAAACACAACCCACCTACTCTCTTCCAGCAGCCGCTTGTTTGTAGCGAGACCTAGGGCCAGTCCATTATGGACTACAGCGGGGTGACACAGCTCAAGGAAGAACATTAATGATCATTACTTTATCATTTCCTTTTAAGTAATAATCACCATATTCATAATTTTGCACTGCAGACGCAGTAGTTTGTCTGCCTTAGCATCTCGGTCTGATTGCATTTCCATGAAGCAATGATCATAAATGTTCTTCCTTGAGCTGCGTCACCCCACAGGAACCATAATGGACTGGCCCGAGGCCTTGCTACAAGCAAGCGACTGCCCATATAGACCCTATATGTACTGTTGATTAAGTTAGGTGCTGTTCTGAGCATTATTTGTGGCTATAGAGTGACGTTTCGGTTGAGCGTGTGGCTCTCTGCACTGCTATCTGCGGTCACTTCTAAAGTTGGAATAACTACAGAAGCAAGCAGTCGGCAACATTTATCTCTCAAGGGGGTGTCTAACTCGGTGTTACGGTGTGTTTGACCCTGAATTAACTTTACGCTGGAATATCCCTTTAAGTACCCAGATGGGTTGCTTTCGTCTATTTAGGAGGCAGGGTGGCCAATCATAATCCAGGAGGGGCTCAGGCCACCTTGAACTGACTCCTGGATCCGGCCCTGATGAGGAGGATGAGACTTTGACTGCAGCAGCTCACAGCAGACCCTCATCCTCACTGAGTCAGGGTCTGAAGGTTTAACTCAGGTTTACTCTACCTTCGCTCTTCTTCTGGTTTCCACCGTGAAGGCTGGTCGGGTCCCTCTCTCCACAGGAACAGGTGAGGCGGATTGGGGCGGGCTAACTCTACCACAGCACCCGGTTTTACCAGAGGCCTCGGCAGGCTTTCGCTGCTCCCATGTGGCTGCCTGCCTGGGTCCTCCGGGTTCCGCTGAAGGGCTCGTCCCGGCCTGCTGAGAGAGGAGCCGCGTCAGGCTACTCGCTGCTCATCCAAAACATCACCCCAAGCAGACGGTGCAGACCCGGTTTTGCTGAAGACCAGTTCCCCCGCTGCGCTGAAACCTCCCGTTGTACCCCGGATCAGTCCACCATGGCCCTGAGAAGACGTCCGGCACGCTACTTGAACAGGAACAGAGAGTTTGTAGAGCCGAAAGACAGGTACCAGGTCTCAATTTGGGTTCAGTCGGCCGCACTTGTCACGTCTGAACCGGATTACTGCAACGTTAAACTTCCGCTTCTCTGATTGGTTGACCTTTGCCTCGTGACGTATGGTGGTATCTGAGCCAATTTATTTACCGCAAAATGAAATATCCTTTATTTCCTCTGTCACGGAACTTAAAAAGTAGTTTTAAGATACAATAATTTCTTAAATCATTTCTAAAAATTCAATATCAATTTTGTCCATATCCGAAAGTAAAAAGGTGACTTCCGCTTACATGATGCATTCATGGCCTACCCGGCTTTTTCCATCACGAACCGTACTTTCTGATTGCGTCGATATTTATTTATACATTTTGTCATTTAAAGTGATTTTTCTCACTTGCAGGCAAAATGCTGTGATCTACATATGTATATCAGCTGTAATCGGACATTTATCCATCTAATTTGCTTTAACTAGATTTCTATTTAGTCTGATGTTATTATCTGATATTTTTTCTAGTTGACAGTTTCGCTTAATATTATGTGTAATGTCATAGTTTTACTCACTAAACTCACTTTAACAACTCTAAAGAAAACATACTTGAACGCGCATTGTGAAAGAAGACGCGTTTTTTTTAAAGGAATGATTACAATTATTCCCACATCCACTGAACGCGGCACAAATTACGAGGCTAAACATGGCGACCTGCATCAGCATGGTCTCGAGAGCTAGGGGGACAGCACTGACTGTGTTAAAGCCGGTAGCATCCAAGTGTTTGCGGCAGAGGACAGGTGTCTTTGTCCGCCTTTCACACGATGTCCGCAGCAGTCTGTACGAGCATGTCCGAGAAGGGTACAGCGACAAACCTGAGCTGGACATGAGGATGGTGTGTGAAGAAACCCACAAAGTCATAGCAAATGTGGAGAAGAGGAAGGGCGAGCTGAGGGGGGACGATGTCAGGAAGATTGTAAGTGTTATGAGTGAAAACTTTACATCATTTTATCATGAGATTGTGGACTGTGGATCTGACTTGGTCTTCATTTAAGTTACAGGTTTTAAAAGTTACAGTAAAGAAGTTGTCGGCCTTGTTTGTGATGGTTGTATTTGTTTTAATAGACCATAACAAAACATCACTGTAAAAGTTACCTGTAACCAGATTTGTCAAGTGAGGATTATGATATGTATAGGGAAAGGGTGGTACTGCTAATAAGAATCCAAACAGGGTGAGGGAGACCTCTTAACTTTGTGAAGAATAAAAGAGTTATAGTAAAATATTTACATTTACAGTAGACTACAGTAGACAGCAAACATCAGCTCATATCTTCAGTGACATATCATTGAAATAATTAAATTGAAGAGCAGCATGATGCATATGATGATTTTATTCTTGTGTCCTCTCTAGGTTTGTGTGTGGCAGGAGCTCCAGGCAGTGAGGACCGAGATCTCTGGGCTGGAGGAGAAAAAGAAAACCATCAGTGAGATGGTCAAAGCGTTAGTGGTCAGTAACACGATGTTACAGAACCAGCAGTTACTGATGGATGGATAAATGTATGGATGGATAAATGTATGCATGGATGGAAGATGGATGGAGGGATTTTTGAAGGATTGGTGGAGGGATAGACAGACAGATGGATGGATAAAGGAATGATGAATGAAATTTGATAAAAGGTTTCAGAGGGAATTATGGTGGGTGGGTGTAAATTAATAAATGGATTGTTAATGGATAGATGTTTTGAATGAAAAGATGAATGAATAAATAAATGAAAAGATGACAAAGAATTTTGATGGATACATTTTTGATGGATGAATTTATTTTGGATGGATGAGTTTGTTTTAAGACAATAGAAAGAGGGATGGGTGGATGATGAAAAGATTTTAATTAATGGATTTCAGAGGCAAAGATGGATGGATGGGTTTTAATGAGATGGATTTTGGATGGGTGAATGAGTGATGGAAAGATGGGTTGCTATTGGATGATGGAGTGGATGGATGAAAGGATGACAAGGAATTTTGGTGAACAAATTTATTTTCGATTGGATGGATGAATTTATATTTCAAAAGAAAGATGCATGGCTGAATGGTTGGACGGATGAAAAAAATTGAATTTTGGATAGATGAATGATAGAAGAATGGATGGATTTTGAAATTGTTGATTGGATGGGTAAATAGATAAATGATGTATACGTGTCAAATGGACGGATTTTGAATGGATGGTTGATGGATTGGATAGTAAATGGATTAACTTGGATGGATGGAGGTTAAATCTGGATGGATTTATGGATCGATCAATGAATGATTGGATGGATAAAATGGCTAGCTGGGTGGATGTCTACATGGATTGATGGATGGATTTTGCAGACATATTTAAAACTATTAGCAAGACTTTTAATGTATCTATTTGTTCTTGGTACACTGTTAATAATGGTCGTTTGAAGAAAGGATGGAGGAAACATGTAACAAACGTTTGCAGGTTATAATTATTTCTTTATTTGCTCCTTGTTTAGCAAAGAGAGACTCAAGCATAACTCTTTTGTGGAACTTTATTTGTTGTCATTATTTTAAAGTCATTAACTCTTTATAAATTACAGCTGCAACATTTGTGTTTTAAGAGTTTTCAGATTCATCCATAATTTAACTATAATGTTTTTTGTTTACAGGAAAAAAACAACAAGAAAGCTCTTGCCAGTGTAAGTTTATCATCAGACGTGTTTGATAAATTGTCAAACTGAATTAGTGCATGTTTGAGGCTGTTATTTGTTGTAAATTCTGTAGAATCCAGAGTACACCCAGGCTCTACAGAGAGGCCGGGAGATCCGCAACAGACTGAACCAGCTCGTACCCCGAGAGACTGAGCTGGATCAGGAGTTCTATAGGTGGGCGCTCCGACTGCCAAACACAACACACCCTGATGTGGTGAGGATGCACACAAACAAACACACTTTCTCTGAAGATTTAGGGAGGAATATTTCCTTTAAAGTGTTGATTAAAACCTCTTAAAATCCCTCTTTCTGATTCAGCCAGTTGGTGATGAGAGTCAGGCAAGGGTGGTGGAGCTGGTCGGACAGAAACCAGGTAATGAATGTGACATATGGCACCATTTATCTAAAAAATAAAGTCTTGATAATCTGGAATACATAAATATAAATCTCATAACCATTTTTCTTATCCTAGAGTTTGACTTCAAGCCCAAAGGTCATCTGGAGCTAGGGGAGAAGCTGGGTCTCATCAGGCAGAGGTGAGGAAGACTAAGTAGTCAGGTTACGCTTACTGAACAAAGACCAAGTTCAAATTCCCCCACTGTGTATTCTAGTATGAGTATAATAAAATGATGAAGATAATCCTCATTTGTGTGAATTTGGATCATAATTCTTACTTCTTGTCTCTTCTCCTGCAGACATCTAGCTCATGTGTCGGGCCACAGGTCCTACTATCTGAGGGGGGTTGGTGCCAGACTTCAAACTGCTCTCCAAAACTTTGCACTTGACAAACTGCAGCTGCGGGTAAACATGTCTGGAAATATCAGACACAAACCCAAAATACACACCTACACTGAAGTCATATAAAAATATAAGAATGACACAGAGCCTGACTGATGTTTTTTTCTTTTGGCTCCTGCAGGGCTTCATTCCCATGGTTGTTCCTGACATGCTGAAGGGAGCAGTATTTGTAAGTAGAGCTCACTGAGACTTTTCCTTCTCACTCTGACTTTTGCTCTTTTGTTGCCTCATCACTCTGTTTTGTCCCCTCCAGGAGGGTTGTGGGATGCAACCTAACGCCCATCGCTCTCAGGTCTATGCACTGGATCCGGCCAATTTCCCAGACCTCAACCTTGCTGGGACTGGAGAGGTTGGGATTGCAGGTGAAACATTTTATTCACGCAGAAACAACTTTATTAAAATAAAAAGATCAAAAAGTTAACTTCATAATAGCCTATGTTCATCCACCTTTAATGACTGGGGTTCCCTGGAATAACTCAGCATGTTAATGATTGTGTCAGTGTGGAATAATTAGCCAACATGCAGAGCTAAAATATCTCCAGAAAGGTTTTTTTTTTTTGGCTATTGTGACAGATTGTTGCTTTATTCTTCAACATTTGTCATGTTTCTGCATGTACTATTACACAGGGATGACATGCATCTATGCACTTATGCTTGTAGTATTGCAGATTACTCTTGACAGTTGCAAAGCTTTAATATATCAAGTGTGTCTCTTTCCTTCAGGCTACTTCATGGATCATGCTGTCAGCTGGAAGGACCTTCCTGTCAGGTAAAATCAACCTTCACTCCTTGTTAGCAGTGCATATTTTTATACAAAACCACCAAATCTGACATGGTCTGTTGTCTCCTGCAGGTCGGTGTGCAGTAGCACCTGCTACAGAGCAGAGACTGACACAGGCAGAGAGACCTGGGGGCTCTACCGAGTTCATCACTTCAACAAGGTGAAGAGCATACAAGGTTTTATCATATATATTTATGCACTAAAACCTCACTTTCCTGTAGAGTCAAATATTCTTCACAGGAAATGGCACAAGCAAAGCATTCAAAATAAAACAGTTAATGAACCAAACGGGACCCAGTACTGGACCTTGCGGGACATGGTTTGAAAACAGAACAGTCTCTCAGAAAGCTGGCTCATTTACAGATCTAAAAATGAAAATCATGACATTTTAGTGTTTGTAGGAACTCAGCATGATCATCAGTGTGAAATCAACAAAGAGTGCAGCACAAGGTCTGACTGTGTGTGTTTTTTTCGTTGTAGGTTGAGATGTTTGGAGTGACAGCAGATGAAACAGGGTTGGAGAGCTCTGAGCTGCTGGAGGAGTTTGTCTCTTTGCAGAAAGAGATTTTCTCTGCACTGGAGTTACACTACAGGTTAGTGAACAGACACACACACACACTGGTCTCATCCACAGTCATGATCTAAGATTGAATTGCATGCGTTTCCCAAGCTGACATGGACCTGTGTGTCTTAAATTAAGTAGAGATTCTTGGCTTCTAGTTATACCTTCTGTGTTGTTGTGGCTCAGAGTTCTGGACATGCCGACACAGGAACTGGGTCTGCCTGCCTACAGAAAGTACGACATTGAAGCATGGATGCCTGGAAGGAACAGCTACGGAGAGGTTGGCCTCTTTTACCATTAACACCTGCCCACCTTCATTTACCATTATCAGTCTAAAATGAAGGATTTCATTTGCTGTAAGAGTTATTAGCAGCTCTTCATCTTTGCTGCAGGAGTTAATGTGTTAATGGTGCCAAGCATGCAATCAGAGCCCAGATTTTTCTTCAGCTAGAAAGTCTTGAATATTGTTGAGCCCTGCTACTCTATCGTTTGGCCCAATCACTCCTTTTCCTTTATGCCTTTAAATTGCAGATTTCCAGTGGATCCAACTGTACTGACTACCAAAGCAGACGCCTTAACATCTTGTATGAGAGAGAGGACGGCAGCCTGCAGTACGCCCACACGGTGAGACAGCAGAGGAGGCTGCATATTACTGTCTGCAGGTTTAGCTTACAGCGGTACAACACCTTACCAACGTGTTATTTTTACTCTCCAGGTGAATGCTACGGCGTGTGCAATCCCCCGAACCATCATTGCCATCCTGGAGACTCACCAAACCAAAGTGAGATACTTCGCACATGGAGATTCCCAAAAACATTCAATTATTTCTTATTTAATATAAAGTTTTATTTTTGTATAAGCTCATTTCTAATTTAAACTTTTAAGATATTTTGTTAAGAATGAATCAACTCTCTGTTGTTACTGATGCTGACATTTCTTCCTCTTTTCTCCTCGCCTCTCCAGGAGGGAACTGTGCGTGTCCCCCGAGCCCTACAGCCTTATCTGGGTCTTGAAATGATCGAGGGGCCGAATTACACTCCACTGAAATACATCGGACCAAACCAGCACACCCGACCCCCTAGGCCTGTTCCCAAAACCAGATGACCCAAATAGATATGCAGTTCTTCATTGCTAACCCTCATTCCCCCCAAAAAACAAGGTGGGAGCCAGTTCACATCAGACCAGATAGTAAAAAGCAGGATATTTGATGCACACATGGATGTTTCATTCGGTCTGTTTGGATTGAGTCTAAGAGGATGTTTAGATAATTCAAGGTGAGGATCAGATTTTCACATCGAGGGTTATTACAAATGTAAATAAGATTTTGTCTTTCTGTGTCAAGTGCCATGAAATCTGAAGCACGAGGATGATCACTGTCACAAATTACGAATAAACATGATATCCTGTTAAGCTGTCCAGTTTTCAGTGTCTATTTGAGCTGATCTAGAAGTAATTAACCTTTAAAACACTTTTATAAACCTAAGATACCATGACAACAAAAACAAACATGTATGCACATAAATATGCTTCAGATGTTTAAGCTGAAACATTTTACTGTCATGAAAAGAACTCATTTTAAAGCTGATATCAGCAACATGCTTTCAAAATGTTCGATGTGTTTACTCAGTTTCCTCTTATTACTACAAAATGAACCAATTAATCAGCAGTTTAGAGGTGATAATGTAGCATGTGCCTCACAAATCAAATGGAAGCTGTCATAATCCAAATCTCACTGCGCATAGTTAGTGGGATTTGGAATTATAGTAGGTAAAATGTGCTAAAGTGTTTAGACTCTTCTGTTCCTCTGTAAATCTCCATATGGACCACAGACCAGGCTCTTAATCTGCCTGAGTCTCACAGATGAGGCAGTTTGTTAACACACTGGGAAACGGAGCGGTAATCGGACATCTTTGGCACCTAGCAGGGTCTGATCTGGTCTTGGTCACCTGACACACACACATATACACACACACACACACACACACACGGTGTTCGGCTCCACCTCGCGCTGCGGGTGTGTGTAAAGCTCCAGCCCGTTATTTCAAGGTTATCTCCTGCCGGAGCCTCACTTTCCGGATCCTATGGGATTTCTTTTAACCTCGGTGTTTCTCTGGGCTGCTGTCGGAGGTAAGCGTTTCTCACTTTAATTTCAGGCTCTGGTTTTAATGGTTATGAGAGCTCTCAGTGTGAGATATCGGGACTAAATAGGAGTGATAGCTCTCAGCAGGCATCAGCCTCTCTCTGTCTCTCTCTCTGCTTTTGCGTTTACTGTTCGCATTTTTACTGTTTTTACCGGCTGGATTTCACTTAGGCAGAGCAAAGTAATCGCGTTTTCACTACTTTCCGGGTCAGACCGAAGGTGTTTGCTAACCTTATGGTTAAATCCTCCGGGCTTTAGCCAAATAAGATAAACAGGAGCTGTTATATAATTCATGATGCGCCCACCTTTCTGCTCCTGTCTGCCGGACTGACGTTGCTGCTGACAGGATACAGTTTCATAAAGATCGAGGTTTTAAAAGAGAACAAATATAGACACATTTCACACACCTCAAAAATCTATTGTAACATCTTAACGTGAGATTTAAATCTCCACACAGGTGAGCGGAACAGCGCACATGTGCGCGTGCTTACAGCATGTTGACACGCGCCCATCGCTGTGAGAACGTGAAGGCTCCGTTAATTAAATCAGCGCAGTGTAGGGTTAGAGAGTGATGGTGAATTTCCTTCGTTTAAAAACGGTTAAATTACAGTATAAATCTGTGATATCACCTCCTCAGAGCTAACAAACTGTTGGAGAGTTAATATCTGTTTATGTGTCGCATTAGTTTAGGTCAGTAACAGCAACACCCTGAGGGAGCTAAAGCTAGTTAGCATTTTATCCTAAACAAAACATGTCAACTGCAGGCAATCTAATCGTGGACTACAACATGCCACTGCGGGGTCAAATTACATGCCAATAGGTGGAGAAATGTTGGTATAAAATCAGAACAGGTGCGCCTGGCTTTAGTATTTATTGGTGTGATGACCATTATGAGCTGTGTTTGTCAGAGCTAGGTGCCACAATGAAATGAGCAAAATAAGTATCAATAGCTTAAGCTAAAAAATGCAAAAGATTATATGCAGGTAAAGATTAGATAACTTAAATAAATGTTCAATATTATAATTACTTGACTTTCACTTATGTAGCACCTTTAGAGACCATTTTTTCCAAAGTGCTTTGAATTACAGGCAGATATGAAAACAAAGCTCGAACATTAAGAATGCAAGCACAAAAAGAAGCCATCGGTTTAACCTAATCATCATAAGAACACAATAAAACAGTTCAAGCACCACTATTAAAGGAAACCAAATGTGAGCCCAGGCAACACAATAACCTAACATCATGATCTGAACTGAGACTACAAAGACTAAATGCAATTCAGAGGTAAAACATTTAGAGCCAAGGCAGGTAAAACAAGTTAGAATAAAGAAATGCTTAAAGGCAATAATAGGAAAAATGATTATAAAATAGAGTTTAACAGAAGACCATCTAACAAGTGAAATATGCTGCAAATGTAAATACAAAATTTAAAAAAATCCTTAAAAGCTAAAGTAGTTTCAAGCTCCTACAAGCCTGTAGCAATTTCATTAAAAAGTTTTACTCGTTTACTGCCTTCATTTTTGGTTGCAGCTTTTTTCTGTCTTTGTGCATGTTTTAAAAGCCTTAGAGTTAAGTACAGTATATGTGGTTAAAAGCTTATAAAGTTAGTTGTCATGCAAGCAGACAAACAGAAACTTTGATAATTTTGTTGGCAAATAAAGCTATAAAAATGAATTAGCTGTAGTGACAGTTATGAGTATTAGTTTCTGCCTAAATGAGCTCTGACAGAGGCTCTTGTTTCCATAACTTAAACCTGCTCATTGGCTGATTGTGAGCTCATTAAAAACAGGACAAGTCCACAAAACCAGAGTCAGGTCATAACTTTTCGATTTGGCCAAGCTCTTAGATGGCTGGAGGAAAGCACATCCACACACACGCCTCCGTCACACGGACACACTGTGACTTACAAAGGCAGACCATGAGCAGCTCACGTGTCTGCAGGGGGGCGTTCAGCAGTAGCCTGGGAATCAATTAGGCCTATTGATCCTGATCTGTCCTGATCTGTCTGTGAGCTGACACAAACCACAGGGTTTGATCTAACTTGCAGATTCTGCATGTGTCCTGTTGATAAAAGGTGTAAATTAACATGATTATCTACTAAGTGTTGAATAGCTGCAGATTAAGTAAATTTGGGATCAATGTAATTAGTTCAGGAAGGGACTCTTAAACGGCTAAATAAAGGCAAACTAATTGATTAGGATCTTTGTGGCTCAGTCTTTTCCGTGCACCAATGTCCAAACAATGAAAGGAAAGGTTGCCGTCTGCAGGTCGAGCATGTATTTTAATCAATTTTGACATTTAGCTCCTTGTCAGTGTCAGTCTATCTGTGCAAAAAGGCCCAGAAGGGCATGCTCAGTGTGCCTTTAATGAGTTACTGTGAGCCTGATCCTACTCTGACTGATTTAGCCTGCATGGGTGACAAACTACCTGAGAGCCAAAGCTTCTGGGAATATCTGCATCCAAAGGAGAGGGAGAGAGAGAGAGGCTTAAGCTTCTGTGCTGTGTCACTTTACCACAGTGCTTACCTTAATGAGGGAAAAGCTCAGCCCACGCCAATGCAGGACAAATCACTACTGCACAAACTAGTTCAGCGGTACTGTTTCATCACGTGTATGTGTGTGTGTGCTGTTTTTACTGCGACACAGATGCTTAAATTTACTGTTAATCATTATTTCTTACTCTGTTTTGTGCCTCAGTGGGAAGCAGGCCAGTTACCTCCCCCCTTAATGATGCCAAGGTCTGAAAATTTCCCTTTTTACCTATCTAATCTTTCAGCATAATACACATTTTAATTGCTGATCCAGTAATTGTGTGTTTTTGCTCCCACTGTGCCTCTAGGTTGAATGTATTATCCAAGAGACTCTGAATGAAGATGGAGCGCACCATGAATGTGGCCCACAGCTAGCAGGTAACAAAGCAAATTACCTGTTGTTGTGTTGTTGTTGTTTTTTTTCACAACAAAGTGCCAAGGAGAGACATTTGACTTTGAATTTAACTTTAGAGCTCTTGTGAAGAGTTTTAGCTGCATGTAAAACAGACTTGAAATAAACACTAATACCTTAAAGTTACCTTTCATTATTTTGGCTGCTTCTAACTTGAATATCATGATCCAAAAGTCCTGAACCCTTTCATTTCAACACTATTCAGCCTCTGCCTGATCCACTTCATTTTGGCTGCTATTCCACTGCTAAAAAGAGAGGGGTGTTACTTTTTACACAGATATGTTGTCATAAAACAACCTGAAATGTATGCCTTGTCAAAAGATATCGAGGACTAGCTGGAAGAGCTACATTTAGTCTCATCAAGACACCTTAGCCATAGTCCTATTATATGCTGTTATGTTGTCACTTACAGCTAGTGTCTCTGAGTTTCATGAGGATCTTACTAGATGAGCAACTCCAGGTTTTAGAAACAGGCTTTTGTTTACAAAGTAATCATCAGAGAAGTAGGGAATGCAAAAAAAAAAAAACAGGATGATATTTGCATTTGAGCTCATCTTTATCAATCACCATAAGCATCTATCAATGAAAAAAATGATCAACCACAAGAAAGAAAGACTACATCAGAAACATATGCTACAGTCCAAATCAAATGCAACACTGAAAATATGCTGCAAACGAAATTTGTGCTGCAAAAAGCCCCATTCAGACTACCCCTGCAGACCTGAAGCACTTCAATTAAAAAGGGTTTCCTTATTTTTTACTTCTTTCTTTATTTGCTGCAGTTTCCTGTCTTTGTGCAATTTAGCTTTGCATTATTTGTGAATCAAGCAGCATGTTTACTGTTCATGAATTCTTTAGGCTTTTTGCAGCGTGTTATTTCCACTCTTGAGTTCGTTTGGGACTGTTGCGTGTGTTTTAAACATTTGGTTGTTCCTGCATCTGCAGCAGGTTTATTGTAACAGAGATCATTCTGACCCTAACCCTTGTCTTTTAGCATTGTTTTAAAAGGACGACACAATCTGATTTCAGATTTTCGCAGCAGCTTTACACATTAATGTTGTAAGCAGTGAGGGTCTAAATTGCTTTTGTATGTCATAAAAAGGCAGCAGAACAAATTTCAGTCTGTTGTATAACCAGCTAAAACTCCTTACATCAGCTTTGAATACACTTTAAGGTGAAACTTTTAACTTTTATTGCAGAAATGTTTACCTATTTTAATCTGATCTAATCTTTAATGTATGTTCAGCACATGCCTGATGTCCAAAGACTTTTTTTTTTCTATAGTGTTTTAAATGTAACTCACTTTGTTGGTTTTCTGTTCTTTGTTTTTGAATAATTTGTGCAGAGGAGCTGGATGAAGTGCAGAGACACCAGGGTCTGCTCAGGGAGCTGCAGAAGCTGGCAGGTGATGGTGAGCAGCAACATCTTAAAGACATTTTACTGCATATTTAAGTTTCCCTCTGAAGTTATTCATGACAGACGATACATGCACAACGATGCATCTAAACCTGCTGATGTTTTCTGTTGATGTCTGCAGAGAGGGAGAGGGAGCGAGAAGACGAGAGGGAGAGATATGACTACAGCCTGGCTGAGGATGAAGGGGACTTTGAAGATGAAGATGAAGAGACAAAGGAGGATAGTGAGGTGACCAGTCCCACACAGAAGACTGATGAAAAGAAAGACACCAGAGCAGAGGAAGATGACACCAAAGAGACGAAGCCAAAGGAAGAGCAACAGATCGAGGACAAAGGGAGGGACACAGAGGAGGAGAGAGCCAAGGAACTGGAGGAGCTGCTCGCTGAGGAGATCACAAAGAAAGGAAAGGAGGAGAGGAACGATGAAGAGCTAAAGGAGCTGCTGAAAGAGCTGAAGAAGAAACGCTACGAGGCAGTGAAGGAGAGGGAGAGCCAAAAAGACTTAGGAGATGAGCAGAAGGAGGAGGTGAAGAAAGTGGAGGACAAAGAGAAGGAGGTAAAAACTGCAGAGGAGGTGGAAAAACAGAGAATGGAAGAGAGAAGGAAGAGTGAAGTGGAGCTGATGGTGGAGAAGGAGAAGGTGGAGAAGGAGCTAAAGGAGCTGCTGAAGGAGCAGGACAGTAAAAACAGGCCGGAGCAGGAGAGGGAGAGGAAGGAGAAGCAGGAGGAGCTGGAGGAGCTTGTCAGAAAGATGAAACGAGTGCAGGAGGAGGAGGGCGAGGACGAAACGCAGCGTGGGAAGAAAGACGAGGGTGTGGATGACAAGACAAAAGAGGTGAAGACAGAGGAGAAAGAAAAGGAGGTTGGAGAGAAAACAGAGAAAGACGAGAAGAAGAAAGAGGAGGCGACAGATGTGAAGGAGCCACAGCAGAAGAGAGTGATGGAGAAGGCGAGCGATGAAGCGACACGGCAGTTTGAGAGGGAGAGGTACAAGGACGAAGAAGAGGAGGAGGAGGGAGAAGATGAAGACGAGTATGTCAGGGAGGATGGGCAGGAGGAGGAGGAAGGAGGAGAAGTTGAAGAGGATGAAGGAGAGGTAAGGTGACACAAATACAGAGTGAGTTTCAGTGATTTATGAATGATGATTTACTCAAACAAGGAATTTATCACAGTCTTAACAAGTACAGCAGCTTTAGCTCTGATGTAAGGAGGCCATGTTTTCATAAACTCGCTTTTATATGTAAAACAGTATCAGAGATCTGAAAGCTGTAATCCAAAGCATTATCAGACTCCCTTGATGCTTAAATTCTTGTTTCTTCCTCCACAGGAGCTGCTGGAGATTGAGGCAGAGTTGCGCAAAGTTGCTGCAGAGCTGAGGGAGCTTCGCCGAGGATAAGACACACAAACGCAAACACACACACACACACGCACACACACACAGAACAGACTGACTAAACCCTTTGTTGCATTCACAATCACACATTCAGCTCACACATTTTCCATTTAACAGCCTTCACATCCCCTCAGCACTCAGAAATATCTTTAGTAGAAACATTAGGAAAAACCTGGTGTTTCCATTCTGGGAGGAAGACTGAACCGTTTCTGCAGCACTCGTTTAAATGCAGCTAAGTGTTGAGGTAAAGGAGAATCTGATGAGTCATGGTATCAGTCCCTGTAAATGGTGTTAGTGAGGTAGACAGGTGATTGTACTCTAGTTATAAACCGCCATGGATGTAAAGTGTTCAAAACTCTGTATTTTTGACTGCAACACACCAACATCATCACCTTTGAGTTTGGATACTCGCATCAGAGCTTGTTTTTCTGCAGGTATCATCCTCAAAGGTGTGTTCGTTATGGGAACAGAAGCTCTCAGTCTAATAGAAGTTAAATGTGTTTTAATGTTTATTATGTGCAATAATTATGTGTCAGCTGTTCCTGCTGTTCTGACTGTTAATATGTACTACTGATATTTCTACAGAGGAGTCAGTCATAATTTCCTTGAAATGTAGAAACAGGTATTGTGTTTCATTTTGGCTCACGCACTGTTAAAACCAGACTGTTTGTGGAGAACTGGAGTGACATGAAGTAAACAGATGAAGCTCATCAGGGGTAGAAATCCTGCACAATGACACCAGTGATAGATTCTGCAGTTTGTCCTGAGCATGGTCTGTGTCTTTGGTGACAGGATGTGATGTACTTAGAGCTTACAAGGTCTAAAAGTGTCACTCCAGGTTCTCAGCCAGCTTTGCACTCTTATCTTAACAAGCCAAGGAGGAGAGGGACACTAAAGCCATTTTGTCGTCTTTTTGGTAACAGCTACATGCATAAATGCTCAGTATTGTTACATCACAGTTTCATGGCTGTCATGCCGTTTTTTGTATATATGATAACATAGTCTGCAAGCCAAGGTCATTAAATATATGAGGCAACAGCGCCCCCAGGAGGACTTTGAGTAGAAATGCATATAGTGCGGGAAAAAACAGGGTTTACCACTGGAGGCCAATGTAATGCAATAAGGTTATAAAGACTAAAGCACACCTGAATGCAATAATTAGCCAAATAATAACTTATTTTATGTATTTTAATATGTCATCCTATCATACACTGAACAGGTCAAATCTCTTTTTCTACACAGCTGAGACAGAGGCAACACATCCAGATCAGCTGATGTAAACAGGAAGTAAAAACGCTCATTACTGTCTATTCCAAATAGGGATCTGTTCAGAAAACACAACCCAAGTCCAAAAATGTTGAGACGCCATGTTAGCTGTTGATAAAACTGACTTTTTTGGTTTGCAAATCGTCTAGTCTTTATTATATGGGAAACAGGTTTTGGAACAACATCTGCTGACATCCAGACAATGACTTTTTTTTCTGGGAAGACCTTCACATCTAAGCAAGACAATGACAAACCACAGTCAACAGCATAGCTCTGTAGTAGAGGAATCCTGCTGCTAAACTGGCCTGCGTACATTTGGAGCATTATGACAAAAATATGACAGTATGCAGTATTAACAACTAAATATGTGGTTTTATTGATTTGCAAACCTTCAAACAATGTTTAAACAGCAGTATACACCTCATCCCGTACTTTTCAGGATTGTGTTAAAGAAGTTAAAGTCCTGTTGTTTTCTTTTCTGTAGAAGTTCAAGATGTTTTTTTTTATAACAATGTCACTAACAAACCAGCAAGAAAGAAGCAGAAAACGTCTGTATGGGGGGGGGGGGGGTGTAATTATGTGACAGAAGACTTTTCAAACAACAGGATAGCAACATCATTTGTTAATATTACTGTCCAATCAGAGTGCTGTATTTTGTGCCTGCTGTATCTTCTACTACCTGTTAATCAAATAAAAGGAAACTGTATTAAACTGGAATATTTGGTCGGACAAGTATGTTCATTAGACACAGGAGCAGAATACCTTCAGGTTCAAAAGCTAGTGTGGTTTTTGTAAGATTAATTTATGGCACAAACCGTAAATATGAACTCTGTACAGGTGAACCTAAGTTATATTGAACCCAGTAAATCCTGAGCGCTTTATTTGTGCAGTGAAGAAGATGAGACAGAATAGTCTGATTCTGAGGAAACTGACGGACTGGAAGTCGCAGACGTTGTTGTCTTTGTTGTCGACTCAGGAGGGGTCTGTTTGTCCAGCACTGACTGGATGTGGTCGAGGAGAGACGAGAAGAACTGTGGCACGCCCTCGTAACCTGAGAGAGAACAGACATGAATCAGAACATCACTTAGTGTGTGTGCGCGCGTGTGTGTGTGTGTGTGTGTGTGTGTGTGTGTGTGTGTGTGTGTGTGTAGGGCTGCTGTACTTGGAAAGATGTTGATGTCAATGACAGTGAGGGTGTGTGTGTTAATATTGATGATGACGTCCACTCCGAAAAGTGCCATGCCAAGCTGAAGTCGGAGCTCTCTGACCAGAGCTGCCACAGCTTCAGTGCTGGGAGGAGGCAGGCTTGGCATCTGCTCATCCAGCTTCAGGAGGAGGAGGAAGGAAAATGTCACGTTTAGATTTCTGCTCCAGCTGTAATGTTGCTCATTTCAGCTGGTCGCACACATACATGTGTGACTTACTTCAGTGAGATCAGAGTTGGACTCTGGTTTGGACACCTGATGGCTGTTGAAGAAGATTGTCTCTCTGTCTGAGAGCGAAGAGAAAAAAATAGTAAGAGAGGATGAAAGAAAACAAGGCGCAAAATAAAGATGAATTACATTTGATAATGAAAGAAAAAGAGGGACAGACAAAAATGATGTTAAAATGTTAAAAGATGACAGACAAGAAAAAGATAAGGCAGGACATGAAATGACTGAACAAAAAAAAGGACAGAGAAAGGTGTTTTATAAGAATATAAGGAAATATCAAGGAAAGACTCATATAAAGGACAGAAAAGCAAAGAGAAAGGAATAGCGACACATGACAGGACAAGAATATAGTGGAGAGGACAAAACAAAAGGGACAAAAAACAAAAATCCTTGTTTTTGGCTTGTTTCTACAAAGATGTATGCGGCTCAATATAAGACACTCACTTGAAAAGCCCAGGTAAATCTCTAATTTCAGGATATTTTACAACAAAAGTGAGACCTGAATTGCCTCCATATAAATCTGCCAGTGAAATAAGAAAAATTTCAAGACCTTGACGACTAAATTTGCTCTTATTCCCCTTGCAGATCAGTACTTTACACATTACACTGCTTTCAGGTCTTAATTTTGGAGTAAATCATCTGAAAATGAGACATTTTTGGACTTTTTGGCTGCATGTAACTGAAATTAAGCCTAGTAAGATATTCTTGCTAGAAAAAAAGAGAAATTGACTTGCTAAAGTTTGAGATTTTGCAGTAAAAGATAAGACAAAGGAAGGAAGGAAACTGGTTAAATAAGAGACATTTAAGATTTAGATTAAACCTGGAAGAACATGGTAGGAAATGAAATGAATTGAAAAGAAAGGGAAGGAAAGAAAAGGAAACAAAGGTAACACAGGAACTAACCAGAGGGACCAGAGGGGAAGTTCTTGAGTGAAGGTCTCTCCACACAGAAGTGTCTGTCTCCAACCACAAACACCTTGTGCAGGATGGCGCCATGGTTGACAAACCTCTGCAGCACACAGGGAGGATGGACATCTGCTAGACTGCCAGCGCTAAAGATCAGAGACATCTGCAAACATCACGCAGAGACGTTAAACACAGAGAGAGCAAAGAAGCAGTAATAGCTGCACAAGAAGAGCTCAATCAGACCGCTCACCTCATGGGAGAGCGAGCCATGTGCCACTCTGGTTTTACAGACTGGGGTCAACAGAGGAGAAGAAGGTCAATCTGAATGTTTGGATCTTATAAAGGCTGAAAATAAAGATTGAAAGTAAATGGATAAACTGACTGAGAGGAAAGCTGAGGTCCTGGGTGGTTACAGCCTGCTGAAGGGTCGACAGGTCACTGCTGCTGTGGATCTCCAGGTATGGAGGACTGCAGATATGCCAGTCTGATGAAGAGTGAGAAAGCAAGGATGTTAGTTAATGTGGAAAAAGGTGAGTTACATTACACTTCATGAGGCTGCAGATCACCTCGGAGTGAGTTACGCAACTTGCTCATGATCCGATAGGACGCAAAGCGATCCAGAAGCTGGGTCATAGCGGGTAGCGGGTCCAGAAGGACTGTACTGGGATGAGCTGATACATAGCTCTGCAAAGCCACAAAGAAAGAAATCACCAACCATAAAGACGTTAGAAATACTCAGACACTTGATCACTTATCACGTTTTAAAATGTTTATACTGTATCAAATGTCATGTCAGTCACTAACATCCAAAGACTTCTGGTTAATGATAGCAGCGTCTGCATTTTTCAGGAGTTCCAGTGAGGGTGCTTTCTCTGATTTATACAGTCTAATATGAGTGAAATGATTGTTCCTCAGGACATTAGGGAACATGACTGATCACGAAATGCCAACCTGCAGATGTCCTGAAGGAGCAGCTCAAACTCAAAGTACTTGTCTGATATTTTTGGACACAATTTTTTTTAGGGAAATCTGCCATTTAAAAAGAACAAATATCCTCTTTTATTCACATTAGCAGTGACAGGCAGGATGACCATGAAACAGCTTAACTACCGTGTGCCAAAAGGGACAAAACAGCACATTATTAGAAAAAAGAGATGTGTTAATATCTAAGCTGTGTTGTAATTCACACAACCACTCAGTTCTCAGTTCTCTGAAATCCAAGTGGAAAATGATGATCTTTTAAGTTCTGTTTTAGCTTTTTGGCTTTACCTGGAAGTTGGCCAGGAGCTGCTGTGATTTGCTGTCATGCTGAGCCTCCACAATGACATCAGAGAGTTTGTGAACAATGACATTGAAGGGTCCCTGAGTCTCCAGTGGCTGAGTGAGGTCAATCTGACAAAGTAAAAAATACTCTTACATCCATGCAGAGGAGCTTTGCACACAACATTTTACGGGGTAAGGTTTGGTAATGTATGTCAGTGAATCACTACGAAGGTGCTGTATCATACTTGGAGTGACGTTTGCAAAGAACGAGTGTGAGGGATTTTTTTTGCATGGAATAATCAGCAAAAATCCCTTTGAAGTTGAAAGGCTGATAGATGCTTTTGTTGGTAAAAACTTGTCAAACAAAGGATCATACTTATCTTGCAGCACAGGAGCTTCTTGTCCTCACAGGCCACCATAGCCTCAACTATGAGAGGGGTGAGCAAGGGGGCATTTCAATCCTGAACCTGGCAGCTAGATATGGCTTAATATTTCCATATACTAGTGTGAGTGTTGATAGCTCTGAGCTATCTAGTCTCTGTTAACAGCACATCTGCTGCAGCATTTAATACACCTGGAGAGTCATTTGGTTGCAATTGGTCTAACATGTTCTAGCCCTAAAGTCAGTTCAGGACTAAATCCATGAAAATACAGCAAGAGATCAAAAGTCTGCAGGGCATGTGTCTCAAAAAGTCAGTAAAACTCAGAGATTTGAACTTGGACTTCATCCTTGAAATTTACACCACCACAATGCAACATACTGAAGCCGTAGAAACAAATGTCTCAGAGAGCAGCAGGTTAGTGTGATAGCACACAGTACGGAGGATCCTACAGGCTACTGCACCAATTTTATCAGTCCACTGTTTATTGATTATAGTAAATGATATTTGTGCATGCACATATAATATAGGTAAATGAAGGTGAAATTATGATTAGTCAAAAACAATCCTCCCTTATGCATCTGTTAAGATATTCATGTGGTCAGATATTTGAACCTCTACAGCCATTGTTCACAGATCTGCCACAAGCTGGTTGCAGTAGGCGGCTGCAGGTGGCTCTGACATGGATTACCAAAGTTGTGACATCTGTCCATGACATATATGAGGATGTGTGTGCATGTGTGTGAATACAGAGCATTTCTGAACTATCTTAACCGAAGTGACACTTAAAATGTTACAGATAAACCCTTAAAATGCGTGTTTGTGCATGTCTTTAGATTTGGAGCATTCTTGCATTGACAACCACTGAAGAAATTGGATGTTTAACAGTCTTGCGTGCACACAGCTCCTTAATTTTACACACTGTTTTTTTTCTCCCAGCTTCATTTTAGTCTCAGGTTAGTTTCATACATGAGAATTAAAATAAAAACATTTACCTCCACAACCTCCAATCCATGCCCCCTGCAGGAATAAACACTGACATGTTAATATTTTTGAGGTGATAACTGCACGGCAATCAGTTGATGCAAGGCAGGGCTAACAGTAACTAACACAATTAAGTCATTTCATAATGGTGTCAGCTGTTATTAAATGCCCTGTTAGTCCTTAATGTTCCCTTGCAGTGATATATATCCCTGCATTTAAAAGGTGAAATCAACATGCCATAAGGCCCCATTCAGCTCTTCTAAGGGCCCCAGTGAGACCCCAAGGGAAGCCGGATAAGATTCAAATGAATATAAAAGTCAAAAACCAGCATAAACTTACGCACAGTACTCCACAAAAGCGTCCAGGTTCATCCTCCTGCGTTTCTTATCGCTCAGACAGAAGCCCACTCTGCAGCCTGACATTGGGCTGTGAGTCTCGGGGCCAGCAGCAGCAGAGTGACGGCAGAGACAGTCAGAGAAGGGCCCCGGCTCTCCTCCATTCACCTCCCTCTGCTGTCTCTCCAGATCAGTGGTGTGGTCTGCGTGATACGCACTAGAAAAGGTCCCAGGTTTCCGTGTACCCTCTTAAAATGCGCAAGTATACGTAACAACTGGAGCTGTGGCGCAACACAAATATTTACAGAAAATAAACGTGTAATCTTTACCTGTAATAACGTCTTCACCACTGAGGAAATTTGAAGGACTTGTCACTCTTAACTTTTAGTCAAATAACAGACACATTTAATTAAGAACCGTTCCTGAGACCCTGGATAAAAGTTGGGCATCAGAGCGGCAACGACGTCAAGCCTCTGTAGTTGAAGGCCACGCTGTGCGCAGTACCAAAAGAAATTGCGCACACGTCAGCGCTAGTGGATGTGCTGGACGCTCGCTAAAGCGCGTTTCTACCTGGAGGAAACTGTAACTGTCTGCGCCACAGACCAAGTAAGTCTGTAAAAGGGACATTAAGAGCTGACAGCGCGCTTTTCTGTGTCCTTTACGCGCAAAGACGCACGGCTGAGCTCCCACTCGTGATGAATTGTGTGTTTTTGCTTATACGGTGAAATTGAGTTCTTTATTTGGTCAGAGTGCTTTTCGTTGTCTGCATATATTATAGCCTACTGCTGCTGCTGCTGCTTCTCCTCATCCTCAGCCTCCGCTCGGCTCCACGGCTGCAGCCTGAGACGTCACCAAGCTTCATTGTGCGTGCGCTCTCAATTACGTGCACAAACAGACACACATGTCTCAGTCAGTGTAATTGGAAATGACCAGATATTTATGGATACTTCCTTTACGCACGCAGTACACGAGCCCACCAAATAGAGCCACATGCGCAGCAAAACGAACAAAACAAAGACCACAGGCATCATTTTCTTTTATGTAAAACACAAACGGCGTTTTCCGTTTCTGTCTGATACTGTCGGTGTCGTGAGTTTTAGGTAATAGCCTAAATAAACTTATGCCGTTTTGAGTTTGGGGGTTCTCAGTATACCCACTACAATAACTTAGACTACACTGCCCCCGATGGTCTCTGACAGTCAGACCGTCTCTGACTGTCTACAGGTGACTACAAGTGGACAGAGACACACATGTAGGACCAATCTAACAGACAGAGTCACTTGACTTCCTTATTCCTGCTACCATCCAATAAAACTAAAGAAGGGGCAGGCCTGCACTCCGAATATCACCGAAAACAAGTGAAAGAGAAAGTAAAAATCTGTCAGGGAAGTTCGGCTATACCATTACACCGCACTTTATCCAACAGCACGGGCATGTTTCCTCATATTAGTTGATTAAATTTGAAAATTATCAGCAATTCAGGAAGAGAAAAAGACAAAAGGCGTCTGAAAGTTCACCTGAGGTCACTAGCGCAGTTAAAGATGTCGCGCGGGTCAAACGCAGGTTTCGACCGACACATCACCATCTTCTCTCCGGAGGGCCGCCTCTACCAAGTCGGTAAGAGACGCCGTTGGAGTCCGGGAGTGCTGATACAGGCCTAAAAAAGCTTCAGCCAACAGCCAGAACTACAAATACAGACGATACTTTGAATGACTTTGTTATGATTTTGTAGCTAAAGCTGTAAACCATACCGGTTATGTTGGTTGAATGCAGTTAGCATCGGCATGAGCATGAGCTCCTCTTTTAAACGCAGATTGACCCTCAGATCAATACATTTAACCACCAGTGTAAAGTCAATAGCAACTCTGTACATGATTTTTTTCTTTGTTTAAAGGTTAGACACCGTTTCTCATCCTCAATAACTTTACTGCAGTTATACACTTCAGCTCTTCAGACTCGTACGCTAAATTTGTGCAGCAAAAGCAGCAGGATGGCTGGTCAAAAACAGCCAAAAAGTAGCTGAAAAGCTGATGAAGCCATACCAATTCAGTGCCAACATTCAAGATGAGCTTCTAAAACTTCTGTCAGAACACACTCGGGGTCAAGCAGTTGTTCAACAGCTAATACTTGATAATACTTATAATTACAGAACTGTTTCTTGTTAATGTGCATTTAATTCATTCATTTTACCCTAAACATAAAATGTCTGAATACACATCTGCACTGCTGTAATGCTGGAAAACAAATTTTATGTTTCACCTCATTCTGTCTGTATCACATGTTCATTTTTTGCAGAGTATGCTTTCAAAGCTGTCACCCAGAGTGGGCTGACATCCGTTGGGGTCCGTGGGATTGACTGTGCCGTGGTGATCACACAAAAGAAAATACCTGTGGGTGAAATAAAGCAGAAACACACAGACTTTCACTGGGATGATAGTAATCCGAGTGCAAGCGGAGTATTGAAGCCAAACCAGAGTCTTGACTCCAGCTTTATGCTGACCTGACTGTCAGCTAAACGAACAGGATACTGTTATAAAGACGCAAACACTCACATTACCAAACCAAACACTGCTTATGCTGGTAAACTGTAACTATATCAGCTTTAAAGAGTGCAAAACAGAGGTCATCATGTTCTTTTCATTTACATCATCAGCTCTGAAAATATAATAGTACAACATATTAACTTGTTTGAAATCATAGGGGATGAACTGTGTGTGTTAATTCAGCATTAATCCAACATTTGGTCTTTCCAATCATCAGTATTAAAAAGAAGGTTCATCTCATAATCAGTGCTGTCTAACATCTGGGCCACTATGGTGTCTGTCAGTCTGTTACATATTACTAATACATAAGTATTAAATATATTGTATAGTATCATATACAGCAGTATCATACAGGGTTGTATTGTGTATCATAAGTCATCCTGTGATTCCCTACCTTTGTTATTTCCAGGTGTCCAAACAGGGATGAGATGGTCTCAGTAGCTTTAATTTTATTTTTGTGACAATTAAAATAAAAAAAGATGAGAAAAAAAGACAAGAACATCTGACTTTTATCTGAAAAACTCATTGTATTTATTGTTTTATTTCCCAAAATAATATAACACTCGACATTTACAGAGTTAAAAGTCTTAATTTGCACTTTGTATAGTTGCAGAGAAGTTTGTTTTCACAGTTACTTCATTTGTTTATTAACTTCAATATGACCCGGGCATCCTTTCTCTATCTGCAGGACAAGCTGCTGGACTCTTCCACTGTTACCAACATGTTCAAACTCACTCCTCGCATCGGCTGTGTGATGACCGGAAGTAACGGTATTTATCTACTGTGGTACTAATAAGGAGAGGTTTTAATACAGGTGTTTTTTTTTTTTGGGTGGGAGACTGAAGTTCTTCCTCTTGACTGTGATTACATTATGTTTAACTTTGATGTATTGCAGAAGAGGCTCAAGACTCACCTTGTAAACCAGGCTTTTTACTCATTTCTTTCTATATTTCTCTTATTGCAAATGTTCATTTTAATCAAAGTTCTTATTGCTTATTTTATGTCATTTTATTAATTATCTCTGTTCTTAGTCTTTTTTCTTAATTCCCGTTATAGGTTTTTACTTCTTTTACCCCTTTTTTATATGGTAAAGAGCTTTTACTTATCTGTTCATCTAATATTATTTTCTTGTTTTAGTCCATCAGGTTTTAGTCTTTCTTTTCATCATTTTATCTCTATTTTGTTATCTCCAGTGTTTCCCAGAGGTAGCTCTTTCCTCACGTAATGTCTCGGTGTCAGGCCATGTCTCTCTAGCAAAAGATCTTAAATACTCACACTGTGTGCAGTTGCTTGTGTGTATGTGTGGGTGAGTGAGGGTGGGTGTGCGCCTTTGTGTGTGCGTGTGGGTCCATGGGTGTGTGTGTGGGAGGGTTGGGTTTTATTGTCGTTATTGTTGTTTTTAGCCTCTGGGTGGCACTTTGAATTGCATTTTTTGTATGAAAAGTGCCACACAAACAAATTTGAATTTGAATTTGGACTTTAACGCTGCACTGTCCTTGCTCAAATCTCTGCAGCTGACAGTCGCTCTCAGGTTCATCGGGCTCGAGTGGAAGCAGGCGAATGGAAATATAAATTTGGTTATGACATCATGGCGGACGTGTTGTGTCGCAGGTTGGCGGATATCTCCCAGGTGTACACGCAAAACGCAGAAATGAGGCCTCTGGGCTGCTGTGAGTACGAGCTTTTGAACTCTGTCTCGTTGTTATGTCTTTCTACTCACTTTACATTAAAACAACTCACCCTTTCTTTCATAGTTGGGAAAACACTTTTTTAGTCCGCTAGGTGGTGCTCTTAGTCTATCTTTCTGCTTCACCTTCTCAGTTTGAACTAATGGAAATGAATAGAGGGAACATATCAAAAAAATCTACTTTCTAGTATTGATGCAGATATATTTAGGCAGCAGGGGGATCTTTACTCTACTTCTGACCCACAAACTGTGACTCAGTCCTATTTTATATTCTGTCTGTGTTTGAAACAAAATCTGACCAGAGCACTGCACAAATTTTACATTTAAACCACAAGAAACTGTGTGAAATGATCAAAAATGGCTTTAATGTTAATAATATGTTGAAATTGAAGTGTTATTAAAATGTCATTTTAAAGGCTTCAAAAATAAATTAATTGCAATTAAATGCGCAAAATTGAATACAATCTTGCAATGTTAGTTTTGTGAAGTTATTTTTTGTTTTTCCTCCTCTTATTTTCCAACCTCCAATGCTGCTTTTCAGACAAGTTTGCACATCTCTTTTTTCCTGTTATTTTCTGTTATAATTAAGATGTAGCACACATACACAGGTCCTAGCACAGTTGATCACTTTAACATTTAGGTTTTTATCTTATTCACTGTCATAACTATTTATTTGTTGTCATAGCTATTTATTTTGATGATACCTCTTGTGTATCCTGTTGTATCTGTTGCTGCTGTGACAATATAAATTTCCCCTTCGGGGGATCAATAAAGCTTTATTCTGTGTTATTCTATTCTGTAAATGTCCAGTTTTCAAGGTTACGTTTTCTTTCTTTTACGCTCCTTTAACTTCAGGTATGATGATGGTGGCCATAGACCCTCAGCAGGGTCCTGTCATGTATAAATGTGACCCTGCAGGATACTACTGCGGCTTCAGGGCCACAGCGGTTGGGGCCAAACAGACAGAGGCGAACACCTACCTGGAAAAGAAACTGAAGAAAAAGCCTGAACTGACTCAGGACAGGACAATACAGGTCAGACATGAGATTATTTATTTATCTTTGTGATTAATCCAAAATTATCTTTTTGATTTAACAGACTACATAACCCACTGGTCAATCAGAATAATAAAAAACTGTTTTCCCAAAATATACATTCATCACAAATATGCTCACTGAGATACAAGGGCTGAATATAAACGTAAGAAAAGAGAAAATAAACTGAACTCTTAACTCGGCATCCACATGTCTTTCTTTCTATAAACTTCTCTTAGATCATGAGAATCATCATTTATTCCTTCCTGTGGGTGACAAAGTAAAGATCATGAATTCCTGATATCACTCATCTCTCTGTCCATTTTGCAGCTGGCGATCACATGTCTGTCCTCTGTCCTGTCCCTCGACTTTAAGGCCACTGACCTGGAGGTCGGTGTGGTCACCAGAGAAAGTCCAAAGTTCAGGTAATTGTAGGAGACCTGCTTTTCAGTAACTTAAAGATCCTGTAGGGAGTTTTCAACCACTTACAAAACAGACTGATATTAACATAGGTGCCTTTTTATGACCCACAAAAGCAAACTAGACCATCAGCAAAAACATTCACATTTTCAATAATGTGATTTTTAAATGCTGTAACCACTGTGAGGGAGGTGAGTGACCAGTGATGCAATTTGAATCAAGAAAAACCTGTTTTTGTATCATATGTCATTATAACATTATAACAGAGCAGGAATACATAGTAAGTCAAGAAACTCGACTTTAACATGAAAAAGACACAATAGAAGGGGAATCACTTTGCCCACAGGGGGCGCCAAATCAATACAAACAGAGGGTTCCTCATGAGAGCTCTAAAACCAACATATTTTCTTATCTGTTAAATAATCTTGAGTTATATGGTGAATTACGACAAATTATTGATGTTATGTTATGGTTTAATTCAGACATATTTAAAAAATGAAACTATAATTTAAGTTTTATTTATTTGAGACGTAGCACACTGATATGCATACTGTCAATTCTTTCTTCCTCCATTCCTGTATTATTTTTAATTATTTTCACTGTTACACTCTCATCACCTCTTCTCCGTCTCTTCAGGACACTGTCAGAGGCAGAGATTGAAGCTCACCTGGTCGCCATAGCAGAGCGGGAGTAAAGGAGCCCTCTGAAACTTTCAGACCGTGATTTCAAGTATCAAAGTATTTTATTTGACTCTAGTTTGGCAGGTTTAACATCACAAAGGCAATAAAAGTCTTAAATCTTTTATACCTGTGTCCACACTTTTAACTGTATCTGGTAGCTCTGGTTAGCCTCTTTAAAACAATGGTCATAATAAAATCAAATGAATAGGAGACAATGTTTTTATCTAAAACGATGAATTTAAGTGATGAACTAACTTTCTATGCATATTTGACAAAGTAAATCAAAACATCCTCATAAAAACCTAAGTGTGTCACACAGAAAACTGAAGGTACCTGAGGACTTGGAGTAACTGTAGGAGTGAAACTACTCATAAGGGGAAGTTAAATTTAGACTGTCTGTGTCTGACCACTAGATGGCAGTGTTGTGTCTGACTCTGCCCCCCTTTCATAACAGATTTCTGTCTCTGTTTGTTCTTTACTATTTGAGGAAAACTATTTTGACTCTTGTACATACACACACTTCCGACTGTTCGGACGTTGCGTGTGTGTTTGTCAGACAGCCAATCCTGGCCTGATGTGTGTCTGTGTGTGCGTGTGTGTGAATGTCTGTGCATGTGTGTGTTGTGTCACTCCTGATTTTCCACTGACCCTCAGACCTGAGGAGACCGGTCTCTGTCTTTATCAATCACTGAATGCTGCCTGAGCGAATGAGATCAAGCCTATATTGACACGTAAACATGAACACACACAGGACAGCAGAGTCTGACGGCTTTTGCTTTATTTTGAATGTGATGATACATGTTGAAGAAAAAGGTGACACTTCAATATGACATTTGATGAAAGACATGAAAACATTTCTTGTATTCTTTCTTACATGCAAAACAGTGAGTGACGGATGGTTTGATTAATTGTTAAATTATCAAAGTCTTTCCTTGTTTTTCACTCACACTGTTTACATGGGATTCCCTTTTTGTAGAGCAAGGTGTAATTCTGTGGGTTTGGGGTTCAAGTTGCAGACAGGAAATGATGATCAAAAGTAAGAATGAGGTATAATAAATATAGGTTACTTGCCTGCAGACGTTTTCTTTTTTTAATGACTGATAAGAGGGACAGATAAAGAGAGGATCCTCCGTTTGTTTGCAGACACAATTAGGATTTGGACTGAGAGGCTTCTACTTGTGACTCACAGTCTGAGCAGTAAAAAGCTCTGTTAGTCCCTTTAAAGCTACAAGTGCAAGACGATCCTGAGTTACACTGATCGGCCTCTTAACTTAATTCTCCTGCATTCACTTCACCTGACAGGCTGGTGCCTTTCAAATGGGATTTTGAGTCTGTAGTAAGAGAGGACACATGCATGGATTATCCCAAGTGCAGATAATACAAAGACTGAATGAGCAGAAATCAGGAAGACTATTCTGTTCTTTCATGACTGCAAAGATACTGAAAAGATCGCACATTCTTACAAACATCATTATTAAAATGTTTAAAAGATTTTTATCAGTGTGAACTAAATGTAGTGCAAACAAACGTCCACTTTGCACGTGTTGCAAACTCTGCAGAAAGTATTTGAAAGAGCTGCATAGGAGCACAGTCTGCTATATATGATGTCGAAGTTTCTTAAACAGTCCAAGCTTTAAAGTTAGCATTGTAAACTAAAATAAAATAAAAGCTCATTATTGGGACATATAAGAAAACTTATTCACTGATACTGTCATCTTTGTTCGGCTGAGCCAGGGTGGTATCATTCAGGTTTAACTTTTTATTTGCTCATTTCAAGAAAAAAATCTGCTTCGAAAAGTACAAATTTTGGCATGTATGAAGCTCTCTGGCTTAGATTAATCCCAAGCCAACGCAATCAATGATAAATTATGTGTTTTGCTGCAGTTAAAGCCCAATAAAAAGCTCTTTACCATTATTGTCTGTTGATCAGCAGAGACTGCAAAGTGAAAGTTAATCCAAACTGCAAAATGCAAAAGCAGTTTCAGTGTATGTTGGAGCCATCTCTTCATCCCTGAGCCTGCTGCTGCATGTTCATGAAACCTGGAGAAACACAGAAGACAGAAACCTATGTAAGGACCAACAGGTTTACACTTATATGGGTGCAAAAAAAGAAGACATTCATCCATCCTAAAGTAAGGTTTGTTGCTTTAATCATGCAAAAACAGCCATCAGTCCACCAGGGATCAAACAGTAGTGGTGCTGCGTGTGAATAATAAAAGAAAATGTCTTAGAATAAAAAGTAAACCTTTGTGTGTTGATAAAATGCTCCAGTTTGCACAAAGAGAATTAATAAAGAGGCATTTGTAGCTTTTATGCTGAGTCATCTTTAAAAAAGTTCTATTAGTCAGATTAGGACACATCAGAAAAGTATCAAGACATAAAACTGTTTATATGAAATAAATTAATAGATGAAAAACTGATCAGCATCAAAGATGAACTTTTTTTTTATTTTCTGCAAGAGAAATGGATGGACGGTCCAACAGCTGAATTCTCCACCATGCTCACCAGCCAAAGGTTGTTGGTACAGACAACATGAAGCATAGATGACTCTACACAGACTCACTCATAACAATAGAGGAGGTCACTGAAAGACAAACCAAAAAAGAAGAGATAACTACTGTTCAGATGTTCAGTCTTTAAACAGCAGAAGTCAAGGGGTAGGGCCAGCTAAAGCGTCAAACCACCAAAAAGTAACATCATTGGCATTTATATAAAGTATCTTCTTAATAAACAGCAAATGTTAGCAATCATTGTGTAAACATATCTGGAAAAACAGATTTATTATTTTAGTTTGAGGGTAACTGGACATGTAAACGTGTTAGTCTGACAGAAATCACAACAAACCAAACTTCTAATAGTTTGACTAACAAGCCTGTATAATGCTGTTCAGGTTTGATTTTCTGTGCCATATATACGGCTCAATTGAACTGAAACTGGTCTAAGCGTTCTGTGTATGCCTCAGTGTCCGCATGCCGGGCCTTTAGTGGGAGATCACACAATTTAAATATGTTGCAGGTAACAGAATCCTGAAATGATGAAAAAAAGACAAAGATTTCCTAACAAACTGCAAAGAGGGATGAAAGAGACAATGTTTGCAATTACATGTACATACCACTAGCCTCTTGTTAACATGTTTTGCAGACTGTATTGATATGTAACACATTAAGCAGGAGACGCCCTGATAGCAACAAACTGGAAGGGGACATGTGACCACCTACCAAAGTGAAGGCAGACACGCTCCTGTCAATAATTTGATTTTTGCCCACTGCATGCAAACTAGAACAGTAACAGCAGGCAGTTAAACTGCCTATTTGAGCTTTAATGGTAGCTCAACTAACAAGTGTATGTAAACGTACTGAGTGTTCTTGCCATAGCTAATCAGTAGTTGTAGTCCTGTAGATAGTTACCCTACTAAGTCCCGAGTAAAAACTTAGGGACTGCTGTCACACTGGCAAATTTTGTACGTTTTGTAGTGCATAAAAAGTATGACAGAGTAACACACTTCACAATGTTTTTAATGCACTTAATGCTCCTCACACCTCTGGTCTTTATCTCTCCCTCCTCAACCTCATCCTTACCTCAATCTCAAACCTCAACTATCTCAATTATTCTGCACCTCCACCACCTCCATCTGTTCACCTCCTCCTAATCTAAACTCATCTGACTCCTTCTCCACCTCACCACACTCCCCTCCGTCACCCCCTCTCCTCCCTCCCCGATGTGAAACGCTGACCCTGTGCCTGGTGTCTCCTGGTACTGGGGCTGCCTGCCAAGCTGAACGGGCCCAGATACATCGGGTAGCCAGGCTGTGTGTGTGTGTGTGTGTGTGTGTGTGCGTGTGTGTGTGTGTGTGTGTGTGTGTGTGTGTGTGTGTTCGGTCACGGCGTGGGGATTATGTGTATGTGAGTGATTGAGGGTGACAGCGGCCCTAGCATTAGGGGCCCTGTGGCAGATTTCGTGGTCCTGTTTTAGACACACTAAGCTGGATTTACCAGCAGCAGTGTGTCAGCAGTGATGCAGCCTGCCTGGACCTCCTACAGAACACACACACACAAATACACACGAGTGCAAGCACACACTCAGACCCTGGTCACCTCTGACCTCACCTATCTACCTGCAGCCTGTCTGAATTATCCGAGCATCCCTCTATCTCTCTGCATCACTTAATAAAAAAGTTTTTTTCGGACTTTCACATGTGAGTTTTACTCAGAGACATTGCTGACTCAGTTACACCTGCAAAACGAACACCTGAGCCACTGCACTGAACACTATCTGTACTTAAAGCTCCTATAAGGAGATTTTAAGATCGATCAAACGTACTGAAATTCCTATTCATGCCTTTTTACAACATTTTAAAGCAAAACTGACCTTCAGTGCCAGTAGTAATGAATTTTATTTTGGTATTTTCAATGTTTGAAACTGAGAGGGTAAGTGTCAGCCAAGGAGCTGAAAATATTGCGCTGTCTGTACAATATCAAGACATGATGAGTAAAGACTGCTTTGTTCACGAGGAGGCGACAAAATTTGCACTTACTGAAAGTTCTTCACAGGAGCTTTAACTTGAGTTATAACAATTCTGCCAACTTCTTCTTCTTTTACTCCTCTACATTTCTTGAATAAATGTGCATATGGCTCTGATAAAATTCCCCTAATTCTTCCTCTCAGAAATTAGTGATGATTTAAAATTTTTCCCCTCATGAAAACAAACTTTAAATGAGACAGAGATTGAAAATTTGACCTGGTGGGGCGCTGGTTTAGCCTAGAGGTTAAATGTGCAGCCCATTTACAGAGTTTTACAGTCTTTGCCAAAGCAGTTTCAGGATTGACTCCCTGTATCTCCTCTGCTTCACTTTGTGCTCAAGTAATGACTTAAAAAAACAGGATGATGGTAATGCAACTTTCTGAATGCCATGTGGCGAAAGGCTGGCAAGCTTAAGAAATGTTTCTTTGTGATGTAAGAAACCTTGGCTGTCTGTATCTTTATTTGAAAGATTATTATGATTGAGCGCAAACTGGGGTCAAAAACTGAGGATGGTAGCAGTGCAACACTTTAGAGGCCAAGTGGGGTAAAAACCCCAGAAACCGGAGAGAGTCAGTTCGTAAATATGTGAGATTTTTATTGAAACACTGCCTTTCTTAATTTTGATTTTTTTTTTTTAAACTGAAAAATACCTCTGAATGAATTGATGCTTGGAGTTTAAAAAAACAACAACACTGGGTTGGTAGGCTTATAATGAGATGAGGTGGAATTCCGAATTTTGTGAAGATCCCGCAGACTTTATGACAGTTTTTTAAGGTATGAAATCTTTGAAGTCCTGGCTGTATCTGTACTTTATGTTTTTCAAACACTCCTAGCTGTTTATTTATGAAGATGAATACTTCAATAGAATAGAGACAGAGAAGTTAAATCATTATGGTGGAAGTAACAGCATTAGGGATGAAAAGTGGCGTACGAACCTTGCAAGTGAAATGATATCTCGGGCAGATCATTGTCTGCTGCTCAGATGGTGTGTCTGTGTAAAGACATTTCCTAAAGCTCAGTTATTGTATGACGGCTGCTGAAGGTGGATTTTGTTCCACTTCCTTTACTCTCTACGTGGACTGCGTTTCTGTGCTCAGTTAAACCCTCATGATTGTGCTCAGGCTACAAAGAAAAGTTAACTTGAGGTCTGCTTCCCCCAAACCCTCCGGCTTACATCAAAGGTACAAGAATTACAGTCTTTGGTTCCGGGAACTTTTCTTATCCGTTCTCCCAAAGGTTAGAATTGACCTGAAGAAAAGGGTGTTTGAGTCTGTAGCTCCTGTTATTCAAAACCAGTTCACAAAAGTAAAAAGTAGTGAGGAACTTTTGATTTTTATTTTTCCTATTAACAAAGATGCACAAATTGTTTCTTTTCTAGAGCCCAGTACATCCAAAGACAAAAAGTCTCACTTTGCTTTCTTTTAATATGTGTCAAATGTGTAAATTACTGTGAATATTCATTAGAAATGTAGAGAAAGACTCTTTCCTCAGCATACTGTTTATAATCTGGTTTGACACCTACCCTCTGCAGCAGGATTAAACACTAAAATCTACAATAAAGAGATCAACAGTCATGTTACTGAAGGTCTTGCTTGCTTTAGTAGGTCATAAATAGGCATCAGTGTCAATTTAAATCTGTTTTGTGAACAGGAAAAAACCCTCCTTATCGGAGCTTTAAGACACTTGCTGCACTTAATGCTTTAAAAGCTTTTTAAATGGCTTTTAGGCAGACAGCTCTTGTTAGATTCACAGTTTTACACAGAGACTTAGACCATTTTGGTCTCCTTTTTTATTTATTTTCTCTGTTTAATGTCTTCAGATTCAATAAAGCCATGCATCTTATATTATTTTTGCATGTATTGCTACTCACTGTTTGCCAGAAACATTAACTGCACTGATGCCACCTTGAATTTAATATCTTAACACAGGGTTTCAAGCTTCATTGAGTTAAAAATAAAATAAAAACACTTTCAATACCAAAGTCGATAGTCAAATTTTAAAGACAATTCTTACAGAAATGATTTCAACCCTGTGGCTTCAAGCTCATGTACAATTAGTGTAATGCACACAGGTGGGAATGTAAATTACCTGAGTCTCGCAGATCTAATGAAATGACTTGATTGCTGTATGTTTAATTAGAGTTGTGAGACTAATGACAAATTCAGCCAATATAACAAAAATGCTTTGATATAATCCTACGGCTATCTGAGGTTTAATTTACAACATACAGATTATGATGCAGGATTCTTTGGTTGTTCTGTACTTAGTTTTGATGTATATGTTAACAAGCTGGGTAGGTTTTTATATTAGTTTACAAAGCAAACACAAATCAAACCCTTCCTGCTTCTCTCTGATACGACTTCCTGATCGATAAACGAGTGATTGATGGACTACACGTGCAGCTAAGAATGTGTATGATCGGCCTGAAAAAAGTGCTCTTTATGATCTGAGTCCCTTCATAAGCCTCAACAGTTTTCAAATCACACTTTCTGCATCTGACTATTGTTCATTATAGCTCTTCTACAGAGAAATGCATGCTGGGTAAACTGCTGTATATGTGTGGTCACACAGAGGGTATGTGAGGCCACTGTGGCCCCTGTATGTCTGCACACACACTCACACACACACATATTGCAGTTTTCTTTGTGCGCTCTGAATGTTTATGCGAACACCTTTGTCCATTTGTGTGTGTTTGCGTGTGCTACTGTGTGTGTGAGTGTGAGTGTGAGTGTGTGTGCTTCCAGATCTCTGTTACAGCCTGTCCATTGTGAAGGCGAGTGTTGAGCAAGATCCTGACCCACCGGCGGGTACTAATCAGACGCATTCCTCAGGATTAAACGGCCAATTAACAATAAGAGAGCCATTGTAGCCCTGTCTCCCTGTGCGTCACAGTTAAAAGGTTTGTGTGTGTCGCAGTGCGCGCGTGTGTGGCAAGGGAATGTGTGTTTGTGTGCGCAAGGTGCTTTAACCATTCAAAAAGCTCTCTTTGTGACTTTTTTTTACCAGCTTGCTGCACTTGTTCGTTGCACTTCTCAGAATTTTGGTTAACATGCACGCCATAGCTTCATAAAAACTCTTTATTAGATATGTGCAATCTAATGTAAAGCAGAGTAAAAAGAGGTGCATTGTGGGTCCTGCATGCCAAATAGTGGCTGCAAGTCACAAGATTGTGTGTGTGTGTGTAACATGGTGTTCCTAATGATGCAAGTTAATCCAGGGTTTGTTGGGTGCACCTGGACTTTAAACACTAACACAGCACCACAAACAATATCATGATTAATATTTCCTGTTCTGTTCACTGGGGTTTATATCTCAGTGTTGTGCATGTTGTGTATCTTCAGCATGTCTGCACATAAATTGTGTTTTATGTGTGTGTTTGTGAGTGTGTTTTGGCGTGTGTGTCTGCAGATTGGGTATATGCATCAGTGTGGCACGTGTCGGAGTGTGGCAGAGGATTAGTGAGGCTCAGGGCCTGTTGCTCCACTTCCATGATTACTACTGCTGTCTACTGCCATATGGGGTGGGGTGGGGGTGCAGGTGGAGGATGGTGGCTGTGGGGGGTTTGCAAGCTACTGTACCACGCTAAACGCACTCACACACATGCACAGAGTTCTTCATAAGGCAGTGTAACCACGCATGAATGCACCTATGACCATTGTTTGACAAGCTGGAAATTGTGCATGTGTGTGTGTTTATGTATTTTTACATGTTGCATCTTCTCACTGCATTTGCTTCAGTGCTCCATGCTCACTAACATAACCTTTAAAAACCTAAAACATAAGTTTAAAACAAGTCAGTCAAATGTATGATCTTGATATCTGCTTTGGGCTCATTTTGCATTTCAGCAGCTTTTTGTACGCTGACTTGGGTCTGTTGTTCGTGATGTAAAATATTCTGAATTGCGCATTTTTATGTGTACCAGCCTAATAGAACTACAGATCAAACTTTGCCCATGCCATATTTAATAAAGCATGTTTCTTATAAGTTGATGAATATGCAATATTATTTTTAAAAATGAAAGAAAAATACATAAAATAAATGCATCTGTAAAATATCACACAATATTTCATAATTCATTAAAGCCTCTTGATGCCACTTTGACATAAAAATGACAAAAAATATGCACTTATTTCCTTAGATTTTATATTTACATTCTTCAGAATCATGTTATAAGAATAAGAAGTAAAAACCGATAAACAACCTCTTCATTAAACCCAAAACAGTGAAACTGAGGACCTGGTTGACTTTAAATCATTTCCAATAATGTTCAAAGTTAAAAAACAATGACAAACTAAATATATGGGTTTTAACAGAGAGAAATTAAAAACAACCTCGGAGGAGTAAATGTGTAAAGAAGCAGTCGTGGGAGCAAATAATGATCTACACTGAGTCTAGACTGTAACAGGCACCGAAGTAAATGGACAAGAAATACTTAATCTCACAGGGACTAACTTTGTAAAATAAGATAAAATATCAAAATAAAATCATTGAATCATTACACAAGATGAATGAATGATGAATGAAACTACAAAGAAAGTGGATTTAATACATACAGACTGATGAACAGAAAGCTAAACTGGGACTTTATGTACTCGTTTTATCCACCAGCTTGTGTTATTTAGTTCATTTTGCTGTTGCATCTTTATGAACATCTTTGTTATTTAATTCTTTTAATTTGAAAATCTTAGCCTGTGTTTAATAAAATCTACTTAAATCATTTAAAACAGATAAATGGGACATGGCTAAATAAGTCATTTACTTGACACTTTACAAACAGCACTTATGTTGTGGCTGAATCTCTATGGTTAAGATGTTGTAATAGCTTATTGTTGTGCTTGTTTAAACTGTGTTTTGTGTTTATCTTTCCTTTTTTTTTTTTTTTGGAACAACATTTTACAAAGGTTTAAGATGATACCCAACATTATGATGTGTTTCAGTAGAAGTGTTAGTCTTAGCATATAATAAAAGAAAGGTTCCACAGATACTGTACATTTCACACTATTTATTCTGTTTGTTTTCTACATGTCACCTTTCTTTGTTTTTGATGCTTATCACTTGCATTTGTGCTAGATTAACTAATTCACTTTTCTCATAAAGTATTGAAGCTTAAAATATGTATAAATATAAATACATACATTATGATGTAAATTAGGGCTGTAAACATATTAGATTTTCACTTTAAATTACCACAGTAATTATATTATAGCAATATTTGTGGAAAGGTTTAAAGAAAAGAACAAATCAATCACATTGAAGCGAGGTCAGACAAGTGATAGAGTATAAACTTCACTTATAAACATAATTAACTTCCTGTCATCATCTATAGTATAGATGACGACAGGAAGTTAGTATAGATTCTATACTAATGACTTTTATATTTATGATTTATCCACAACACATGTGACTAAAACGTCTGGAGAAGATATTGCTATATTAGGTTTAAAACTATTTTTTTTTTTTGATTGTTTGTTCCGTGCTCTTATTTTGATGGTTTAGTCAAAATAAAATTTATCTCCTGCATCATAAAACTGTTGTTTTATTATGAAATGCACTACTTCTGGAAGATCATGATCTTAGCATACACGTTTAAAGATCAGTAAGACAATTTAAATATTGAGGTGATTAGTCACCTGAAGGGCCACATGTTTTAGATATTTTGAGATTCACAATAAATCTTGAATGTCATGTTTTAAAAGTGCAGAATCATCTGTCAAGGGCTAAAACAGCTAGCTTACTAAGAGTCCGCTACCTCATCTTTGTCATGAAGCAGGCAGCATGAAGAACCATCAAAGTATCATTTTTTTGTTTGTTTTTTTGCCTAATATCAATTCCTAATTATTCTTTAAAATAGACCCTTATCATAACTACTGGTATATTACAGTTGGAGTGATGACCCTATTATACACAAGGAAACAGTTTAATGTAATTGGGCCAGTGATGAAACTTCCTCTATGAAAGTCAAAATCTTTGAAAATTTCAAGTTTGTTCGAAGGTTTCATGAAAAAAATTGGAAAAACATTGAATGTTATTATTATTGATTATTATTATTACATTGATATTATTATTGATTATTATTATATATTATTGTTATAATAAATGAGATTCAGACACATTCAAATGTTCAAATAAACTGTTCAAAATGGTGGAATAACAGAAGATGCAAATGCAGCTAAAATTGCTCTACTAATTTAATTTCAAGTGTATGAGTATGAGGGCATGAACAGGTGTTAACCTGCTAAACCCCAGACAGTCATCAAGGAGGGGCTAAATGATGACATACTACACACACACACACACACACACACACACACACACCACCTGCTGCCGTCTGCAGTGGATTAGTGGTCTGTCTACCCTCTAAAGACAGCAGGACATACACATAACCTCAGCAGGGGGTCTGCTGTCTGTGAAATTGATCAAGATGCCAGCCAGACGGCGTTCACGAATGAACTCCCGGTCAGACTGTTTCATTGGATAGAGACAAATAACCATTATTAAACCCCCCTTTGAAAATCACTGTGAAATTTATTTCAATAACTTAGAAACATGTCGGAAATTTACACGGTCATTAACCAGTCAGTTATTCTCCTGGGAGTCATAATTCCCTGTTCGGCTGCACGGTTTACCAGTTTGCCCACAATTTACCCCAAAATCACCACATATTAATATGTGGAGTCTACATTATTTTCAGGGGCATGTCTAAAAGACTAACCAGGTGTGGCATGTGCCCCTTGAACTGTGATTAGCCACCTTAAAATAATTTACATTTGATGGCAGTTTCCCTTAAGCAGAGGCAGGACACGTGAAAACCAACGTAACCGAATGGAAGTGTGTTTAAAGTTATTGTGTCCGTGTTACAGGTAAACAGGTTTATTTAGCCAGACTACAGATACAATGCCAACAGCCAGTGTAGGTATCATGTTCGGGCTGCCAGATCAACTCAGGGGCTGGCTCCTATTGATGACGTCACACTATAAGATTAGCTGGAAGTTGGTTTGGATGATGTAGAAGATTGTGGTTTGTCTGGACATTACAGAAACGATTTTTTGCCAGATTTGGTTTCATGGGATTGTAGTTCTTCGGAGAAAACATGGACAATTTTTACGAAGCAATCAATCACTACTTATCAAAGGGGACTTAAGACAGCCAGACTACCACCTCTTTGAGGTTGCAAAAGGAATTGTGGAACAAAAGCAAAACTATCTATTGATAGAGATCCTCTGTACATTTTTTTTTCTTTCTCCTTAAGAAAAGTTAACATATACAATTAAAGCCATCTAAAAAGTACAGTACAGCAAGATGTAATTCTCTGTATTATACATAGAGAAATTTTCAAGGTCAATTAATGAACAAATGGAAATAAAGAAAACCGCAAGGGGTCTTTAACCGAGCACATTTGACCTTTTAAATGGAGCACAATGTAGTTTGTCCGAGTGGACTTGCCGTAGTGTGACATCTTCAACAGGCGCTGGGCCCCGAGCTGATCTGGCAGCCCAAACTCATCTGGTACCTACATTGGTCCACCCCAAATATTTACATATATAGACTAATTTCTCTGCCTCTGCTGCACCAGGTGGCGATATTCCTCCTCTCAATTCATTTCTTGGGTCATCTCCTTGACTTATTATATCACGTAACAAAACAATCTACAAAAGTGTTTGCGAGAAGTAAACAGGTTGTATGTTAAATGCAGCAACGTACCTAACAATAGGACAGGAAACTACTGTTTTGTCTTTCTTCCTCTTTTGTCGAGGTTTTGTTTACTATCTGGCTTCCTCAATCACGTTTACGCTGTTCAGCTTACAGGCAGACAGGAGAATTGCTGAGCATGCTCAGAGTGTTTAGGCCGGTTGGAGTCTGATTGAATCGTATACATGACAGAAAATTGATTCACTGATGTTAGAGAAAGGTGACTCAGAGTAATTTTACACAAACTAGCATTTTACAAAGTCTAGACTCTGTCAGACTAATGAAATTAATTGACTGACAAAATGTAAACATACTGCTCCATTTTAAAAGTGGGGATGTGCTCCTGAGCTTTATGCATTTCAGTCTAAAAATAATAATCGAACAAATAGTAAGGGTTGGTGTGTATAACTAAAACCAGTGTGCTAGTACAGTACTAATGCATAAGCAATATTAAGCATTATATAATGACATTAACTGTGTGTGGTTACTTCTACTGATTTATGTCCCTATATAATCCAGGTTATATATATGCAGACTGTTTATAGTTTGCACTATTATGCAGTTCAGCATTATATAAGCAACTGCAGCCGGAGTTTATCTTTAGCCTGCACCCATGACAGACATCTGACAAGGTCCACTTAAGGGACACAACCACACATATGCAGCTGCACAAATATGCACCGACTTCAACATTCACCTGCCTGGACTCTGCGTATAACCTGAATACAGTGTTATTCAGCCTTTTGTGTGTCTGTGGATGACGAGCAGTGCTGTGCAGAGTGACACATGGCCCGGCCCGGACTCATGCACTCTAATCCTCACATCAGTTTAATGAGGAGTTAACACATACTGACCTCAATACACACACACACAGCACAAACACACATGCACAAAAGCACGAACTCTATTTTGAACCACGCAGCAAAATTGCATTTTAAGAATATAAAACTATTGCATTTTCTGATAAAAGCATGTCATAGTTTAAATGAATATAAAAGAAATTTGCAGCAGGGCCCTCTCAGACTGACGCCCCTCCCATACCCGCCCCCTCCCCTCCATCTGCCTCTCTCTCTCTCTCTCTCTCCCTCTCTTTTCCTTCTTTTTCTGCCCTGTTTTATCATCACCCTCTTCTACTCTTCCTCTTCCTTCCCTTCGGCCCACCCTGTCTCCAACTTTCCTCCCAGTTTCTTCCAGTAACATTTTTCCTCTCCCCCAGTTTCTCTCCACAAAGCAGCACACTCCTTCCTCCTGCTCCATCTCTCTTTCCTCTCTCTCTTTCCCGTGCACATACACTCCTATGGCCCTCACTCTCCGTCTTTAAGCCTCCCCACAACAGCCGTTTACCTTATCAATAGTGATCGATGGAGCCCCATAGCTGAAGGTTTCTGCTCCCTGTCTGTGTGCAGTGAGCGCTCGGTTCTCTCCAACCACCCTTCCTCTGTCAATCTGGCCACAAACCCCTCTTTCCTCCCTTTATCCCGAGGTAAGATACTTACTTTTCAGATAAAGCATATTATGATAAATCGGCTGAACTCAGTGCATGTGTGTGTGTGTGTATGTGTGAGTGTGTAACTGTCACACACACTCACACACATAAGCACACAGTGTGCACACACAGACATACAAAAATACAGTGTGTGAATCGAACAACATGATGTCAGAGGTATTTAACAGCTGGGAAGTGTTTGTGTGTTTGTATAATGAGTGTGTGTGTGTGTATTTTGGGATCTATTGGGAGGTGATGGCTTTAAACAAACCTAATACACAATATGAATAACACAATATGAGGGATAAAAAGTACTTTTTGCCAGATTAATGCATGCAAGCAAAAAAAAACCTAAACAAGCACAGAATTAAAATCAGATGCAAGCGACAAAAGCAGGTGCACCATGGGAAAGATTTGTTGTACTTCACTTGATTTTCTACAGAAAAAGAGCTGGTTTGCTCATAAAAAAAGGCCAACAGTCTCCTTTATCATGGGGATTGTACTGTTGCTATTCTGCATCAAACTTTAGATCCTTTTCTCCCAGCGTTGATCTCCTGGTTTTACTCTGGACAGGCAAATGACACAGATACGCTCTGATTAAATGGATGAGGAAGATTGTGTGTTTTTGCATTTTTTGTCCTGTATAAATGCCTCTTGGTTGGCTGAGGGACACATAAAGGCAGGTTTGTTAATGAAATGGGATGACAGAAATAGTGGAGCATATGGGCCAGTGTCCTGCGGCAGAGTGGGATGGAAGTTCAGGTCAACAAGGGGAATAAAAGAGTTTGGAGAAAATGAAAACTAAATGAAAATACAATAGCTATGTTTGCCTCCAGGGATGTGTGCGTGCTTGTTTCAAAATGCGATGTTTATGAAATGTTCTGTTTGTGTGTGTGTGTCTGTGTGTGTGTGAGTGAGTGTGTGTAGTCTAGATTAGATGCACTAAGCCTCTTATGTGCTGGTTGTCCTTAATTTGCGTCTACTCTGGGTCCTAGTGCGTCCGATCTACCAGCAGTCCTTCATCACAGTTTCCACACAAACAACACAAACATCACGTCAACAAAATTGAAACACAAAAGCTTGGGAATAAAGCATTAAAAGACTCAAAATATATTGGTGCATGCATGTGTAATTATTCACAAGTCAACAGCAGTAGGCTACAAACTGAATTATCTAAGGAGCAAAGACCTTATTAATAATTAAGAAATCAGACAACTAAATTTGTTTCTGTTTTTTTCTCAATGAGTACTCGTTCAGTTTATGCTGGTGATAAAACATTAAGAGCTTAATGATCTCTCTTACTCATTTATCTGTGCAAATTTCATTCATGTAGTCATAATTAACACTCAGTCATTTAGAGCTGATGCTCTCTTTTTTGAGTGACTGGTGTATCCCAACTTCTAAGACCTACTTTTGTTGTAATGTACACCCACCAACCAAGTTTTAAGACATTTATTTTCTTTAAAAATAATTTCAGATTAATTTTCTTTTCTTTTAGGTATTTTCAGCATATAAGGACTCTTATACAGAGACATATTTACAAAAATATGCAGGCTATCAAGATATAGTGGCATCAAGAAATATCACTGTGTAGATAGCCTAAATTTAAAAAAAAAAAAGTTTTTTGTAGGTTAACTATATTAGGCTACTAGCTTCTCTGCTGATTTTCTTGTTGCATAAATTTAACCTGCTGTTCCTTGTTGACAAAAAGCATGATAGACTATGTACTGAGTTTTAAAAAATGTCTTTTTTATAGTTTTGCTACAAAAGTCGGACGAAGAATTATAAATTTGTATTAAAGTTGTTCTAATACACTGGCTAAAACAAAGTAAACCAGTATTTTGTAGTCAGAGAGGTGGGAACGTAAAGAGCGGGAACGGGGAGGTGAGCGCGTGCACGATACTGTCACGCGCTTGGTCGCGCGCTCCGAAGTGTATCGAAGGTCTGCGGCTACTCCCGCGTTTTTTTTCCTGTGTCTCGAGACATTTCCATCGTCGTAGCTAGTTCGAGTGTTTAGTTTGCTCGCTGCAGGAGCTCGACGACACCACGAACAAACACAGAGACAGAGAAGGTGTGTGAGGAGTTCACTACAGACAGGTGGTATTTAAACGTCAACGACACACACTCACAGACACGCACAGAAATTCACATAGAGGCCTCAAATGGCTTCATGCACACTCACCTTAGCAGGTAAGGCCTCATCTGAAGTTTCACATACGCCGGTAAAGCGTCTCTGTCGCTCTCTGTGTGTCTTTATATCTCCGCTTTGGCTTTACACAGCTAGATAAACCCCTTATACAGTTTGGGCTGTAGCTACATGGGTCTGTGTGTGTGAGTGTGTGTGTGTGGATTTTAAACTATAAGAAATCCGATTCAATTAACAGGCGCAGAGAATCGGCTTTGGACGCTGTGGAATTGTCTCTCTACAGAGGATGGTACAGGCACGTCTGAAAATACACACTGAGCCTGACAAACAAAACTCTGGGCGAGATGAACCACAGAGGCCTCCGGCACAGTACTGCTGGTTAAAAAAACAACAACATTTGAAATCAAAACGTTTAGTCACTCGCTTTTTCAATGTTCCCTGTTTTCGATTAAGTTAAATCCTTTTTATTTTTGTCAATAAACCCTAAAAATACATTTTAATATTCGGTGAAAATAACCAAAAAACCTACCGTGACGTATAACGGTAAACACAAGACGGGACGACAATAACAAAGCAGCTCCATTAACATTTACATCAATCCATCTCTCTTTTACAATGTCATTCTGATTCAAGTTATAAAACATTTAAATCTTCACAAACTTTTCAGGTTTACTTTTTGTTAAAAAAAAGTGCAAAAACTGTTATACAAAAAGAGGAGTGCATCTTTTGGCCTCAGGAAAACACACATGCAACAAAGACTGTCACTTTAGTTACAAAATCACAAGGGTAGATACAATAAGCATGTGAGTTATTTTAAACAAAATATGTCAAAGAAATCTTAAATTATAGCTTGAAAAATGTCACATTTCCCAATTTGAAATATAACTTCATCTATTATTATTATTATTATTATTATTATTATTATTATTATTATAGGGTGAATGAATGGGTGAATGGTCCGAAGGGAGCATGTTGGGGATCAGAAGGGGATTTAAATGCAGAACAACGCGCTCTTTGTGCTGCTTTAATCTGCCCTGTACCCCCTTCTCCGCCCCTCTAAGGCGCTACCTTTGCCTCCACTCTCCAGCAAGGAGTAATTATTTTATAGGCCAATGTTAAAAAAACGGTTCATAATTATAAAAAAATTGAGAGTTTTTGGAAAAGACTCGAAAAGGAAACGTTCATTATCGATTATCGTTAATTATTGACTCCAGGACGCATATAGTTCGCGTGCAAATTCAAGATCATGTTTTAAAGTGCTTTAAAATCGACTCGTGGATACTGTAGTTTCGCAAATGTCCTTTTTTCCTAACCAAACTTCACTGAATTTTACAGTGGCCACACATCAACAGGTGTCAATATCAGTGGTGCTGCAAAGACCAAATATTTGTTACTCGGACTGTAATTTTCCCAAAATATTTGATGTCAAACACTTATTTTAACCTGCAAACGATCATCTTTGTAAGTTTGTAATTAAAACAGGCTCGAAATGGATGTTTAACAGTGTGCACGCGTGAGTTCACAGGAGCGCGCTTGAGAGAGAGAGAGAAAGAGGGAGAGAGAGAGGGAAAGAGAGGGAGGGCTCTGGGTGTCTACTTGAGTAAGAAGTTACTTCTAATTAGCCAGCCTCTTCTTGCTCGCCTCACTTGTCCACTCTGCAGATCCGGATCCTCTCCTCACAGGGACCAAGTACCAGCAGAGGCCCCTGCTCTTTTTCAGCATCCTTTACTCCGCAGACAGCAAAACTACCTTCTGCTTTTGGCACCATTTACCTGGCGACGTCTGTGCGCACCCAATTGCGCACAAACTTTTTTTTTTTAAAAGCAGCATCACAGCTCGGGTTTCGTTGAGTCAGCCTGTGTCTCTCTTTAATGTGGTATATGGATTTGTAGTCTCTGGTAGATTTTGGTTGTTATTGTGATCTGGATAGAAAGAGCAGAACAGGTGCGTAAATCGGCTGCGTTTTTTACGCGTCAGGTTGAAACAGGTGTACAGACGCGCGGTGTTTGGACAGGTGCCGGGGTCAGAAGAACTGAGTCAGAGCAGCAGCACAAAGATAGAAAAATAAAAGGCCAGGGGAAGAAAGTCAAAAACAACAACTAAGAGACAAACAACCCCGGGAGAACGAAAAACAGAGAGAGAGGGAGTGACTGAAAAAGAGAGAGAGAAAGGGAGGGAGAGAGAAAGAGAGAGAGAGAGACACCCCCCTGGAGACTAGCTAGGAGACCCGGCCCCCGGTCTGAGAGAAGGAGTGAGAGAGTGAGGGAGTGAGGGAGTGTTTTAAAGCCGGCAGGAGGCATGATGTCCTACATTAAGCAACCCCATTACGCCGTGAACGGGTTAACGCTGTCCGGCCCGGGCATGGATCTGCTCCACTCCGCCGCCGTTGGATACCCCAGTAAGTAAAGGCCTTTGACTTGAGACTATATGATTTTTTTTAGAATATATTCAAAACTTTCTTTTATTTACCTCGGCTAAAATAATATTTTGTAATTTAAAAGAATTTTGATTTTTAAAAAAGATGTCTAACTCTTGCGTATAATAGTGCGTAAAAATGGTCTTGACTTGTCAGTGTTGTAAAATGTGAGCGGCTGTGCTTCACAAGTATAAGCACATATCTCTGTTTTTTTTTTCAACATGTGTTCCTATGACCTAAAAGTTGTGCGGATTATAGAGTCAAAAACAATAAAATAGAGTGTGTGAAAGGAGACGCAGTCTGTTCACACACAGACTTAACACCAGGACAGACTCCAAGCTGTTCCCCTATCATCTAACCTATTTAGAGAAAGATGCTCATTGTCTTTGATTTTGAGTCGTCCTCTTCTTTTTTTCATAAACAAACACTCCTTATATTGTTCAGTGTGGATTCGTGCTCTGGTGTACATCTGTCAGCGTAACGTGTAGATATTGAATTATAGGATGCTACAGTTTGGCACCGATGACAGGAGGCGTGTTACCAAGCTCGGCCTTCCAGCAGCAGAGTTTGAACAAAGAACACAAGATATCAAACAAATAACGAGGATATTCGTTCACTTATTTAGTAGATTTCGTTTCACCTTTGATTAGTAAAAAAGACAGGACCACTTTTATCTTGAATAAGATAAATTTAAAGCCAAAAAGATTTTTTTTTTCGATCATGGCATGTTTTACAAGTTGCGTAATGACACATGGTGCCAGTGAAAGTTAAAGATGAGTTCAAAATAAATTTCTTCAGTGTTAAGTATGATACATTTCTGCAGTTTATGACATGTATAACCAGGTTAGAATTTCTCGAGATTATCTAAGAAAGCAGGAGAAGGAAATTAAACCATTTTTGCTCCTTGTCTCTATGAGCAAATGTCGATTTTTTTATGGATTTCTCTTCAAAATCTCCGATTGTTTTAATTAAATATTAAAGCTCCAAACGAAAAGACCAATTTGTAAACTGTTGAAATCTCGGGATGTTTAGAGTTAATGTTATACGTGTGAGACAGAAATGAAACAAAGGTTTCTTTCAGAAACGACATTTTGACGCACTCTATGTGTTAAATTTTAACACTGGTTAAATTAAATACTGGTAGGCTTACAATAAAAATGTGATTGTTCCTACAGGTACCCCGCGTAAACAGCGCCGGGAGCGCACCACCTTTACACGCGCACAGCTGGACATCCTCGAGGCGCTGTTTGCCAAAACCCGTTATCCAGATATCTTCATGAGGGAGGAAGTGGCCCTGAAGATCAACCTACCGGAGTCTAGAGTGCAGGTAACAACAAACTCACATATTTTCTTTTTTGTTTATTTCAATGAAAAATTTTATTAGAATACTTTGACAGCAGTGTGTAAATGTTGCTGCATTGACAGAGAAGTGGCAGCCTCTGTGTGTATTAATTAAATAGAGTATCAAAGCATCTTATCTCATTTTAAATCATTTACAGCCTCAGTCTTCTTTAAAATGACCTTATTTAATTGAAACACTGATCTGATGATTCACCGCTCTCTCTGATGTCCCCCAGGTCTGGTTTAAGAACCGTCGTGCAAAGTGCCGCCAGCAGCAGCAGCAGAGCACAGGCCAGTCCAAACCACGGCCCCCTAAAAAGAAGGCGTCCCCTGCTCGTGAGGCCAACACTGAGGCCAGTGCCAACCCCACCAACGGACCCTACAGTCCTCCACCCCCACCTCCAGGCACCGCCATCACCCCCAGTTCCAGCTCAGCCAGCGCCACGGTGTCCATCTGGAGCCCGGCCTCCATCTCCCCTCTGCCAGACCCCTTGTCTGCCTCCACCACCCCCTGCATGCAGCGCACTACCACCTACCCCATGACCTACACCCAGGCCCCAGCCTACAGCCAGAGCTACGCAGGCTCGTCCTCCTACTTCACCGGCCTGGACTGTAGCTCCTACCTGTCCCCCATGCACCCGCAGCTGTCCGGCACAGGAGGGGCCCTCAGCCCCATCACTGCCTCCTCAATGGGTGGGCCCCTCAGCCAGTCCCCTGCCTCGCTCTCCTCCCAGGGCTACACAGCCGCCTCTCTGGGCTTCGGAGCTGTCGACTGTCTGGACTACAAGGACCAAGCTGCCTGGAAGCTCAATTTCAATGCTACTGACTGTCTGGACTACAAAGACCAGAACTCCTGGAAGTTCCAGGTCTTGTAAATACTTAAGAGAGGCAGGGTGGGAGGTGGGGGGGACAGGGGAAGGAGTGAGAAATCAAACAGAATCTAAGTTCATAAACCATGATTGTTTTTTGGTGTGTGTTAGAGGAAGGAAGAGACTCTGGGACACAGAAAGAAACCAATCAGATGATATCAAGTTTTCACTTTTAGCTGTTTCACAGAGTAAGAGTGGACGAGAGCTGATCTGTTGATGCGTGGCTTGATCAAAACAAAGATTACTGTAGTATTTCTAATATGAGCAACATAAAAATCAGCTAAGGAATCACAGACCTGCACAGTGAAAGCACACAATATTTCAGCTTCTGAACCTCAAAAACCCAGCTTTGATTCTCCAGCTCAGTCGATTAGAAATACAAATTACTGTGATTTAAATACAGTTTGATTTATTGATGAGTCCTGGGAGTCAGCATGTGTGGACGGCCTGGCTCATGCTGACTGTCTGTTCAGTAGACTTGGTTTCACAGATTATATTGTGTCTCTGATTAATTTGATCTCAAAGCTCCTGTGAGGAGTTTTTGGATGTTTATAAAATAGACTGAAATTATACTGATGCCTGTATATGGCAAACAAAAGCACACGAGACCATCAGCAACAAGACGGGTGGTTTTGATATTGTTGTTTTAAAGGACAACAGAAGTAAAGGCTGCTTTGTCCACAGGGGGCGCCAAAATCGACCCAAACTGAGGTTCCTCACAGGAGCTTTAATCAGAGAGGGACTGATCTGGTAAAGCCAAAGCACAACAGTTCAGTGACTGAAAAGTTTCCTGCATAGACAGCCTTGAAGTCAAAGAGCCAACGCTCATGTTTCTTCTTCCTTCTAGACTTTGTCTTGTTTTTTTTTTTGTTTGTGAAGTATTTCTTTTATAAAGCTGCTCTTAATCAGTGAGCTGACTCATAAGTCTTTGAGCCAAACATCTCCACCAACCCAAACTGACATCTTTACAGGGTGTGTTTACAGGACGGCTACTTCTTTTGTACATTGTGAGAATGTTGAGCAGACTGAAGCTGATGACTCCCTGTAGCCTTGTATGACACAGCTCCTCTGCAGCCTGCGTGCAATGCAGGTGGAGGAGGTAGAGTTGGTCACTGAGGTGACTGCAGTACAAACCTGTTGCCTTTGAGCATGGTTGAAATCATTAGCAGAGCGGCTCCTACATTGTCGGTTTAATAGGATCACTTTCTCACAAGGGCAACAATGGTCGCTTTGTGGCCGTTGGCAGCCAAGAACTTGCTCCCCCTGCTCCATCTCAGTGTTTGAACGAGGGGAGCAGAGCGCTGAGGGAGTGATTTGTAGACTTTATCATGTTTGCTTCGGTGAGGTGTTTGCAGGAGAGAAGACAGCACCAGAGAAAGGGAAGGGACTGGGCCGCCCTGCAGCCCCCCTTTGCACAGAGAGTTCGGTGCCTCTCTCAGCTTCGACCTGTAAAGATGTGATGGTTTCCACTTTCTGTGTTTGATGTATCTGTTAATTTTTTTGTATTAGATTTAAAAAAATATTATGTTTAAAAAAATTGTGGATTCATTGAAGTAAAATTGTGTTCATTTGTTTTGAAGTTGATATCAGTATTATCATTAATATTATGTCTCCAGCTGACATGGACGTTGCTAATAACTTTTTTGGCGTCTCTTTTTGTAAATATAAAAACTTGAAAATGCAATCATGTCTGGTAGCAGCAATGAGTTGTTACACAGGCGCTCCACCTTCCTACACAATCTCTCTTTCTTAATTTCTAGAAAACTGCCAACTTTTTATTTTTTTCTGTTTGTATTTTTCTGGTTTCTGCTTCTTCTTCTTTTTTTTTCAAACTCAGGGGTTTATCCAATAAACGTAGCAGTAATAGGATGTAATGCTGTTTATGCTGACTGTACTTTTATCTTTTGCATTACTTTAATCTTCTCTTCTTATTTTTCTGACATGAATTATTTTGTATATTTCATTTGTCTGTGTCCAACCAGTCTCACCACTACCATGCTAGATAGCTGCAATGTTTCTGAGACATTAAACCACTTCATTCAAACTCTGGGGTCACTTTGTGTTTTTTTTATTTAATCACTGGATTGAATATTTGCTGTGATTGTTTAAGAGCTACACCTGTTTTATCCCTCCACCCTTTGGGACCATGTTCGTAGAAAAGGGGGCAATGGGAATCAGTTTCTGGGAGCATTTCAATAATCCAAATAAGAGGTTGAGTGGCCGTGAGGCAGAGATGAGAGGGAGCAGGCAGAGAGCTCCAAAACCAGATTAGAACTAACAATAATACTCAGTCCCAATGCTCCAGCCAGCTCCAAACCCAAGTACCAGAGATTATTTTGGATATTTTGGCGAATGTTACAGAGTGCTGCTGCCACTGGGAAGCAATGCTCAGAAACAACACAGGCAGCTCAGGGTCAGGGTAAGTGCACTGGATGAAAGGTTTTCTGCATATGAGATCCTTTTTCAGTAGCAGGAACTTTCCCTGGGGACTAGAAACTTTATAAGTCCCTGCTCAAAAGGTCCAGATGAGCCTAAGTCATGTTTCTCCGAGTCCAAGTCAGGTCTGTCAAAGTACTTACTAAGGACTCTGTTCTTTGAAAAAGAATATTACATATTTCACATAATCTCAAATCTATATGTTACCTCTAAATAAATGACACTAAAAACTGATTTCAGTGAGCTAAAAAGTAACACAACACAGAGGCAAGTCTGGGTCAAGACTGAAGTCATTTTAGTGTGCAACTGAAGTGTGACGAGCTCAAGTCTTGATCTGAAACCCCCATCTCTGGGTCTAGGAGCTCTGGGTGAGACCTGAAGACCATCTCACTACCATTAAAATGTTGGACTTCAAGAATATACATTAGCAAAGTTTCATATTGCAGGTTAATTTGTGTTAAAGTAATCCCCAGATGGGACTCTGGGGGGGGGGGGGGGGGGCTCTGAATGGCTCGTTCACAACGTCACGCGGGAATTCAATGAGATCAGAGTAAGATTTGCTCAAATCCTGACATCACCAGACAGTGAATCTCCTTACATGGACAAATTTGCCATCTTATACAAAGAATCACACCGTTTTTACATGGCAACAGTGAAGGAGGCTTCCAGAAAGCTAGGTTCTGGAATGCTGTTGGTGGTGGTGGTGGTGGTGGTGGGGTCTTAAAGGGGCAGAGGCTCAAATGAGGTTTTTCAAAGAAAGCATCCTGAAGTATGTGAAAAAATGTAAATTAGAAGCTATCAAAGGGATGACATAAAGCCCAAACATGAGCATAATACCCCTTGTTATTGAATTTCCCTTTGGGGATCAACAAAGTTCTTCTTACCTTATCCTTAAAAAGGACTATGATTCACATGTAAAATTCTGGTAGCTGTACTAACACCCACAGACACAGAAAGGAAGAAAGATCTTACCAAGTTATTTCCCATTCAATCTGAAGTTATCTGATCAGATAGGTTTACATTGGCCTTAAATGTTGACTTCACTGGTAAGTACATACGTCTCAAGTCTCAGTTGGTGCCTGATTTACACATTGACTGCAACAGATGAGCAGAGAGATGCAGAAAGAGGCAAGAAAGGGAGGCTGCACAAGAGAAAATATTTCTGCTATGTGCTTCTGTGCAGTTTTCTTTCCTGTTTTAGTCCACTGCAGTATGTGTTGGTGTGAATGGTGATGGATGATGAAGGCTTGAAAATATTGTCATCTTCCAAACCAGGGCTCTGCAGAAAGTTTGGCACCCACTGGTGTGACATTTTTTTGCACGCAGCCACATTTTTCAAAGTCCTGATGCTTGATGTGACCACACAATTTCATCCAATCGCACAGATTTTAAACCCCGGTAACTGTAACACTGCACTATGACTGACCAGTGTTGTTTCTTGGCTGGCTTCAGCAACTTTGTAAGGAAATTTGCCCAGTAACAGTGAGGCTGTACCTTCTGACTGGGATTTAGCCTGAGAACAGAGCTGGGTTCAGCCTCACTGTGACACAGCATAGCCCCAACCATGCAGCCCCAAAGCTCATTAGAAAGTGCAGTTGACTACACTCACGAACCATTTATACCACACTATAATGGTTTGCTTAATGGCTGAGTTTGGAGGGTGTTTTGATGTTTATTTCAATTTAAAAAGTTGCAAATCCAAATGATGCAAAAGCAGATATCTTAATGCAAAGGCAGACAGACTCCTGCACTCTGCAGTCAGTGTGTCCCTGTAATCCTCCTCCTGCAGCAGCAGCAGCAGTAGCATATGGAGCATGAAGCAGAGACACAGACGCAGATACACTCAGGACTTAGAAATATGATTCATTTCTTTCCTCACTCTAATCCCTCAGTAACAAGCTGGTGGCCGGCCTGCTCTGAGGCACACTGTAATCATGCCACAGGCTGCTGCCAGAGCTGACCAGCCCCCTCATCAACCCCCACACCCTCCCCTTCCACCCCTCCCTCCCACCCTCCTGGCAGCCAGCAGTCCATTTTCCTTTTAATCGATTCCTAATCCCGAGGCCGCCAAGCATACACGCGCTTAGCATGCGCCCCAACACTCACACACACACGCAGATATGTTCACAATCATGCATCTATCAACACACACACACACACACACACGAAAACGTCAAGCCAGGATGGAGAGAAAAATGCAGTATGTGTTTTTTTCTGTGCTGGTGAAACAAAAGGGAAAAGAAATCCATCTCTGAACAGAAATGAAGTTCTTTCTGAGCTGCTGTGGAAACATTTTGTGCTGCTGTGTTGGAGCAAAACAAAGTCAGAGCAGGTTAGACAGCAAGCAGTGAAAAACGCTTGTTATAAGCTGTTTGTTTGGGCTGCAATCAGGAAGCAGATCGTGTTTTCATTACAACTTAATTCAGTGTCCTGAGATTCTTTCTCAATCTGTGTGAGTGCACGTGACCAGACAACCCTTTGAATCACTTGTTTGGTTTTATTTGGGTTCAAAGTGTGACAGTTGGATTTTTTGGTCAGATGTTCTGCATTTTTTCTCTTTATTTGGTTCTTTATAAATGTTCAGCACAAGAGGACTCTGCTAGTGCTTTCTCAGATGAAGTATGAAAGAGTAAGAAGTCATGTTTATGTTGGGAATATTAACCCATGGATGGAGAGCAACATCAGTCAGTACAACTGAGCTGCACTGGTGTCCCAGTGGGTCATAACACTCTGCATCATGACAATGAGGGAGCATGAGAGGTACAGCTTGTTAACACACACACACACACACACACACACACACACACACACACACACACACACACACACACACACACACACACACACACACACACACTCTGCACTGTTCCACCCTGCCAGCTCTGAAGGCACTTTTTGGAGGCCGTGTCAAACATCTGATACATAACTTTCAGGTGAAATGAGCTGATGAACTAAACTGGACTTAACTAGCATATAAGTATCAAGCTAAAGTGTTTTTCTTTTTTACAGTGATACAAGTGAGCCAGAACTACATTTTCTATTTGATCAATTTGAGACATCACCAATTGGGGACTCTACCTATGAAGGCATAATGACTGCTGTGGATTTTTTTTCCCCTGTCCCAACATTCTTGGACCCAAATGGGGTTCAAAAACATGCAGCAGTATTTCATAATATGACTTGTCTGCATGGCAACAATGGAGGAGGCTCCCAAAATGCTGAGGGGGCTTACAGAGATAGTTGCTGAAATGAAGACTTTCAGTTTATAGAGACACCAATCTGAGATACACAAAGCATTTTTGAAGTTATCACTCATATTAAGCAAAGACGGAGCGATCAGATGGTCAGTGTGAAACCTTGAAATCAGCAGAGTAGCTCCTCTTTGAACTTTTCACTTATTGAGCCCATAGTATGATGTAATTATATGCATAAGTCAGTGAAAAAGATTTGTTTAAGTGCAGTAATGCTGCTAAGTCACGTCTTGCTGGAATGTAAGTAGGTGTGAGTGATCTGCAGCTGGTGGTAGTAACAGGATCAGTATTACAGTATGAATGGATCAACCAGCCTCTGTCAACCTCAGCATACACTTCTGCTAAGGGCTTTACCGCAGATTACAACTTAACACCTAGTTAATATCACTAATAGTAAAAGTCAGAGTTTAGAGCCACAGATTAATCATATGTCTGACTGAAACACTGGATTATGGGAGTGTTTGGATTTGGGTAATAGAAAATCAAACACAAATGTGATCAGGGACTCAGAGGAGAGCTAAAGGTTGTTAATATCTGTTTGAACACATTTCTAATCTTTTTAACTTTTTCTCTGCTGGATGTTGCTCTTATTTTTTTAAGTGTTCAGGAACTTTCTGCAAAACAGTTTTATCAGAAAAACTCTGCTTCAATTTCAAACTTTGCACATATGAGCAAAAATGCATCTATCTCTTCAGTTGGAAGACTCTGTAGTGTTAAATGACACTCATTACAACCACTGTGATCCAATTTTGCAACCAGTGCTCCATCATTCTGTCTTTGCTGAATTTTTGGACTCTACATCTTTCTTTCCCAGCATCCTCTAGTCCTACCCTCACTCCCCACGTTCCCTCCTTCCCTTACGTGCCCCCTCTTCCTTGCCACTTCTCCTAGTGTGCCCCCTTGTCCCCTCTGCTCCACCTCTCCTTCCAGTTTGTTATTCTTGCTGATCTAATTTAGAGAATGTCCCAAATCCTCTTAGTGTCCTGCTCCCTCAGCGCAACACTAAGTGAATTAGTCAGGATTACTGTCTCCCTCTTCCTCCTCATTCACCTCCTCTTCCTCCTTCTCCTCTTCATCTCTTTGCTGTCCATCTCTCCATCATCTCCCACTGTCTCTCTGCCTGTAAGTCCATCTATCTGTGGACATTTCTCCCTCCGTCTGCAGGATTAAAGCTGTCTCTCTCTCCAGATGACAAATTGGTCACGATGTTCCCTCAGCGACAGATGCTCTCACAAGCCCAGTGCATCATGGGACATAGAGTATCGTTAATTAAACTTTGACCTCTTGCAAATAAAAATAGAAAAAGTCTGACATAACACTGCAGGAAGTGCACCAAACATCCGCATGTACGGCTACACAGGCAGATGAAACCAGTAGACTGCTTCACTGCTACAATCCACAGCCACTCCAGCTCTTTGTTTTGATTTTTTTGTCTTTATTATCAACAAAATTTACACAAAATGGAAAATTAAGATAAAGTCTGCTCAGTGAGAGACTTCCTCTTTGTGTCTTGTAATTTGCAGCAGCCTGGAGGCACCCTGAGTCCAGTTTAGCAATCCAGGTACTCTCATGCCAGTGTGATATAGTTTAATCCCTCGTCTGGCTCTTGCAAGTGTTCCCTGAACTCTGCCATGCCGGAACAGGTCACTTTAGGATCCTCAGTGTTTTCCAGGACAAAAAAAACCCTGCTGTAATGTGATTTGGTTACATTAGATTATTTTCTTTATCACCAAGGACTCACACACTCACACAATACCTCAATACAAACTTTGAACACTTTACCTTCAAGACTTTGGAAGAAGTAAAATGACTTGTCCGTGAATCTACTCCAGTACAAGTGAGAAGTACTTTGTATGAAATTTACTAAGAGCTTTCATGCAGATCCATGCTTTAATACATGCATTTGATGTTCATATCATACCACAGCAAAGTTACATAACACAAGATACATGGCTCATGGTGTAATCACCAACTTCTCTGAATGGCAGCTGGAAAGTCCATTTCATAGCTCATCTTTTTCCTCATCTCTGCTTTTTGTCGCTTCAGTCTGTTTATTTCCCTTTTAAATGGAGTCACATTTGTAAGGATCATGCATCTGTGAGATGTGCAGCAGAGTCGAACTTGTGGGTGGTTGCGCTCATGAAAACGCTGCCAAATCTTCTCTGCTTATGCCAAACATCATCACGGCTCTTGTTTTGAGCCTGTGGGTCCCCCAGGTGCTGACAGTGGTCACTGTAGCAGGTTGACGGGGCCCTAGTACCATTTCCAAATTTAAGGCCAAGTTACAAGGCTGCAAAGAAGACAGCAACCCAAAGAGAACTGTTTCCTCATCCAGTCAGCACTTAGGAACCATAGGCTGTCTTCTACAGCGTTGCAGAACAATACAGCCAAAAGCTTTGCCCAGACAACAGACTACACTCAGCCACCTCTGTTCTCGCAGGGCTGCCAGGAGGCCTGCCATGACTGTTCCTCACTGCCAGGCCCATTTGTGCACCGGAACCTGAACATAAAGAAGAACATTGTGTCAAGTGATGAGTCCAGATTCTGCCTAAAGCAGCTGGACTGGAGGGCCAAAGTGTGAAGAAGACAGAGAGAATGCCACACTGATTGCTGAACTGACTAACATCGTTTGGTGGGGGAAGTGTGATGGTGTGGTCTTCTCTATCTCCCTCACTACAAAAACGAGGCATGTCATCATTGAAGTTAATCTCAATGCAGGGAGATATGGAGATATGCAGCCAGCGTCAAGTTTCTCAGTCTCAGTCTGAGACCGAACTCCATCTTCAAGGATGACAATGCCCCCCAAACACTCACACACACACACAGAGTGGGTTTATCAGACACTACCTCCAGAATTCGAGTGTCCTGCCAAAAGTGTCCTGTTGAAGACTTGTGGGATCAGCTTGAGCATGCTGTTTGTGCAGGAGAGACAAATTTAACCACATTGGATGACAACAAACGCAGAAAATTTGGCAACTTTCTTCATGGGTGTAGCCCAGTTATTCTGCTGTTTTTCCTCAGGGTTGTCCTAATAGAGGTCAGTACGGTATAAAAACTCAGTAGAAGAGTATTCTGCTGTTATTTCCCCTTCTCTGAAAAAAAACAAAACAAAACTCAGTCTGTTAGCTCCTGCAGTAGCTTTTAAACTTTACCCCATTGCTTTACTTTGTTTAAAGTGAATCAGATAAAACAATCTGACATGTTTTATAACTGTTTATCTCCTTCAGACAGATTTAAACCTTCACAGAGCTCCACTAAATGCTCTCGACCTTTTCATAGTTTGATCCCCTTTTAGTGTAAACCCTATGCATGTCTTCATCCCTCACTCTGCCTATTTCTATTCCTCTTTCTTTGTCTCTTTTTCTTTCTCCTGCTCTCTTCATCTGCAGGCCATCTGAGCACCCCTCCTCCTCCTCCTCCTCTACTCCCTTACTTTCAGTAATTCCAGTGTTGCCCCTCTCTCTCGCTCGCTCTTGTAGCTCGCCCTAATCCAGTTCTGACCTCAATCCCATGATGTAACGGATCATGTGATGTAGGGAGAGAAAGAGCGAGAGAGAGAAAGAGAGAGAGAGAGAGAGAGAGAGAGAGAGAGAGAAGAACAGGGGACATGAAGTGGGGAAACATGGTCTAATCCCCGATGCTGGAGCCAAGGACCAATCACACGCTGATGGAGGGGGGGTCAGGGGGTGCCTCCATTAAGTTACAAAATATTAGTCAGACACACACTGATGCTCTGCAAACACACACACGCACACACACACACACACACACACACACACACACACACACACACACACACACACACACACACACACACACACACACACACACACACACACACACACACACACACACACACACACGCACATCCTCTCTGTAAACAACAAGTCAACATGTTTGTCTCATCTGTGTGACTCAGTGCTTATTTACAAGCAGGTTGGTTTTTTTCACGCTGACACCAACAAGCACATCAGCCAGTTTGTTTATGACCCACACATGAAGACAGAAATATGACAACATTTGATAACATACATTTCTTATGATTAATTCAAGCTCAATTCACTAAATGAGTCCAGAAAAAAATTATTTATCAAGACCTTAATCACCTGCAATAATTAAAGAATTAATCTGCCAACAGAATAAGACAATATTGTGTATGTAGAGTTCTTAAAAATAAGGAATTCTCTTATTTCAGGAAAATTAAAAAGAACATATCCTTTTTTCTTGATTTTTGTTTCTCATCATAAGCAATCGAGTTCATGGTCTTATAATGTATTATTTCAAAATTAGCCATTTTCTGGACTTGTCAAGTCAATTTGTCACAAATTGAGCCAACAATACTCCCTTTAAAAATGAAATAAGATAAAAAGACCACCAAAATCTGATTTTCACAGCATATATTTCAAATTTTATCCACAGATGCCTTTTAAAACACAAGTTACATGGATGATTGAATTTCAGTAGCAGAAATAGATAAAGATCCTCTTCAACTGTAAACATGAGTAAATGATTTGAATGAATGAAACGTTTAAGGCCCCCCAGGGAAGATTTGTTTTACATCCGGAGCTTAAAAGAACAAACATGACAAAGATACTGGCAGCTATTCAGGAAAACACACACTGACGTTCAATAAAATCATTAAAAGTTCATTGCTAGAACACTCCATGGTAACTGACATAATGCTTCTACATCTCTTTGTCTCTCATTAAAGTGGGTATTTTCTGGCAAGTATATAAGCAGCAGATGAGAGAAAATCTCAGAAATCAGATTATAAATTTGATAAAGACTGAAAATGGGTGTATAGTGTTTCCTGTTTTAAAAATCAGGTTCTTTAAATTTTGGTAAAAACATCAGAAAACAACATCTGCATCCAAATTTCTATTGTCTCCTGGTTTGTTTTCTGCTAAATATCAGCTGATCATTTGACTTTTCCTATAACCATGACCGAGTCTGAATCACTCTGAACTTCGAAAGCAATCCTTGCCATCATGTGTGGTTCGGAGAAACAGATTATTTTGTGAACAATCAGGGAAAATGGGATCAAATGTAGTGCATGTTAAAATTCCTTTGTTCTGTATTCTCTTGTGTATTCAGCCAGCTGTGTGTCCAGTGTAATACCACAGCCGGTCATTAGGGGGAGCAGCACGGTGATCACAGCGCGTGTCAGCAGGGACCCGTGTGTGCTGTCCTCTCCCCTCTCCCTCCCCTCCTGTTCCTGGTGGCTGTGGGCTGTGTGACCGAGAAAGCACATGGCCTGCGAGACACAGGCCAGCACACACACACACACACACACACACACACACACACACACACACACACACACACACACACACACACACACACACACACACACACACACACACAGAAAAGCTACACAACTCTCTGCATGAACAGCAAACGTTGAAACACATTCAGACATGTCCATTCTTGCAGCTTCTTACAGCTTTTCCCTGCAGGAGTTTGTACAGCAGCTGATACTAATTACTGTGTCCACATCCACATAAATGTTTATTTATGATATTTGTGTTTCTGAGAAGCCCATCATAGCCTGGTATACAGCAAACAAAAGCTCAATTTATAGATAAACCAAAGAGAAAGGCTTTTTCCAGCAGTTGAATACATTTCTGTCTAAAGCTACAATTTAATTAAATCACCCCAGACAGGGCTGTAATGACATCAGATCTTCACCTCACAATTATCTTGGCAATTTTTATAGACTACATCGCCAGCCCATTTACAGAAGCTTCATAAGACAAGTGTTTTTCAGACTTATATTTTGATTTTTATTTGTTCTTGTGTTCGTTTGCTGCATTGTACAACTATGTTTTTATTCTGACAGACACTTCAATGTCAGTTACTGAACTTTAAACTGAATTGTTAAAAAGGGGCCAAATAACCTCTCAGGGGCTGCTACAGCTAGATGCTCGCAGCTGCTGCCTCGTCTACATTTCTTTTGTGATATATGGCAACATGCATAAACCACTATGAGCTTGCTGTATGTTGATATTTAGCACAAGAGCAATATTTCATCTATTAAAAACGTCATTATTGGCATACTGTGACAGCCCTCCCTTCAGACATGATTTTTAATGTTTTTTTTATGGCTTATAGAAGAAGAAAAAAAACTTTTACCTTGACACCCACACACAACATTAAATCTCACTCTCTGTTGGTGTTTTGTGAATGTCTTCAGCCTCACTTGGACGTTGTGTGTGGCTTCATGGACCCCTGCGGTGCTGCTAGTTGAGTAGCAGGTTGTGCCAAAGGCTAAACATGCTTAATCTCTGGGAGCAATTCCCAACACCCTCTGCACCTTCAACCCTGGGTTTCCCAGCCCCCCACTCACCATGTGTCTGCATTGGTACACTACATTAATCTGTGCTCATGTCGTCTGAACCCACTAACCCCCCTTCCCTAGCACCTACCCCACCACCATGACCATAACCCCAATGGACACGGAACCTCCACCTGGAGTCTGTGTCAACATGTCTTCATAACTATAATATAATGATTTTGGTTCATTCAGCACTAGAGTTTTTTTAAGGCAACACAATGTCATGTTTGCATCTAGATCAATATCATAGACTGTATATACTATGGACAACTTGGTTCCGCCTCCCACCTGTACACGGATTCGAAGCCAAAAAGCTCTTGGTATTTCCAGGATTTTTCTTCATTTCCTGAAACCAGCGTTGCGCAGTAGCGATGTGCACATTCGGCGGGAGAGTTGCCGAGAGTCGCTGTGATGAAGCTCGGCTCAAACAGCGTAACCCTTAGGTGAGCCATGCAATCCCTGAATGCCAATAGGCTGTATCAGGTGCCAATCAAAGAAAACATTTACCCCCTAATAACTTTGAAAAATGGAGCTGTACAGAAAAAAGAGCACCTTAGCACAAACCAGTCTTACTGTAACTACATCTCAACATCGCAAGCATGGGGGAGAAAAATTTATGTTCTGTGAAATAAATTTCTAAAGTTTGTCCACAGTCCCATAAGCTTTGCTGGTGGAGGCAGGATTTATGACCTATACTGCAGCCCATCAACAGAGGGTGCTGTTCTCGGAGTGGCTTCATCCAGCAAGGAGGCAGACGGCGTCCATTCTATATACATTCTATGGTCAATATTATCAGGCAATATCATTGACAGAAGCATTTCCTCCTTTGCCCCTGTAGGTGGCGACATGTCCTCCTTTCAGCTTGTTTGTGCCAGGTCGTCTCCAGGTTGACATGTCACGTATCAAAACAGTCATCAAAAGGGTGCATAAGGCTAACCGGATGTACATACGCAAACTGCTAATCAGACAAAAGTTAGTGTTGTCTTCTGTGTGTGATTCTTTGTTAAGTCGTCCACAAAAACCTGTGTTTCTTTGCACTACTCAGAGGACTCCCAAACTGGCAAAGAAACTTCTAGCACAGTTTGCAGTAGGAGCCACAATGACTGGTAACTGGTTTGACCTGAGAACAGTCTGGATAGTCCTATTCCTCTTTAGCTCAGAGGACCCCACATCCATGAAACATGGACGCATCAGACCACAGCAGACTTTCCCACTTTGTGTCAGTCCCTCTCAGATGAGCTTCAGTCCAAAGAAGCCGGCAGTGTTTCTGGCTGTTGATGATATTTGGCTTTAGCTTTGCATAGTAGAGTCTTATCTCTAATGTAGGTTTTTGATGCAATGCTGCCTGGGGGGTCAAGGGTCACAGTCATTCAATGCTAGTTTTGAGTCTTGGTGCTGATGTGCAGATATTTCTCTGGATTCTCAAAATCTTTCGATGATTTTATGGACTGTAAATGATCAAATCTCTAAATTTCTGCAGTTGTACTTAAAAAGATGCTGTGAATCTGTTGGACTATTTCCTCATGCAGTTGTTGACAACGTGGTGAACCTGGCCCCATCCTTGCTCGTGAAAGGCCTCTTTGGGTGCTCTCTTGATGATCCTCACCTGTTCCCAGTGAACCTGTTCACCTGTGGAAGCATCCAAACAGGTGTTTTTGGAGCAGTCCTCAATTTTCACAGACTTTTGTTGTTCCTGTCCCAGGAATGCGTTGCAGCATCGAATTCAAAATGAGTGAATATTTGCAACAAACAAACAAAATCATTCAATTTTTGCACAACGTTCCAACTTCAGTGGATGTAGGATTTATAGAACAGAAGTTTACCTAAACCACAACCCCTTAGCTCTACATCTGTACCCCCCCCCCCCCACACACACACACACACACACACAAACACAAACACACACTGTCCTTGTACCAGTTGTGTACTAATCTAGGCTCAACCTCTTAACCTGCTCCCACCATCTCTGCCCCCCAATCTAACCCCCAACACATCCCTCTCTCTGTTCCTCAACATCTGATCACCTCTCTCCTCCCATCTCTCCTCACCCATGCCTCCCCCCCTCCCCCTGCACCATCAATCCCAGCACTGTGTTAATCTGGTGCTGGTCTGACCGTCAGCACTTTGAGCAGCAGACAGACAGATTGGCTTTAATCCTCTGAGTGCCACAGATGGAGTGCCACGACGCAGACCTTCATGTAGGCGAATGCACAGTCGTACACACAACAAACACACAAGCACATAAAGGGGTATTACGCTAAATTCTAGGCCTGTATGTAGGCTTTTTCTTAGCATCTTTGGTAAATCTAACCCCATTTGCACACACTTTGCTTCCTCAAAAGACATCAAACTCAGACCAGGAAAAAAACTGTCTTTGTACCTGTTTTTTCTGACTGTTTAAACATGTTCAGCTTGTGCAGCATCACAGTCCCACATGATTTTATTTTACTCTAAAACCACTTTGTAGTCTGTGTACAAAGCTGTAAAGTGCACAGGCCTACAAAGAAAGGCTTGTTTGTGATGTTTGTTTGTGTCCGACTGAAATCACAGTTATGATCTCTGACTCCTAATATCTATCTATCGGTCCGTTATGTACATGTCGTGACTCCTTGCAAAATCAAATGTAGCTGAAAAGTTATTTCCAGATAAACATCCTTATGCAAAATAATGCATTCATTATAATTCATATTTATGAAGCTTATTTGGAACAATAAAAGCCTGACTCTGCCAGCCCCACATTCTGGGCTTTTCTCAGTATTTAGACCCAAATCCTGAAAGAAATGCTCCTTTGATATGCCGCAATATAATCCTGCAGTTAGATTATCTGAGGGTTAGCATTTTTTTCTTTGTAATCCAAAGAATTAATTCATTTCATGTTTAATTACCTGTGTGAACTTTTTTTAGTAGCAATCTGGGAAAATGGCACAGGAGAGAGAAAAGAAGAAACAGAGAGGACGAATCAAATTTGACAGCTTGAGCTTGCTGCTGCAGTGACATGGTCCAGAAAAATATCCTATTCAAAGCAAGAAAAAAATCTGAAAAACTGACACAACTGTTTTTGCTTTGGTCCCGACTGACCGACTAATGTGCTCAGGAATCAGGTGGAAATATCAGGTAAATCTCTTTAAACTTTGCTGACATAAGTTTTGTAGTCTTGATAGGTGAATTTTTATCTTGGTCCTCTGCTTTATTGTGTGGTGTATTACAAGGCTCAGTCCTAGGGCCCTCACTATTCTCCAAAAATCTTGAGTCATATTTGAGTACACTTTTACATTTGAAAGTCATATTAAAAGGATAATGTTGTTTTTGGAATAGCGATGTGTGAGTCAAATTTAGGTGTTTGAGCCACAGTCGATGCCGGCTAATTAAGCCCTTTTAATGAAAAAACTGCTGTGGTAACGTACATGCTAGCTGATAGCCTTGTTAGCAAATACTGGTTAAAATTTATGCTCCACTGAGAACTTTTTCAGCACTTTTCAGCTCATTCATTTTTGCACCATTTGCTGACACACCAAAAAATGTGCTCCACCATCTACAGCGCAAAGATCAGCTGACAAAACAAACAAGCCAAACTAAGAGTGATTCCAAAAATACCAAATTGGACACTCATGTTGTAAGTTGAACAAAATGAAATTCTCTCTCTTGGGCCCTTTCTGTGGAAAATCCATGGAAATTCTGTGAGAAGCTACTTTTGAAACACAAAAGGTTTCCTCTGGATGTCCTTCCAGTCAATAAAACATGAAAAAGCACACTATGGACGCCTATCTGGTCAGTAAAATGTCACAAAATGGTATGTAGATGCACTTGTAGTAGACTGAATTGTGAAATGTGCTCTATGAAGGCCCCTCCAAAAGTGAAAACATGAAAAAAGTAACCCCCAAGATGCCCTTCCAGTAAATAAAACGTGAAAGAGTGCCATATGGATGCCCGTCCAGTAAAATATAGCAAAAACATCCCCCCGGATGATTTTCCATGAAATTTGACTATATATGTTTCGTTGAGATGGAAGTTTTGTGAGCTCATACAACAGAAATTTTGACATACAAATTTTGACATACAGGTGGTTCCCCTTTTATTCTTTTGAGCCTGCCCCCCAAACAGCCCAAGCACTCCACTGCACTTCAGAACAAATAGATTTATTTGGTTCAAACCATGGCTCATCATTTGACTTGATTTTGCCTTGAGAGTAAACTGTGATGCTGAGGACGGAAATCCATGACTGCATGTTTATGTTTGTGTTTGTGTGTGTCCATCCATTGTGAGGGTGGTGGCCATTCAAAACAACAGGATTACAGGCTGGTGTTTGATAAGATGTTTGTTAGTCTGTGTGTTTCAATGTAATGAGAAACGCCAAGGCTGCAGTCACAGTGTGTGTGTGTGTGTGTGTGTGTGTGTGTGTGTGTGTGTGTGTGTGTGCGTGCATGTGTGAATGTGTTTGTGTTGTATTGTAATGAATATGGCTGTGAGGATGTCTTTATCTCTTTTAATCAAGGAAGTAGAGGGATGAAATGAAATGCTGATGAGGGGAATGATGTCAAACCCTCAAAAGGATATTGATTGTAACACTGGAGTCTACATCAGTATTCATGGCTGGGGTTTCATCTCTGCCCTGCACATATTTAAACAATGTCTCAACAAATTCAACATTGTTTAGTTATTATCATTAAATGTAAGAGCTCTGAAATTAAAGTTGGAAGTTGGTCAGTCCAGAAAAAATGGGTCAGTAACAGGACTAAATACAGAAGGTAAAACTCTGACACAAATAAAGCCAACTATCATCATTTATCAAAGCTGAGGCACAGATTTAAAACCAGCAGAGGTCCATTCAACAGCATGGAGAAGTTTAAGTGTTAAAACATGATGTCATACTGCCATCTAGTGGTGCCTTGGCTGTTCAAACATCAAGACAAACAATCAACAAACTGATCAGGATGATCTGCCTGTATGCAAAGTGCGAATGTATTTCTTACAGTTTTCTTGTAATTAATGTGTCTGAATATATTATGATTATGGATTAAATAACAATATGTATGACAGTACAACAGTTTGACAGCAATTAATGTTGTTAAAATGCACTTATGTGTGCATCATTATGGACAGATAGGTTAATATTTTCCTTGTTTGACACTTGTCATTATGTTTAATTTTTTTTGTATTTCTTGATTTTCATTTTTTATGATCTTTAGTTTGCATTTTTCATTTGTTCTGAGGAACCATTTTCACTGTCTGATTTCTGGCTGTGGCTTTGTTTATGTGTCTGATATTATTGTGTGTAAGTTTGTGTCATCATGAGATTGTCTGGATGTCCTCCAGTGAGAAAATGACATGAAAAATGTACACTCTCGATGCTCATCCAGTTGATATACTGAAACAAATGTCTCTGGATGCTTTTCTAGAAGATTAAACCTAAACAATGTGCTCTCTGGATGCCCTTCATTCTGATTTTTGATTGTGGCTTTGTTTTTTTCCTGTTATGTTGTGTGTAACTTGGTAGACTTGTGTCTATTCTATTCTATTTTGCTCTGTTCTATTCTATAGTAGAGTTATAGTAGAGTTACAGCTCTAGTTATAGTAGAGTTCATAGTAGAGATTTAACTTGCACATACAGATGTAGCGACGAACTGTATTTACTGACAGTGGTTTTCTGAAGTGTTCCTGAGCCCATGTGGTGATATCCTTTACACACTGATGTCGGTTTTTGATACAGTACCGCCAGAGGGATTGAAGGTCACGGGCATTCAATGTTGGTTTCCAGCCGTGTCGCTTACATGCAGTGATTTCTCCAGATTCTCTGAACCTTTTGATGATATTATGGACCGTAGGTGTTGAAATCCATAAATTGCTTGCAATTGTACTTTGAGAAATGTTCTTATACTGTTCGACTATTTGCTCACGCAGTCGTTCACAAAGTGGTGAACCTCGCCTCATCCTTGCTTGTGAATGACTGACAATTTTTGAGGAAGCTGCTTTTATACCCAATCATGGCACCCACCTGTTCCCAATTAGCCTGCTCACCTGTGGGATGTTCCAAATAGGTGTTTGATGAGCATTCCTCAAATCTCTCAGTATTATTTGCCACCTTTCCCAACTTCTTTATCATGTGTTGCAGCCATGAAATTCTGAGTTAATTATCATTTGCAAAAATAAAGTTTAAGAGTTTGAACATTAAATATCTTGTCTTTGTAGTGTATTCAATTAAATATAAGTTGAAAAGGATTTGCAAATTATTGTATTCTGTTTTTATTTACATTTATTACAATTTCCCAACTTCATTGGAATTGGGTTTTGTACATTGCTTTATTCTATCTTATATGTAACGTTCCTTTCTATTCTATCCAAATTTATTCTATATAAATCTTTAATCAATATACTTTTACGTTATACTATTCTTTTATATTTAACTTTCCATCAATTCTATTCTATACAACTTTCTCATCTATTCTACGTTATTCTATTCAAATTGCAAGTGGAATATAATACAGGGAGCGTTTCTGAAATGCTCCTTGCTCATTATTTCAACCTTTAATGTAACTGAGCAGATTAACGTAAAACAACTGGGACTGTCAGTGTGTGTAACATCCATTTATTACCACCTTATATGACAAATCTGGAAATTACAAACATTGTTTAATTGAAACATTATTCTTAACATTCAAAAAAAAAAAAAAAAAGAATCAAACTGAGCAAAAAATAAAAATCAAGCTAAAAGGTGAAGAGTCAACCTGAGAGACGATATAATGACGGATCTGAAGGAGAAAATAAAAGGAAAAGGGGGGACGTATACAGAAAACATGACCAGTATTATTGGTCATGTGACACTGATTCACAGCAATTTTTTACATTTTAATCAGTTATTTTGTATTTTTCTAAAAAATCATGACCATCCTTGAGGATTTTTTTGGTTAAACCTAATCAACCTTTGTTAAAAAAAAGGTCCTTTCATTTAAAAAAATTAGCCGCTGCTACAAAAGTTTCTCTGACACTGTACTCAACTTCTCAGGCTTTGGCTTTAAATGGAGGAAACCAATTCTGTCACCACAAAACAGGTGAGGTTAACCTCTTCTGCTGTCAGGAAAAGAGGATCAAACTTTGGTGCCAAACAGGTCAGTAGCTCTGCATTTCTTTAGAAAAAACTGTTCAAATTTGTTTTTTTCTTTTTGTTCTTTGCAAGTGTTTTAATCTGATTATCCCCCCCATCAGTTTCATCACCACATAGCTGAAGTGAAAAAGTAATATGTTTGTGCGATACTTTTTTTGCAGGAAAAAAAAAACAAGACAAATGACAGCAAAGATCAAATGGTAATCATAAAGCAACTCCAAAGATGCTGATGGATCATATACAAGCGACTGTGGTGATCAGAGTCGATGCTCACGCACCCTCTGCCGTCAGACCGCTTCAGTTATCTCTGCATGTCTTTAAGTGATATCGGCAGAGGGTAGAGAGCAGGAGAAGAGGACTGAGAAGTTCTTCTAGCACCCTGCTGCAGACAGAGACCAAAGTCCCCCGGCAGACAAATACCCTCCCTCTCCTCCTGTCAGTCCCCTTGAGGAATTTGCACAGTTCTTATTAAATTTTTTTTCCATCCTGCACCCAACATTGTCCGATTAGAAACAGTGCAAACTGGGAGACATGCATGAGGAGATCTCATCACCAAAGAGTCAAACATGCACAAAATGAGAGTACCCTAGAAGTCTGCTGCCTAGAGCACTAAGAAAACACGACTATACACTTTATTCATGATATAATCAGTTTTTCTCTACATACTACTAACATAGAGAGGGAGGGGGGAGGAGGAACGGGTGAGGGGCAGAAGGACGGAGAAACAGACCAGTGAAGGGAGGGCAGGGGAAAGGAGAAAGAGAAAGAGTAGTGGGCATTTAAGCACGCTCCCCACGGATACGGCGTGCCAGCTGGATGTCTTTGGGCATGATGGTGACACGTTTGGCGTGGATGGCGCACAGGTTGGTGTCCTCAAACAGACCCACCAGGTAGGCCTCGCTGGCCTCCTGCAGATAGCAGAGTCAAAACATTTGTTTTTCAGTTGGAGTGATTCAAAACAGTATCAGCTTAAGACTTTTCTACTGTAAGTGCTACTAACCTGCAGGGCTCCAATGGCTGCACTCTGGAAACGCAGATCGGTCTTGAAGTCCTGGGCGATTTCTCTCACCAGGCGCTGGAAGGGCAGCTTGCGGATGAGCAGCTCAGTGGATTTCTGGTAACGACGGATCTCACGCAGAGCCACAGTACCAGGCCTTCACAGCACACAGACGAAGACATGTTTTAAACAGGTTAGAGAGGCAGAATTTCCCTTTTTTGATGTCAAATTTTACATTGCAAAATTTTCAACTTCCAGCTGATTCACTGACTGTATCTACTGTTACTTGAGTTTACAGGTTGTGGGCTGTATCCAAGTTTTGCTCATCAGGGAAAAGGCTGTTTACATGCTTGCAGGTAATCTGGTTATCTATATCTAAAATACATGATAAACTCTTGTATCCTGGTTTCTGATGACTGCATCTTTTTTGTGCAGGTGCCAGTGATGTTTGTACTCGTTGTTTGTTTTGATGAAACAAACACTCAAATCCACACAAACTTGCTCAGAGAATTCATAAAATAGAGATTAATACATTATTTTGCACCGATTTCTAGAAAAAGAAAATTAAAGGTTTTTCCTTGCCAGTAAAAAAAACAACTGTGTAATCACCTGTGTGGATGTTGTTTTTGCTCATCTCACCTGTAACGATGAGGCTTCTTCACTCCTCCAGTGGATGGGGCGCTCTTACGAGCGGCCTTTGTGGCCAGCTGTTTACGTGGGGCTTTGCCTCCAGTGGACTTACGGGCAGTCTGCTTGGTACGGGCCATGGCTGCTAAAGGTTACCTGCAAAACATTAAGAGAGGAGAAGGAGGGAGACTTTTTATCAAATCTGAGCTGCACCCGTACAACATATTTCATGGATGAGACTTTACCTTTAGGTCAGCTAGTTTTGTTCACCATTTTCTTTCGCATTTTTGATCCGACACATAATTGAAAATGTGCGAATAAAACTAAATTCTCCAAATTTTGATTGTGGCAGATGTTTAACGTCTGTGTACATCATTGTGTACACTCACCTACCCAGCATTCGACTCACCTGGAAAAACTAGTCCAACAACTTTACAATGAATTTTACCTTTTAGAAGTTTTTACATCCTCACTTTTTGTTGACATGGTCAAATAGGTGATTTCAGTTCTTTTGGATAAGTTTCTAAAGTTGTAATAAATAGTGGTGGAGTGTTACATGATAGGACGTTCAACATTTTCAGCTTCTCTCATGTTTTTTTGATTTAGTGGACAAAATAAAGGGAACACCTATTGATAACACTACAACCACCTACTGCCACTCAAAAAATTAATTTAAAGACTAATTATCATCTGTATAACTATGACAACAAAAACTGGAAATGTAGGAAGCTTTGTAAAAGTCTATTTTATTGTGCCGGGTTGCCTAGTTATACCTGGTTGTTTTGATAGGTGAGTGATCTCCTGTTGGTATGATAATTCTACACTCGACCACTAAACAATGATAATAAAGCCTTCAGCTACAGCACTTTATGTGTACGTGCTGAAGTATTCATATGATGTGATAAAGTTGTTTGATTTGAACGCGCAGCTCTGAAAGTTAACTTTTTGGGGAGAGTAAACAGTCAAGATATTCTCTATCCAGTCAGTCCGATAAACATCAATCAAAGGTGAACTGCGAGCCCATTGGCTGTAAAACAAATACGCAACTATGAAGACAACGTTTAAACCAATCAGCACGCCAAGTCTTCCGCCTGGGCGGGCTTTGTAGCTGCGTTCCACTGTTGCTAGGTCCGCCCTCTTCGCTCTGATGATGGCGGCGGTTTGATGCGCAAACGGGATAAAGACCCGGGGCAGAAGAGCACAGGAGCAGCTCGTAAACAACTGAAATTTGACGGATAGCCGCTCTTCCAGTTTTTAGGAAAAGGGGACAACAAGACAGAAGACATTTCAAGGAATTCGTAGATACGCATAGAAAGGCTGACCGGTCACTAACGGCTGCGTAGAACCGAGCTGAACCGGCGCATAATTTGAAACCGAATTTTCTTCATCTGAACGGCTGCAGCAAGAACCGCGTTTCACCGCCGTTCAGCTGCCGTGTTAGTAATGTTCAAACACGACGAAATCTACGCTTTTCCATTGTTAATAGAGCCGACAAATGAAGAAAAATGTAACTTAAAAAATCAAAGTAAACTGACAGACAGAGTGTGGTATTTTGAGAGGCTTACCTTGGGGAAAAGTGAGCAGAAGTAGAGAGAAAAGGTTCTCCGGTCTCTATTTTCCTCTTCGTTTCCACAATAGGAGCCAGCGTCCAGCGGGAAAATGGCCGCCGCGTCAATCATCTGCCCCACAATGCAACAGCGTTTACAACGTTCCTGTGTTTCTTTTAGCAGTTAGAGAGCTGACCGCGAATAAAGCGTTATTTTAACAGATTTATTATTGACTCAAAACGACTTTATTAAACATTCACACAAAATAACAGAGAGTAATGTGTACTTAGTCATTTTGAGTGTTAGGCTGTCTTAAATCAACCAGAGGAGAGATCATCCAGGTCAAAGCGAAAGTGATGAGTATTAAAAAAGTTTGCCACACTTTTACATGGATGTTAATACCACCAGGTTTTAATTTATAAGGGCTATAACACGATATCGGTAAATATCTTGCAAGGTAAAGTCATACACAAACGCTCATGCAATAACAAACGCAACAAACCCGTCAGACCTGTTTTTTAAACTACCCTTCTATACACAAGACCCTTTAACGCTATGATAAAGGAAAACTAATTCCTTGATAAAACATTTAGGCCATGATTGTTTCTAATATGTCAGCTTATGCGTTTTCCCCCTCACCCTGCCACGTGTGGAGAATGCAACCTTAAAAATATTTATATTAAGGTTTTTCATTAATATAATTTATATTTTGTGACACATTTTGAAAGCTCTCAAAAAACCACATTTACCTGAGATAAAAAACAACCTTTTTTTCTGAATTAAAGTTACAGTTTTCTCAGAGTTAAAAATATTTTTTCTTTTGATAAATTTTCTACCTTTAACAGAAACAAAAACAAATGATGTTCATGATTAACAACACAAATGCATTAACCCAGGAAAATACGTTAGTTTATATTCATATATGAAAAAAGGCACCTTATATGATTATAAAAATGTATTCAGAAATTAAAGACATTTTTTCTTGAACGCATGTAATATGTCTCCAAAATAGTCAGGTAAAACCTCTCAGAAACCAACTTGTTCATTTGGAATTTGAAAATCTAATTTCTGGCATACAACATGTATTCATTTTATGATGTAATAACTTTAAATGAACAGTTGGGTTTTGGGTGGACATAATTTTAGAGATAGGGAGAGTTCTAGATAGAATTAACCAAATATTTTTTACACAGTTATGAGAAGGGAACCCCCTCATTTGTTATTTTAGTGAATTATTTTGTATGTTTAACAGAGCTGCACAATCATGGCCACAGTGATAATCGGGACTAATTAGTTTGATGCTGAGATCACAATGGCAAATCACACTCATTAATCAAAAGGACATTTTTATATATGATTCTGTTTTTTAAAAAAATGCTGTTTTTTATTATATGGCAGGTCCAGATTAGGACGTAAACTCTAACCCAAGTTTGTCACTCTGTCCTTCTGCTTTAGTCATTTAGTCACACACATTTCCTGATCATACTCTCATCCTGCTCCATCACAGATATTTTTTCTGCACTTGGGTATGTTGAGATACATAACGCTAAACAAAAAACCTCACCATCAGGCACATCTCCTGTTCTCATGATGAAATTCATGAAAAATCATAGTGGTTATTACAAGTCACTAAATTGTCCAGCCCCCATTACTTGAAAAGCATTTGAGAGTAGAAATTTAATTGAGGACAACTGATCCAAGTAAATTAGCTAAAACAGAAAATGATTCCAGTTAATTTGAGACGTTTCTATCAGCAGTATGTCCACTGACTCTTCATAAAAATGTTCATTGTGTAAGCCCAGATATTCACTCTTATAGCTTTACTTAACCACAAAGATCTGTTTATTATTTTTGTATGTGAATTCCAGAGTACAAATATTTTGCTTTTAAAAATGACTGCAAACAAAAATCAAAAACACAGTAGAAAAAAAAAGGTTATCATATCAACCTGAGAGAGGAACAAAAAGTCAAACATTACCTCGACATAGTAACGTGGCTGAAAATCAAAAACATGATTAACATAGGTCTGCTACATATACGCCGCGTGTAGTCTGCCAAAAATGCAGTGTCATCATAGCACAATGACATTTTTAATTGACAACCAGATTCAAACTAAATTTTTTTGATACATTTAACAGTAGAAATAACACTACCATTGAAAAATATTACTACTTCTACAACAAATTTCTATTCATAAAAGGCAAAGAAAAGACAGACTGATTATATCGATGTTTACATCCATCTGGAGATGAAATGTCTTTTTTAATGCTATTTCCTATGCCCAAGTCTTATCACACACTATCCTTGTTTTGCAGAAGCACCCTTTTAACGAAGAAAAAGCGTTCCCTCTGAGCTAGCAGGTTAAAAGTGAGGAGTGTAGCTGTGATTTTACATTTCAGACATACATGATATTTCTAGAGAAACTGCTACTAGTAGCACCAAAGAGAACATGATCACACAATTTACGGTTATCACAATCATATGATATATAAAGAACCTCAACCCAAACTACTAATTAAGTAGGAAAGAGTGGTGAACAGATAAGAGGATAGCATGAAAACAACAGAAAATTTATTAAGCACGCTCCCCACGGATACGGCGTGCCAGCTGGATGTCTTTGGGCATGATGGTGACACGTTTGGCGTGGATGGCGCACAGGTTGGTGTCCTCAAACAGACCCACCAGGTAGGCCTCGCTGGCCTCCTGCAGATAGCAGAGTCAAAAAACATTTGTTTTTCAGTTGGAGTGATTCAAAACAGTATCAGCTTAAGACTTTTCTACTGTAAGTGCTGCTAACCTGCAGGGCTCCAATGGCTGCACTCTGGAAACGCAGATCGGTCTTGAAGTCCTGGGCGATTTCTCTCACCAGGCGCTGGAAGGGGAGCTTGCGGATGAGCAGCTCAGTTGATTTCTGGTAACGACGGATCTCACGCAGAGCCACAGTACCAGGCCTTCACAGCACACAGACGAAGACATGTTTTAAACAGGTTAGAGAGGCAGAATTTCCCTTTTTTGATTTCAAATTTTACATTGCAAAATTTTATTCACATTATTATTTTATTTACAGTGCCAGGCCTGAAGAGGCAAGAAAAAAAGGAAAATAGATTTGGAAGCAGCCAAACTGAACATCTTTCTTGAATTGCACGAGTTGAATAAAAAAAATCGAAAATCTATCAATGTGCAAAATGATGTTGACAAATATTGTCCAGTGTTTGACCGTGATCATCTTTGAAACACAAAAAGAAGGGTGTGAGATTTCACCTGTAACGATGAGGCTTCTTCACTCCTCCAGTGGATGGGGCGCTCTTTCGAGCAGCCTTTGTGGCCAGCTGTTTACGTGGGGCTTTGCCTCCAGTGGACTTACGGGCAGTCTGCTTGGTACGGGCCATGGCTGCTAAAGATTACCTATGGGCATAAAAGAAAAATTGCTTTAGCTAAGAAAATTCTTATCAATTTGGAACATGCGCAAAAGAATGGCTGAAAAAATCAGGAGTTGAAGGATTAAAGAATAAAGCACAGGGTGAATTTAAATTTAATAAGCCGGGGAAGGTATTCTTAGGGCACATTAAAACTACGAGGCAATTCAAAGTACCTCAAAAAAGATGTTAAAAGTCATACTATCAAAGAAGGCATTTTGAATTAAAACGGGGAAAAAAACTACAGTATACATGTACAGGTCAATAACAAAAGTTTTGGTAAGGTAAAGCATATTGAAATTTAATGATAACTTTTAAATATGATGGATGATTTGAAATGTGCAAAAAATCAACATCAGGGGAAGCGGTGTTTATTTTCCAATTTTCTCTCATGCAGCTTATGCAATAGCCGTTGTTTGAAAAATGACAGCAAACCCCTCCAATCATAGTCGAGCTGATTATCAAGTAAGCCAATGGTCTTCCTTTTACGGGGCTCCGGGGCGGGAAATTGCTTTCCTTCAAACCAATCGCTGCGCGGTAAGTTCCGAACAAACTCCGCCCCTTGCGCAGTGACCCAGTGTTCGTTCGTTTCTTCGTAGCGTCTTTCCCGGTTGCGCAGAAGCCTTGATTTTTTATTCAGAATGAGCTATTTTGAAGAAAACCAAGCGACACCGCCCGCCTCTACTGCCCTATGTAAGGAAACGAGCGCACTCCAAGATGATGGCTGGCTGCTGGCGAGAAGAATGTAAACGGGAAGGAAAAATCGTTGTGCCCAACGACGAAGGTGATGATAAAACGTCGAAAGTTCACAAACACCGCGGGTCGAAAGTGGAATATATTTTTTCAACACGACACTACAAATATCAGAGGATGTTTTGGTTTACAATATTTTGTCAGATGACCCCTCAGTTTGGGCGCATTTCCGAGTCAAGTTTGATTAGATCACAACTGCCTTTTCGTCCCCGACTCCCCGAGCAGGATCACAAGAGCTTCACTGCTCTGCGTTTGCTTTTTCACCGAAAAAACAAACGAAAAAACACCCATCCAAAGAATAACACAGCATTAAATGATAGATCGAGCCTTTAAGAAAAATATGAGACCTACCTTTGCCGAAGAAGTGATGGATTTTCGCTTGAAAACGTGAATTTATTCTTGAGTCTGTAAAGCGTTGTTCTCGCTTTGAAACGAAGGGAGGAAAAAAAGGAAAAAGAACATAGAGCAACAGGGGACTCATTTCCCATGATGCACCTGGAATAAACATACAACATACACACAATCGCATGATCAACATTTACTTACACGGCATTGAGGTTTAACGATAACTTAGTTTAAAATCTTTATTTTAACTGCAGTTCAGGTTTGCTTGTAAACGCAAAAAAGATTTTTTTTTCTAAATTCGGAGGAAACATATTTTTAAAGAATCCTTAAAGAAACACAAAATAACTGACAAAACCTGATTAAACACTTAGATACAAAATATAAAGTAATTTTGTAAAGTTTATGTAAATAATTAACACTTTAATTTCATCATGACACTTTTCTCTTGTGCTGATTAATTCTCAATTTTAATGAAATCCCTCCTCTATGAAACAGCCCGTATTATTCTGATAAATAAAGACTCACATAGAAAGGTTTTACACGCTCATATTTTAGAAACAAATATTTAGATAAAGTGATAGATTTAGTACCTATTACAAAAATATTATTTGGTAAGTAAATGTGTGTTAGAGTTATTCCAGGATCAGACAGCAGGCTGCTCTCAAAGATTACACCAAATCATACGAAAGTTAAACCAGATATACACAAGATCTGAACTATTTATGACACCGTTCGTTGTTGAAGCTCCTCTTATGGGTAAATCCGCTATTGTAAAGGAAGAAATATGAGTGCATTACAACAGTAGAAGGGGGTCATGGAGAGCTGGCCTCTAGAGTGCCCCTAAGTGTCTGAAATCGATCACATACTTCATTTAAATGTTATTTCTGTCGAGCAGATTTTCAGATAACTTTACTGCCTTTACACAGTCAGTCCCGTGGGTGGCGCCATCTTTGTCAGCGAAGAACACGCCACGAGAGAAGAAGACACGAGGTTCTGTTGCTCAACATGGCGGCGGCCAGGAGGCTGAAACGCGTGGTGGCCTCACAGCCAGGTTTTCTTCATTTAAAAAACACTTCAGAGCCAACAGACTTGGTCAGTAGTCGGAGAAAACGCGTGAATAAGAATAAGAAGAAAAATTGGAACAAACACAGCGAAATTAACGATGTAGAAGACTTTTTAGAGGACGTGAGACTCCAGGAGAGAACCACAGGGTGAGTAAAGTCTGTGTTGGGGAGGATGATTCCTGGGAAACAGAGGAGAAAAAGCAATATTGTAACGTTAGATAATCCTTAACCATTAAAATAAAACCTTACGATACAGGACGTTTTGGGATGCTTTTAGGCTTAGCTGTTATAACCTGTACTTTGACGTCGTTTATGTAAGCATAATAAGGTTGCGTCGATAAACATCGACGTGTCTTTTTATCTTTGAGGGAAAACTCTTTTCATGGTTTTGTTTTTAAAGTTAAACTCTATGGACCTAAAACCCAGTTTGATTAAATATATTAACTTAACGTAAATGTACTCTGTGGGTGAGATTTGGGTGTATCATGACCGAAATGACAATCTCTGTCTATTCGACCCGGATTGAGTTAACGATAATTGATCTTGCTTTTGGCGTTGATTTTGTTATGATGATAATTGTGTCGTACAGTGCTTCTAAAAATAAAGCAAATCCCAGAGTTCTGCTGTTTGTAGTTATCTTCAAGATTTAGAAATACATTTATAATGGTCGTACAGATCAGTCTTTAAACCAGGGCCATTTATAATCTGAGTGTGAGTTATAATAATTTAAAGCAGTAAACTTTTAGTTTCCCCTTTCAAATAATGTAAAAGAATGTGAAACATTACCGTTTGTCAAGAGTAACCACCTGTTATTTTAACAATCTTATGCAAGTATATGTCCATTTCCATGTGTCTGCAACCTCCAATCAAAATAAATCTTAACAACTGTTTCAATTAAACCTTTGTCTTTTTAGAAGTTTAGGTGTGCAACTGTACCGAAGGCCTTTAAAGAAATATATTAGAAATATTAGGGAGCTAGACCAACAAAAAATTGCAGAATGCGTTGAAACAGATCACTCCACATCACGATGCTGATCCTGGTCAGGCAAGAGAACTTCATCCACATCATGTGATGTTGCTGCTCCACCGTCTTGCAGAATACCTGTAGAAGTCACCTGAGGCCTCTTTAAAATCCACTGATTGTGCAGTCCTTTTCTTGTCTCATTTAAGTCTGCACTCAGTGTTATGTCTCATGGGGAGACCACAGTTTGCACATGTTTAAGGCTCCTTGTGTGTAGGTTTACTGTTAAATAATTGATAGTTGTCTGTGTTTCCCCTAGGTTGAGAATTTACTTGTGGTTGGCCAGGTGGTGCAGGGTGGCGCCATGGTGTTTGATAAGTGCATTCAAAGTAATCTAGTCAAACTAAGGTTTATGAACTGTGCGTTATTTATTGCACATACAGGGCTCCAGACGAAATTGTTTTGCTAAGAGCACAGTAACCCCTAGCTAAAAGTTAGTTAGCCCAAGCAGAAAATTTAGGGGTGCACACTTTAACTTGACTTGGAAGGCAAGTAATTCACATTTACTCTAATTTTCACTGTATTACTGATAAATAGATAATAAATGCAGAAATTACAATGTGCTGTTTTAAATTCAGTGTCACATTTTATTGTGCACTTTTAAAGATGCAAAACAAACATAAAACAAGATAGACAGTGCACTGTTATTACACTGAGCAATGAGAAGTTTTTTTTCACACATGGCAATTGCTTACAACAACTTTAGACTGCTACAGACTGTTGCTTTGCTAACAACCAGAAAAAACTACTAGAAAAAAACAGCCTTCAGTTGGCTTCATGTCTTGAAAAGGACAATCTCTTAGACAAAACTAATGGTACAATAACTGAAACTGTGTGAGGAAGAAAACAGTATATAATTAACAATAAGTTAGAGTAGCTGTAGTGCAACAATTTGGGTGCGCTTCTGTATACCATCCACCAGCATGTCCTGCATTGCGCCGCCTTTGTCTGGAGGAAATCCTGCTGTCTGTGTGTCTGCATGACCCCGCATTTTTTAAAAATCTATTTTCTTCTTCTTGGGCAGGTGTCAATGGTTTGGGAAGGGTGGGCCGCCCAAGTGAAGTTTACGTTGGGGAAACACTGGTTGTGTCAGTGCTAAATCTGAAATGTTTGTGACCTGGTTTGACCTTTTTGTATTTCAGGGGTCTACTGTCTGAGAAGCCGGATGACAGTTTGTTCTTTGTGGATGTTGGGCAGCCAAAGAAAGCTGAACAGGAGGGTAAATATTTCATCACACAATTAAAAACAGAAATCTTGGAAATGCAGGTAAAACAGCAGGAATGCTCAAAGAGTTACGTATCTTAACTACAGCAAACCTCTTGTGGTGTAAAGAAATGTTCATCTCATGTTGACCCTAAAACCAATATGTGTTCTCTCTAAAGAAGCAGAACCTCTGAAGGGGAAGAAGGGGAAAGGAAAAGTATCACGCCCACTGAGGATAGACCTGATCCTGCAGTCTGACTCCCTCGTTGCTCCACCTAAAGAGTCAGTGTTATTGTGTCTCTTCTTCTGTCCAACCTTAAAGTTCCTGCAAAGAACAAAATATAGACAATGTTCGGCTTGTTGTGAACTCTGACCACTAGAGGGACAAGTGAGCAGACCCACCATCTAGGAGCCAAAGTGCTGCTCAATGTCAGAGGATTAGATAAAACCAGAAAAATCCCAGTTTCTGTTTTTTCGAGATCACAAAGACCTTCAAAACAAACAATGTGTTTTGATAAATTTGACTTTTAATGAAAGAAAAGTTATGACAGTGATGGTGAAGCAAGATTCATTCCACTTGCAAACCTACTCATATTATAGGGTGAAACACAATAATACACACATAAAATATGAATCAGACCGTAACCCATTGCTCCAAACCCCAAAATGTGACAATAACTTTGTCATGTTATATATTTAAACCTAAACAGTAGTCTGATCTGAAACCAAAATTTCTAGTGTATTTCATTTGTACAGTAAAATGAGTTCTCCTGTTGACATGTTGACAAATTTTCCAGAGTAATAACCTCCAATATCTTCGAAATAAAATCTAAGCAAGTGATTGGAACAACAGTACACCCTCAAACAGATCCATCCTGCTCTTTTAGGATGTTTCAGAGTCATTTGAAGGGTGGTGCCGATGTCAGCTGAAGCTGGTCACCCCAATCAAAGACAGTGCTTGTCCAATGATGATCTCATCCTTGCGCTCCCAGTATTTCCTTTATGGGAATGTGAAGAAGACACATAGGAGCTCAGGAGACTGTTGTGTGAGCAGTGTCCTGGGATCTGAGGTTCATGAAGCAAAACAACAAGTCTTAGAGAGTGTGATGCTGTCAGAGCTGTAATTATTTGAAAGTGGCGCCGAGAAAACATGTCGGATTTTAAAACTAAACCATTTTACTAATTTATAAAAACAGTATACTGATTTTATAACTAGATGACAATTTAGGTTTCTATTTTTTGTGTCATGATGTTTGTCACAACCCAGTTTGAATTTAGTTCTTTACCTTTGTTGTATCCAGTCTCATGTGTCCTGAAACGCCTCTCAGAATCAGCTAACCGTCTTGTCTCTGTGCTCCCTCCCTCCCAGTGTGCTGGCCTACCAACAACCCAATGCCAAGAAACTCCGCCGCATTGCCCAGAAGGCTGAGCAGCTGGCAGCCAAAGGCGTGGTGCCGCGGCGGCAAAGACAGCTGCTGAACAGACGGCCGGTGGAAAGGACCGCCAAGAGGGCTGTGACTGAGGCGAACAACAACCCAGACAGAGAATATTACGACATATGGGGACAAGAATGTGAGTGCTCAGTGGTTTTATATCTGACTGTGCCTGTCCGGTGATGATCCCATCCTTGCGCTCCCAGTATTTCCTTCATGGGAATGTGAAGACAAACTTGGAGCTCAGATGACCGTTGTGTGAACAGTTTTCTGGGATCTGAGGATGCACATGTGAAACTTTGAGCCAAATTATGTGATAAGTGTGAACTTTCTGCTCTATTAAACATAAATGCTTACATGATGAAACCTTTTTTCTTCTAAATGTAGCGAAAGACACAGCTGACCCCTGGTACCTTCAACAGACAGGAAAGAAGCTGGTCAAGGTGAGAAAAACACTACATATTGTGAAAAAGGTTATCTGTTGGTATGACTGTGGAAGATTGAACAATAGATGGGTTCAAACAAAATGTGCCGTCACTAGGCTGCGTCAGATTCAGATGTAAATACCTGAAAATAAAAGCTGAGATGTTGATCTCTTGTCTTGTGTTCAACTTTTGATGACAATGAGTGGAGTGCACCTACCATGTGCAGCCATTTAAGTCTGTGTGGTGTTTTATTAATTGTTGATGTTTTAACAGCGTCCAGAGAAGCTGAACGAGAAGCCATCAGTGCTCCCTGCAGTGGAAGTGATCGCTCCAGGAGGATCCTACAACCCAGACTTCTTCTCTCATCAGGTAAAGCCTGGCGTCACTCACTCAGCATGTTTTCGTCAACAATCAAGGCAGGCTACAGCTATAACTAAGTTAGAGGGGTTAGTTGGACTACTGTCTTTTTATCAGTGTTGTCATGTGGTATCTGACTGTTTTTCTTTCCCCTTCTCTCAATCTGTTAACTCAGGCCCTTCTGCAGGAGGCTCACGGGGTGGAGGTCAAGAAGAAAAAGGAAGAGGACAAAATCGAACGACAGCTGGCTGTGAACAGAGACAACATAGCGACAGAGGTAAAGAAGATTTCTTGACACATACATTAACTCATTATTTTAATAATGTTTTAAATACTTTAAAACATTGATCCTGGTTTTATCTGACGTGTTCTTTGTGTTTGTTGTGCAGGAGACAGTGTTAAGAGAGCAGGTGGAAGGACTGGTAGAAGAAGAGAACGAAGAGGAAGATGTTCCTGATGAGGAGGAGGAGGGTGACGTGGCTGTGGGAGGGATAACACTGTCTGAAAAAAAGACGGAGAGACAGAGGAAGAGAGAGAAAGCAGATAAAATTAAGGTACACACCTACACTACTCTGCCTGAATCATTTAAATTTCTTAATGCAGAAATATCCGTAGACATTTCCATGATGTATCTATGAGTTATTTTGGGAGAGAGCAGACATTTTTGAAGCAATCCAAAACAATTCAGAAAGATATTTCAGACTCAATGTCCAGTTTTCTGCGTACTTGTTCTTATTGAGGAAAATTAGCATTACCACATGGCTGGGGGCACAACTGGGTCATAATCTGTCTGGCAGCAGAAAACACCCTGAGACAGCGCTGATGTTGCTGGTACCCAGAGATAGTGATGTGTTAGCCAGTTGGTTCACAATGGAACACTACAAACCTGAAACACCCTGGCAGCTCAGTTTACTATGAGAGCACATCCTGTTTTTGCCAACCTGATAGAAAATCAGATGAAAACTGGAATTCTTCAATAAGCCATAAATTCCCCTCTATTTCCCTCTCTCCTCTGCTCACAGGAGCAGCAGCGGCTCGACGACAGGCGGCTCACCGACCAGCGGCAGCAGCTCTTCCAGTTGCGCTCCATAAAATCCTCCATCAAGCAGCAGGACCAGAAGACTAAGACCAGACAAGAACGACGCAAAGCCAAACAGGAGGCCCAGAAGGCTCAACCCAGACGCCTCGGCAAACTGAAGTAGGAACCTGACACACTCACTTTCAAGAGGCCACTCTGCTGCTCTATTACTTTGCTCTTTTATTCATCTGAGATACCCACAGATGCTGCTCTGTGGTTGTTACTGTATTGGCTTACTGTAAAGGATTGTTTTTGTTCCCTTCCTGCACTGGTTGGGAAGTGCAGGTTGTATTGGATGTGGTTCTGTGTCGCTGTCATTAGTTCAGATCATTTTGATTCACTAAATAATGATCAAGCTTCCTTTACATGTGGCTCCTCTATGTGCAGGTGTGTCTAAACTACATAGAGATGTATGGTTCAGTCCACCGTAGGAATAACTGAAGCAACCATTGAAGTGTTTTTTTTTTTTTTTGTTGACATGCATTATATGCAGGAACAAAACATGCAGTCTGATCTTTGCCTGCAGTTATCCTGCAGGGGGCAGTATGTGGATCTGCTTTAACATGCTGCTCTTTATTTGCAGGTTCCAGGCTGAGGACCTGGAGGTGAAGCTCAGTGATGAGATGGTCGGTTCCCTGCGACAACTCAAGGTACTTCATCAGCTCTTCTCGTTTAACTTCCTGATCCGGTTTGACCCCAGAGAGGGAGGACGCTGAGTCTTTATCTGTAATGAGTTCTGGCTCATTAAGTTGGCCTTATCGTCTTTCTGACTCTGTATTGTCTCATTCTGAGCTCTGTCTTTTTCTTTGACGCTGCTCACTTTCAGCTCTCATGGGGATCATTAGACTTTCATTTTACATCCAGTGAGAAACTGCAGCTCTGCTCTCGTATCACATGTCATTACGTCTCTGAATGGTACTTAAATCAGGCTTTGTGGTGTGAATGGGGTCTTATGATTTGAGTGGGAATTGAGTCAAAGCTCAGTCACATTTGACTCACATGAGTTTCTCTTGTAATGCTGTGACTCTGCAGCCAGAGGGCAGTGTGCTCAAGGACCGGTTTAAGAGTCTGCAGAAGAGGAACCTCATCGAACCAAGAGAAAGAGCCAAGTAAGGACCTGAGCCTCTTATGTAACATGTCATCACACATTCACAGCGATACACACATCCACAAGGTGTCCATTGATTTTAAAAACGTGCCCCTCTGCTCCCACCTTCTTCTTTCCATTAGGTTCAAGAGGAGACACAAGCTGAAGTATACAGAGAAGAGGGCTTTCAGAGAGATCACTTAATGCTGCTGACCCACAGACCAGCAGCTGGACTACACATAGCTGGACCACAAACCAGACCTAATGGAACTATGTATATACAGGTTAAGAAAAGTTGAGGACCCTTTTTGACCTTTTCACACAAATACAGTCAGTAATAAATAAATAAAGCCGTGCAGTGATTTCACTTCTCTGGTGTGTGTCAAACACCTTCTCTGGCATTTCAGTGTTATGTAATGCGATCCCTGCAGGGAAAGGTTTCCTAAGGATTCATAGTAAACAGCTGGGTCTGCCGAGGTTGGGTGTCAGTGTGTCACTACTCTCTTTATACAAGTTAAGACTCACAGCTTGGTTGATTATAAGTCTGGTGCATGGATACTGATGCACGTCAGCTATGGGTGCAGCTGCAGTTTCTGGGAAAACTCAAATTCAAACATGCAAACTCTTTTTATCCTAAATTAAGGTGTGCACAACGGACATCTGCAACTGTGCAGTACATCGATGTCAGTAGCTGAGGTTATTCTGTATCTGATCATATCTCATCTTTATTTCAATTTTATTTATTTAGTACAGGGAAGTCATCAACTTATGATTCAGAGAGGAGGGCTTGTATTGGGCAGAGGGAGTCACCTGTTCAAACACCAAATTTTTTTTATGGTCAAATATCCAAGGACATTGTGGTAGAGTGCCTGAATACAGTGATCAGGTTACATGCAGTTTGAACGACGCAACAACAATCTAATTTCATCAGATCTCAAAGCATCAAGAACAGTTAAACAAACAATACAAAAAAAACCCCTCAGAGTTGGCCATGAGCTAAATTATTGTTTCGAACAGCTTTGATTTTCACAGCCATTAACTTGGAGGGTAAGTTTGGGGTTCCTGTTCTACGACGGGGGTTCACTTCTTAGCAAGGCGAGTCTCCATGGCAACGTATGCTGAATGGCTAACCTGCTCCGGGGCAGGTTAGGTTCCAGATTGAACTCACCAAGTATAAAAAACCCCACCCACTGACCGATGAGCTCTCTCGAAAAATGGCTTGTTCGTTCTTGGAGGCGCGCGAGAGTTTAATTTTTTTTTCTTAATGTGTCCCTTCGTCGTAATTTCGCTGGTGCAACAGATAGACAAGATTATACAAAAGAAATAAGCCCTTATTTATTTTTATGTGCCTTTTTGGGATATATCTGAGCAATTTCACATAATAATCTGAAATTCACCATTTATTGTAATTGTATTACATAAGCTATTTGATGTATAAATAGGCAGTGATGGTAGTACAGGGTCCCCCGCTGGGCCCCTGCAGCGTTACCGCATGTGTATCAAGGTCTCCCGTTTTGTCTTTACATGGTAAGAGAACCTGTAATGAGCGCCGCTCAAAACACGTTGAAATATGTAGGCTACTTTTTAATGTTAAAATGCATTTTACTTAGGCCTACAGGAAATGTTCAAGAGATTGATATTTCACCCATTCTTGAGAGTCGGGACAAAACATGTCCTACATAGAAAAGTCTAATTTATTCAAAACAATTAAGAAATTCTAAATGTTTGACATACTCAAAAAGTTAAATCTAATGGATTTGTGTATACCAATCCTATTTTTTAGCACAGATATTTACTTTTTTGGGGGATATTTGTTTAAATGAAACGTCTGTGGTTAGAAGGTCCATGTTATTGCTTGTGTCCTCAGCAAGAGGTCACAATATTGACCAGCCCCAAAAAACTTTAAAAAACTCTATAATTGTGAAAACATATACATCAAATAAAAATTCAGGGCTATAAATATATAAACAATGAATGGCCTGAACATCAAATAGCTTTTTGCCTAAAAATCTGCCTATCAAAGTTGTGTCCTCAGTTTCTGTCAACTCCATCAGATTATTCTATAAACCTCATTAAATCATGCAATATCATGGTCAGCTATATCCCTGAGGACCCCTTTTCATTTCCTGCTTCTGGTGAATGCAACACCACCACACATGGTCTGGTAAGTTTTACAGTTTTTGATATTTTAGACAAACAATGTCAATATTTGTATGGTCACAGCTGGACCATGTCAACACCGTCTCTCCATTATTATACTTTTTTTTAAACCATAGTGAGTTCAATTAAAGTATTTTAGTGAGATTATCAGGACAGCTAGCAACTGCCAAAAAAGTACCTAGCTGCACTGTACAATAAATGTTTTGGAGGGAAAATACATGCCCTTATGTCAACTCCGTCAGACGTCAACTCCGTCAGATTTTGTGTCTGATGGAGTTGACATGTAAGCTGATGGAGTTGACAAATCCACCTATAACCTCTTAATGTGCTGACATTATGCTATTTTTGAACATGGTTAAGGATAACAATGTTATTCCAGGGTCTTATCTGCACATAAAAGTACATATATAGCATATATTACGTTATTTTACCATATACTTCTGTTTTGTAGAGTAGACCATGGGCAGGCTGTCTGCTTAATTATAACTGTCAAACTTTCCCAACACACACACACACACACACACACACACACACACACACACACACCTAATCTCATTGATTGATTGATTGATTAATGTACAATCCTAAAGGTGCAGTATGTAATTTTCACTACCTAAAATCTACACACTGGCTTCTTATAGAGTGCGCAAGAAGTTCTATGTTGCTCTTTTAAACCCCAGTGTAGGTGGGATACCAGATAGAAGAAAAAGGTTATTATTTTTACATTGTTAACTTGGACCCTCAGACCTTGGGCTCTATTTTTGTGTCCACCGGCGACATGGCGGAGGGTGGCGAACCCCGCGCAGTGGCATTTTCGTCTGGCGGAGCTCAGCGTACAGCCAGTTTGGTATTTTCGTGGACTGAGGTGCACCGAGGTCCGCCAAGCTGGGCGTGGATGTGTGGCAGGGTGAGGTGTCCACAGAATCAGCTGGTGCAGTGACATTTTCGTACTTGTTGCTGGCGTGTAAAGTGCGCTGAAAGCTCGCAGATTCAAACCTGGTCAGCTTTCAGCGCAGGTGGATCCGGATGGGCTAGTGGTATTTTGGGAGACCGGCGGCATATCGGCCTCACCAGCAGGTTTCCACAGTGTCAGGAACATTTCAGTGCTGAATGGCTAACCTGCTCCGGGGCAGGTTAGGTTCCAGATTGAACTCACCAAGTATAAAAAACCCCACCCACTGACCGATGAGCTCTCTCGGAAAATGGCTTGTTCGTTCTTGGAGGCGCGCGAGAGTTTAATTTTTTTTTCTTAATGTGTCCCTTCGTCGTAATTTCGCTGGTGCAACAGATAGACAAGATTATACAAAAGAAATAAGCCCTTATTATTTTTATGTGCCTTTTTGGGATATATCTGAGCAATTTCACATAATAATCTGAAATTCACCATTTATTGTAATTGTATTACATAAGCTATTTGATGTATAAATAGGCAGTGATGGTAGTACAGGGTCCCCCGCTGGGCCCCTGCAGCGTTACCGCATGTGTATCAAGGTCTCCCGTTTTGTCTTTACATGGTAAGAGAACCTGTAATGAGCGCCGCTCAAAACACGTTGAAATATGTAGGCTACTTTTTAATGTTAAAATGCATTTTACTTAGGCCTACAGGAAATGTTCAAGAGATTGATATAACACGTCTGTGCTACTGTTGCTGTTAAATGACATGAACTGTTAATTAGAGATCATATCGTTGTTTAAATTTGCCAGAAAAAAAAATGCTTGCGATGTTGACATGTAGTTACTGTAAGACTGGTTTGTGCTCAAGTCCTATTTTTTATTTTTTTATACAGCTCCGTTTTTAACTCAGAATTACCGAGAGCTTTTCAGCTTCAAATTTGTATACTGGCGAAAAGGCGGAACCAAGTTGTCTATAGTATATACGTTGGTACCAACGGTGATTGTTTATGACTGGTCTACCACAAAATAGCCCTTATTTATCAAGCTTGCGTAAGGCAGAAAACTTATGTACACCTTGCGACGTAAGGATTGGCAGTTATCAATCTGCACATGAGTGTACGCTACGACCAAATCTCACGACAGGTCTGACATCGTGTAGGCAAGTTTGAGTCAGTCTGGATTTGCGGTGAAAACAATAAGCAAAAGCATAAACAGCCAGATATTCAGTAGTCATACTGATCATTTTTGTCATTATCATATTCACCCATTTTTTACGTATCATGAAAAAAAATTCCACTGGTCTGGTTTTCACAGCAGTCATAGCTCCAGCACACTGACCAACTTGCAAAAAAAAAAAAAAAATTCTTTAATTGGGCGATGTTTCAGTGTCAAACCTATATCAAACAAAGGGGCTCTTTTTTTTCCACTTCTTCGTTCCTGGATTCTGACACTTGCCGTGTCATCCTTTGACGCACCAGGCAAAATAAATTCCCCTCCTTTTTATGAATGGCAGCAATAGTAAAAGCCAAATTTTCATTCGGAGAGAAGCTGGTAAACGGAAAAAAGACAAAATTTCTGCATACAAGATTGCATAAAAGCATAAAATACTCTAAACAAACGGGTCCAAGTCCGGGCGTTTTGATTAATGTGACGCATCGATTTGTGTCAAGAATTGTGATTGGTCAGATGTTAATTCTCTCCCCTATTTAAACAAGAGCTTTGACAGTTGTCAGATCTCGATAATGGCAGCTTCTACTAGAAGAGTATGCACAGGTGAGATGGGAGCAGGGATCTCCTCATGGAGAGCAATGAGTGGCTCATCATTCACTTTCAGCTTCCAAGGCATGTCCTGATAGATTTATGCGACAATTTAGAAGCCTGTTTAAGGTGGGACGCTAGGTGGTCAAACACCTTGCCAGTGCCGGTGCAGGTGATCGTCACCATAGGGTTTTTGGCTACTGGGACCTTGCAGAGGGAGATTTGAGACAGAGCTGGGGTCGACAATAGCCACGTTTACATGCAGACTTTTTTCTCATTCGGATTATAATCATTCCGATTGAAGCTCCCAGGCGAACTGTTTACATGGAAGCGATCTATTCTGATCTGGTGTTTACATGTGCCACGGCATTCAATCGGAACAGCTATTTACAGACACGTGATACCTTCAAACATCACGTGATTGATTGATCACGTGATCTCCGACGCAGACCAGTGCATCGTGCTCTGCTTGGAAGCCGCCATCATGTTTCCATGTGAGTCATACGTCACTGCTTGTTTACATCAGGACAGAGCATGCGCAGACAGAACCCAGCCTGACAACTTTCCGATTCACCGTTTACATGACAGGATTTTGCTTTTAATCGGAATGGGAAAAGGAAAATTCTACCCCTGTGAATCGGAATGAAATTCCACTCGGAATGGGCCTGTTTATTCCGAATGAGGTGTTTATATGGAGCATTTTCATTCCGATTGGGCTTCTAATCCGATTATATTCGGAATATTTGGCTCCATGTAAACGTAGCTAATGAGCAGGATGATGCCAGATGTGTTGGCGGCCATCAAGTCCACTCTAGGAACTACATCCAGTTCCCCTGAATGATGCCCAGCAATCTGTGATTAAAAGGCAATTTTATGAGATTGCTGGGTTTCCAAATGTAATTGGAGCGATGGATTGTAGCCATGTGCGTCTGAAGCCACCATGCATGAATGATTACACATTTATCAATCGCAAAAATTACCATTCGATCAATTTGCAAGTCATTTGTGATGCCAAGCTGGCATTACTAAATGTGGTAGCCAAGTGGCTGGGAGGGATGCACGATTCTTTTATACTTCAAAATAGAAGTGTCTGTGCACGGCTACAGTCAGAGTCATCTCCTCGGTAAGTGGCCTGAATAAATCTGCAATAGGATTGAAGCAAAGTCTGATGTTGTCTGACGTTTCCATGTAGTTATTTTTCTAGGTGACAAAGGTTATGCCCTGACGGAGTACCTGGTAACCCCACTGGCAAACCTGACCACAGAGAGGGAGTGGCAATTCATTGCGCACACACGCACAGGTGTCACTGTGGAGCGCTGATTTGATCTCCTGAAGGGCAGGTGGTTCTGTCTTGCTCCAGCAGGGGGAAAATTGCTGTACACACCCGAAAAGGTGTGTGACATCAATTTGGCTTGTGCGGTTTTGCTCAACGTGGCGTTGGTAAATGGCGTGCCATTGGATGTGCCGGTGCAAAGAGAGGACGCGATGCCTATTGAACCGTGGCAAGGCGACGCTCCACCAGGTGCTGTACTGATGAGACGGCACCTGACCAACCGCTTCTAAAATGTTGGTAGGCCTTTAAGTTGAGGAAGTTCTGACTATTTAACTGATTTAATGGCTAAAATCAGACGAATTGAATTAAACTACACTACGGGCCAAAAGTTTGGAAGCAAGGCCATTACAGGCCGAACAGTTGGAAGTAACTTCAAGTTTTTGATCACAATGCTTTTTTTTTAAATCCAGCATGAGTTTTATGTATTTTGGGATGTATTTACTCCATGAACAGATGTTGCTTTCATGGAAATGCACCATTTTACTCCATTTACCTTTAAATATACATTGATGTCAACAGACCATGGCTAAATTTATGTCAGCAAAAGATAATAAGGGCTTAGTTTTAGGGTTGAAAACATTGGCAAGAGTCACAACTTCAGTGCAAAAGCAAAAAAAACCCAAATCACAGTTGGATTATTCACTTCTCCTTTTTGGCTTTTTTAGAGGCTGCATACAAAAATCCTAATAAATCTCAACTGCGTTCAAACTAGTGCAGAAATGGCTAGAAAGAAGCCATTGAATAAAGAAACAAAAGTACAGATTCGTACATTGAGGACAGAAGGATACACAGAAAGAGAAATTGCAAAACGCCTAAAGGTGTTTAACAAAGGAGTCCACTACACTCCGAAGAGACTAGAGGAACCTGGAAGTTATGATGATAGACAAAGGCCTAGATGAAAGAGAGTTACTACAAAAGCAGAGGATAAACATAGCATTGTCACCAGTAAGAGAGATCGGTGAAAGACAGCGCCACAAATAAGGGAGGAAATCAACATGACCAGGTTGAAACCCATATCTCTGACAACCGTGAAATGTCGTTTGAGAAAGGCTGGTCTGAAGGGTTGTGTATCTGCAAAAAACACTACTTCGTCCACAGAACAAGAAAAACAGATATGAGTGGGCAAAAGCTCACAAAAAATGGACTTATGATGACTAGAAACACGTTTGCACTTTTTGGTTCAAAACGAAGAGTCTATGTCCGCAGACAAACTAGTGAACTTCTGAATGCACCATGTGTTACACCCCCAATTCAGCATGGAGGTGGTAGTTCCATGGTATGGGGATGTTTTGCAGGTGATGGAGTAGGAGATTTGTTTGAATTAAAGGGTATCATGAAGAAGGAACAATACCACTCCATCCTCCAGCACCATGCTGTTCCATCTGGACTCAGACTTGTGGCCCATAAGTTTGTTTTGCAGCAAGACAATGACCCTAAGCACTCTGCCAAGTTCTGTCAGGGTTACATAGACAAAAAAAAGAGGAAGGTGTTCTTCAAAAGATGGTTTGGCCCCCTCAATCTCCAGACCTTTCTCAATTGAGCTTGCGCGGGATGAATTGGATTGATCGGTCAGAAAAACGCATCCCACGAATCAGCAGTCACTTTTTAATAAATTTAAGAAAGCTTGAAATGCAATCCCTGGAACATACCTTAGAAAACTTGTGGAACGAATGCCTGGTACATGCCAAGCTGTTGTTAAAGCCAGAGGAGGTTACTTTAAAGAAAGCAAAGTCTAAGCAACAATAACTCAGATACCTAATAATTATGGTCAAAATGTCTTCTGATTAATTACTCTTTACACAATAGTCATGTTTATTGTGTTGCAAATTATATATGTGTGAAACTGTGATCTTTTTTTGTACGAATCTGCTCTTGCTTCCAAACTTTTGGCCTGTAGTGTAAATGCTTGAAATAAAAAAAATAAAGATTATTATATTCAAGAAATTTTATTTATTCAAATTGTCATTTATTCTCTGTCAAGTTTCGTTGATTGCCTCAAGTGAGGTCACAACTGCCGCCAATAAACGGCAAATCTCCGTTTGTCTTTCTAGGACCTCCGCAGTGATAATGGCCCTTGCAGTACGGGAAGCTGGTACTCGCTCGCCCTCAGTGCTCAGCTGTCTCCGTTCGGGGTCTGGATCAGTGGGACCGTCCTCATTGCGCACAGACGTCGCCACCGTGCTGCTGGAGCCTGGCTCTGAAATCATAATTGAGGACAATAAAAAATGTGCAAATGTAAAAATTGGACTCCTGTTTTTTACAATGCAAGCAAATTAGGGCTGATAGTTACCATTATCCGGCTTCTCCTAGTTGCTCCTGGTGAGGCTGTCTGTGTCTTTGGTGCTCTGCTCTATTTCCGGTTTGCATTTGGCCTCTCTCTGGTGGTGCTCCATCTCACACTGCTCAATGTTGCTCTTCAGTATATCAACGTCAGTGCTCTTGGGCTGTCGCTGATGCAGTGAAGCCTCCCCTGCTGGAGCTCTTTGTGTCTCCCCCAGGTGTTGCTGATATCATTTTCTATTTTTTGCACGTACTCCTTTAGCACCATCTTTTCCTCCATCAAGAGCTTTTGTAGCCACCTCTTCTCTTCCTCATACTGGCTGATGCTCTCCCTCATCGTGTCTATATCACCACAGATCTCCTCCCCCTCCTCCCTCTTAAATATAGGCTTATTGCAAGTGTGAGCTTCCAGAAAGGGCATAGAGGGAGCATAAGGGGACTGAGGAAATTATTCCTCGAGCCAGTTCTGACTTCAAAAGAGTACATCAGTCAACTGAGACGTTGGACTTGAAAATTGCAGAGTTACACAAAAACATAGGGGCAGTAAACACAGACTTGGCACAGACTGAAGAAGTCTTGAATAAATATAAATAATACAGAGACATTATTGCCAAGATCTCTCTCCAGAGTCTAAATGACCAGTCCAGGCAGGGTGAGGAGTTTGACTTTGCACACACCTTATGTGATCCAAAGCACATCTTGGAAAAGACCTCAGATAATGGACTTTGACCTGGATTTAACCAAGACCATCAGCAGCAAAAATACAACTCTGAGGAAAGACTGCAAGATGACAGACACAGTTGTTGAGAATTTTACAAAGGAGCAGGATGCACATGAAGCTGTTCTGAAAAATATAGAAGATGAAATCAAGGGAGTGGTGGACAACACAGCCCATCTTAAAGTTAGGAAGGAAAGGAAGCTAGGAAGTTAACGCATGACACCATAGTAGGTGGTAGGTCCCACTGCTTCAACATTCAAGATAAGATGACCAGTGTATACCATAGCATAGATAAACTCTTGAATCTGCTCGACGAAGTTTCTAAAGTGCCCTTGGCAGAATTGAAGAAGGAGCAGATAGAAGAGTCAAGACAGAAACAAGAACAGGAGAGGCTGCGAGTCCAGAAAATGATAGAGGGGGAATTGAAATGCAGGAAAAGATTTACAGCTGGTAATAATAATAATTATTTTTTAAGTAGAAAGGCCATGCCTAGGTTGAAACTTCTTCCAATCAGAAATAAGAGCAAGGAGGAGCAGTCCGACAAAAATGACCTCGGAGCACTCATGGAGGTGAATGGGCTTTATTGAAGATGAGGATGAAAGGTGTGAAATGTTCTGTCTTTTGCTGCTAACCCTGAAAAGGCACAAAAACTCAAGTCTGGAGGTAGGGTTGGCAGAATAAAGGGCACAGAGAAGCATTTGGAAAAGAAAATGACCCCACAGCTCAACAGCGGAAACTGCTATCACCTGCCATCTGCAGAGGGCACACCACAACCCTTTGCCGCCAACTCTGCTGCCAACTTCTTAAACTTCTGTCCCGAGGACTCTCTTACATCCTTGCTGAGGAAGGCCATGACCATAGACTGTATATAGAATGGACGCTGTCTGCCTCCTCGCCGGGTGAAGCCTCTCCAAGAACAGCACACTCTGGTGATGGCGCAAAGCACTAACACAAGAAAACACCTGTGCTGTTTGACCCCATCAGTCAAATCTGCCCCTTTGCCCTGTTTTTCCAACCCAAGTTGAAGCCTTTCGGAAAAAAATACAGAACTAACTAAAAGGTAATGTATTGTGAAGAGAAGGTAATGCAAACAAGAATCCCAGCTGCTTGACATTTCACATCATATCAAAAATCTACGGAGCTCGGGAGGTGACCTAAACTTTTTTTTTTTAATTTGCACATGCAATTTAGTATCTTTATTTTTTCGTATGACAGTCGCGCACGCAAAATTTTGAGGGCATTTCAGGTCAGAGAGTGTTTTTTACGTGCTTCTAACTCAGTTAACCCTTGTGCACCCGGTCCCCTCCATTTTGCTGCAGTAGAAATATGGTCTAAATAAATATATAAAAAAATTTTTGGCTGCCATCATTGACATAAAACCTAATTATAAATAGCAAAACTTTATTCAGGTTTTTTATTTTAACCCCATAAATGTCTTTTTTGTAAAAACCCGATATTATTTTAAGTCAAAAAACACACTTGTACACACACACACTGAATTATTTTCCATCCTATTAATGCAAATATTTTTTTTAAACTTTTGATTATTAGAGCATGGGATTGGTAAACATTGATGAGAAAATTGATTTGAAAGGATTTGTATTTTTTCTGTAGTGTTGAATAATAAAAAAAACTTCAATTGACACCCCTAAAGGACTGAAACGGTCCCCTCCATTTTGCTGCAGTAGAAATATGGTCTAAATAAATATATATATTTATTTATTTATTTTGGCTGCCATCATTGACTTATAACCTAATCATAAATAGCAAAGGGTTTTTTATTTTAACCCCATAAATGCCAGTCTTTTTGTAAAAACCCGATATTATTTTAGGTCAAAAAACACACTTGAACACACACACTGAATTATTTTCTGATTGGTAAACATTGATGAGAAAATTGATTTGAAAGGATTTGTATTTTTTCTGTAGTTTTGAATAATACACACACACACCATCCATCCATCCCTTGCTTTTACACATGCACATCGATGAAGCCCTCTGTCTTCAGGTGCCTGCTATTAACCTTGCGCACTCTCACGCAAGCACGCACACAATCTCACACATACACACACAGACACATACACACACACACACACGAGAAAAAATGTAACATGAGAATTTCCAAGTTTGGGATAAATAAAGTATATATCTATCTATCTGTATGCATGAAATACACCAGCTCTGTAAAAAAGGGAAAACAGTGCCCCTCTGATTCTAAAGGGTATGGCAGGAAAAAAGAAAAATGGCGCCATCTGCTGGTCGGCATAAAAAAAACAAACGGTTTGACTCTCAAGGAATACGTGTACATGTGGGAAAAAATTCTCCAAAAGTTATACTGCATTGGCAGTGTATTGAAGAAAACATGTTTTAATGGGAGTCAATGGGACCGTTTTGGTCCTTGGGGGTGTCTACTGTAGTAATAAAAATTGCTCACATGCAAAAAAGGTCAAAGGAAGAAGAAAAAAAAAATTAAATTGTACCTAAAATTACACACTTTGACATATTTTTATGCCGTTTGCATCATCACAGCCAAAATGGTCCTTAGGGGTGCACAAGGGATGCATATTCTGAAATATCAAACAGTCATCTAACCAGGCCTCTTTGAGATACTGAAAAATACTCTCAAGAAGTTGCATTTATAAACAACATATTCATTTATCTACAGCATTTCTCCTCAACAAAATGATCAGTCACATACAAATATTTCTCCCTTTGCTTTCACTTACCCGGACATTGCAGATGTACGTCTCGTCAGTGGCCTTGCTTAGAACTGTGGTAGTGTTGTTTAGTTCATGAACGATTTGTTCAAAAGAACATAACTGCTGAGTGAAAAACTTGAATGGAATCACTCCAAGACCTGATTCATTCCTTTCTCAGTTCAGTTGAGCTCAGCCGTGAGTGTGGCGTGTCGGTCGGGAGTGGAACTGCTGCCTTTGACTTTTTGGCGAACGGCACACAGCCAGCCAGTGGGTGGGTGAAGTCTTGTGATTTGCTCACAGCGAATGAACGGCATGTATCAGTTAGACTGTGAATGAAACAAACGACTTCCGAAGGACTTGAGGCAGACAGACGAAGGAGGGGCGTAGCGTCATTCATGAACTGCTGAGCACCGGTTTGTTCACTATGTATTTATTTCCAATCTCTACACTTTTCCGCGATACATAAGAATGACAACTCGCTCTTGTTTAGCAGGCGTGCTGCTGCTGCTTGCTGCTGTGTTGTTTCACTTGCGTTGTGATGCGAACGTCGGTGGCTCACAGAGAGGCCTCTGAATATTTCATAATTTCGTGTTGTATATTTGCGTTGTTCCCGGTAAGGACCTTTACTTATGTTTAATTGACCATTGGATTGTTCTGTGTTACTGATAAATTCATAACCAGGAAGTATTTCTTATCTACACGAACTGATACACAGTCGGGAGTCCGCATATGGTGTTTTATTTTGAAATACCTGATGATATGCACAGTTTTCGTGCTTGACTTCCTAACTAGAACATTGCTGATCCTGTATGCTATAGCCTAGAGAGGAGGGAGATCGAGCAGCAGTCAGGAGTCAGGCTATGTGTGAGGGGAGAGAGGGTGTGTTAGAACATGATATCTATGTAAATAGATATCATGCATCCATCTAACATTATCTTGTCCTGGGCCCAGACAACACTGTCAGCTGGCCTGCATGAAATATCAAACAAAGCAATATATGTATATATATATATATATATGTGTGTGTGTGTGTGTGTGTGTGTGTGTGTGTGTGTGTGTGTGTACATATATTGTCAAGCATCATTGTCATTTTTATAAGGTCTATGTCTGTACTTTGACTTGAGTCCAGTCAGTCTGCAGGATGTGTGAAAATAGTCCAGGGAAGCGGAGTGGGTAGACCGATAGCTAACTTACTCACATTTGATTAAAGGCAGTAGTTAATTAACATATTCTCGCCTTTCACGAGTAAGTGACACATTAGTTGGAAAAATACTTCAGGCAAAATTTTGTCAGCACTTCATTAAACAAGCATGTTAAATCATGAGTCTCTATGTAAACTACTAAGTGTTGTTTTGCACTTCACTAGGCCTTTAACAGTCTCCAGTTACTTAATATTTTTTACATTCATGTCACTCCTTGACAGTCTGACAGAAATCAATCTCTTGATTGAATTAACTTGTGTTGAGGTCTTAAATTTTTAAATATTAGACCCACCCAAGACTAATGTGTTAAAACATGACTTTTATAAGTCATGTTTGGTTAAGAGGTGGTTATAAAGGGGGTTCTCATATGTGATTGGGTGGGCATTTTTATGATGTTTCACACTGCAATTAGGAAGTATAAGATGCAGTTCAGTTAGTTTTTAAAAAAATCAAATGTACAAAGCCATCACTACAATACACAATCCCTACCCGAAAACATGTAACCATTGATTAGTAAAAAGAAAGTCAGAAATTTTTTTTGTAGTAGGCTCCAGAATGGTGTTAAATGTGCATTTTGTAATCCCAGTGATTTGACTGCTGCACTGAGTGGAGTTGAAATGAAGTAGATTAATGTTCATTTAATCTGAGGTCAAATATAACCTCATACAGATGGGCTTGAGGAAGTTGGCATGTGATAATTGATTCCAATCCTCAGGCTTAAAACCATAATTGCCTTCAGTCTCCTGCTGGTGTGATCATGGCACACACACATACACATGCACACACACGCACGCACACACACACACACACACACACTGCGTCTCAGTCCCATGGTGCCTGGAGCTACGCCAAAGCCTCTTATCCGTTAATCAGTGTGAAAATGTAATCTTTTACCTTCAGGGTCCACATGAACCCTCCTCTCCTCAACTCACCCACCTAGAATCAAATGACAACCCCCCCCCCCCAGTATGGACCCAGGACCACCTCCCATTTGAGCGGCTTATCGTCGTCTTCATGCCAAGTACCTGCTAATGAATTAACCCACGGACTCATAAAAACACAGTTTGTCCCTGTGGAACCGCATTCATTACTTTTCCACTCACAGGATTTACAGCCAAACATGCTTAAATACAAGATGGTCAGGCTAATGTGAGCACTCACACTGGCACCGTATTAATCTGTAGTAAGTCCAATAATTGTAGCAGACTTCTTTCAAAGCTCATGAAAAGAGTTTTTAATGTTACAAAACAGACTGAAGCGAATCAAGGACCAGATTATTAGCATAAATATAGTAACCTTTAATGCCTGTCATTGCTGTTTTAATTTACTTATTATTTTTCCCGCAGCAAACACAGTGAGGGATAAACTTCCCTATAATATCAATTTGATTCTGTTCACAGGAGGCACCAAAGTCAACATAAATAGAAGGTACCATCAGGAACTTTAAATAGCAAGTCTTACCAGTAATCTTTGCAATGATATCACTGCAAACAAGACCCCAAGACACTTGAACTGTATCACTTGGAGCAAAGACTTGCCCCCATCCAGAGAGAGAAGTCCACCATCCCCAAACAGAAAACCTGGGACCTATCTACTTTTAGGTGCTGATCCTCATCTCAATGCCTGCTGAAGAGTCCAGTAAAACCACATCATCTGTAATAAGCAGAGACCCCTGGACTGTAGAGGATAAACTGATATGAAGGTGAGTTGTAGTGCTGTAACTGAAGTCAAGAAGTTGGCACATAAATATGTTCAGGGGTCAACCTTTATCATGTATTTAGGAAAAACAAACTGATTTAAAACTGTATGAAATGGCTACAGTAACTTCCTGTTGTTGTAAGAAAAGCTGCAGGATAAGCTCTGTCTGAAGTGCACGCTGTAAATCGCTAAAACTGGACATTCAACTTAAATTTCTGGACTTCCTGTTGAGATGAGAGAATGGGTCCAAGAGGAATTTTTGCAGATTTTGGTATGCTACACGTGCCAAGTAAATTTCACACACACCGGCTGAACCAGCTACAGGGGCTGTATTTTGGAAGGTTTATGGGTGCTATGAAGCAAGTGATTTCACAAAGCACAAAAATATCACAATTTTGCAGGACCTGATTTTTGCAGGAGGTGTCATAAGTTTCAGTTGAGAATAGCAGTTAAGTAATTGTTTAGGCAGAGGAAAGAAAGAACGACTATCCTTATAGCATAATTCGGCTGCAAAGCAATTTGTCCCAAGAAGCAACAAACTACTGTGGTACTGAAGGACACATCAGGTCAAACAGCCGAGCAGCAAGTCACCTTAAAAGAACCCGAGGAGGTCAGACGGATGTTCTTTGTTTTCTTGTTAGTATGCCAGACAGAGGATTGTGGCGTACTTATTTTTGTTTTCCTCTTTTTTGCCTTGCTGTCTTCACGTGTGGGACACAGTGCTGTCAGATTGTCGTGGCACGGGCCGGAGCAGATTATGTGTGTGCAATCACTCATTACCTCCTTGAGAATAGATTACTATTGCTCCGGTCCGGTGATACGGGCAGGGACAAGGGAATCCACTAAAACACTTAGCTGCTCTGCATGGTGCTCGGGCTGAGTTGCCTGTGCTTGTATATGCGTGTCTAAATGAATAATGTCATCTGATCCCAGGCTTGTTTGCTGCAAAGTGACATGCAATCGCGTGGCAGCTTGCTGTCCCTCTGCCTGCCTCACCTCTTTCATGTGTTTCACTCACAAACACAGTGAAAGGACATTAAAGCACATGGAGACACTGAGTTTTGTGCTGCAGCTGCTGGCAAGTTATAATCTCAAACATCCGAGGGAATCCTCAATAAATTCTAAGTCATTTGTTAAATCTGAAATAAATTTGAATGCATATTAAATATAATGTATTTTTGTCATATTTTGTCTGAACTAATACCCGATTATCAAAACTGTCAGGACATCCAGTAGAGCCAAGCAAAAATGTGAACGTGAGCTTTTAAATGTTGCTCTTGTTTGCAGATATCTGCAATTACTGGAAGAAACATGTGGAACAGTGAATTGAGCTCAGAAGCTGCATTAAAATTTGACAAAAAAAAAACAAACAAAAAAAAAACAGTCCTACAGTTGATTCGCTTGTCTGGGTTAGTACCAAGGATAAGTTACTAATCTAACTTTGGATCCGAGGATTGAAGGATGACAGTTACTACGGTCTTAATTAAATTACAGCCTTTGTTCCACCTCCTAATACCTTACGTAACCAAGGTCGTCCCGTGTCCAAGACCTCAGGAGGCCAAACTGTCGGCACTATAAAACAAGCTAAATTTCTAGCTTGAACTTTTTCCTTGAATACCCTCAGTGTTTCTGCTGAGGACAGTTACAGTCATTCAGATTAAGGTACAAACCTGATTCCTACAAAGCTGGAACAAAAAGATTTTAACGCTTCAAAAATAGTGCTTGCTTGTTTTGAATTTGATGCCAATGACATGTTTTGTAAAAGTTTTTTGAGGAGCATCAAAACGGGAAAAAAGTTGGGAAAAAAAAAAAAACGCTGGAGGAACATCTTGCAACAGGTTAGTAACAAGATGGGAAGAGGTTCTTTACTCTGTGAGAGACTGTGTTAGCTAATAGTTCAACAGTTTCAGAATAATGATTGAAAGACAAACATCATTCAATAAAGATGAGTGCAAGTATTGTTAACAATGTTTTGTCTGTTATTGATACAATGCAACAAAACCAAACAATGCACAGCGACAGGGGGTACCTGCTCTCCATGGGTAATGATTTGAGTAGATTAACTCAAGTAAATCAGTGTCCTACCTTGTTGTCTGAGTTGAGGTCAAAGTTGGAAGGCTGAGAGTTGACCTGACTTTTAAAATAGTGCAGGACAGTCTGTCTCCACGACTTTGTTATCAATAAGTCTCAGGGGCAGGCTGAAGGAAAGCTCTCGTCCTGTTTCAATCTTTGTGATTGTCCGAGCAAGGCTGGAACAGATCTGGCCTTCACCTTTTTTTAACGCTGGCTCTCTCAGTATTTACTCACATGTCACGTTTGTAGTCTCTATAACTTGAGTGAAAAACCTGACTTCAGTCTAAAGGCTCCAACGTGTTTCTTAAATTTGACTGTTTGCCAGGTGTGGGCAGTGGGCAAACCCTCCTGATCATTTTGTGAGGGACTGCGCACATGTAATATCCTTTTACTTATGCATATAACACTTTCACTAACTGTTAACATGCTTTCAGTACAGGAGTCACCTTTTTACTGTCTTTCTGGGAATAAAGTTGAAGTTTCCTCTTATTCTTCATGTGTAAAAAATGAGAAATTGACAGCCTGAAAGGACTCAGATTCCTCCGTTTATGCCCACTCTTTAGGGGCGTGTCTGGACTTTTTGGCTGGGGTGGCACCACTCGACCAGAGTACTTACACCTGTAGTGGTAGCCCTTACGTATTTTGTGGGGTCTAATAATAAGACAATAATAGCATTATTTTCTTGTTTAATTGGTGCATGTTTGAACCCCCCGAACATTTAGTGTTTACTCGTTTTATTTGTGCAAATGACTCACTCCCACGTGAAGTAATACAAAACAGGAGGGTTTCCTTTCATGCTGTTTCAGTCTGTTTTCATCAAGCATTGTTGAGGGTAACCACGTTGTGAGGATCTGTTGTGTTTTTACAATTTAACAGATAATCTAACCTCCTCACTCACTTTTCTCCCCTTGACTCGCTGTTGTTAATATTAATTAGCTGTATCCTAAATAGGCCTGCCATTTTTTATCTGAAATTCAAACCTTTATTTGAACTCCGGGGTAAAAGTTCATAGCCAAGCTCATGCAATATACCAGTGCTGCATGATCCAGCAGAGGGCGCTCTCATCGTAACCTGACCAGTCCATGAACTCTTGACCTCAGTAAACTTATACAGTAATATTATTCTGCAAAAATGGGGAACATGGCCAAGCAGAGCTGCACTGAGCCAGCAATCACAGCACCAAAACATCCGAGGGGGGCTGTGTGGAAATATTTGGGGTTATAACGGCAGAGGGAAAAATAAACGACCAAAAGATAGGGCTGTTTGTCGACTTTGTACAAAGCAGCTGCTTTGCTGGTCGATGATGAGGAGTTTGCTGTTTTTTTGGATGGCTTACCACTCACATGAAATGGTGGTGGCGAAAGAGGAAGCATCACTTTTGAGCGGCGCGACAGCTAGTGGTAAATGCTCGTTCAATGTGGACTGTAATGGAAAACTGACCGCCCTGGTCCTGAAGCTCAGGTACTGTTAAATTAAATGAACCCCTGCTGAAATGTTCTCAATATATATTACCCGGGATTCTCTATGCTGATTGGCTATCGTGGCACCATTGATTCACAGGGGTTCAGATTTTACCGCTCTCATGAAAAATGAGGAGAGTAGCTGCTTGAACGTGTCGGTAATTGTGTTTGTGTTTTCATTCGGTGTGCAGTTTGGCCTCACACAGCCTGTTTTTCCTTATTATCTAACATTTGAATTAATGAGAATAAGAAAATAAATGAACTGATTTATAGATAATGGGATAATCTTGCCCTCAATTACACCCTGTAATGGATATTCATCTTTCAAATATACTGCAGGGCTGTCTTTATCGTGCTTCATGTGTGTGTGTATGTGTGTGTGTGTGTGTGTGTGTGTGTGTGTGTGTGTGTGTGTGTGTTGTAGCGAGAGAGAGAGCACATCCTTTGTAGATTACTCTTAATGACTGTTGCTAATTCAATTTCCATCTCACACACTTTCCCTGTATGGCTCACGTGCAAGTTTTGTGTGAGATCATCGGTGCTTCAGAGCCTATCAGTGAAGACTACAGACAATGAGGATAGAACGACGAGCGATGTGAGACAGAAGACTGAAAAATGGTTTTGGTGGTGTTGGAAATGTAAGGGATGAAGAGGAGGAGGAGGAGGAGGAGGAGGGGAATAAACAGTGATGGAGAGTGAGTGAGAGGGAGCGAGAGGGGGGAGGAGCACAGAGATGATTCCTCTCTCTAATCCTGTAGACACACACTCGGTCTGGCTGCCTACTCGCTCAGAGGGAGAGAGAGAGAGACGGAGGCAGGTGGAGGGCAGAAGCAGAGAGAGGGAAGGAAAAAACCAAGATGAAGGGAAGAGAAGAAAGGATAGCTGCCCTTTGTGAACTACATTGAGAGAGAAGAGAAAGAGAGGAAGAGGAGGAGCAGGACTGGAGAAACCAGTGACTGTTTGGAGCTCGAAGAATGAGACTGAGAAGGACGATGCTTGAGTCAAGCTCTGCCTGATCCAAACTAGGAGAGAAGAAGAGGAGCAGCAGAGGAAGAGGAGAACGACAGGGTTGAACGTGGAAGAGGAGGTGATGAAGAGGATGGAGGAGTGCACAGTGAGCAGACACACTGATCCCTGGTTCCTCAGGCTCACATGAGAGAATACGGACGAGCCTGCCCAGAGTTACTACAAGATGCTGTCAATGGAGCAGCGAGTGAGGGCGGAGTGTTAGTGTGTGAGTGATGGGTGTGTGTTCACAGAAACAAAGCTGCTGCTTCCTGACACTCAGCAAAAGTAGACAAGTGCTCCAGGTGTGAGGCATCTGACGGCGCAGCTGTTTGGGGCTAAACAGGGTCGTACTCTGCCAGAGGAGGGGAAAAAGGCAGGTTAGCTCACCTGAGCACGTGCACAGACTGAGAAATAAACACCTGAGGGAGGGAGTGAGTGCAGCAAGGAAGGATTCAGTCTAACAGTCTGAGGTGCTGGTCAAAACCAGGTTTCAATTCAGGATATCATACCTTTCAACACTGAGGTGCCACTGAATTCCTCAGCTGCTCTTTGCACCTGACAAACCCTCTGAAGCCGCCGCCTACCTCATCTCTGCACAACAAGTGGACTTAAAGACTCAGAGGGTGGGGACTCTGACACCAGTTTTGGTGCCCTGCTGACTCCACCTAAAGTGGGGTGCGCCCTGATTCCCTGCACCCAGTGGATACCTCCAGACTCCAACCATGGGAGAATGGACCATCCTGGAGCGCCTCCTGGAGGCCGCTGTGCAGCAGCACTCTACTATGATTGGAAGGTGAGTTTTGTGTTGGTTGAGGGGTTCAGGATAAAGCCCCAAATCTGGCGTGATTATCATGCACGCTTTTAACAGTGTATGAGTGGAGTAAGACGTTTTGTCTGTGATCAGTTGTTTGTCAGGAGAGTGGAGCAACAAGGTGCAGTTCATGTTTATATCAGTGGACATCAAAGCATTTATGCATCATGTTGCTGTCACTGCCATTTTCTGCAGTGTTTTTCAGGAGCCAATCACATGTTGAAGATCCTAACCTGCTGTTAAAAAAATAACCTCTCAAACTCCCCCTTTAACTCTCAGGAGCATACAGGGGGCCCTGGCTGACATGCATAGACAGACAGGCGTCTGTCTCATACACGCATTAGTTCTGAAATGTACCAACATGCATGGAGTGCCAGTTGGTCTTACAATTTGGGTGCAAGCCCCACAAATAGAGGCTGTGGTTTCTGCAGGAGAAGAGAGACTTTGCAGCATGATTCTCTGCCCCACACATTTCATATCCCTCTCAATCTATCCTTTCTAATGAAGACAAGCCCAGTTGATAAAACTCCAAAAGATATCAGCAGGTATTTACTATTTCTTTTCACCCATGAACATCTCTCGGTCACTGACATGCTGATTTTACTTAAAATTGTGCGTGGCAATTGTTGTTTATGCCAACCGCACCCGCAGCAAGATGACGGCAGTCTATTGATTGATGTATGCTTGTTGCTGTGAGGTTTAATTGCATGTCTCCAAGGAAACCCAGCTTCCTCATCAAAACAGGGCATGGTGGCAAATAAAAGTATCACAATTAGTCTAATAGAAAAAGAAAAAAAAACTTTTGTTACATGTTGGCTTAATGTCTCTGCTGTGGGAGCTCCCTGCCTTCCCCCACACATATGGACATATAGACCCCACACTGTGCTTTGGTGATCCATGTACGGATATGGAATGGATGAGTGAGAGCACACCTTCCTTTTGCTCCATGTGCACACATGCAAAGCCAAGGCAGATTACACATTACACACATGCACCCACTAGTCTGGCATGCTTGTGTGGACATTTTCAACCACCTCAGTTTGGAGCAGACACCAGAGCAGGAAAAAAGTGAGTTGCAACATGTTTTTAATGCTGTGATGATAAACTAAACGAGCTGTGTCCGAATAGATCACTGACCAACCATTGCACCACCAAACAGAGGGGTATTTATAACAGAGAACAACACACATGCAAAATATAAATCCTCCCCTGCTTTCAGTCAATGCTTCCCTGTCAAACGTGGCTGATGACAGAGAGAGAAAGAGGGGCTTTAGCCTTGATAATCCCTCTGAGTGACATGATGGAGGGTTAGGCTGCAGCAGGGACACTATTAGTCCACACAGAGGCTTTGAACGTTTGGGAATCGGGAGCAGTGTGAGGACATTTCACCTTCCATAGTGCCTTCATTCACAGTTTTGAGCTGTGCTGCTGTCTCTGCTTTCCCTTGCTTTAATTTCACATCTGCCTCACGTAAGGATGCCTCACCTCAGCGTTTCTCACTATGTCCTTTGCTCTTTCTTCTCTCATGTATGAAGTCATTTCACAACCAAAAGAAACAAGCGACCAGCGCGAGGTTACGGAAATCATGATTAATGCATCCCTTCTACATGCTGTGATGTCTTGTATTTTAGTTTGAATAGTCGTTCTCATCAACCACAGGATGAGCAATTATTGATGAGCACTTACACCACAGAGGCACATCAGCGCTGAAGTTAGTAATAGTCTTGATTTGACATCTAGTAAAGGCCATGTTTGTAAGTTTGAGGTTTTCTTGGGACATCTCTGCAAACCACAGGTTCAGCACGGGTTCATTAAGCTCGGCTTGTATTAGCTGTTCAAACCGATCCCCCTGAAGCCACTCTCTGAGTGAGTCTCTTACTTTATCGAGTGAATAAATGTCAGCCAGTTTGTGAGGGGATGATGAGGAAGGGTATTTCATTTTGGCAGATGATGAGTCGTCTCCTACTGACGGAGCTCTGAGTGTGAATTTTTTCGTGATGAGATACAAAACTGATGTGATTTTGAGTCCTTTTCCGACAGAGCGCAGTGTGTTGGTTGCGCTGGGTAGTTGGAGTTGTTTCCCGTGGTGTTGTGATGAATAATTGGTCGGCATTCGCTCCCTCATTCATGAGACACTGCAGGCAAAGTGTCGCTCATCAGCTGGACTCATCATCCTAGCTGCAGGGTAGAAAAGACAGGAAAAATAAGGAGGAGATGCACAAATAAGAAAATGAAATCCACAACAACAGGCGATAGATAGCAGGAAGTAAGTTTGATAGCAGTGAGGAGAAGAAATGAGCAGAATTGGCAGTGAGAGTGCAAGTTGTGACAGACGGGATGCGTATGATGCGGTAAGAGTAAAAAAGACAGAGTGAAGGAGAGGGCAGCGAAGAGCAGCTATTCACAGACAGGCGGGCAGACACATGGTCTCTGTCTGCAGGGCGTTGGGAGGAAGCCAACAGGACTGTCTCGTCACGAGATGGTGCTGCATGTCATGACCTGAGCAGGGCGGCTGGGACACCCGGCAGGCGGCAGAAAGAGCCGCAGATCATCTTCTTGCAGATTATATCAGTTATCCAGACAGTTGAAATATTCAGATGGCTGGGTTGGAGTGAGGGTGGGGGTGGGGGACAAGTCTTCAAAATAAAAAAAAAGTCAATGAAAGACATGAAGGATTTCCTGCAGCCCCTGACAGTTTCAGTTGGATTAAGTCGCTGAGTAAATATAGGTTTGATTTACGCTCTGTCCACAAGTATTACTAAAAAATATCAAATCACTTTTGAAGTAAAATTCTTCAATACTATTAACAATAGAAACAATGTTTTCATCGTCCTACATCTGGGTAATGTGTATATAACCCCCCTCTGTTAGATGTTATCGTGACATTATAAGAAGAGGGGCCATCGATAAAAAAAACACTTTCAATACTTCCAATATTCAAAATGTTACGGCTCATTTGAAAAAAGAATAAAAAACACTATCAGTTTTATTGTTTTTTAAACATTGTTATCTTGAACCTGACCAGATTTCCACAAATGATAAATCCCTATAAAAAACAATATTTCTCACAGACAACAGGCTGTCCTTTAACTAAAACATTCTATCAACACTTTATATTCAGTTTTCTTCAGTAAGATTAGAAAACTGCTCCTTGCATTTTTCCAGCAGCGTGGAAATGAAAACATTTGCAAAATTTTCTCGTATATGAACTGATGTACATCAGACCCCTCAGGCGAGCAAGCTCATCCTCCTGCAGGGCGGCTTGCAGCTGCCACGCTCTCCTGCTTGGCTTGTGAATTGACTGGATGAATAAAACTCCTGATTTGTTTTTCATAGTTTATTTGTGGTGCAGAGGGGTGCACAGCAGCTCTTTGGCATTGTAGTTATGGTTTGTTTTCCCCCTCAGCTTGAACCCGATGTGACGTTTTGTGGGTTGTGTGTGTATCTATTCATTTATAAGAGGAGAACAGCAGTATGACTCCTGAGACTGTTGACAAAGATGCATCTGAAAAAGCCTGACGGGAGTGATTGCAACTGAAAGATAAGCATCACAATGTGGGATTTATGCCTCTTTTTCTCGAAATCAGTCGTGCTTCAATTTTTGAAGGAAAAACAGCTGAGGATTATCTTTAAACCTCTCAAAACGCAGCTGTGTAAAGACACAAATGTATACCATATCAGAGTGGAGTCTCATAAAGCATCAGCAGAAACTGAGTGAGATTGTTTTTCATGAATTTTTTAGTAGCTCCTCAAAAGACAGCTCATTTGTTGTTGAGACATTTCTCCAGACTGTTGAAGCGCAGCCAAGTGTGTTTTTAATGACATCTCTCCAGCCCTTCATAGAAAAAAAGAGGCATGTGACATCCAAGATGATGCGGCTCCAAACAGTTTTGAGTCATCTGAGTCAAAATAAGAGAAAGAGGGGAAAGGCTGAAGCCTAAAACCAGTCATCTGTTATCAAAGCCAAAAACCAAAGGAGGTGACGTCTCTCAAGTTTACGGCTGCCAGAGAGGTATGATAGTGGGCTAAAAACTTGCTGAATGTTGAAATCTGCAGTTCCTCAAATGCCCACCGGAGGCTGGCTCCAAAAGCAGCCAAATCCCCATCAACACCCATGTTATAATGCCAATTAATGCCACTCACCATGCCCATGTTCGATGCAGTCTATTCGTGGTAGCTATAACTGTGAAGAGTCACCTTAACTTTTATCCATCCTGGAGGTGTTTAACCACCCCTGCCATGTTGAAAGAATTACACTGAGAATAAATGTTTGGACTGCTAATTACCACCAAGGTTTATTTTCACAGGCAAATAATCAATCAGGTACTAACAACCTTAATCACTCTCTCTACATTCCAGTCTCTGCAGCCATTGAGTGCATTTGGCTTGCAAACGGACAGACCTATAGACTGTTTCATTAGGTGCCCTCTCTTCTGTCAGGCGCTGCTTCCTATTTCATTATTGGAGATCAATATCAGGGAGGCAAGAGGCTTTATCTGCGTGTTAAGCATTCCTAATGGCCAGTGGCAGTTTAGGAATGGGACTGCAGCCTGTGGGAGTGTGTGAGATAAGATATTTTTTTATAATGGAACAGAGCTAGATCTCAGATACGGCATGCAGTCATTAGTGTTATCACTGCAGCCTCACTCTCCATGCTCACTCTGCTGTAATAGCCCAGAATACTTCTCTAGCTGGAGGTGTTTCTCTACACTCATAGTTTAGACACACTACCTCACTATGAGCAAGCGTTATTGGTGCACAACTGTGGGTGAAAAATATGGATTAACCATCACAAACAAAAGACTGCAGCTACAACAAGCAACAGAAAGCAAAAGACTTCATGCAGTCAAGTGTTTTCACAGATCCACAGAAGAGCAGAGATGCACATGAAGGCCATGCTTGCAAAAGAAGCAGCAGTAATGGAGCATTTTCTGCCACTTAAAACAGATTGAATTTGTCTGGAGCTGTCAGAAATATCCATAGAAGAAGTGAATTTGATGAGTCAAGCCTCTCTGAAGAATTTCAATCCATTTTTGTTTGCTTTAACCTGTGATTCATTGTGAGTTAATCTGATCAAGAGAGAATGTCCTGTCAATTAGCACCACTTCATAAAGATTAGACAAAAATCAGCAAAGGCCTGGTGCCTGTCCTGAGGCAGTAAAAACAAAGAAAAGACCCAGTCTGTGTTTAAGGGTTTAAGGTAGTTCCTTCTCAGAAGATGAGCTCGGGTCCCAAAGTCTGAAACACTTTCATGTAGGTTTGGAGTTACACACCCCTCAAAGCCCATAACGACCTGAATTAATCACAGGTAGTAAGTGAACACGCACGCACGCACACACACGCACACACACACACACACACACACACACACACACACACACACACACACACACACACACACACACACACACACACACACACACACACACACTCCAGCACATGTGAATATGCAGAGCTAGTTCACTGAGCTGATGCTTCACTCACTCACTCGTATTTTTGCCTGCACTCACACATATCCTGGGACGGGGATCTCTGAGGCTATTTGTAATCTCACACAAACGAGTGTTAGATTCCCTCTAATGTGGGTGACTCATGTATGACGAATGAACCCGGAGCTGCCGGCTGTTGTCATGGTGGGCTCGTGAGAGCGCACACTGGCATCGCCTCAGGAGGAGAAACCTGTCCAACGCTACATCTGACAGAGAGACACCTGCTCCAGCCAATGAGATGAGTGAAGAGACGGCACAAGAACCAATGGGTTTTAGGATTGAGGGGGAATTAGTGCACGTTTATAAAATTCATGTCAGAGAGTGATGTCCCAGATTAGATGGTTCTGAGCTTCAGAAAAGCCAGATAACAGGAACATGCGGACTGTCAGACAGTAAGCAAAGCTAAAAATGGACGACAGGCTCTTTTCAGCCCATCAGTAATAACACCAAGTGATGAAAGTGCCTCTCATAGACAAATATTGAAAGATAAAACACATGCCGTATTTGACATCCCTCCTTTTTTTAAACTGGAGGTGTAAAAATACCCTCTCTTTTGATTCCCACTAAAAAAAGACCAGTGAGATAAGAAGTGATGTTTTATGGAGATTAAAAAAAAAAAAACACCCGATAAAAAGTGAATTATTTATGGAAACAGCCTGTACAGATGGTGGATCTGTAGGCTGAGTGAGCTTTAGGATGTTTGTGAAGTAGAAATCAAATGCATTAAGATTAACAGTTTATTTAAACTGTGTTCAGTGAGGATCACGTATAGTGAGCGAGTGGTTCCACATCCTGCTTATTATCCATCAACAGACTTCACATCCAGACAATCTGATGCTAATTCTGTTAATTATGATGTCAAAGGGCTCGAAAGGGTTTATGGTCACCCATCAGGAGGTATACTTACTGCAAACGTGTATGTGTGCGTGTAAGGATGCACTGATGTACAGATTGGCACATTTATTTGAAGTTTTACTTTATATAAAATTACACACTCAGATTTTTTTTAAAATTAGGGATATTATATTATGCTATCCCTTGTGTGTGTATTTATCTGACCTTAAACTAAAGCTGATACTGTGTTTTTTTCCCCTTTAATTTAAGCTTTGTTTACCCAGGTTAGTCCCATTAAGATTAACAATCTCTCTTGAGAAGGAGACCTAAAATAGAGGATTAAAAGGTCCTGAGAATGCAATGGATACTGCCCTTTTCTGTGTGATAAAATCACACAGATAGTGTGGTAGCAGGCCAAGACTTACCTCATTAATTAAGGTGTATTAACCTTCAGGGAGATGGCCTACTAGCCTGAAGGCTTATTGGTTAAAACAGGGTGAATAAATTCTTGTTTAATCACTCCGAAAATGTACCTGCATGCAATATTGGTTCAAGAAAATTTAAAACCCTTACTTTTCTACAGCTGAAGACGTTGGTTTAAAGAAACAGTTTCACGATCAAACAGGTAGTCTAAAGCTCACCGAGGACTTAAATCTACTTTAGATCTCTGCTGGCAGACATTTCTACAACAGCTGGTGCTCATTTTCATCTTAGCCTTGAGTCTCTGAAGTGGACGAGATCGAAATTCTTCTTGAATCTCAGCATGCTTCTACACATCATATAAGGTGATAAGGAGCGTGTGTGGGTGTGCTCTTATCCAGGGTCACACCTCACTCCGCCGGCTCGCTCAGCATGACTCCCATGAGCGTTGTCACACCGAAGCCCTTCACTCATCTGTCAAGAAAGCATATGAGTGTGTGTGCTGCATGTGTGCGCTCCTCCAGCACAGCACCGTGCACTGAAGTTTGCATTGAAGCCAAAAACTGATATTTATGAGCGCAGTGTGTGTTTGTTTACAGGTCGCAGCTCTGACATCACATGACCTTTAGATCATCATGTCTTTATGCAGCAGATTCCCTGTGGAGTGTTCACAACCCCTGCGGACGTGATGGATGGTTTTGTTTGCACAGGATGAGGCTTATCTTGCAAATGTGCTCTATACTCCATAAAAGAAGAAAGTGAGAAGGAGGCTGTGATAGGATCTCTCTCATGTCACACTCCCTTGAGAGATTTTAAAGAAGAGATGCTCTGCTTTCACACTCCCTCCATCCATATGTAACAACCCTGGGGATGCTTTCCTCTCTAATGTCACTGCCTCCTGTGTGCTGCCATAAGAAACTGGTGATTAAAATGACCTCACAGCTTCCATAGGGAGGCTGAGGCTCCCAGAGGGGGTAAGATGCATGTAAGTCATATTAAAAGCTTAGACTTTTCTTGCAAGCATAGAGCAGCCGATTAAACTTCAAGTTAGGTGCCAAATCTTTGAAATAATCATGTCAAAGGTTGATGCATTATTAAAGACGCTGCATGCATAGCGCTCATGTCATCAATGATAGCAGAACTGATCTGCTCTGGCTCTACTAGAGATGAAAAAATCCTGGAAATGAGCACGGGTTGGGTGGGAGTTGGGGGTTGGGGCGGTTCTGCGTTGCAGCTTGCAGCCCTTCAGGACCGGAGAGCTACAAACGGCCTCTACAGGGACAGTTGGAGATGCACGTTGAAGCTTGAGGAGAAACTGTATATAATTATGCTGTGTTTGTGTGTGTTCATTTCTTCCTTTACATCCACACACCCCTCATTCCCATTCTTGTTTCAGCAGCTTATCCCCCATTCTTGATCCTTATAGTCCACATATGCTGAGGTCAGGGTTGACATGGTGCCTTCATGCTGAAGGGTAAATCGATTAAGCTCTTCTTGCAAGTGGACATGAGCAGACATTATGCTGTTGAACCCACACCTACACCCTTGAGCTGTTTACAAACAGCCACATTAGTCAGTTTAACACCTATAAGCTGAATGACAGAAAGATGGTGGATAAAAAAATTAACCAAGGTGAGACTCAACCAAAAATGTCAGAGAAAGGGAAAGACAAACGGATAAAGGCAGGGATTAGTCCGAGTGAAGAGGTCAGAGTTGAGACAGATTTCACCCTGCAGTGCTTAGGAGAGAGACTGCCCTGTTAGGGTGACTCAGGAAGGCTTACAGGTTTAGTGTTCACACCTCGCAGGAGGACAGAGCAGGTCAGTGTCAGGATGATACAGGGAGGGTTTGTTTAACGTGGAGATTATCACACAATCGAAAACAAAGGACAAAACCCTGCAAAAACAGCATACAGGATCCACCATTTAGTCACACAATGCACATGATATATGATCTTTATTATCAATAAAGAGTTGCACAGCTGAATGACAGATCTTTAAATATATGCTACAAATTAAAGTGTCCCTTTAAATGTTATGTGTGGCCTCCATTTATTCAAACAGGACTAGAGCTGCCACATTATAACAACCTCATGACTGTTTCTTTTTTTAAAGCTGCACATATATGCTGTCAAGAGTCTAGATCCTTCTTCTTTTAAAGGTTCATGTGATGAGATCTTGCATTGTTGGCTTTTATTTTAAAATAAGGTAAACACTAGGTCCATTAACTACCAAGTTACTGGACTGAATGAACGCAGCTGAAAGAAAGTACATTTGACTTTATTCACAAGTTACTACAAATCGCTAAAAGGCAGCGTAATCTTCATCAAGTTGTCTGTGATCCATCTTAATATGTCAGAGCAGGACTTGAATCCACTTTACCTTTATCCATGCCTTTTACTTAGTTCAGGGTGCTTTGTCGAACATTAAGGCTGTATTACAGGAGGCAGTCAGCATCAAAGAAAACAAACAAGTAATCACGATGATGGAAGGAGTGATCTAAAGTCCAGCCACATACAACTTAACTAGTTATTTTAATGATAGCAAAAGGCAGGCTGTATGACCTGCTGTAAAATCCACTCAGTTTGTGAGACAGGTACATTTCTCACAATAAAAGTGTGTTTCTGCAACATCCACCAGCTTGTCTATCCCTCAGAGAAGTTCGGAGTATTTTCAGAGTGTGTCTTGATCCAGTCATTCAAAAATGAAGGTAATCTCTCTTGATTCATGAATAATGTTAGATAAAATATAGTTATTTCAATTGTATGCTTATGAAAGCTGCTATTTTTGTTTCGGTTTGTCAACCAGTCAGAGGCTGTATCTGCAATCTGCTAACCTGTAAAGTTCTAATCAGGAGCCACAGAGTAATGAAGGCGATAAAACAAAGTTGATATTGTTTGCAGAGAAAACCCCTTCCTCCTGTGAATTTGTTGCTGGTATGGTATCACCGTATGTGTATTAGTTTATCAGCAACAACCTAAACAGTACCATAAGTGCTTATAACTTTACGAACTGGACTGTGGTGAACTTCAGTTTCAGTTTCCAACACAGAGCTGTAAAAATCACTGCCCTCCCTGTGAACCTGTTTTGGATGGATCGATTACAGTTACTATAACCCCTCAGGAAAAGTGTCTTGATTGTAAATCCATCACTGAGAGCTAGGCTGTTTGTGTGAGTCAGTTTTAAAACTCCTCCATGCTGGTGTGTTCAGGGACCAAGGATTAAAACTCACCTGCCAAGCTGTGTGGCGTGTTGTCAGGAAATCAATACTTAAACACGGCAAAGTGAAAAGCAGTCCCTGCTCTCATCTGCATTAATGCACCATGATAACAGTGATGAGATGAATTATTTATCACAGGAGAGCTTTACATCTCAGGAAGACAGTTTCTCTACCTTGTTGACATGAAGTTTGCCAGGCATGCAAACAAGTCAAAGGAAAGACGCTTGTCGAGAGTCAGGTGAAAACACTTTAAAGTCTTAACTGGTTATCCCTTATAGTGTCACAGTAACCACAGAACAGCTGGGAGGAATTAGCGGACATGAGCAACTTAACTAAAGGGTTTACTCCAACATCAATCAAAACATCTACTATGCTTGACTCTTTACAGAATTACAATTTACACAGGGGACACAAAATTTAAAGTATGCTTTGGATGTATTTATAGTTAATTGACAGGAGATCTGCTAATTCTGCTTAAAGTTAACCTTAGATTAAGTAACTGTGGCAGAAAGGAAAGTCACCATGATCCAAGTCCAGTTAAAGACTAAACCCAAACACATCCATGGGTTGACTTCAAATCTTTAAAGGCAGTAATTTTTGAGTGATTTTCAAAGCAGAAGCCTGATCTGATCTTTCTGTAGAGACACTCCCCTTGTTGCTTAAATTCAGGAGCTGTCAGGATGGTTATTTGGTTAAAAAAAAAAGTGATCTGTGCAGGATAAAAAGTTGGCATAAATTGTGTTGGCAGTGGGTAAGCATTGTTTGTAACATCTGGTGACAGAAAATATAAGTCATTTGCAATCTTGGTTTTGAGTCAGATTTAAGGGAGATAGAAAGCTGAACACATTTTCTGCAGGTTAAATGTAACAGCTCCAACATTCAAATCACAGTGAGACAAATGGAGGACATAACAGTTAAAATGACATTTAAAGGTGTGGTAAACCTGCTGTGCTTACTCTTTAAAAATGACTCGACTTTTTGCTGTCAGATGAACACGCTCACACACAAATATTCAGGATAACATTAAAACAAATAGTTAACTTTGATCTCCGGGACGAAGCGAGGCTGCTGTGTTTGAAGTGTACTCAGTTGTTTTTTTTGTGCGAGCTCCTGGCTGTGTGGTTTTTCTCTTACTTATAGAAACTGCTTTGATAATACATGATTAAGAGTGTTTTCACTTAAAGACTGAGTGTTCACATTCTGGTTCGCTTTAGTTGATCAATATGTTCATTTGCGGACTGATATATCCGCTCCTCTGCATGTCTCTGAGCGTCTTATTCTTTCATATGTCGCCTCGATGCTTTATCAAACTGCATCTCCCTTTTTGAAGATGAAAAGCGTGCTCTTCCTCCATCGATATATCCTCCTCATCCTTACCCTTCTTCCCTCTCAGTGCTCAGCGCATCCTCTCTCTTTATCTGAGATTGTTAGAGCCACTTAGACTGCAGCACATCCATCTCTTTGAGCATGTTTGTGTTAGTAAAGACTGTTCCTCGGAGGCAAGAGACGCTGCTGCCGTTAGCCCGACTCCACATGAATAAAAAATCATACTAACACCTGACACCTTACTAAAACACACACCACTCACTCTGCCAGGACCAACATACCATAATGAGACATCTGATTCACTGCCCCCTCACCTGTGTGCACACTCATAACCAGATGGTCCTCCAAATATACAAACATGTGCGTAAGCAGCCTTGCAGCATGGTTGATATATTTACTCCTAACTCAGGGGCGGAATCATACTCACAGACACGTTTTCTCACACTTTTTCATGCTGCCAGAACCATCCCAGACTGCAGTGATGCATATGAGCAACCAGATAGAGTGTGACAATGCATTCGCACCTCCTCACACACACACGCTCACAACACACATGATCACATTCACAGTTTCTTTAATGAGGCAAGATGTGTCTGTTTGTGTCTCAGCAATATGCTGCATTCACGCGTCTCTCTGAGCCAATAATAAAAGCTGGGAGAAAGTCCTGGATCTGTAATAGGCTGTAAAGATTTAACTCAGTGTCACATCGGAGAAAATTCTGTCCAAATTTGGAAGCTTCTGGGCCACTTTAAGTCATAAACACAGCATATTTCAGTGACTTTACTTCTTAGTTTCTAAACATTTGGTGAACTTTTGCAGCAGAGCATTTAGCCTGACATGTCAGCTCTGAGTTTTGTGTGCCGAACACTTAATTCCAAACATTCTGGTGAACATTAATGCAACAGTTTGTGGCCAAATTCAATATTTAAAAAAAAAAAGAAAATTAATTACTAATATGGAATGAAAAATGAATACACCTTGCATGAATTTCATACAAGACCAAGACTTGAGCTCTGTGTTAGCAGCACAGTGACAGCTGCCTGAGGCTTTGCCCACTCATATATCTATATTTTGAAATGCGGTTTTTCTTGTCTCCATAAAAAAAAAAAAAAAAAAAAACCTGTCCACACCACAATGCAGAAATAATTGAAAGACCAGCATCAGCCACCTGTCACGCCAAAACATTGTAGAAGAAGTTTGTGTACATGCGTTAAGTGTCTCCTTGTGCAAGCAGCAACTGCAAACAAATATGTTCACTTGATCCTGCATAGCTACACCTTCATTTAAACCTCAGAGTACTTAGCACACCTGAACAAACAAGCACAACATGTCTACATGAGCCATGCACAATCCCATTATCTGAACATGCATTTTTATTGTGCACATTCATAGTCCCTGTGAATTTGCTTTTGAAACACATTACAAGCAGATTTCTCAATTTACTTGTTTTTTTCCATGCAGGCTGAGGTGTTACCTGCACTTGCATGCTGATATTGTTTATAAAGATATACATCTTTGCTGGGACACCTCTTAAGGGAGCAACTTTGTCATTACAGCATATTGCATTGTCCCTGCTTTTCCTCATGAAGGCACAGAAGCCTGTGTGTACCTAATTGGTTCAATGCTGCAGCTATTCACCGCAAATGTAAACCAAGACACTTCCTTCACAATAATCTTCAAGAATGAGGCAGATTAAAAATGTGATGTGCAAAGCAAGAAATAAAAGATTCAGATGTCATTTCATTCCAACTACAACACTCTAGTCCCAGCTCTGGATCATGCAGAAAGGAAATCATGTATTTTCTCTCACTGTAATTTTTTGGGGGGATTTCTGTTGGAACGGCCACAGCAGATTAGGAAAAACTGTATAAAAATCATGGTTAGAGCGTTTTGGTGGCTTGAGTGTGCTGGGGATGTTCCTGCTCAGCCATGTGCTGTCTGCTTGTGTGTCATGGAGGCTTCCTGCATGTGCCAGAGCAGCTGATTTGGTTGAAATCTTGGCACAGGATAGCTGCTGTGGGTGGGGAGTTGGCACGGATGCAACACTCCCAACTCGGGATTGTCGAAAAACCCACCGTTTTAATCCGGATTACGCCCATCATTTCCCCGCAGCGTGCACGGGTTTGCTGTATTTCCCTTGAATTGACCCCCTCCTTCTCTCCTCCCTGGCTCTCCCACACGTTTGCGCTCCTTCTCCCTCCTGCTGCTCTTTCTCCTGCTCATGCCTCACCCCCTTCACCCAACCACCCAAAAACCTCCTCATCTGTTGCCATGGTGACCACTTATGTCACTCCTTCTCACTCTTGCCATTGATCTGCGGTGAACCATTGCTCTGAGTAGATTTTAGAAAGTCTATTTTTAATCTCCTCTGCTGCTATTTATGTCTTCCTTCATCGCCTAATCTGTTGTCAGGGTAACTGCCGCCATTATCATCAGAGACATCCTGAAGTTCAGCGCACTCACAAATCAGTGCAGCCCATTTGTTAATGTTGGTTATAAAGTACAAAAAAATCCTCTTATTGTTGACTGAGCTTTTGAACATGTATGTGCAAATCTGAATTATTGTCTTCCCCGAGCCTCGTCAGGTCACATCCATCAACACGCCACTTAAATACCCTTTGTGTGTGAGTGGGTGTGAGTGTGTGTGAGGGAGAGATAAAAGGAGAGGGACAGAGCGATGGGTAGACAAGTGAACAGTATTAGAAAATGCTATTATTAGATTTCCATTTCAGCAGCTTACAGACGCAGGATTACACACAGACTGTAACATAATAGAGAACTGCCAGTGACCACCTTATCCTCGCAGCAGGGGTATGCAGTATTCACTGCGCAGAGTATGAAGCACGGAGAGGATAGCAACATGTCTGCACCTTTGATAAAAAACAAGATTTAACTCTAATTTCGAAAATTGTTAGTACGTTAAACAACAAAACAAGAGCTGTGTTACAGCTGGAGAAACATCCCCAACTAATGAGGTTCATTTACATGATATCACTTAGGCTTCAGGGAGCGCTGCGTTAAACAGGCAAGACTCTGTAGTGGAAATCACTGCATGAGTTCAAACTTGCTCTGAAAACCTTTGTCAGTGAACACAGCTCCTTACTGCATCAAGTTTCAGAAGCAGAACCACTTCTCAACAGCCCCTCTTCTAGGATTCTTAGAAAAAGACCACATTTCAAAGACCCCCATGTTTACCTCCAGTCTTAGTTCTTTTTGCCTCCAGCAGATGTCAACATGTGGGGGAAAATGACCACTGTGCAATCAAGGTGAATGAAAGTAACTCTGTATTCCTAACAGGTGTACACTATGTGGCCTCTGGAGGTTCTTAAGGCTTCTTAGATATTCTTCTAGGCTGCAGAGAAACTCTCTCACTGCCTCACCTGGAATAATAAACACCCAGAAGCCAATAAAACCATTATGACTGGTCGATTTGATCAGGACTCATCTTTGTCGTCTCCTCAGAGGATGAAACCAACACCCGCTCATGTCAGACACAATCGGCTTTGTGACACCCTGAACAGCTGGAGGAGTGTGTGTGTGTGTGTGCGTGTGTGTGTGTGTGTATGTGTGTGTGTGTCAGTGCACAGAGCGCTGTCCTCAGAGACTTCAGTTCATTCTGTTTCGTGAAAATTGTGTGTGTGTGTGTGTGTGTGTGTGTGTGTGTGTGTGTGTGTGTGTGTGTGTGTGTGTGTGTGTGTGTGTGTGTGTGATGGTAGGTGGGCGGCCGTGCAGGATAAAGGCCTGTCAGCAGGAGAGACTGCAGCCCCCTCACTCCTTCTGTCACTGGCCTGAAGCACCGGAACAACCCTTCTGCGTTTGTAGTGCATGTGTGTGTTTGTGTGTGTGTGTGTTTGTGAGGACTCCTGTGTGAGGCTGGAAGCAGCTTGGCCCCCGTTGACCCGCCGTGAACTACGAGCTATTGATAAACCTTGGCAAATGAATACACAGACTGACAGAGGGAGATTACAACCAGTGTTCGCCCATATTTGATGTGACAGGATTAGATTTGTCGGAGCTGCTGCTTTGCTTTATTCGGGTTACCACCTGGTATCCTTAAGACACAAAACACAGACAGAACGTCAAAACACTCAGACGGAAAATGAATTCAGGGAAAAGAGAGAGAGAGAGGATAAAGCTTGGGGGAAACAGACTGGGTGGCTTTCCTAAATCACTACAAACACTTTACGCTAAACACGGCTGTGAATCACACACTGCTTCACATCAACATGTCGTGATTTTACTGCATATTTTATCCTCTTCTTCTTGAATGGCTGGCAGACGGATGTTTAGAAGTATGTTGCTATTCATCTAAATTTTAGGCCAGGTTAAATCTATGACTACATTTGTCTGGATTTGCACAAGACAGTGTTTTAAAGATCGAAGCTGTTCATAGGAGGCAGGGGTAACCCACTGAAAATGTGACACACGCCTTGGCTGGCTCGTCATATACCACAGAAACTGGCTTATAATGAAGCCCATCCAGGGCTTTTTTTGTTTTTCCACTGAGGATCCCTGTGTTCAAATTTACACACAAATTTACAGTGTCATGAGTAAGGTCAAGTTTGTACACCCTAAAGTTTCTTACGTTGCTGTTCAGACTGTCAGCAATGCACAGAAAACAGAGTCCCTGCTGGCAGCCCCAAAAAGTTTCCCATCATTCCCAGAGGCTGAGTTGTCCAGATGGCCAGTGAGTTTGAAAATGGCATTTGTCATGTGATCATTTCTGTCTTTTTGCAGAAATGTAAAAATTTTCATGTAAGGACACATCTGTTTGAGATAAGTCAAGGCTCTTGGTGTATGCAGAAACCGATCGATGCTGTTAGAAGACTCTGGCATGGGAGACTTAAGGTCCTTACACACCAGGAACGATCCAAATAGGTCACGAAACTATGAAAAATTTGGAGGCGAATTTTAACGTGCCTGACTATACATATCAAGCACAATGCGATTTTGCGACTTTCCGGGGGGAAAAAAGACGCGTCCCAGGTGAAAGCAAGAAGAGTGGCACAGCAGCAGACTGACTGTTTTTCAGTTCTGATTAAACACCAGTGTTGAGATGGCTGTCTGTCATGATAGCATGTACTGAGTCAGGGCGAGTACCAGATAAGCACATTAAACAATAATCCATAAACGTAAGGTAACAACCGAGACCTAATGGTGTGCTAACAGCAACGCGACTGAGTTTGAGACAGTGAAAATACATATGGTATGTTGTATCTGAACAGGTTAGCTTACGAGCTAAAGTTACTTAGCACAGATAAACAAAGACGTTTAGCAAACTGTTAAAGCACACAAACCATTGTCATTTGAGAGATCCGACGCTATGACTCTCCATGTGTTGTCCTTCAGGTTGTTATCTTTGTAATGTTTGTGTCTTTTATCAAAAAGCACTCTGTTCTCAGACATGTAAACAATCAGCCAGTCGGCCATGTTGGATATACCTGTGAATCTAATGTCACAACAGCACGAAATCTGATCAGAAGTGGACACACAGTATGCAAAACTTTAGAAATTCGACCGTCATACGAAAAAATAAATGCTGCAATATTGCAGGACGGGAAAACGTCGCTGATGTGAACGCTTGTATTGACAGGATACGGGTTGGAAAAAAAATGTTGACGTCCAAAATAATCACACGAAAAAAATGCTCCCGGTGTGTAAGGACCTTAAGGTTTAGTCAGCCACACACCAGGTGTTTCTTTTCATCCCCTTTTCCTTTTAGACTTTTACCCCTACCTTTAGACCCACAGTTTCATATTTGAAGTCTCAACTGACCATACATGCAAAAACAAATAAAAGTGCTGAAAATTCCTCAGTGGAGAGAATGCTGTAAATGTTATCAACAGCAGGAACAGCAGCTACATATGAGGGTGTAGAAAGGGGGGGGAGGGTAGTTTCCAGAGAAAAGGCAGAGCATAACGGTAGAGAGCAGGTATTGATGGAGGCCAAAGGGGAGGCTCTGGGGGGATTAGCAGGTCAGCCATAACATTGGACTTGTTTACATCACAGTCCAGAGCAGCTGACAGACCCCTAAGCCTGTAGAGACGGAGCAGAGAGCTGCTTTTTTATGATTATCTGCCTCGATTCAATCCCAAAATCTGAAACACAACATGATAAAAAACATGAAATATGGACTAAGTATCTATATTTTAAAATGTTTGTGTCCTACTTTGAAACAATCCTATTTCTCTCGTTATGGAGAGAAAAATGGGAAAAAATGAGCTTTTATTGAAAGTTTCTAACTCTAAAAAGAGGTCAGTATGTTCTGGTGATCCTCATTGGACTGAAATTGAAGAAACTCCACCACCATGGCTCAGTTTGGTCGCCCTGATGACATAAATGATCATTTTCATAAACTTCTCTGCAGAAAATCATCACCGCGCGTTAGAGGAATATAATCAAGGTGGTCGAAAACATTTACTCTACTCCTCGGCAGAAACCCTTTGCTGCCTAGCTCCTCTCTGCCTCCCATCCTTTTCTGCCCCCTTGCCTGTTGCCGTGGTAACTAGCAGAAGGAAGCTGAGTGGAGGGGAGCTTACAGAGAGGGATCGAGAGAGAAAAAGGGGGGTTGTTTCAGGTTTCTGGGTAAAGAAACCACAGCTACTCTTCTTCCATCCTTCCCTTCCCCTTTCCTCCTCTTCCCTTGTGTTTCATCTCCTCCACCACATCCTCCAATCTCTCCAAAAATTAAAAACTCCTTTTTGATCCTGGGCCAATTATTTCCTCTGTTTTGCCTCTTCGTCCTAATTATCCCCCAATGTTCACCTTCTCCTGGCTTGTTTTTGTCAAACATTTTTCCCTTTCGCTTGCAATATTTTGGATCTTTCCTTTTATTCTTTTTGTTTTTAACTTTTTCCTCATTTTAATCCACAACTTGAAGAAAACAATGTTTCCATGTGAGCATTTTTCTTCAGATTTGTTGTTTTAACCCTGTAAAAGTCAGATGCAGCTCTTTCTAATGAGCTGTAATCAACTCCCACCTGGGCTCTATTTCTATTTTTATGCAGCTCGTCTTCCAATTAGCGTTCAAGTTTTGATTTAAGGCATTAAAATCTACACAATGTCAGATATTCAGCAAGAGAGAAGGAGCTGCAATGCTGTTTGGCTGCAAGTTAAATAATGCCAAGTGCATGGTGCTCCATTGTTTGTGTTAGCGTGTGTAATCGTATATGAGCGTGTATGCACATGCATATGGAGGGGCCAGATATATTAGGGTCTCCCAGGTTGTGTGCAGAAACCCTGATTATTGTTCACATTGCTCTAAACGTTTAATTTAACATTTTGACAATGAACTGCCTGTCTTATAATGAGAGCTTTGAGTGAACAAACGCCTCCTCATAGAAGGAAATCCTCCGCCAGATAATCAGGAAGAGAAAGAGAGGAAGGCGGCAGGTCGAGGGTACACAATTACTGGCGGAGCAGAGGCGTTTTGAGTAGAGCAGGCATTAGATTTTTGCATAATTACAGCCATGACTGTGAAAACACAGTCAACATATTAGTCAAAGGAACAACAAACAGGGTCTGCTGGGAGCAGAGGCTGCGAGAGTGCAGATATGTGTCTGAATGAAACATCGATACAGTCAACAGAGGGCTGATGAAACAATTGGTGAAATACAGACCTGCCAATACTCCTGACAGAAGAGTTAACACATTCTCAAGAGTTGTAATTTCTCCTTATCATCTCCCGATTTCATAATGAAACCAATCAAACGACTGGTCCTCAATCTCCATGTGGGATACATGTCACTAAGTCTGGTGACCCAGTACGACAGAGACAGGTATTTAGAAAGCCCTCTACCTGGTGTACAGTACACCTGCATCACCTCTTAATGCTGCGGCTCACCACTCCTCTTCTCTCTGCTGAGCCTGGTGCTGAAACATGCCTGGATCAGGTCTCTCTTCAGTCTTTTTTTATGTGTCATGTTTAATTAACGATATCTTTGTTTTGGTTGATGGTCAGTGTTGGCTGGTCTTGAGTGAAGTTTCAGTTGTGAGTCATGACCATCACTCTTTCTACTCTGGCACCAAAAACACAAAAAGACAACATTTAACACCATGTTGTAGCACTTTTCAGTTTCTTATGTCCCCTCCAGCTATTACCTTAATATCACTGTGACATCAGCTGTAGAAGGGGTCTCTTGAGACTTATACACTTTTTGTACTAGTTTGTCTAAAAGTTAAGCCTTTAAAATTGGGGTTAATGAGACATATTAAGGCCCAATCACAAACTGCCCCCTATACACTCGCCCCTACACGCTCTCCCTCTGTTTAAGCGTTCCCGTGGAGGCTCCACTATATTGAAGGCCGTCCCAAATCACAGAGTGCTGAGCGTGAGTGCACTGTTCAGCCCTTCAATAGCGAGTCTGCACCGATCACTCAGGCAGCAGTCGGTGCAGCTTTTAACTGTACATGATGTCCGTTTACTAAGAAAAGAAACGCTACCTTGCACAGGATGCGTCTTTGTGTTGCTATGGCGATGAATCTTTCTGTTTTCTGGTGGACTGAGGAGGGCGTCACATACCCGCCTGTCTTGTCTATACCCTCCCATTTCAATTGAGGCGCACTCCACAGCTGCGAGTGTAACTTCATTACGAGTGACACTCGGTAGTGAAGGGCGAGTGTGTAGGGGGCGGTTTGGGATTGGGCCTTCATCTTTGGAGACAGCCCTTAGTGGACACTCTAAGTACTGCACTACCACATTGGCTCATGTAATTAACAGAACAGAGTTTGCGTCTTGGTAATATCTTGATTTAATTACAAGAATGATGTCATTGTTGTCTAATTTAATAATTTTGATTAGAAACTTGATAAACATTTTTGCTAGAAATTTAGAATTTTTAAGGGACGAGATGAAATCATCCACAACATGTTGGTTACCACAGGTGCACCAAAGTCATCTCAAATGACTATACAACATTTCAAAATGCTTTTGTCAGTATGAGCCACAAGTTTAAGGCTAAAACAAATGAAATGCAACATCTGAGAATATGAAACGGACATGTAAAATACAGATTTTTTTGTTCAGCAGTCACGTTTCTTATTGATATTTCTTAATGTGTCAAAAGTGAAAGTGATTTTGACACGTTTAAATGAATTAACAGTTTTAAATATGTTTTAATTGAATGGAAATTGGCTGTAGACTGGAATGACAGTCAGAGTGGAACTACTGTTTTGTATTTGTGCAACTTCTCCACTAGAGTATCTTCAGTCCATTAGAGAGTGTTAAAAAAAGCATTGGATCAAATCTCTTCGGTTGGTTTCTGTTTCTATGGTGTACTCTCAGCACTGCCTTCTCTTACTATTCCCAGAGAAAAAAGTCTTCAGAGAAAACTGCAGACACAATTCAGAGATTATTCAGACTGAAAGATGGGGGGACAGGGAGTGAAAAAAGGTCCTGAGCAGGAGTTAAGATAAGAGCTAAAAAAAAGAAGATGCTTTGAAGAGGAAAGAAAAAACAGGTGGGGGTTGCTGTGTGGCGTACGATAATCTGCTGCTATTCGATGGCATTAACAAAAAAAAAAACCTAATGCAAGAATCCTCTCTTGGCCCAGCCACAGATTACAGCAGTGGGTTTGCGTGTGCAAGCTATTATATAATTCATTCTCTGTGATGAGATTTTCCTGCGTTGCTGGTTTTCCTACTTTCCCTTTCTATCTCTGGCGCGCTGTCCGAGAACTGGCAGGTTTGTCTTTTAATTTGAGGGGATCACCGAGCTGCAGTTTTTTGGTGCCTTATAATCTTTTTATCCCTGTCTGGAACTAATTCATCTTGAACCGTAAATTGACATCTTCTTTCAGTGCTTGGTTAGTCTGAGGTTGTGTCCACTCTCCGTCTGACCACTGCTTTGTTGCATAGATACATACATACAGAATATATACGTGTTCACATATGTGCTCATTCAGTGCAATGCTGCCTCGATAGGGCATTGTAAATTCTCTACTCTCTAAGCTCCTTAATGGAGTCACTACAAGGGCAAATGCATTTTCATTGTTTTTGCATATATTTCCTCCCTGCACATGCAGGCTTATCACAGGTGGGAGGATTGGAAATAAGTCTTTTATTTTCATTTTGCGGTCATCAGTACTGACCTGCAGTTTTGATGAGAGGTACATGTGAGCCACATGCTGTCAGACTCTGAAAAGGATTAACGCTGCCCTCTGACTCCGCACAAGACTGGCAAAGCTGCGGCGCGATTGGTAGATTACCCTTCACACAGCCAAATGCCATCTAATGATTATCTGCTAACATCTAAAGTGCAGTGGAAAGCCCCCCTTACCCATTCTGGATCCACTGCCTTGTCACAATGGGGTCCAGATAAGCACCACTGTGGCATTTTTTTATTTTGCATATAAAAACCCACACTTATCTCGAGGGGTAGGTGCAGGTGAAACAGAGAGAAGAAATTGCGCAACAAAAATCCCTGGATGGCTGATAATCAATTCTCCATGAAGCTTAAGGACACTAAGATATTTACCCTGGAGTTTAATACACAAGTATAATAAAAACAAGTACAAATGTATCCCTTTTAAAGGTGCTGTAAGCGGGGAGTAGCAAGAGGGGTGAGCGAGGGAGTTCTGTGACTAGATATTATAGTGGCTAAAAAAAATATTCTTACTCTCTTTTAATCCCGTCTTCGCATCGACTTTAGGTGAAGTTAACCTGTGCAAATGATTTGATTCACCTAAAGTGAATCAAATCACCTAAAGATTAGGTGATCCTGAGCAGGATAATTCTTACGAATGTGTTTAATGAGAAACAGCGTACTGATATTTATCTCTAAGAAAGTAGTGCAGAGTGTTATCGCATCTGAGACTTTCAACAGGAAACAGTTATTTAAACTGTGAACAAAATGGCCAATCAAAGCTTTTAAGCTGGATATGTATTTGTCACCACGCAACAGTATTGGTAAATGCAGTGTTTTCTCAAACTTGCACATGAAAGCAGCTAAGAAGTTTCCAATTTCTTCATCTTTGGCTGTGAAGCTTCATCTCTTTAAATTTAGACCCTCTGTTTCATGCACAGTGACATTTTTCAGGGAGAAATGCAGCGCCGCCCGTCAGCACTGCCCTCAAAGCCATTTTTACAAGTCAGCATCTATTGACTTGTATGCAAACCCCCTTCATAAATCCATGATTAATGTAATGGGGTCAGGTTTTGATGGGCAACTGTAATGATGAATACTCTGCCTTCATGTGGAGTAATGACAGTGATTTATCATTTATGGGATTATCATTAATATAAATGTAGGCGATTAGTGAGAGTTGATCTCACAGTGTGCAGGAGTCGGTCTGAAGTCGGTCTGTCGGACGATGATGTGAGGCAGCAATCAATCAACAGATTAACGGCAGAGTCCAGGCCTGTCTGCAGCCTGGACCCAGTCTTTGTTTGCTTACACAGAGCGAGACAGCCAATGGGTTCATAGACCGCAAAAAGGCTGCTATCTAAAGTGCTTGCTTGGTCTGAGATCTGAAAAATAAATGAGCTATGAATAAAGTACAGAAAGAACAAAGAGGGAGATGTCTGCAAGAAAAGAAACAGCACAGGGGTGTGCAGATATGTTATGTTCGCCTAAAAATAGATGCACATTAACATGCACGCACAGTGAATCGAAGTGAACCTAATTTCAGCACAAAATAACGTCAGCACATCCTTCACTGAAGCCCACGCAGACATGGTACCAAACCTGCAAATAATGTAGAACCCAGTCTCACCTGTTGCCATGGCAGTGAAGAAGAGAGACGACCTGTAGCCTGGTGTTTATAACGGCAACAGCAGGTTGTGCACGTGTGTGCGCAAGCATGTGTCAAAAATAATTACACCTCTGATTTAAGTGACTCCGAGGTTGCTGTGGTAACAGGGCTTAATGATGCAGAAGACACCAAAACTGGAGGAGAAAGTCCTCTCACATGTTTTTACCTCCTAAGACCAGCACAAAAATACACACACACAAACACACAATCCTGAACCACAGATAACAGGCTGTGAGTTATGAGCGCTGACGACACATTCAGGCTCCTCTCATAACTGATCGTCCGCTTCTGTGTTCGCTCACGGCTGATGGATGAGATCTGGAGCGCTATTCTTCTCTGCTTCTTATCGGGAGAAACACACGAACTTCACAGTAACACAGTGTTTGTCTCTAACGCCGTGCAGCGTTGTGTATTAAATGGCTCTCTGCCCGTCTCTCACTTCCGATTTCTATTAAAAGCAGCTCTGATTCTTTTCAGAGACACCCTGCTGTGATTTCATTTTCCAATCCCTCCTCTTGGACGAAATTCTCTCTTATTTCACTCATGATTGTGCGCTGCATCAGATTTCCTTTCTATTACCCTCTTAACTCCCTCACACTTTAAGTACATGTTTCCAGGGCAAGTGGTTCACAATATCTCCCTTTAAGTACTTCAACCTTCTCTAAAAAGTCATTTTGACCAGTTTATCAAAGCCACTTTTAACAGTGAAAGCCATGCATTTCAGGAGAGAACTGGTCATTGTATTGTAAGTAAATTACATGGCTTGCTGCCTTAAAGGAAATAACGCATGAGTTTAAGTCATGGCAGTAGGTCCATGCTTTGCAATTTTCATTCATTCTTGCTGTAAATCGAGCTCACATGTACCTGCAACTAGCAGAATAGTACAAACTGATTGTTCAAGGGGCCCCCCACTCTTTCTCCAAGTTTCCTGCTCTACCCACTGTCTTATCCTCTCAGTACAAGCCCAAAAATACGACTCAGGGAAAGGACAAAAGTTCTCGAAAAAGCTACACAGCTGCATATTTATAGAACATTGCTGAACACCCTTGAAGATCCTTGTCAGGATGTCTGATGCATTGTGACGCAGTGAACCACCTGTGTATCTGCCTTTTAACCCCCGTTCTCTCCCTCTTTCTCTTGCAGGATCCTCCTCACAGTTGTGGTGATCTTCCGTATCCTGATCGTGGCGATTGTCGGGGAGACGGTGTATGAGGACGAGCAAACCATGTTCATCTGTAACACTCTTCAGCCAGGCTGCAACCAGGCCTGCTACGACAAAGCCTTCCCCATTTCACACATACGTTACTGGGTCTTCCAGATCATTCTGGTGTGCACGCCCAGCCTCTGCTTCATCACCTACTCTGTCCACCAGTCGGCGAAGCAGAAAGACCGGCGCTACTCCTTTCTGTACCCCATCATGGAGAGGGACTATGGGGGACGGGACGGGGCGAGAAAGCTTCGTAACATTAATGGTATTTTAGTTCAGCACGGCGGCGATGGTGGAGGAGGGAAGGAGGAGCCGGACTGCCTCGAGGTGAAGGAAATCCCCAACGCCCCACGTGGCCTCACTCATGGAAAGAGCTCCAAGGTGCGCCGCCAAGAAGGGATCTCCCGCTTTTACATCATCCAGGTGGTGTTCAGAAACGCTCTGGAGATCGGTTTCTTGGCAGGCCAGTACTTTCTTTACGGCTTTAGTGTCCCTGGGATCTTTGAATGTGACCGCTACCCGTGTCTGAAGGAAGTGGAGTGTTACGTGTCCCGTCCCACAGAGAAAACAGTTTTCCTGGTCTTTATGTTTGCGGTGAGCGGCATCTGCGTGGTCCTCAACCTGGCTGAGCTCAACCATCTGGGCTGGCGCAAGATCAAGGCTGCCATCAGGGGCGTCCAGGCCCGCAGGAAGTCTATCTGCGAGATCAGGAAGAAGGACATGGCACATCTGTCCCAGCCGCCCAATCTAGGACGCACACAGTCCAGTGAATCGGCGTATGTCTGATGAAGAGAGGAAATGAGGATGAGGAGGATGAATGTGCAAGAGAAAATGAATAATTATGATTTTAATTTAATAACAAGGAAGGTGAGGTTGAACGATACGACCTCTCTTCTGAGCTTATAGTTGTGAAACAGAATGTAAAGACAAAACCTCTGGTTTGAGGACTTGAAGAGTCAAAGAAGGAGGGAGAAAAAGACGATACAAAACCAGAGAAGAATTCATAGGACCAAAAGCTCTGCAATCTGCAGATGAACACATTTTGATCTTTCAAGGAAAATATCCAACTGCCATTTTATACTTCAATCTTTTTTCGTTTGACTTTTCAGACCCTCTCCCCCAACTCTTTCCTTCAAAGTGGGAAACTAAATCCTCAAATGGCAAACAGGGAAAAACTAGGGATGAGGAGAACCCAGGACGGGAGTGGAGAGGCTGTTTAGTGTTCTTTGGGGATATCTAAAGATGACGGCAGTGTTTAATGCATTACATGGTGCTTTTCTTCTGGACTGTGTCAGCCTCGGTGGGAAAAGGATAGAGGGGGTGGGACAGCGAGGATGAGCAGCGGGCATCATTAAATGAGGAACGGAAGGACTGTCAGAGCTGTGATGGACCGGGGAGGGAGGTGAGTTTGTGAGGGTTAGAGAGGAGACGTCATGCTCTACAGAAAACAAGTGATACAACCAAGAAGAGTTTTTTATTTTGTTTCCTTTCCACACCGGAGACTCAGTGTGGACCGAGGCCGAGAGAGTGGGCTGCCTCTGATCAGTGTCAGCCTCGCCTCTGCTGAAACGTCGTCCAAGCCAAAACCAAGAGAAAAAGACTGACGATGTTTACGCTTTGTCTCCTGACAGACGATGGTTTTAACACAAACAGGAGTGAGCAAGTTCTATAAACACTTATCCTCTATCTCGCTCTCTCTGCCCCGCGGTTGGCAGCTATAAAGATCCCAGGGACTTGGTATGACAGTAATGACCCTTGCTGCGCTCCTTCTGCGAAAACTTTGGAGAGGAACTAACAGACTAATGGACGAGCAGAGAGTAAACATCAGCCTCTCCTGAAGCACAAACCAAATGAGCCTCTGTTCAGCTGAGGAAGGAAGGAAGGAGCGGCGGAGGAGAGGGAGAGAACAGGAGGAGAACAGATCACTTTATTACTTTACAAATTTTATAAAATATATCACCATAAGTAATGCTTTTGTTTTTTTTTCTTTTTTCTTTTGAGAAAGCGATGGTGCCATCCTTAAGATATTTAATTATTGTTGAAGAGTTACATAGAGTATATCATGGTAAAATATTTATCCATTTAGAGTATATCCAGATAGATTTTATTTATCTTCTCGGGGCGGGTTGGTCGGGACATCATGTTGCTGTTTTTTTTTAAATGTATAAACTGTCTGTCTTTTTTCATTTCTGTTTAGTTTGAAGGATTCTTCACTGACGTGTTTGGGTTGGGAAAGGAACAAGTGTGTGAGCTTTGTTCTGAAACACAATGAGGCTGTGCAGCTGATTTTTTTTATATGTAGCTTTTTAGGAAATCTCTCAACACTGTTACTTAACTGCATTTAATATGTAAAACAACACTGCAACTGTACTTTTTTGTGTGTTTTCCACAGGGAGCCTTGGTTTTTTCAAAATCAGCTGCACAGCTTCAGGCCCTGGAGGCCTGTGAGCCATTAGAAAAGGCATGTTTACACGGCGTGATGTTTCTTGAATGATCAAGCAATGTAATGATGAGTAGTTATTCTATAGGGACAGTTGTGTTCTTGAATCTCAGTGGTTTCATTTTGCATTTCTTTCCTGACTGGATTTCAACATGCATGCCTTGTAAGAGAAAAGAATGACATGAAAGAAAATGATAAAGATGACGGGAGTGTTGCACCTTGATTAATGCGGACGAGTGGGAGAGTGGCGGACTGGAGGAATTCGTGATGGGATCACACGGAAACTGATGCATCATTTACTACATGAAGCTGTCGCACTGCGGGCATGTGGAACCAGACATTTCAGCGGATTGCATTTGGCATCTTAATTAAATTATTAAACCGATATGAGCACACACAGAAACACACACAGGAACACACTGTACCTGCACCGTGCTGTCAAGGGTGTGTTCAGACCTTTATGACAGGACACCAGACTTATTCAGGGGTGGCATAAAGTAAGCATGCACAACCACACAAATAAACAGCCTTTAGTTCCCATTTCTATCTCTATGAAACATAACTATTTCTGCCTGCTAGGGACATGAATGAAGAAGTTTAATTCTTCAGGGCGGCACAGCAGTAAAGGTGGAGGGTCTGTTGCTTTATTTGCTGTCTTGTTTTTGGCAAAAGCACACTTAAAAAATGACTCTTTTTTTTTTTCCACTGAAAATCTTGCCAGAGGGATAAAAGGTTTAAACTGTCTTCCTGCAGGAACACACACACTGCATTCAGCAATATGCCCTTTTCCTGCAGACGTGTAGCTCAATGTGGTTCCATTTGTTACCACCAACCTGCAAGCTATCTGATTTTGGCCGAATGTGGCAATACTAACTGTGAGATACAAACTCACCCACTACCTACGACTAATCCAGCGAGACCTGCGCCAGCTCCCTCTGCTGGTAGCTTGTTGTCTTGAATTAGTGGAGTCGTTCCAATCAAACCAGTTCAGAATTTTACAGTATTTTTGACAGCTGGTGTGCAATGATGTTGCTTTTTCTCTAATGCACTTGTCTTATGAAAAAGAGTTCAAATTTAGAGTACCAACAAACGCAAATGTGCAATTTTCAGTGCTACCTTTGACCAATCATAGCTTAGTACTTTCAGATATCAAGGGGGCCCATGCCACCCTTCGCCACCCTCCTGGACACACCCCTGTTCCTCCTCTGTGAGGACGAGGATCCTCTGATGACTGTGATGAACCAATAAAACTACAAAGCAGTTTGAATGCTGCTCTTTAAATCAGATCGTTACTGACGTGCAGGAACATAACTGATTAAAATCCGATCCAGCTCATGAATCTCAAACACTGCAAACTTAATGGCCTTATGTAGCTTGACACTGCAGCAGCTCAGCACTGCCATAATATGGGGTTTGATTGAGTAATGCACTAATGCTACTCTCCCCCAGAGTTCCTACAACACTGCATCAACTCATTAGAAAAATGCACATATACTGTACATCACATTTGAAGCTACAATAGTTAGTGTATTGCAATGTCAGCTGTGTGAAATTGGGTAAAAATCTCTTTGTAAATAGTGTTTTATGTAACTTATTGTTTAACTGATTTATTCAACTTGCCTTATCTGCTTGTACTTGCTACATGCCTTTGGACAACTCCTTGGAAACTTGGTGTAAAGCCGTAACATAGACAGGTAGTGAAAGAACCGTGAGTCAACATGACCTCTTCCATAATAACAAAGACAAAATTTAACTTTTGACAGATACTCCTTTCAGCAGATGACCAAAGCACCACTGTAAATCAAAAGGGAGGGAAGTGTATGTATTCAGATACTGTAGAGGCTGCTCTGCAAACACCCAGACATGACAGGACATTATGTAACAGCCTGTGGAGGATAAACACACGTTCTCCAGAGCTGCAGATCGCCTTGAGTCACAACAGCCGATGTATGAGATCGATCCATCAAACTCTCTCCTTTATTCACAGCCTTTGTCATAATCTCCATGATTCTTACAGGTGATTATCCCCAGATTTAGACTCCTCTGGGGATCTCCCTGGCTCAACAGAATCCTTCATTGTGTGCACCGAGAAGGACAAATATGCTCACAAGGCACGCCAGAGCGTCTAATACCACCGGCTAAATCACGGCTTCCTTCATTTACAGAGACCCTTTGCTGCTAGCGAGGGCTTAAACGCTGACCTTGAGCTGTAAGGCCAAGCCGATGTCCTGTGCTATACGCAGTCACTGTGAAGAACAGATCTAATCTCCACAGGGAGCAGGTCAATGCGGTGTGAGGCCTATTTTTAGTGAATGGTACTTACAAACATGCATAATATACATCCATTCTGAGAAAAAACAATCCTTGGTGGGCGGTGGTTAAATTTGCGTTCTTCCTGTTGGACTCTGCCGATGTGTCTGGTTTCATTCAGGTTACAAACACACAAACAGTGTGCGGATGTAGACGGCCATAAATGTGTCCTGGTCTTCTTCAGTTTACATTCATCCAGCGTTCAATCGTGACTCACGGCTCCTGAAGTTTTACAGTCGGTGGGTACACAGCTTTCCAAAGAAGAAGCGACCCAGCTTTTCCGACAGTCCACCACTCCCCCACCGTCTCTTTTTTTTTCTATTTGTCAATGTGAAATGAATTATGCAACTTTTTTTTTCTCTTTTTGACTTGTGGATTCATTTTGTTGTCTGTTGCTCTTTTTGTGCAGTGACATATCAAAAAAGAAAGATGTTTTTTTTTCTATGTAAAGGAACAAAAAGTTTTTTATGTTTAAAATCAAGGGTAGAAAGTTGAAATATAAAACTAGCAGAAAAAAAAGAACTAATATTTCTTCCCTTGCCAAAGTGATATGCAAAATTACATTAATTTTCAAAGATTTTTTAAATGCATGTGTAATGGCTATAATAGCATGTTTCTATGTTTTCTTCAACAGAATCTTTACTGAAAGACTTTTTTAGTTCAAACTGTGGAGCGAAGCTATTACGTCTTGATGCCAAGTGTGATTTTTAACAACCTAGTTGTTCAGATGGTACAGATCCAGGCAGATTAATCCAACTCAGTGATGTTAAAACTTACGATTACAGGTTATCTGTCTCAGTTTCTACTCCAGGAAGATTATTTAAACCACAATGTACAGAGAAATCTTTCCAGTTTTGAGAAATTTGCACATGAATTAAAAACTTTATAATGTTTTGAATAGATTTTCAATTTATAAGCCAGTCAGTCAAGCGATCTACTGTAAAACACAGGGTACACAGTAAAACAAGCTTAGAGGTAAAAACACTGACATAGAAGTCAGGTATGAAGACATTCCAGGGTTTAGTCCCCAGCACAATGTGTTTCGAACCTGCGATAAAGAGCCTCAAAGTTTTAAACATGAGTAAAACCTCAGCGAAGCTCCTCATGGAGAACAAAACGGGGTCCAGTACACAAAACACAGACTCAGGAAAGAAAATGCTGAACTTTTACACCCACCTTTTCTAATCTAAGATCCAGTTTTTACTATAGTAGTTGAGAAACTTTGATAGAAAAATAACTACAACATTTCACCGTCATCTTAAGCTGGATTTGAGAAGTGGACGACGCCACTATGGTGTTCCCCCTTTTTTTTTTTTGCTGTACATCACTTTCGAATCCTTCATTCCCGCATCTAAACCTTCTTCGTTTTTTTAAACAGAAAGTGACTATATTTATCCAACAAGGACTTTAACTTCTCTACGGCCTCTTTAAAGTATGCACTCCTAAAAATTTCCAGAAATTTTCAAGGGTTCTGTCAGTATAGATTTTTCAGGAAATGCAGCTTTTGAAGTTTCAGCTCTGTAACAGTTTCCATCTTGGATTTTTGAGACATTTCATTTTTCTGTGGCCTCTTTCGCATATGCACTGCTGAAGTACAACTTTTACACAGTGCAAACCCTTTCTGAGTTTGCACTGCATTGTTTTTATTCATTCTCCAACATGACGCACTATTATGGCTTCTTCTCAGTGATTAAAGAGTGCTGCTTCTGAATCTGCTGAAATTTTCCGAAGGGTAAAACTGGGGTGAAGATTTCGACTGTTTGTGTCACTTGTGTATCTTAGCTCACCTGGAAATTTTCTAAAATATTCAGGACTTTTGTGACATATTAATCACAGCTTGTGTTTGTTGCGGTTTAGCCTTGAAGCACGACACTCTTTATCGTCCATTTTACTGTTAACAGAACTATAGTTTCAGAAATTGACATTGTGCAGTATTTAAGAAGAATTATGGGGAAAAAAAGATTAATAACACAATTTGCCCCCTGCAGGCCGCCAGAAAGGATACAGGTTCCAGATTTTGAGTCTCGGCTTTGCTTTCGAAACCAGAGAGGCTAAGTCCACTTCTCACACAAAGTCTCCCTCAGCATACTTTCCATTTACCATTGAACTGTGTACTGTAGAGACTACTAAACTAAAGATCATCTTTAAGCCTGACTAGTAACATCCAGGTGCTGTTGAGGTTCGACTCTTTACCAAAAACTAGTCTCGAAACACATTTCCTTGTGTTCAGCAAATGACTGCCCTACTTCTAAGCTATGTAGCAATGCAGGTTTCAAAAACAAAACAAACAATTTGTGACTGTTACTGACAAACAGGCTTGTGCAGATGTGATATCATGTTTTAATGAATATGTCCATTAACTAGCAGAACAGTAGCAAACAATTTGAGTCCTCAGGATTGCAGCGTGTACATAAACTGTTTCATTCATCAGTCTAGAGCTCACTGAAGTACAAATTTACTCTTTATACTGCTGCCAAATACACCTCAGAATAATAATTTCATAGTTTGAATATGAAGCCAATCTGAAGGGCTGGTTTGTCAGCCTTGAGAAAATTTTGCTGGGCTTCGAACTTTCCAAATTAAAAGCCATACTTTGCAGGGAAAGAAAAAGATGTTTACATCATGACTTGGTGAATCATGCTGATAGAATACAATGTGCACTCATGGGCCAATCTTAATCACATTCATTAGTAGAAAAGCAGATAATCATTTATGCATTTAGATCCAAATTGTATCCACTAAAAAGCTTCTTACAGCATTTAATGAAAGAGAAAAATGTAAGTTTTACAGCCCTGTTTATCCAGATGTTCAATGTAATTTTCATTTCTGTCTAAAAATAGACCTACGCTCCCTCCTCCCCCCTCCAGCCCTGTCAGATGCTGGTGCTGCTTTTCTCTGGTCTGGATTAGAACCACTTCTGGGTTCAAAAACGGACCTCTCAGTCTGCTAATCTGCAATAATATCAATTGTGATTACTTCATCTAATTACACTGAGTGGCAGACACAGGCTGAGTGGAATTAAGCCAAATAGCTTTCAGGCATCCCTCTGTCTCTCTCTCAGCAGCTCCGGGAATACCTACTGGCTGCAGGGTTTGAGGATTAAGTTTATGACCTGAGAAAACCCCTCTTTAAAAATCTGAACTGTGCAAGTTGTCTGGTTTAAAGTTGGGGGGACGAAAGGACCTTTCACCTTTCCACTTATCCTCAAAGACCTCTTAAGCTAAGACCCGCCGCCTTTGTGGTGTGACGTGAGTTTGTAAGCTGAGTGAGAGTGGAGATGTTACAGTAAGAGGGACGACACATGAGCAGTGGCATGTCGGGGGAGAGGGGGAGCAGCGCAAGTTTAGCCAATATTTGGCACCATGTAAAGGATGATCATATCTAAGAGGAAATAATCGCACATCTCTGCCCTCGAAACTTCTTCTTTGTAGCTTCTGCTGTGTCTGTACAGATGTAAAAGCATGGACTTAAAACAGAAACAATGGAACACATGCTCACGCTTTGTAATCCTCATCTAAAAATCTGTCCACTGCAGATTTAACGGTGTAGCCGACGAACCTTCGTGGAAGGTTCACTGTATATTTCTGACTGGTGTACTGTATGTAAAGACTGAATAAAACCTTGAATGTTACTTCAAGCTTGAACTGACCTGCTGCCTGCTGATTTATGACCTGAAAGTGTTTGTGTGTGTTTCCTTGTGGCATGTGTGTGGAAAACGTGAGTGGTTGGATTTGAGATGATGTGAGAGTGATGGGATCAGGAGGCAGTCAGTGGTGTGAAGGAAAGCAAACAAAGGCGACAACAATCCCGAGTGATACAGTTCTGGAAATTCCCGCCTGAAAAAAAAAAAAAACTGTGTTTGCGGAGCGGTGCGTGCAGCCCAGCTGGTTGGCGTAATGACATTTCTGAACTCAATAGGTGACACTGAAACCTTTCAGTGGGATTAAAACCTTTAGACCATGGCACTGATGAAAGGAGAGGAAGCATGCGTGTGTGTGTATGTGTTCACAATCATATTTCTTCTTAAATCCCCAGTAAGTGAATGCACAGTTTACGTGAGTGCAGCAGTGTCTGTGCATGGATGCATCACGTTACCCAACCTCTGTATGTGTGTTTGTGTGTGTTTATGTGTGCAAGTTGTGTGTGTAAGTGTGTCTGTGTGTGTATGTGTGTCCAACCCCCAACCACCTTCTTCAGCAAGGTCACATGGTGGCTGCGCTGGACTGGGATTGAAGGCTTGTTGCCACGGCGATAAGCCAGCCGGTAATATCTCTAAGCACAGCCAGGATTAATCTGCCGACAGATGGCTGGCTGCTCAGCATCACTTCCTGAAACACACACACACACATACACACACTCGTAGGATTCATATTCACCATCATCATCCTCATCATTATTGTCCAACCACTACCTTCACCCCCCATCGCGTGCAACTGTAAGCACACACATGCATGCACACACGTACAAAGAAAGTCATCTTCCTCCATTATCCTCTCTTATCATTACTACAGCAGCCTTCATCATCACTATCATTACTCATCATCCTCTTCCTCTTTGTATTCACCTCCCTCTTTTCTCCATCACTGTACCCATTACCATCACCATCATCTAAAAACACTGCGGTCATTACTGAAAACCGCTCTGCTCTGTGGGATCAATACACCAGGCAGCGCTTAAATCACCCACTGTGCCTCTGCATGCAGCCCCCTCATTCATCAGCATGGACCCCTGATAGTAAGAGCAGCATTTTGGTTCATGGTTCAAGGGGTCTGCACCTCACCCTCATGAAGATGATCCACTTCCTAGAAGATTTCCATCAACTTAGAGGGGAGCGCACTGCTGCAAAACAGTAAAATCATGCACTGTGTGGATATTTTCTGCACACTTCAATCTTGCTCAGGACTGAAATGAGACATTTTGAATGATAGATGCATGCACTGTAGCATGAGTGCATGGATTTTTGCTCTGACCTTTCCATAAACTTTGGATTTTACCTGTTTAAGCCTCTGTTAAGGGTTTATAGGTTTATTCAGCAGGCAGGTGATAATGCATCCGAATTTGCATCAACATGAAGCACTGATGCTGTTTTGCACAACAACTGGCACTGAAATAGAAAATCTCTCTCCAGACCAAACAGTGCTTATCTCTCTAAATACTACACTGGCTTTACTGAGGTTTCTTTTATTGTTGCAATTACCAGTGTTGAGCAAAAACAACACTATAAATACTGACATTATCAGTTTAGAAAAGCTATGTTGAATCAGTTCAGGCTGGCAAATCAAGCTGCACTGATTTCACACTCAACATGCATCTTTCCTCATTTGACACACCCTCCAAATTTGGTGGCCTATTTAAGCTGTGAGGTTTCTGATCTCTTCGCCTCTGCTCTGCAATTTTCACCACGACTCTGCATCATCGCTGTACTCATGCTCAACAGTCATGTTCAGCAGCGGGCTCTAGAGATATATCCTTCAATTTGTATTTGTATCTTCTTTTCTTTTTATTTGATTTAAATTTTTTTTTGTAAGATAATTCTTCAAGGATGCCAAACCCAGACAGTGATTTCAAACCATTACAACATCAATTATCCAACTGAAGTGCACTTGGCTGTTTTTCAAATCAAATTGTCCTTCAGCAGCACGATTCAACAACCCAATAACAGTCTCATTCTTCAGTCTGTGCTGCAGGTGAACATGCAAGAACTTGAGCATGAGTCTGTCAGTAAATAAAGTATCAAAGTCGTAGCTGAGAGATTACCTAATTTTGACTAAATTATCTGAGCTTGCGTACATACAACATATTTACAGGTGTAACCCATCCTACACAAGGAGATCCCTGGAGACATATGTCAAGGGATCGGTTGCAGTTCATTCATCTGGAAAATGGAAAGTAAACTGATATTGATGGTTGCTGCCTTAGCTATACAACTTGTTTAACAGGCAGAAACCTCGAGCAGGACCAGACTCATGTAAGACAGTCATCTGCTGCTACTGCCTCAGGTCTAAAGAGGAGAAAGAGGAAGATGCAGAAAGAGAGAGATGGACAGAGGAGAGAATGATGCATGTTGCTGAAGCAGCTGGAAAGCAGCAGGTCCATGGCAGCAAAACATCTGCAGCAGCAATCCAGAGAAACCTACAGCATGATGGAGCACAGGGGCTCCTAGAAAAGACTTTTTTAGTGACTCTGGTCACGATAAGTCAAAGTAAATCTGAATGTAGAAGGAGGGAGAGGTGCTCAATATGCCAGAACTGCTGCATCTACAACAGCATCATTTAGAGCTGGTCCATGCCTGAACCAAATCTGACTACAAGTTTTTACAGGCATTTAAATTCACCTGAATAAAGCAAGTTTGTACTTGAGTTTTTGTCTGGTGTGAACACAACATTATGCTTATAATTTTGTGTATATTCATTTAGGTTGCTTCCTGTGTCCCTCTGCTTTACTAACACACGAATTCTCCTGCTCTGAGTCTTCCTGTCTGTAGATGTTTTTTTCTGCACTGGGTTTTGGATCGTTCTGGCAAATTTCTTCATTCATAATGAACCAGATTTGCTTTCATGTCTTGCATATCAGTCATTTTTTTCATTGCTGATGTCCCCAGTTTTAATGTTTTGTCTCTTTATGAATTAAAAATTCTTACATGCTCACTGATTCAAACTTTGCGTGCCTCAACCTTCGGAATCCTTCATCAAAGTTTTACCTTCTTATATGTGAAAGTTGTATGTGCTCTGATATTAATTAGTCCCGGTGTCACAAGTTCAGCTCATAGTACATGCACATAGTAAATGTAAATGTAAGGTGAGCACAGAGATACTTTCATGCCTTGCAAGAAAAATGTAAAAACTGCCTCTGGAATTTAATTTGCACATAAATCATTCTGCTAAAACAAGCCGAAAGCTAAACCAAGTGATGCACATTTGGAGTGGATAATACTGTAAAGTAGATGATTCACTCAGCAGTTATAACGGTTCACAAGATCGCCTAAAACTACAATCACACTGTGACTGTTTCTTAATTAGCTTTCTTATTCAGTTAATTACCATAAAGAACACAGCGTTCGGCTTGATCAGTCTGATAACACGGTCAGCGTTTCCTCTTCTAGGGTTTCCAAAAATGGCACAACATTTTGGAGTAAAATTCATAAAAACATGATATCAGACGTTTTTGAGCCCGGAGCGATCTGATTAGAGGAGATATGAGGGGATAACTAATCTTGTATTACTCAAACATGGATGTCTTTTATGAACAGGCCCAAGTCAGTCAATAACCCTCTAATCCACCACAGTGACATGAGCCTTTATCACACCTTTGTACCTTCATATTGATCGTGCAACAGCATTTTATTGGTGTCCCAGTGTGTGTTTCACAGTGAGCCGCAGAAGTGCTGAAAGACCAGGGATTGACACACAGTGGGAGCTTCACACACACACACACACACACACACACACACACACACACACACACACACACACACACACACACACACACACACACACACACACACACACACACACACACACACACAGTAAAAGCTGGGGTACACATTAGTCACAGGATAACCTTCCAATAAAAGCAGCAAAGATAAGAGTCTGTCCTCACCTTGGTTAGATTTATAGACCTGAATGTCCCCCAGTGGACACATATGACCCTCTACTGTTTGTGAGATCTTTAACATAAGCAGGACATCGTCTCTTGGGCAGCAAAAAAAGGCTTTACCTGCTGTGCTCGAGGTATAAAATACAGTGTTATACTTAAACGATTTATGTGTGTTGTGCAGGTAAACATCGCCATCAACAGAGATACAGTAGACCTGAAAGTTCAGGCACAAAGGACCAGAATCATCCACCCTTTTCCTGATGCTTATCAGGGATAATCAGGGAGTTCTACAGCTCCTCTGGTGGGAGATAAGGTCAGGACTTCAGAGTCTGGCCTGAGCTGGTTGGGGCATCTGATTAAGATGCCTCCTTTTTGGACAGAAAATCAAAGAAAGGCAAAGGAGCTGAATCATTGTGACTGCGATATAACATCCCCATGGACACTTGTCCAACTTCAATAAGTGTTTGTGTGTCTATGGTCTAATTTAGCTCACTTTTATTCTTTTTTTAACTCAGAAACTGGCCTTTAAAGGGCTTTCGTGCACGACGTGACGGGTTGAGAGCAAAGTAAGAAAGCAGGAGAGTCATTAGCATAAATATGAGCCATAAATATAAAAATTACACTGAAGAAAAAAGAGGACAGAGTAACGGCCGAGCAAAGCGAGAATTACTGGAGAGTTGTGCTGATGCTGAGCAGAGAGGAAGCAGAGAAAAGAGCGAGGAAGCTGAGGAGCAATATTGTTGATGGTAAAAACACAGGGGGGTGGGGAGGGGGTGGAGGGGACAGTGGAGACAAGGGGTTAGGAGAGAAGGAAACAAGAAGAGCCTAGAGCAATGTTTAGGCAGGGGAAGCAGGATAGAGGGGAGATGGAAAGACCAAGGAAGAAGCCTGGAGGCAAGGAAAGGGAGAAGGAGGCAGGGGAGATGCACACAGCAAGCAAGGAAGGGGGAGAAACTGAATGAAGAAATTTAGGAAGCAAGGAATAAAAACGAGGATGCAAAAGAGGGTGAGGAGTGCTGCTGCAGCCGCAGAGCTGGATAAGAGTACATGGGAACATGCTGGCTGTTCTGCCTGGCTGCATCTGCTCTGTCTTTAGGGAGAGCAGCTGAGGAGGAGGAGAGGAAGAGGGGGAGGCAAAGGGGGAGGAAGGATTGCTCTAGGTCTGAATTCAGAGTAGATAGGAAGGGAGAGAGGTTGGTGAGGGAGAAGGAGACATTTGAGGGATGAAGAGGAGAGGAAAGGCTTCATTGAGAATGATGATGACCTGGCTGTCAGGTTGTTAAAGCCAAAAGTGGTCCTGTGAGAGTTAAGAGGGAAAGCAAAGAGAGACAAATGGACCCAGACTGAAAGAAGGAAGCAGTAAAGGGAGAAGAGTATAAAGAGTGAGTGCTGGGACGCAGGGGGCGGCTTAGGAAAGATTGAGCAGCAAGACAACGAAATAAGACAAAGTAAGAGGGGACAGTAAGTCACGGGAGGAGACGAAGAGAGAGAGAGAGAGAAGAAAAAAGTAGAGGAGAGAGAATCGTGTCAGAGTGATTGTGAGACGGCGAGGCAGTAGCTCAGGGCAGGGTGAGAGGAAGTGATGCGTACGCTAACAGGAAGGAGCAGATCTCGGCAGCACGCGCCAATCAAACACCAGTCCTCCCAGGCGCCCTCCTTGACCGCCAGCATAAACACACACATATAATACCAGCACGTGCACACCCACATACACACTTATATACACACACACACAGACGTAATAAAGTAATGAGGGGGATCCTGGAACTGCTCTGCTAACACACACACACACACACACACACACACACACACACACACACACACACACACACACACACACACACTGTTCAAGAGTAACTGGAGCATCATGGAAACTGCTCTCTCACACACACACACACACACTCACACAGACACACACACACACAAAGAGGTCAGCGCGGTGGCATGACATGGCGTCCCAGCTATGTCTGAGCCCCACAGTTTCTGTCGCTCCACACTCACACGCAATCCATACAACTTTCTTGCTGCTAACGTGAGATGTACATCCTTGGAAGAGGAGCCTGTGAAGTAAAGAGTTCACTAAGTGGCGTGCAGGCAAACATGCCACACAACCAACATTTCACAACAATATCTACAGTGGAGGAGGATCTACATATGACGGTGTGTTTCCCTTTAAAGATATCAGATCATAGTTATATTCAGGATTTTGAGCCCATACGGTGACTCCCAACTCCCACCTCAGAGTCATGCCTGTTTTGAATGATTCTGGACATCTAGTATTGTTATCTAGCATTACACAACTCTTAAGCTGTTTTTATGTCCCTGTAACAACTTTTCAGGGACCTGTGGCTGGCATCAGATTGAAAATGAAGTTAAATTTGCTCTTTTCAATCAAATATAGACTGGGAAACATTGAAAAACATGTCTTCACAGCAGTTTGTGATATGTTGCGTATCAAGTGTCAAATAATGTATATAGATGCTCTCCTATTGTGATCACATCAGGACAGATATTAGTGTAAAACTAGGTGGGTCACATGACTGCATTACACAAACCATTTCCTTTTCATTGGTTCCTATTTTCAATAACTGTATGAAAACATTAACACTGCCGATAAAAATATTCATTTTTCATGCTTATCTTATTGAATCCTCTTATGTGACCTTCATGCTGTTAGATAGGCTTCAAATGGCAGGTTGCATAAATTGCACATATTCAACCTGACGTGCCCTTTAAAGCAGCCCGACTGTTAATGTCTGCATGAGCACTTACACCACATACTGTTAAAGTCATGAATATGAATTAATTCCTGTGATATATGACCTTATTAAGAGTAAATACTCCTTCTGTGCTTGTACAATGAGCTCCTATTGTAAGCTTTGATTTCACTGGTAAATTGATATTTGAACCATTTCTTTTCAGTCATATTCATACTCTAATATCTAAGTGTCTCAGTGAATTATTTACCATTTATGAGAGAGTCGGATTGTTTTTGTTGCTGCAGTGATTCTGCACGTGAGGCGTCTGGTGGTCTCAAATATGGACCTCATTCATAAAATGTCCTGATTTATGCTCACAGTCTATTTTGGTCTCAGTGTTGCCAACCAATTTGAAAAATTCTTTAGTCCTAAATAAAAATAAATAAAAAGATAAATGCCTTTTGATCAGATTTGTTTGCAGACCCTTTGATTTCTTTTCTGGCTGCCAGAGGACTATTTCAAAAGAGCTCTCGTCCTGTGATCTTGTTTTGCTATGTTTAGGATTTATCCAGTCTTCTTCCAAATATAGTGACCTATCAAAAGCTAGAGACAAAGTCCAGCCCTGCCTCAGGAACAATGCTTCATATCTGCAATTTATGTCAGATTTTCTGTCGTCACAGTTGTGGAAATGATTGCATGATGAAATCCAGGATAAAGTCAGAGAGCATGTTTTGTAAATGAGGCTCCTGTGTTTCCTTACATAATTCCCAGGAACACAGAGCAGTGGACATAAGACAGGAGCTCCTCCACTGGACTGTGTCTGCTGAATACTTGCAGAGAGACAGCAGCAAGGTGACAAGCACACAAACACAAGCGAACACACAGACAAATACACGTGCAAGCACATCCCTGCCCTCTCTGAACCCTCTCTCCTGCACCCAAACCTCCTCCTTTTCTTCCTCCACACATGCACAGACCACAAAGATCCTCCATCCATCTACATGACACACTCTCCTTATATAATCCTCACCACAGAGATCATTACAGAGGCTTAAAAGCTCCAATCCGTCACTTTAACTGCATCCTCAGTCCCTGACACTTTGTTTGGGGTAAACTGAGGGATGTGGCACCAGCTCAAAATCTTGGAAGCTTTTGTGACCAGCCGGGCAAGAAGTTCTAATGACGCTTCACACAATTCAGTTTGATATATGGAGGAAGAACAAAGAGACAAAACCTGAAGGCTAATCCCTCATAACAAGGCCTTTTGGATACAGCTTTCTCTCAGACCAATTAGGGTAAGGGTTTTCTCTTTGTTGCACAGGTGCTGCAGGCGGGGCACCAATTCAATACCAATTCACCAATTCACCAAACACCAATTCTGTACTGTAGCAATCAAGACAACCCTGGGTGTGAAACCCACACATTCCTCAGAGGAAAGTTTCCTTATCTGGTCCCAGGAAACAGGATATAAATCTTTCCAGACTCGTTTACACTTTCAGGTTAAATAAGTGACCCAACCGGAGGTTGACTAAACCTCCGACTCTTCACGATTGGTCAATTCGGAGAACAGAGACAGAGTTTTTATTACCTTTCAAACTGACTCCATTTGCTGACCATCTAAATAAACATTAACCTCAACCCAGATCTCCCATTTGAGATTTAGCGTCTTAAAGTGTGTGAACATACGGACCCCAGGAAAAGGGGGGACACTGACCTCCAGACCTCGGTCGTAAAACCCAGCTCGACCATACACTGATAAAGACTACATTCCTTTGGTGAAAGAATACAAATGACTGATCCTGACATCTTATACATTCAGCAATGTACTAATCTGTCTAATCATGAAATTTGTGTTAAAATGAGATGTTTCCCATTTTTCTATGTGCTCCAGAAGTCGAGTTATCGCTCTTTAGTTTCTTTAGACCAACAGCTTTTCAGACTGTTTCATGAACTTTTAAGAGTTACATTTATTGACTATGGATCATAACTTTACTCTATGAACACAGAAATAGTTTAGAAATGTTTGGTCTATATTTTAATCGTTTATTTAGTATTTTTAACCATTAGGTGGTTATAATGTCATTGAATAACCTTAATGTGAGTATTTAGAATCCATTATTAATCATGATGAAGTTCATTCACATGTGTTTACTCTTTTGTTGTTCACAGTTTCCATGTGTTACTATCTGTTTCATTTCAGAGTAATTTAGCATGTTCAATGTGATACTTGTGATCCTACACTTCATTCATATGTGTTTAGTGTCAAATTATTTATCATGAAACCAAACATTCAATGATATTAATCATAGTGAGTGAGTATCAGATCTGACTCTTTTGCCAGCCAAAAGAATAAGTTAGATCAAATAATCAAAGACCACACGACCCCTCCTCTGTCTCCTCACACACACGCCGGAGCCACTCCCAGTGTGAGAAGATAAAACCAGTGAAGTCGGGTTGCTCACGCTCTCTTATGCTTCTGCTCTTCTGCTGACTCTCTTGTCCCCGGCTCTTATGCCCCTTCTCTTCTGTCCACACCCCTCTGTGGTGCGTTTCTTTGTTCTCTCTTAGAACTTTTCCTTAGTCTACTAAGTTTTACGCCACGTGTTGATTCACGTTGATTTTTCTTTAACATCGTCTTAGTTCAAGTTTTGAAACTTCAACTTTTTGTGCACATAGCAATTCAAGATTAAGCCTTTGATTGATTTTTCTTTAATTTCGCGAAGCCATTTTTGAAAGTTTTCTCTGCTCTTCGAGCCTCGTTTTTCTGAGTTTTCTGCGTGATTTCAAAGTCACCTCCGAACGCAATCCAACAGGCCCAGGTCATCCTCTGTGCCAGAGTTTTTTGAGTGAGACCAAAGAAGTACCCAAACGAGCATCCACAGGATCCACAGGCGCTGGCTTTGCTTCGGGCCCGAGTGCTGCAACTCCTGGCCCATCCTTCGACTGACTTCAGTCGTCTTCTGAGCTGAACCGCTCGAACCGCCAGTAGCCCGGACCTTCGGAACCTGCTCCATCTTCTCCAAGGACCAGTCTCACTTAAGTATGCAAACCTCCAGAGCTCCAGAGAGGGCTGGTGCTGTCTCATGCGTTCATAACTCAGATATCCACCTATTTCTGGTGATCTTAGATTCCTCCAAATCCACATCCGAGTTTATCTCGACACCAAAGTTAGTGTAGGTTAATATGTTAGCGCATATTCACTCACTATCATTAACTTTAGTGCTCCTAGCCTGACTCAGAATCTTTATTTATTTACCTATTATTATCTATCTTCATTATCTTATCATCATTTATTGCATGTGTGTTGTACCATCATTTATCCTGTAATAAACAGATCATTATTTTTCTAAGTTCCTGTCTGTTAGTGTTCTTCCAGAAGTGGAGTCCCTGAAATTAGAATTTCGACTTAAGATATGAGACTGATTAATTAAGACTGATTAATTAAGACTGATTAATTAAAACTGACTTGATGTTTGATTTCTGAATTAAACTTTTGTTTTCTTTATTTTCCCACCATTAAGGGTGGGTGGTGCCCCTTTTAACGAGTGCATAAATGTCATAATTTGAGATTATTAATCTTCAGACATTTATTATAAATTCCAATCGCTGCAGTATTATTTTGGTGCGGCCTTGTGAGGCTCATTTCAAATCGCTACATATATTTTGGTGCGACCGTGTGAGGCTCATTTCAAATCACTACAGTACCAATTCAACAATGTCAAAGTATTACGTACACATAACAAAATCTGAGATCTTATGAGTGCATTTGTCTCGATTCTAGTCACGAAATACCATTCCACTTTTATCAAAGTCACATTCACCTGACAAGTCCAGATATAGATCTTAATATGACAAGACAAAAACAAAGGCTTTGAGTGATGGTCTGTCTTTCACAGTGGTGTAGACACTGCACTGCAAAATGATCATATCGGTTTCTGGGCCTGGGCCTTCAAAAGGCAGCTAAAGCCGTGTTATTGGGTAGTTTTTAAGATGATCATTTCAGAGTATCCTGATATATCTCTGAATCATCATGTTCCTTTAGAGCCACTAATAAAGCCTTTTCTGGGAGTCCCTGGGCTTCTTTATGCTGCAGGTTCCTCTGGATCACTGCTGCAGATGTTTTGCTGCCGTGGACCTGTCTGCTTTCCAGCTGCTTCAACTACATGCATCAATCTCTCCTCTGTCCAGTTCTCTCTTTCTGCATCTCCCTCTATCCCATCTGTAAACCCAATGCAGATTGATGACTGTCTAACATGAGTCTGGTCCTGTTCGAGGTTTCTTCCTGCTAAAGGAAGGTCTTCCTCTTCACTGTTACTTGACAAAGGCAGCAAAGTGTTTCACTCATGTGGTTGAAGGTGGGATAGGAGTGGGTCTGATATTACAGGACGGGACTCAACCTGAGCCCATCTATACATTGGGTCTTTATAAACAGAGTCTGGTCATGACCAGCTTTTTTTTAAGAGTCTTGTTATGAGACTCGTGAATTGGCAGTGTGTAAATAAAGACTGATTTGTTGACTGTGGTGTGAGGTGTGGTGAGAGGGATTTTTCTTCCCTATCTTCCCTAACGAAGATTATGCGAACCACTCTAATTTGAACTTGTACAAACTGACCATATTCAATGTTTTCAGAAATCATTTGGCATAAGGAGAACCATGACATAATTCGACGATGAACTTTGTCTTTTAAACAGCTCGATTGACAATGGGAAGCAAACTGACTGCAGGAGGAATCACAGCCAATAGTGCACTTGAGACGTAAACTTAGATGGACGTCAGAAATATGGAGCCCACTTATTGATAAGAGACTGGCAATAATGGAAGTTTGCATTTCATGACTTATGAATTTGTGTCTTTTTCCCGTCATTTATTTCCTCATCATCTGAAAAAATTGTCAACACCTCGCTCCACTTTTTACTGTGGTTGCCTTTAAATGAGTCATTCATGATCTGCTGGAATGTATTTCTCATTCACAATGCTCAGTAAGACTTGTGCATCTCCTGTAAAACCCCCAGACGTAAAGGAAACCGGCTGTCACTTCAGCTCTCTGTTATTTCACTGTTTGTCTGTCAGCCTCAGCAGTTAGTCATCCCACTTTGGATGTAGCTACGAGCCAAAGCTCCATCAATAATTCTTCCCCAGGAGGGAGGAGGCAGTAAGACGAGCCGAGCTGACAGATGGACAGATGAGTCAGCTGCCTCTTCAATGGGAGAGAGCTGAATGTCAGGAGGACCTGAGAGGACCATTCATGGCATTTGAGTGCTGCTGACCTCAGAGATGGAGGTGAAACCAGTCCATGCACTCACAGTCTGCAGCCCACACAACCTTTTTCCACACTTCATTCACAAATATTTGTCAAACATCAGAATAAAGAGGTGAAATCTAAAATAAGATCATCCTGCATGCACACTGAATATATTAAAGATGTTATGAATTCATCAATATGGAATAAATACCCGGCTCTTAGTTCAGTCTGGAGCAGCATATGCTTCCCTTCCAGCCTCTTCTGAATCAGCAGGTCACTCTGCTGGCCAGCAGCAAGGACAACAGACCACAAGGTCTGTCAGACACAGGGGTACACCTGCAGCCTGTGTCTGCACATCCAGCAGATGGTTAGTGTGTGTGAGTGTGTGTGTGTGAGAGAGAGTGTGTGAGGTTAAAGGGCTGGAGATGTGGGGTTACATGCATGGATGCATTACGAACATGTGCTGTCATCTGTCCGTCTGCGTGCTTTACCACCGCAGGATTAAAATATTATTTCATCATATTTAACACCAGACATTCCAACACTGAATTCCCCATCATCCCACGTTATTAACACAAAAGATGTTAGTGGGGTTCAACTTTAAGTCACTATCAACTGAAGACGCTCTAGTTTGACACCAGGAGGTAGACAAATTTAGAAGAGAGTAAGGCCCAATCCCAAACCGACCACACACACTTGGCCTTCACTACCGAGTGTCACTCGAGATGAAGTTACACTCGCAGCTTTGGAGTGCGCCTCAAATGAAATGGGAGGGTATAGACAAGACAGGCGGGTATCGGACGCCCTCCTCACTCCACCAGAAAACGGAAAGATTCATCGCCATAGCAACACAAAGACGCGTCCTGTGCAAGGCAGCATTTATTTTCTTAGTAAACGGACATCATGTACAGTTCTGAGCCGCTACGGCTGCCTCGTTTCTTCATCCTCCAAGTAAAATCATAAATCCAGTGACCATTACAGTGACAGGAACTAAATCATACTTCTGATTGTTAGTGATTCCACATGTCTTTGAACCCCTTTACTATTTGACATGTGCCTGCACAACCAAATCAAACCTCAGCACAGAGTATGATTTCGGTGTTTCATTTGATTTCCCAAACTACGGCTTTTGTGATTTTTTTTGTTAGTAAGACAAAAGTGGACACATACGGAACTTATATTTGTATGTTGTTTCCTCCTCCTCCATTTTTGCCGGCGCACTACCTGCAAATCTTGCTGTGAGTGAGCATCGGTGCAGACTCGCTATTGAAGGGCTGAACAGTCCACTTGCCCTCCTCACTCTGTGGTTTGGGACGGCCTTCGATATGGCGGAGCCTCCGCGGGGACACGCAAACGGAGGGAGAGTATATAGGGCGATTGTTTAGGGGGCGGTTTGGGATCGGGCCGAAATCATTTGCGGGACAGCAGGCAGCCAAAACACTCAGAGTCCTCTTCTGTTTAAACTGTGTAAAAGCAAGGGAGACAAGCATGAGCACAAACCTGGTCTGTAGCTTGCTCTTAATTAATGCTAAAATTTAGAGACGTCTGCTTAAAATGCAATGCAGTGTGATGATATATGTGAAGGATAAGATGTCAGGTTTGTTTCAGATATTGAGGTTTAAAGCTGTGCTGAACAACAGGATGAAATATAACCAAGGTGCAGAGTGATGTTTACTTTGTAATTAGCTTGAATCGAATTTGGTAATGCAGAGATAGAAATATCCCATTTACCTTATTTTAAAATTACAGTAATACACAAAAAAATAAAAAAAATAAAAAATACAAAAAAACAAAACCTGAATCATAAGTAGAAATGTTTTATCTAAGTATATTATAAGTATGTAAATTTTTTCATGTCAGCTTCAGAGTATAATTTCCACGTAAAGCTGAGGTGTTTGTACCAAAGTGATGATGTTTATGACATGCAACTGGTGCAAACCTACAGACTGCTGCACAAAATAACCAAACCTGGAGACATAACATAAAACCTGTTACGCTCTGGATTTTCCAGTTATCTTGGACTCAGCTACACATTAGCTGAGGTGAATCAGTTTCCATAGAGATTCAGGCTGTGCAGCTAGCCTGCTCCAGACCAGGGTAACAGCCAGGTTTGATTCATCTTAGTTTCTTATTTAGTCAGTCGTCTGCCTCTACACTCAGATACAAACACATTTGATAATGTGGACACCATGGAGGGGTCAGGACTTCTGGAGACGTGCCACCCATCAATGTATATTTATGTTTAGTATTGCAGCATTTGCTTTAAAGGCATGGTTTTGATTAAATACAAGAGAACAGTGGAAAAAATCTGAAGACTGAGGGATGGATTTACAAAAAGGATTGCTCAGCTTTTGTGCTCACTATATGTCCAAATGGACATTATCCAATTCATAAAGCATGTGCAAAAGTTTAAATGCTCTAAAACTTGAGTATCTTTATTTGCCGCTGTTGTTTGCACACATTTGGAAAAGCCATTATTAATTCAGTTGGAGTTTAAATCTTTCTGTGCAAATAAGCTTCATTGCAAAAATGATCTAATTCACCAACACCAGCGCTGCAACAGTTGGAGTAAGAAATACCTGATGTCTGCTGAGAGCTGGTGTTAATTTGCATGAGTATTCAAAAGAATACTGCTGGTCATGCTCAACCTCCACAGTGATCAAGAGAATAAATCACAACTGGATGACCTTAAAATCGTAAATCTATGCAGAAAGTCTGTTACAGTGATCTTGATGTGACTGTTTTTGAAGTAATCAGGGATTAAATCATTCTGTAGCTCAACCCCTGTACATGCAGGTGACAACATCCAGCTCATCATACATGTAGATAGAATTGATTGCTGTCTTGAGATCATACTGTGCAGCTTTGTGCAGCAGAGAGTTGCACCAAACCAAAGCAAACTACACAGAGGTGCAGATCATTTCTAAACCTGAACATCATCAGTGTGTTTTGCTCCGTGTATCTGCAGCTTGTTTGCTGTTAGCGCAGCTGCTTCTCCTTTGAACTGCAGCCAGTCACTGCCTATGTGCTTGGCTTTGACTTTTGCATGATTTGCACACGCATACAAACAAATTTAAAAATCCATGTATGCTTAAATATTTCCTAATAAGAGCTAATCAGAACATCCTAAATGTTTGGCCTTGCTGTAATTTCAGCGTTTAACAAGTAGAGTGTGAGGCTGCAGGAAATTTTTTTTCTCAGGTTGATACAAACAGGATTAGATCAGGAAATAGATAGAGAGGTTTTTAAGTTAACACCAAATGTATGAGCTAAGGGAATAACAAATCTCTCAGCTCATCATCCGCCCAAACAAGCAAAAGCATTATGAGCTGCTAGACCCTGCAGGAGTGAAGGAGCTGTGAGGTGAGGAGGTGGTGGTCGTGAGGAAAAGGGGGTGATGCAATCATAAAATCAACTTTGACCTTCTGCTATCTTTGCAAGGCCAGTGACCCTTCAGAAGCAAACACATTTCCAGAGATGTTTTTCACCTTGAAAGTGAATCTTGTGTAACAAACGGCACATATAAATGTTTCTGTATCTCATGTTTACCAATTATTGGCTGAATACAAGTCAAATGAAATGACAGCGCAGTGCAAGTCAGGAAAATCAAAATCTAGATCTCCTGCTGCAGTCTACTGAGAATAGAAAAGCAGCAAGGAGAGAAAATGAAACAAATACTAACTCAAAAGTGACAAAAAGCTGAAAATTAAACTGAACAAGCTGCTCATCGCATGGTCATAGTTAATTGATACCAAAATCGATTGTTAACATCTCTAGTTTGAACTACTGACTTCTACAAAATGCTACAGGTCCATCAAAACATGCATGACAAAGTTTATGAAAGCTTTCACCAAACTGAACTGAGCTGAGAGCACACCTCCTAAAAATATAATAGAGGAAGAATTTGCAATAACTTAATGTGCAAAATTAGCTTTCTTTTATCCCTTTGCATTGGTTACATATGTTGCATACAGTCCATATGCTGCACACTAATAAGTGTATAGTAAAATGGTCCTGTGTGTGTAGAATGAGCATAACCTACAGTATATTTTATATTCATTTGGTTGGAGTCTGGTTCTGGAGCGCACCTAAACTTTTTATATTCAGTGGCACCAATGAGTGCCAGAGAGTCACAGGTGTTTACATCCAGCTAAGGTTTAATTTTTAATGTGGAATAGGCAGAACAGGGTGCAGACTTAATGCCTTCAGAGACTAATTGAAGAAGAAGAAGGGCATCTGGAGGTGAGGAGTACAGTAAAAGGAGATGAGGAAGATGAGCGGAGACGCTGACGGCTGCAGTATGTGCCTCCTGACATGAAAATCAGGGCTGAGCTTGTATAAAGCCTGAGCCTTGTTAATTAGCTTTCAAACTCAGGGCTTCGGCATGATGAAGTAGACTCTGATGGCACGCATGGACGGAGCGTACAGACATGGGAGATGGAGGGAGGTGGAGGGGGAGGGATGTGGCGAGAGTGAAAACAGAGAAAGACACGCTGATAAGAGTTGTTGAATTTGCAAGCATTTGAATTTTGTAATGACACTGATTAAAAAAGAGGAATTTGCATGTGAATCGGACTTTAACGATATGAGAGCACGAGAGAGAGAGAGAGAGAGAGATGGAGAGGGTGGTAAGGCAGATGAGTAAGGATGGATGTGTGCAGTGTGGGGTGAAGGGTGAGAGGGGAAATTGAAGAGACATAATGGATAGAGATGGGGGGGATAAATGAGCTGAGGAAGAGGAGGGAGGACAGTGATAGAGGAGTGAGAGAGGGTCATGAAGGACAAAGATGGACAGATAAGAAATAGGAGAAGACAGACAGCGCATGAGGACTGACTTTTTCATGTTGGCAGATGGTTCATCACATCCCAAAACAATGATGAGGAGCACTGTCAGGAGGAAGAGTTTTAGTGTCACAGCATATGAGATGCTCTGTGACCTAAAAACATTAATCTGATGTTTGTTTTATGACGATTTCAGCCAGCAGTTACAGAGAGATTCGATATGAAACAGTTTTTGAAGAGGAAAATTAATGATCTGCCCTACTCTTGAGGGTGGTAATGTCAAAAAAATGTTTAATATTGGATGTTGCCACGGTGCTATTTATCATTTATTGTTTTTAAATTTCTGAATCTTGGTTTTATCATGCTGTTTAACGGTGTGGGCAAGGCAAACATTGTGTTTCTGTAACACAAACTTAAAACCTCTTTAAAACTTAAAAAAAAAAAAACTCTGAAACTTTGAGCTCTCTTGACTCCAGATTCAACAAATCACTCAGTCTTTCAAACTTTTATATTATGTCCTTTACAATGTCGACTTGAGCTTGCATTTTATTCAGATGCACTTTTTAGCTTGCAGTCCTGAGCTTGTTAGTGTTCATGCACACTTGTGTAAAGCTCTTTCTGATCTCTGTCTGTGACAAGTGTTCTGCATAAATAAAGTTTATTTACTTACCTGCTTAGTCGTGATTCCTGCAGCCTCTCTCCATGTGCTCATTCAGTCCCTCGGCTTTTCAGGCACACAAAGATACACACACCTGAATCTATTGTGTTTTTCTGTTCAATATTAACTTATTCAAACAAATACCTTCATAATGCATTAAACATGTGCTGTGTTAATACATGCTAAATTCTACACAGTGCATCTTTCACACACATATACTGTAGCAGCCCTCGGCAAATTATAGAGGTAGAGTTCGACTGATGTTCAAATCATCTTCACTAAGAGACATCGTGAAACTGTGAAAAGCATACAAAACATTACAATCGGCATTAATCCAAAATTCAAATTTATTTATTACAAATACAAAAGTTAAAATATGATCAACAGCATATAATATAATAAATCAATCACCTCGCTTGGCCTGCTAAGGGTGCAAACTTAGTGGCATAGGGTACCTTTACATTTTGTCACTGTTGACCAAAAATATTTAAACAATGAAACAACAGCAAAAAATAAAAATGTACAAAAACAAACATTTATTGCTACATACCAAAAATCCAGCACGTGTGCACTGAGCTCCTGCTTTGATTAAACTGAAAAGTTGGCACCTCACGTCACTGTTTACACAATTTCCGGGGTGCGCGGCCAACCTGGGAATATGAATGTGAACCCAACAAAAAAGAAGGGCTAGTGGCCACTTACTAACACGCACGCACGCATGCACACAAACACACAAACACACACATTTTGCACTCCTTGTTTCTTTATGAGTGTTGAATCCTCATCCCTGCAAACCAAACACTAGGACATAGCTGGATTCACCTGTCAGAATATCACACTGCTCTGCAAAGACAGTCATAGTTGAGTTTGGAGGGATTCAGAATGAGCAGACAACCTATTTTAAGCCTAAAGAGTACAGCACTCCACCCCAGGGTACAACTAACAGCTGTGCTTTTACACACCACAGTCAATGGAGAGTCCCTGATTACTCCAGAGTTCAGTAGGCCTGCACAGTGAATCACATCACCGCTGTTGGGAGGATCTTCTGGCTTTATGCAACCGCAGTGGACACTGCTCACCATGCTGTCAGAGCAGATAAATGCAGCTCCTGCATAAATTAGCTATTTTTATCATATTCCATATTTTTAGTATAGTTCTGAGAGAAAGAGTCCTGATTTAACTTGGTCGTGTATAAAATAGATGGACTTGAATTGACAGTTAAAAAAGCGTCAGGGTCAGCAAAGCAGGACCAGAGTCTTCATCTCTGTCTTCACCCTTAAAAATAACTCCTGCAAGCTCTTACTGTCAAACACTGGTACAGATCAACATCCTTCACACCCCACAGATACTCAATGTAAATATAAACGCAGTGTGCTGGAAGTAATCTACGTAAAACACAGAGGAATAACCCAGAGATGAAACTGGAGTTATTTCACCCTAGCTTTCCTGATGTAGTCAAGGGTCTAGATTGTCTAGAATATCCAGTATAGATTTTGCATTATCATCTCTAGTCTAAGTATGTATAAGTATTTTACTCAACCTCCCCTGCACAAAGTTCGAGCATGGACCATTTTTCTTAGTCTTATTTCTAAGATGTGCAAATAAACTGATCGAAGTTTGTGGTTGAGCACTGATCTAGTATTCTCTGTACAATATGCCAGGATATTGATGAGCTCCGGGCATTTATTTCTAACTCATGCAGCTCCACAGAGTAGTAAACACAGCTGCAGTCATAAACTTCAATTACTCAAATATCCAGATTTATGATGAATGGCAAACTTTGACAGTCATCTTTGTCAGCGTGCATTAATCGCCACATCCTGTCAAGTTGATCCTTTTTTCAGTTTATCGCTGCAGCTGCTTCACCTTGCTGTGGCATTTAAAAACTGTGTGTGTGTGTGTGTGTGTGTGTGTGTGTGTGTGTGTGTGTGTGTGTGTGTGTGTGCAGAAGCAGAAGTGGACTGACAAGTCATGTCAGTGTTATTTATTAAGCCCAAAATCACAAGTTTGTCTCAGAGGGTTTTTATTGACGTCACTTCCAGTCTGTGCAAAAAGATATCGCCGCTTTCTACAGTCTGTTTTGGGAATTTTTCTGGGGCCATGATGCCACAGTGATAGACAGTCGGCGTCGTAATGAAAAACATCTGAGCAGCTATTGCTCCAGCAGTGACAGCTCCAGATGGTGACTGTCAGACCAGCAGTTTTCTGTAAATAGGTACTGCACTGTGGATATGGGCACAGTGTGTCGCATTAGATTACAAAATACATGGAGTGTATTTACCTCAATTTGTGCATGATATTTGTCAGATTTTTCCTCAACCATTAGCTTGTTATTTGTGTAAATCCATAAAGATTTATCATTGCTTTCTAAACTGTCAGGAATATGTTTATTTTGTGAATTCCAGGTGGAACTTTCTTTTCAGATTTGGTTCAGGCCATGAAAACAATTGCATCTGCTCGCCAAAACAGAAAGAGCTTAAATCTGGTAATATACTGTAAATGAATGAGTTTTGGTAGACGGCAGAATCAATCTGTATTTTAGACAGGGGTTTGGCTCAGCTTAGCTGGACCTCCTACTGTGAGTGTCTCTGAGCAGGTGGTCGCCGAGTTTCTAATCAGCTTATCACCTGAGAGGGCAAAGGGTCTCCGTTTTGGGTAGGAGCTGGGAAATAGAAGAACACAGATGGATTGGTTGTGAGTATAAAAAAAGCTCTCTTCTAAACTGATTTCATGCTTTTACGAATTTATATCCACCACACCAGACAGGCAATACTGTGAATGCAAGATGTGCCGGGCCGCTTGGAGGGCTGCAAGATCACCATCAGCAATTTGGGAAATTAAACTGCAGGAAAAAAAATACTGATGCTGCAGCCTGGAGGACGGAGGTCTAGATCAGAGAGTAGAGTCAAAGGAGGACAAGACAGCTCTCATAAAGCTTTCAGTCACATGACGTTTTTGTTGAAGGACTGTGGGGTCATCAGTAAGCTTGTGAGTAATCGCTTTCAAACAAAAACACCCGTGGTCATGTTGACAAAACTAACAACCATTTAAATGAAAATATCAAGGTTCTAGGACTTATTACCTCCCCTTTCTTTACTCTTCTTTTCCCACCGTCACCCTGTCCACAGTCCCCTGATACAGTGAAATAAAGTCCACCAAAGATCACTGCAGCTGTCCTTTGGGAGGGGTAAATGATCCTGAAGTTTATCTTATGAGATGGAGAACATTTAATGATCATATGTGTACATGGGCAAAATTTCTTGATCAGATTAAAAATTTGAGGAATTGGAAAATCTGAATCCACCATATATATGAGCACAAAATCAAATAATCAGACCATGCCAGGTGTATACATGCACCAAGCTTTGGTCAGATTAGAAGCATTTGGACATGCCTAGAGTTGTCTAATTTTGCTAAAACAACCGCAGAAGAAGAGTTGTTTTACGCCTGTGCTATCAACAAACCCACAAATGGGGTCGTGGCTCACTTCGTCCAATTCAGGATTTTCCCCAACACTCAGAAGGGACCTGATTCTGTGAGCAGTTGTATTGCTCCTAGTGTACATCATCAAGCAAGCCCGGCAGCACATACTGATCCTGCGTTACATGAGGAGAAAGCTGTGTCAAACATAGACCAATTGCTCTTAGATTCCACCATATTTGCCTCTTGTCACCAATGGTGGAAATGCATCATGTTGACATAGGGCAATCATTCGTAGTCAGGTAACTTTTGTCCCAAGAGAGAGTCAAGATCGGAATAAGTGTTAACATGGATCCCTCTTGATTGGAATACAATTTCTTTCCCTTTGAGCTGAATTGGATCATAATTTACATGTTTACATAATGTATTTTTATTCCAATTGGGCCTTTATTCCGACTATTTGTGCCCATGTAAACTTTCTAATGTGTGATTTCGTCAACACAGTCGCTCTCCAAAATGTGAATTACCTATATTGGTCCACTGCACAAAACGTAGTCATTTCACAAAACGGCTCTGATATTGTGATTTGGGTACATTTCATCTTCCCAGTCTTTTCTGCGGGCAGACTTCAGCTCACATGACTGCCGGGTTTCTATGAGCGTTAGTGCCGCAAGGCAGAAGAGTTGGTTTTATCCAGATTATTGCACGCTGTTAGGCATGCTTTTGTATCTTGGGTTTTATTTGTGATATGTTGATTGATTGCACTTGTGTTGATTGGAAACCAAGGAACACGTGGCCACACAGGGAATAAGGCTGAGGGAATAAAGTCACAAATTCATAGAAATGAACATGCAATTTGACAAGGTGTAAGTCATAAATTTCAGGCAGTAGTGTTGAAAATCTATGGTAACAAAGCTGTCATTTAATGAGAATTTTTACAAGCTTGGTGAAGAATAATGTATATGAAATTAAACTCAAAATAGGAGGATAAACAGTGGTGTTTATTAGCTGCTATTTTTCCTCTTCATTTCAGACTTAGTTTCTAGCTGGTTGGATCGAAACCATTGATTTTATGGCGATGAGGTGCTGAAATATGGACAGATTTTTCACTTAAGTCAAACTTTACTCCATGCAAATCTTTTTTTTTCATATTATTTTTATGAATTCATGTTCATAATTTGGCGAGTTTAATCTTAAATTTGTGTTTCTTTTTCCTGCCAGGTGTCTCTAAAGCTTTTCATTCGCAGAAAAGCAGAAAGCAGTTGTTTTAATGTCTTGGCGCCACAAACACTAAACCTTACAGCTTCTAAATTTTGACATTTTGATGTTTAAAGCCAAAAAGACGGACCCCAGCCTTATTCTGCAGTTTTACATCAAACCTGTAAACAGAGATTAGATCCTGTTCACAGCTACAGGTCACACCCTGTAGTGCACAGTGCACTGAAAAGCATTTATCAAACAGATTATACGAGAGCAAACACTGTGGAGGGAGTTTTCTCTGAGCGGTTATTCAATTATAGTTTGAACAGAGGCAGATATAGCCTGGTTGACATGCAGCCCAGAGTCCATTATCAGCTTAATGAAGCTACAACGCAGGAAAAAGAAGTGGTCGTGATTAATGACAGCATGAACCAGCAGCCAGAACACGCTATTAGTTATTCATGATTTACAGCTCGAATCCTGGAGTCATTTTGAATCATCTGTCTCCTTTGTTGCTCCTCCTGCTCTTATTTTGTGACGTGTGTTTAGAGTTGTGTGTGTGTGTGTGTGTGTGTGTGTGTGTGTGTGTGTGTGTGTGTGTGTGTGTGCATTGGAGCTGCATGTGTGTTTAATACGCGCTACAGCCTCAACTCAATATTCTGCTGACAAAGACAGAGGGAGGCAGAGATTAGTGTGAAACCGTGAACGGAAATGATGGCGCGTGAGCTGAATTCAAACATTCATACCATGTGCTGTTAGGAGGTTATAGAGTGCAGATGTTGCTTTCTGTTAGAGAGAGAGAGAAAAAAAGAGTTAAGAGAAAATGTGACAGGATATAGAATGACTCCAATGTATAATACATCATCCTAATTTCACATCTTTTTATAGCCTGCATGTAAAATACATCCATTTACATCCAACACAGCAAATGAAGCAGCCACGGAGCCATTTACTTTCTTTCTTTTGCCAAGTTTTGCCTTAATTTCCTTTGACTGCATCATTAAATCGTCCAACAGTAAACACAAATATCATTATCTGGGGGTCGTTCAGAAGTCACACGGCAGAAAACACAAGCCGAGCAGACACTTTGAGGTTAGCATCAGTTTACAACTTACATCTGATGTATCATAGCTCACGTAGCTGCCGTGCAGCAAAAAGCCTTTTATTTCCAATGCATAATTCATCCGCTGTGATGTAGCTGACACTTTGAAAACTCTCTCCAACCTAAAGGGAATACTCGTGCAGTATGTACAGCAGCTATCTTACAGGGAGAGACACAAAGATGGGAAAGCTCCTTTGGCGTGATTATTAGAGCAGTGGAGTTAGTTTTAGAGATTAAAATCACTGTGAGGCGAAAACCCACAAACTCTATTTACATGTGGACGGGAGGCCCAAACAGAGAAAAATCTACGTTTTCAATGTCAGTCTCAATGTCGACTGCAAAGTAGGCAGCTGTCAGTCTCCCACAAAGTGAACCCAAAATTAGACCTGAAACCAGGCCATGAAACAGGGGTTTGGAATTTAAGACCAGGTGCTTGATTCACACATAGACAACAGCTGGTTATAGAGAATTAAAGGGCAAAAGATAGAGCCATGACAAGGTTATCACACACTACAAAAATTTCCCTGAACTTGGAGCTAAATAATTTATTAACCAGTGTACGTTGAGCAAAGGCTCAAATACAGAGCTGCGAAAGTGACTTCTTTCACCACTTAAAAGCCTTGAGTGAAATAATGGACGTTTTTCCTCTGAATATAAATTCTGATAAGGCTTTAACTTTAAGGACCATTCTCTGAGTGTCACCAAAGTGTAACCTTCATGCGTCTGACCTAGGTGAGCCTGTTGGTCTGGAATCTTCCCTGGTCTTTCGTGACAGTAGGTGTGTGATTTTGCACCAGATTTGGAAAGATTTCAGTAATGCAGCTTTCACGGTGTTTGCCTCTACATGTGCTCAACCTGAAATGTGTGTGTTATATGCAGTATAAACATATAAATAAACAGCACTGACTTCCAGGTGTATCAGCATTTTCCAGTCTAAAGGCATCTCCCGCCAGCCAGCCAGCTCGTGCTATTTTTGGCTGTCTTGCTATTCTGAGGGACATCTCTTTACGAGATAATGGTTGCTATAAAACGGCTCGGTGCTTAATGACGGGTATGTCTGTGCACTGTTCATTAAAATGATTTAACCGATGCTGACAATGGATATTAGTACGGACGTGAGGAATAGAGAGATAACAAGATGATGATAGTACAGCTCATGTGGAGGTAGACACACAGGGACATGGTTTGCTAAGCTAAATAATGAGTGAATTTGCAGAGGATAAGAAAGCACATATCTCAATTATAGTACAGCATTAGCATGCACAGGTGACTGCGGAACTTGGTTTGAGTGATTAGTGTAAATAACTTCAGTGTCATCAGAAGGACATTGTTTCACTCCTGAACTTTAGAAAGCTTCCGAAGATCAGGCACGTTAAGCTGCAACAATCTCTCTGTAGTTTCCCTCCCAGTGATTGTCCATCAATTTTGAGCCACAAGCAGCCAGCCCAGTATGACCACACACTAATAGCTTTCCTGCCAAGACTGTAGACATTTACGAACTCCGCCAGCCCAGTGGGAGCAGGTCAAACAAAACAACCCTGACAGCTGCTGACAGTCCTGCTGGAAAGCTACAGTGGCTGGTACACGAGGGAATGTGAACGTAACGTGTTCCTGCAAGTGTCCCTGCAGAGGAAGAGGAGAGAAGTGGGGGCGGATAGAGAGAACGAGAGACAATCCAGTGGCTAATGGCTTCCCAACACTGCCGTCACTTTCAACTCGGAGTAAAGCGTGGGAAGCCACAGGGGAGCAGCTATTAGGGAACCTCAGACTTCATCTTTGTTTCTTTTTAAGCTTATGAGAAATTAAACAGTAATATTTAAAGTCCTCAACATCATGAATATTGAAGACTTTGACACAATGTGGTCTTTATGCTGCCAGTATATCTGCCGCTGACATACCGACACTCCTGTAAGCAAATAGACTGAATAAAGCTCTCGTATAAAGGTTGAGACCGCAGTTAAGTTGCACGAGGTGGCATATCTATTTCTTTGGCATTAAAGAGACTGACAGAGTCCTTGTCATCCCTCCAACTCTGGAACCTACATGAGGGGTGGAGCTTTAACAGACAGGCAAACATCTTTCTCATGCTCACAGGAAAATTGTTTGAAGAACTTATTGTTCATACTGATGATAAAATTTCGATCTTTATGCAAATCCAACAAACTGTGCAGGTTGCATCAGGATATATAATACGCTCAAGTGCACCACCAACACCCAACAACTTTAACAATAAATATAAAAAACAATTTTCAATCTGTTAGACCATAATAATAAATAGATAAAATTTTAAAAAACTGAATTTGAGAGGCCTTCTGAAGGAAGAATTTGTGGTGGAGCTGCCATATTGGTGTATCCAGGGATGTTTGATCAGGTTATACATACGATGTACAAACATTACATCGTGACTACCTTTATTACATGTCATGATCAGCCTCCTGAGCCCCCCCTGCCCCCTGTCCAGAGAGGAGTGATTTCTTCAGGCCCTGAAATTTTCCAGAGTTCATGTTCGGAATTGACTCCACAGACATTTATTGACCTCTTATTCCACTCATGGTTCTGGATTGACTTTTAAAATATGGATTTTACCCTATAATCCCCATGCTGCAAAAGAAAAAGGCTTCTGTTCTTACTTGTTATAAAACCGCACAGCCATATTTGAGACTTGACTCCCCTTCCTCGCACTGAAAAGCACTTGTCTGTTTGTGGACTGACCTCAAACTTTGAGCTAAAGCACGGTTCACTTTTCAAAGTCCATTAAGGCAAAATGAAAAATTCATGAGTATAAACAAACATTTGAGGTTATGAACGCAGTGAATCCAACCACACTTAAACGACATGAATAATAATCCCATCAGCAGCACAGTGAGGTGAAGTTCAAAGAAAAGTGCTCTTGATTTGAATACATGAATATTCTGGAGGTTTATGGCGAAAATAAATTGATATCCAGGCCGAAAAACATCGATTTTTAAAGGCTTTTCCACCCAGAGCTGCATGCACAGTTTACAATTCAAACAGATTACAATCAATAAATATCAATCTCAATTTAGAGAGATGCACATGAATAACCCTCTGTGTGCACAGCAGGTGTTTTGCATCCCTTTGCACCACAACAAAGATCCATTTGAATTAAAATTCTGGTCAAGTAAGCAATCTATCTATTCCTGCATTCACTCCCTAATCAATTCACTAATTCCCTCTGCCAGTCACTCCGTGCTTATTGGTCCGTATGTTCATCCAGCCAAGCCTTCAGTAATGTGATTTGCACATGCATCCACATTGCAAGCCTTTTCTTTCTCCATCTTAATGACTCAAACCAAAGCTCCAGTGAATCACATTTAACCCCCTTTGTTTTTTTTGTTATATTAAATCACTGCCTCATTTTGCAGGTGTTCAACCTTCGCTGCTGCCTTTCTCCACCGTTTCTCAGCAGACTCACAGGAGAAGTGTGAGCCATGATCTTATTTGCTAATTGTTTTTTTTCTTTTTTTTCCTGGCAGATGTGAGCCGTCTGCCACCTCCTCCTCTCTGTGAGAGTCAGAACACGTGGTCGGCGGTGAGGGGGGCCTACACGTATGTTTGTGTAGTATCTGGTGTGTTTGTTTTTCAGTGACACATCTGTCAGATGAGGTGTGTTTCAGGCTGTCTTCTTTCTCTGTGGTGTTACAGAGAAGATCTTGAGTAAGCTTGCAGGAAAATTGGATAAACAAGCGCTCATCCCGGAGCTTTAAAAACAACATGTGTGCAGCAGGCGGAGGCTGCGGGCCAACGGCTTCAGGTTATTGATTCAGTTTGTGCAAGATGCTTTTCTGCTCAAACAGAAAATTACCCCAAACCACCATTCAAATGTTTCAATGAGAAAGTTGTAATGACACAAAATCTGTCCCGATTCAAGAGCTGCATCCTTTCAGGGACGCATTTCAGGTTTTGTCTCACAGAAGCACAACAGACAAAATGACAGTGTCTCAAATAACTCTTGAATGTGAGTTATTTGGTTTCAGCTCAGTCAAACAGGCAGGGATGCAAATGTAGAATAAACAGAAAGAGTCTGAAAATTCAGTTCATCTTAGTGGTGAGGTATTTCCACCAGATTCACGTCCAGTCTTTCATTGCCATAATCTTGTTCAGCTCTGTGCTCCCTTATCCTTCAATGTCCTCCAGCTTTGTTTTAGAGTGCAGCATGGTGCAACATGGCCGAACAATTCATGCTTTTCCACACAGAATCAGTGGTTCTCTACCTCCTTAATGGGCTCTGAAAACCTCTGACCTGAGGCCTGCTGCACCAACAATGTTGAGGTTCCTGACTTAAGTCCACAATAAACTCTACCTTGAAAGTGAGAAGTTACCCAAGAAATATAACCCAGAAATTTGTCCCAGTTTCACTTCAGTTGATTAGATTAAGTTTTGTTTTTCCACTCAAAACTCCACATGCTGTTGTGTCTGTACTTGAACCCTCAGAGTTCAGTTTAGCGCCCCCTGTGGCAAAGCTGCACACAGAATCCATGTCAAACTCAAAAAGGAAGAAGAGATTTGAGCGTTTCTTCAACTCATTATTTTGCCTCCTCTTCAAACAGTTCTGCTGATTCACTCACTCGCAGGTGTAGTTATAATCCTCAGACAGCACACAGGGCTGACTGAAGCTCAGGTTTTTGTGCTCTTCCACCCTCCTGCACACACTCCCTGCTCTGCTTCCTGAGCCCGTTGGGTAGTTGTTTTCCTGACGCAGCCTCTCCAAATGCTTCATTCTGTTTCTCCATCAGGTGCACCCTCTTCATCTTTACTTTCATTTTTGTCCAGCATAGTGTGTCTGTTGTTCAGCCTGTCTCTGCTCTCCCCTGTTGTTTCGTGAATTACTTTGAGTCCCAGCACTCACCTGGAAAAAGCACAAACGACAGCTGATTACCTAACAGCTGCCAAGCTGTTGTGTAACATTTTTTTTTTCTATTTTTGTTGTACTTTTTTGTTTCATCTTTTCTTTCTTTACTTTCACCTGAATTTTTTATTGTTCACTTTTGACATTTGCCTTTCTGCAGCAGTGACTTCTAATCAATTCCGCATAAAGAGATTGAGGCTCTTACCTGGTGGTATTGTTGGCATAAACTCTATGAAAGATCTTATTTCAAACTAAGACAGTGTCTATGAAACAGGTGATTATTTTTTACTTTGTGATGAAGGAAGTCTGCAGGACAAGTTTATGAACATGATGGCAGCAGCAGACGACTTTAATAGACTTTAACACACCTGATGATTTCTTCTAGCATCTCTCAGCTGAGACTGACAGCTAAGGTAAAGGTAAAGTGAGGAGTGTCCAAAACAGAAGGAGTCACTGAAGTCAGCAGATGCAACATCTTTCACCTCAGCAGAGTCAAAAAGGTAAGGCATTGTCCTGATTGGTTGCTTCCATACTCATATCTTAACTCCTGCTGAGAAAACCTGCTGTTGGTTATTTGAGATGTTTGAGCAGCTTCATATCAGTCAGTGTGGATGTTGATGAAAGAATAACTCCAGCTTCTTTGACCCTCTGACACTCCAGCATCTGCTGCACCGAACCACCAAGAAGCAGGTCCAGAGAGAGGTTGGCGAACTCTTCATCCAGAGCCACACCTGCAGGTTAGAGGAATAACGTTAAGAGAGGACACATTACCAGAACTGTAACCACATGACAGGTGGGGATCAGATCCATTTGTGTTGGCAACACACAAATTAAGAAAATCAAAAGAAAAAAAAAAGACTATTTGCATGTTTCATTGCCTGAAGAGAAATAAAAAGAATATACTGTATGTTTCACTTTGCTGATTTGGGTCAACTTATGTGCTGACAGTGAGCAAAAGAGCTAAAAAAGGAGGCAAACTAGGGAGCTTTGAAGGATTCTGAATGTGTTTACCTCTTGCATGTCCTGCTGTTCTGCATCCTGAACACTGGGTTCCTCTTCACAGGACAGCTGTACATCTTCCCAGTGAAGGCTGCTACTTACTGCAGCAGGGCAGCCAGGATCCTCATCTGAAAACACAGATTTGATTGGATGAGGACTAATGAACAGTTAGTGACACATTTAAGAGAGAAATGAGCTTATTCATGTTCTAGAAAGTGTCCACAAACACAATCAGAGATCTTGTTGTTGTCCAGGGCCTGCAATTTGTGGTGTGGTTCATAAAACAGCTGCAAAGGATGGAGAAACAGGGAGAGGTTATATTCAGTTTGCTTTAAAGAAAATACTAAAAGAACCATTTTCACTCAGAGACAAGCAGGTTATTTTTTCCCCAAAGAGCGTCACCTAATCCTGTCTTTCTGTTCTGTGATTTGATGCCCTAAATATTTCTTTTCTTTTTGACCTCAGAGCTTTATTCAACCTGGATTACAGAAGCAGGGCTGTGAAATGGTCAAAATTGACTTCTAGTACAAACCATCTTTTCTAAACCTAACCATGAAGTGTTGGTGCCAAAAGCAAAACCAAACTGGGTCAATCCCTCAACATAAACCACTTACTGGGTACACTCTGACTGTATTAAGAACACTTTCCAACGACAACATCTAAAATCTTTACAAAATCAAAAAATCAGTTTTTTATTTGTTTGTTTAAAGTTTGGGCTTTCTTCTGCAAAAACATAACAGGAGGGACATGAATAAGTGTTGATGCTTTTTTACTTTATGTTAACCTTAGCTAGCAAAAAACAAAACATTTGAATAGGCTTCTGCGCTCAGGCTCTTACTGCAGACTTCAGGGTTATCAGCCTCTATCCAGTCAGAGTGTTTTTTCCCCAATTTTTATACTCTTAACATATTAATCTGCCTTTAGTTGATTTCTTTGAAGAAAAATGGTCCAACGTGGGTCAGATTTATCGTCTACCACCAGACTGAGGCCTGTAAAGGCCTCAGGTGTTATGGTTTAAGCACTTACCTCGCTCACAGGCGACTGTCTGGTGGAGCTCTAATAACATCACCATGGTAACAGACAAAGAAATCGTCAGTTAATCGGGGCCCCTGTCGAAATGTTACGTTCCTCCTCAGACTACATGAAACTCGAAAATAAACACCAACATAGATATTAACACTTAACATTCCCCAAATTATCAATTTAAAAAAAGAAGAAAAATGAGCGAAATTTTCTGTTTTCTTTCTTTTTTTTCATTCTTTTTTTTTTTTTATCTATGAATAACTGTTAACTTACAACAGTTTTGAACTATGCTTGGAGAGAGTGAGATTTTTTTTCCCCGTTTTTTGTTAAGAAGGGCAAGGGTGAAGAGTGTTTGAAGCAGTGGCGATTGCTCTAAGACTGCAAGGGAAGCTCAGCTTCCCTTAAAATGTCACCCCCCCCAAAAAAGAAAAAGTGGTGAAATACGTACTGCTGTGTGTACATTTCATTAACTAAATACGCGCTAGAAAGCCTTCATCTTTTGTTCAGACACTGTGATAAGAAGCTGATAATCACAGGTAACCGGCATAACTTCGTTCTCATTCATCCTCGCAGCGCCTCAGCGCTTTAAACAGCCGGACGCTGGGCTTCTGCTGACTTCAATGTGGAAGCTCAAAGTGGGTTGTTCCAGCAGCGAAACTAGACGCTCATTGGATAAATGCTGGGCTTTGTCCCGCCCATCGGAAGCTCAGCTTCACTGGAGTTCTATGGCGAGAGGGCGGTCCCGACTTTCTCCCGGACTCCAAGCTTCTGCATCCATGATTGGATGAGCTGTCTGAGGCGAAATCCTTTTTTGATTGACAGCTAAAGAAGCGAATCAGCGATCTTGAAGAATAAAACATCTACCAGAGCATTTTCCAAGTTATTCATTCCGTTGTTCTTAACTGCTCCAGAGACTTTACCGATCCTCAGCGACTTTTGTCTCTGTTAAAAACGACTGCCGTTGTGTTTGGCGACTCTGTTCTGTTACATACTAATAAACAAATACAATTATGATGTAGGCCAGAAAAATGAGCTTCCCCTCCTTGAAAGACCAGCAGCCGCCACTGGTTTGAAGACATGTTTTAGTTTAATAATCTAATAGAGGACAAATCCCTTTACATCAATTTCCTTGTTTGATTGATGACTTTCAGGACAAAATAAGACAGGAAAAAAAGAGTTGGCAAACAGAGGCCCCTTGGATAGCACTGGTCATTGACTGCATTTGTTAACTCCAACCCGAACATGCAGACAGCATGTGTGAGTGTGTGTGTACATTTACATGGCAGTTAAAAATAAAACTCAATTAATCCGGAGCCACGCCTTAGATTGACTGTTGTCAATCTAAGACTGACTGCTGATTGCCTGATTTTTGGCTTCCACTCCCAGCTCTTTTTTATTTTCTAATTGGCTGATATAGGTTGCTAATTCAAGCAGAGCAGTCTACCCTCGCCTCATCCATTCACACGATTATTAATCCCTTTTATATACAGTGCTTCTAATGTGTGGCACTTGTTATCACTTGTCAGCATGAAAAACGTCTTGTGTGGCATGTGAACTTATCGAAATTCATGTGACTTGAGAGCCTTGTGAGAAGTAGCTGAATGTTAGCTGTGTTCTGACATATCCTATTTTTCACAATGTAGGCCTATACTGTAAAGTAGTAAAGACTGGATTTAGGTCATTCTAATGTCACTGAACCAAGCATTTTTTGTAGATTGTTCGAAAAAACGTAGAGTTACGGTAGGTTTGACAGCCTTAGAAATTAAAAGTTAAAGAACACATTAATAGTATTATTAAATACCACATCCAGAGGTCTCCCTAGAAAAAAACCCTCATATATTAAGTGAGCCATTGATTTGTTATTTGGCGCCATCACCTGGCCAAACTGTGTTCATTCAGTTCTTGTACTCCTATAGGGGAATCACAGTCTTATTCGTAGCAGTGGACCCCTTTATGTTCAATCTAGAATTAAACAGTGTTGGAAAATGTCTTTCTGTAATCTGGTTTATCAGGTTATCTTAAACTCATTAAATTTTGTGCAGCCAAACAAAACATCCTGAGACAGAGCACAAAATCAACGTAAATATCAGTGTCTTTTTGAATCTTTTCTAATGTCTATACCGAGTAACAACGATGATGAATGATCTTAAGAGAAACCTCTTTGACTTTGTCTACAAGTAAAAGACTATTTGGAAGACTTTTGTCGAAGCAAATGTCCTTCATGATATTGGGTTAGTACGCAATCACAAAAGAATAGAAGTACAGTTGTTTGGGATTGTTCTTTCTTTCTTTCTTTCTTTCTTTCTTTCTTTCTTTCTTTCTTTCTTTCTTTCTTTCTTTCTTTCTTGTTTTTGCTTTTGTTCTATTGAAGACTTAAAGCAAAGTTTATCGATCTTGCTCTGTTCCTATGTATATTGGTGTATTTATAAATCACCAAACCCATGAATTTAGGGGTCTAAATATTTCGGCTGGTAAAGAAGAATTGTATTGATCCCTGAAGGGAAATTCGATTAATAAAAAAATAAATAGTATTAGCTGTGGTCGTTTTCGTCTAAAATATAAATAAAATAAAAGTAATAATAATAACAACAGTCATAATTATGATGCCCCCTCACTGTGAAAGACGGATCTAATTATAACTAAATAAATGAATAAATAAATATTTGACTGATTTTCATGCAGGCACTGCTACAGACAGCCCGAGTCGGCTTCTCGGGTCCTTTCCACGGGGCTGAGGAGGATTAGCAGCCAACATGCCGACTGTCGGAGTGAAGAGGGATCTCCTTTTTAAAGCTTTGGGAAGAACATACAGTAAGTCACTTAAAATAAACATTACAGTGTTGAACAAGTCCTCCGTTTGGTTTAAAGATCTGCTTCTGGCTTTATTTTACGGAGGTGAGAGACGAGCATGAAGTGACTAGCCCACTGGTTAGCATCCAGTGAGCGACCCTCAGCACAGTTTACTCTTTAGACTTTATCTCAAATATCCTCAGCTATATGGACATTTGAAAAAGAAACCCGAACCTAACAGATGCTTTCTTTTAGTTCTGTGTCAGGAATGTTGAATAAAACAGGAAATATAGTCCATTGTAGGTTGTCGTAGTTACTGGGCTGTTGTCTTGGTTGCATCATATCCTCCTGTCATTGAAACCTGATCATGCGGCTCTGTACAGATAACAAATGCGCAAATCAGGGTTGTATTTTTCAAGCTAAGATTATACATTTTATTGTTCTTGTCAATATGATGGCGTAAAACTCATTTGTTTAGATGTAAAAGGTTATGAAGCAGATTGAAATGAAATGAGTGTTAATTATGTCCCCTAAAAAAGACCCAGACCATCAACACCAAGACTGACTGTTTCCATCATCTAATATTTGATCCTTTGCACAACTGACAAGGAGAAGGGGGGTGGGAGTCAGACCACTAAAAGACTACATTTTATGCTGCAAAATCCCCAATGTTTGACACATTTGACTGTTTAAAGACAACACAGTGAGAGTATTTGTCAAGAAATACTCCTCGGCATGTACAGGACAAGATCGAAAAAGCTTTAAGGTGTTTATTTTAGGCTATAGAGGCCTGAAACCAACACAAACAGCTTCAAAAATAGTCATTTTAAGAAACTGCCTGTGTGAAATCTTTTGATGCTATTTGGCAAAGCTCTATTTTTCATACATAAAAGCAGACATCGTTACCTGTTGCTCTTTTTGTGGACTGAAACAGCTATACAGCTGTCTTGGTATTTTTCTCTAACTGCATCTTTTGGCAAGAACTTTTCAGCTACTTCATTGCAATATAATGTAATTCCGTCATTATACAAGTCTACTAAGGTCATGAAGTCCCAAACAGCAAAATCCACAAATGGTGACAGCTATTTAATGCCTTTTGAACACAGTTTCATAACTTGTTCCCACTAGATAATTTAATACTTGACAGTTTAATTATCTTGTGAAAAAGAGTTATTATTTTAAGTGCACAATATTACATTTTTTGATCAAAAGATTATGGCTTTGCACACATTCGAATAAACAAAGAAATTAACAGTTTTTGGGAATTAAAGGACTGTGTGTCGATCAATCAATCGATCAATCTACATTTATTTATCTACATTTAATAATATATTATTATTATTATTATTATTATTATTATTATTATTATCATATAGCAATAATACATATAAACTACTCAATTGTCTTTTTAATGCAAACCTTGAAGCCTCTCATTATGAGTCCACATATTTTGTTTAAATTGCAGATTTCATTTTTCTAAATACGTTGTACTTCCTCATATATTTTACCTGTTATTTAACCACTTTTGTCTCAGTTTTTCAGTCCTTTTTTTTTTTTGACTTACCACATTTTCAAAAGTTACATAAAACCAGCCATTTACTGCTAACGGACATATGAAGCTGTTTTTAATGATTCCTGTTTCTTGTTTGTTTCAGCTGATGAGGAGTTTGATGAACTGTGCTTTGAGTTTGGACTTGAGCTGGATGAGATTGTAAGTCAAATGTCTCTATTTTCGTGATCACAGAATTTAAAATTTCACTTTATACTGTAACTGTTAATGTTGTCAGTCATTGAAATGTCCCCTATGAGTTGCATCTGCTAGAGCCCTGACAGTATTTGAATCATGAGTCAGGACTTACTGCTGCATGCTTATTCTGTCCCGCATCTTTGGAGATAATGTAACTTTACAGAAAAAGACCTTTTTATGCTCTGTAATGTATTCAAACAATTACTTATACAACATATAAAGAATCTACTCCATAAAATATAAGTGCATACTCACTAGATATTCTGAAATATAAAACAAAAACATGCTGTAACATTAAGTTATTAATCATATGAGTCTTGATGCCTCTTTGCAGACCTCAGAGAAGGAGATAATCAGCCGAGAACAGGGTGACTCCAAAGCCACAGGAGCATCTGACATCATCCTGTACAAGATTGATGTTCCAGCTAACCGTTATGACTTGCTGTGTCTGGAGGGTCTGGTCCGTGGGCTGCAGGTCTTCAAGAATAAGTGAGTGGTGTCCTCTCGGATAGAACTGATCCACTACTCTGAACAGCAACAGTTTAAAGTGGGTAGGAAAGTTTTGCTGAGTGCTGCAGTACACAGCAGAGGAGTATTATCTGTAAATCAGTTTGGAGGGTTGATATTTTTACAGTTGAAAAGATGTCTTTATTTTAACGGCTTTTAAACAAACACAAATCCATTCTCCATACTGAGCTCGGTAATTCGCTCCAGTCTTTCTGCTGAGATTGAGTTTGTGTTGCAGGTTGGAGGCGCCTCACTACAGACGTGTGAAACCAGCCAGTGGGGAGCCTCAGAGACTGATCATAACGAAAGAGGTTGGTTTGAATATTTATGATTTATGATGACAAAGGCGAATGGGGTTATGTATACATCGTATATTAGTGCAAGGAAGATAAAAAAAAAAAAAAAAAAAAAGCAGCAAGACCCTCAGAGATAAAAAAAAAAATAGTTGATTAAACTGTGACATTTGGAGCCCCTGGTCCTCAGCAGGGGTTCAACCCAGTTCACTTCAGTCCTGGGCACCACTGTTACTGTTTAGCTTTATGACATCATGTGTGGTGAAATGTGCTTTAGAAATATACTTGCCTTGCCTTTAAATTGAATTCAGTGTTTTTATTATAACTTCAGGGTTATATTCATCTCATGCATCTCACTCTGTATCTTCCATGTGGTTTTATTCCACCACACCTGACACCAGAGTGCCTTCAGGCTCAGTGGTGTGCAGAATCTAAAGGTAGTATGTTAGTGTGGCCCCTATCTTTGAAAACACTATCACCTGATGAGCAGCAATGACAGAAGCTCCTGGTTGAATAAGTGATGTTGAGTTTGTGTGTAGCTTCATCTTTTTATTTTACGTTGTGTACTGACATGGTGAGCAGCTGTGGGTGAGTTAAAGGTTGATAACGTGTTTTTTCTGTGCAGACAGCGGTGGTGCGACCTTACGCTGTGGCAGCTGTGTTGAGGAACATAACCTTCACACAGGAGCGCTACGACAGCTTCATCGAGCTGCAGGAGAAACTCCACCAAAACATCTGCAGGTCAGATAAAATTTTAACTTCAAGTTTGGTGTCAAACAAGAATGAACTTGTTCCTGAGTGTCAAATGTGAAAGAATGAGTGCATTTCATCATCTACAGAACCTAATATCATTAAAAGATTCAGAGAATCTGGAGAAATCTCTGTACTAAAGGGACAAGGGCCAAAACCAAGACTGGATGGTCCTGATCTTCAGACCCTCAGACAGGACTCTGGAGTGGAAATCACTGTGTGGGCTCAGAATCACTTCCAAAAGGAAGCGATATGTAAACATGAACCAGAAACACTGCCAGCATTTCTAGGCCTGAGTTTATTTAACATGGACTGAGGGGAACATTTGACATTCTTGTTCATGGATGCTGCATCCTCCTTTCTAGAGAGCAGAGAGAACACCCAGCTTGCTATCAGCTCACAGTCCCAATCCAGCATCCATGATGGTATGTGGTTCATCAGAGTCCATGTCATGGGTAGCTTCTACATCTGTGAAGGCTCCATTAACGCTGAACAATATCTACAGGTTTAGGAGCAACATCTGCTGACATCCAGGCAAAGAGTTTTTCAGGGAAGACCTTCATATTTCAGCAAGACAACGACAAACCAAATTCTGACAACAGGGATTACAACAGCATGGCTCTGTAGTAGAAGAGTCCTGCTGAAAAACTGACCGGTGGTTTTCCAATCAAATGTTTGCTAAGACACCAAACACTGAGCGGAAGCTTTCTTATCCTTTTATATTAAATGATTTAATGATGTTTGTGTAGAAAGAGGAGCTTGGTGGCCATTGGGACCCATGACCTGGACACCATCCGTGGTCCTTTCACATACACAGCCAAGCCTCCAGGAGATATCTGCTTCAAACCCCTCAATCAGACCAAGGACTACACTGCCACCCAGCTCATGAGCCTCTACAAGGTGACCTGCCAACAGTCTTTAATGCAGGTAGAGAGAGTCTTTTGTATGTCTGTGCACAGTTAACCTGGTACTGTCCTCTAACCCCACACAGACAGACAGCCACCTGAGGCATTACCTTCACATTATCGAAGACAAGCCAGTGTACCCTGTCATCTATGATAGCAACGGGGTTGTCCTGTCTATGCCTCCCATCATTAATGGTGAGTTCTGTCTCTGTTGCTCTAACTGCATACTACCCCTCACATGTCCAAGTCTTTAATTATTCCATGATCATAAAAAATGGACAAAGGAAAGGTGTGAGAGACCAGAACTGAACTCTCTGTCCTATAATTGGTAAAAATGTGTTTTCTTTTTTAAGGTGACCACACTAAAATCTCCATACAGACTAAGAACGTCTTCATTGAGTGTACAGCCACAGACCTGACCAAGGTACAGAGACCATGAGGGAAAATCTCATTTTTGTATTTCAGTCTTTTTTTTCTGTTTTTGTGAGGTGACAGTGTCGTCTTGCTCTCTTCAGGCTAAGATCGTGTTGGACATGATGGTGACCATGTTCAGCGAGTACTGTGCACAGCCTTTCACGTGAGTCACATATCGCTGGTTTTAGTTCTCTGTGGGATGAACTGAACGCATGTTTTGGCTGAATCTGATTCTCTGGTCATTTTCAAACATATACAATTTGACATTACTAATAAATCAAACAGTAAATCATGGCATGCTGTTATCTCTATGGTTAGAAAATGTCATCTGAGCGATGGTACATGAGCTGTTTTCCATCATCTGTTATATGTTTAAGAAGAATCTGTTTTACTTCATCCTCCAGAGTCACGTATTTGCTTATTTGCTCAAAAACTTCGTTGTTGACTTTCAGGCTGGCTTGATTTCACTGATTACGGAATTACCTCATTTAAAGCTGCAGTAGGGAACTTTTGGTTTGTGCCTAAAGGTTTTTTTTTATTTTTTTACAGGAAACTTTAAATTTCAGGATCTCTTCTTTGTGCCTGAAATCTAATTTTAACAGGAGTGTGTGCAACAGTGAGGGTGATGTCTCTGCTTCTGTTTCTTTCAGGGTTGAGGAAGCTGAAGTGGTGTATCCTGATGGCACCGTCCACATATTACCGGTACTGGAACTTTTACTTGGTATTACATGCAATATATAAAACAATAGGCATTAATCAGCACAAAACACAGCTGAAGTTGCACTGAAAGCTTGAGATAATAACAACAACAACAATAATAATCATAATATTAATATGAATAATTATTATTAATATAATAACTTTATTTATTTAGCACCTTTTAAAAACATGTTTACAAAGTGCTTTAACATAAGAAGCAAACAAAGGCAGAAACAGAGAAAAGAAAATTGACGGTTAAAATAAATAAAATGAACAGTTCAAAATTGGTGGTTAGTGGTTGAGACGTGTTCTCCTTTAGTTGACCCCTCAGTAATCCAGACTTTTTGTGGTCATTTGCTGCTGTTTCAGAGTTTAAAGACCATCAAATGCTTGATAAGAGAGAGTAGAGGGTGGTACGGCTGATCCCCTTCAGTGTGAGAGAAAGTGATACCCTTTCATTGTCTGAAGAGGCTTTTGTGAGAGTCATAATTGCTCGAGGGCAGCCAGCTGACAGTGAGCTGTGCCAAAACTCGTGAAGTAGTTGACGCTTTGCCAGAGAAAGTCAAACCACTTGTCGCTAAAAGCTACAAATACCTCACAGATAAAAACCATGTTAATGCTGCAACTTCCCTCAGAAGAAGAATTTCAGCTCAAATGTATCTGGTGGAGAGGAGGGAATTTTTGGTATAATATGAGTTTTGTCTGCTTTCCTCTAATTCTCTGCGATTGTGTCCTGTTTTAGGAGCTGGCTTACAGAAAGGAGAAGCTGTCCAGCGAGTTCATCAACAAGAAAGTCGGCATTAAGTGAGTCCTGTGGGTCTGCTCTGTTACGGCTTAATTCCAGCAGATCTGTGTTCGGTGCGCTTCGCTTTGCTGAGATGTTTCACTCTAGTTGACGTATTTGATTCCTGCGCTTAGTTTCTGCTCCGTCTCAGCACCCTCTACTGTATAAAGGCACAACCTCTATTTTCACTGGATGCTGGACCACGGCACTTCAGAAGTAGTCATCTGGAACACCTCTGACAAATTTAGGGTTCTAAGATGCTTATTAGCTTTTGTCTGACGCTGGAATATTTCTGTGTGTCTGTATCTCCCTGAACACGTGTTTCAGTGATCAGTATTGTTTTGGTTTTTTTTCTTTTGACAGTGAGTCCACTGAGAAAATCGCTCAGCTCCTGACCCGGATGTGCCTGAGCTCGCAGCCTACCGGTAACGGCGATGAGATCGAGGTTGAGATCCCGCCGACACGCTCAGATGTGATCCACGCCTGTGACATCATGGAGGATGCCGCCATGGCTTACGGGTTCAACAACATCCCCCGCACCACACCTCGAACTTACACCGTAGCCAATCAGGTGCTTTGTTTTTCTTCTGTGTGCATATATTTTCCTTTGGTACAGTTTAATTGAATGTGGTCTGTCTGTGTTCTCCGTGTTCACAGTTTCCTCTGAATGAACTGACAGAGCTGCTGAGAAGAGACCTGGCTGCAGCTGGATTCACAGAAGCCCTCAACTTTGCCTTGGTAAGAAAAAAGAAGACACTATTTTATCAACAATTTACCTCTGAAAGTGGATCTGAGTGTTTTATTGGGGTCAAAGAATTCTCTGTTGCTTCATATAAAGCTGATATAATCTCATTTTGTCAGATAGAAATGCCTGGATTTTTGGTAGATAATTCTAAATAATACCACAGTCCAATGTTTTTAAAAAGTACCCACATGTTACGTTATCGTAGTAATCTCTGCGTATAGACTTTGGGTCTTAGGATGGAGGAACTTAATTTCAGTTTGTGGTACCTTTTTTTAAGTGGGTAATCCAAGTGGAATTGGCCAATCACATACCAGAAAAGCAAGCTGAACACATCCTGGAATAATGACGTCTCAGCTTCTGTGAGCAGCAGTCTGACATCAGTATATTGATCACAATAAAATGTGATAATTCTGTCAGCGCATACTTCCCCTGGTGTTGGTATGAAACAGTAAACTGTCGTTTCTGCAGACACATTGATGGCTTTCCAGGTTGGATCATTAGCATTCACAGCATCCAGCTGGTTCTCCCACTGCTGCTTCATTTCACTGACTGTAGGGTTATATTTGGGGTCATGGGCAAGTCAAATGAGTCAATTTTCATACTCCTGCTCCATAATAGACTCTTACAAATTTGCCTCTGGTGTCAAGACTTTGATCATTAAATTTTTAGTATATTTTAGTAATACTCAATTTACTGTATGTATGTTAATATCTATAAACGTGCCCCCTCTCTCCCTGCAGTGCTCTAAAGAAGACATAGCTGACAAGCTGGGAAAGAAGATCTCAGACATCAGGGCTGCTCATATCTCCAACCCGAAGACGGCCGAATTCCAGGTAAAAGGCATCCAAATAATACAGCTACTCCGCCTCACAGTTACAGTTAAATTTATTGTTGTTTGACAGAAAGATGCATGAAACATTCTTTCACAGCATATACAGAGTAGTTGCTGCACATACAAGTTAAACCTGTTTTTTCTATTTGCTTGGACTGCAAAGAAAAGCATGTCAGTTTATTGTGGAATAGTTGAGTTATTTATCTTTATATTTCATCTTAGTTAAATTACTACAGTCTGTGTTTATTATAATACATGCCACTTTGTATTGGTCTGTAATTTTTATGTTGTCTCAAATTTTCCTTAAAATATCGAGCTGTCATTTTAAGTTGATATTGCCTGTAATCGGTATGAAGTTATTTAAAAACAATAATTCATGGGGTCAGAGAGCCTCAGTCCTGAAATGTTATAAACCCCAAGTGACATTTGAGTCCATGTCAGCATCAGCAGGTGAATGTCATTTAGAAAGAGCAATGTGTTAAAAAAAAGAAGATATCACCCTAAAAAAATGTCACCAGTTTTATCCTAAAAGAGGAAAAAGATGGTGATCTGAAAAGCCTACAGTCTCTCCTTTGTCTTAGAAACTGATTTAATGAGTTCAGGAGTTTCTCTTTAATGTAATTTTTCTCTATTTAGTCCTCACATCTTTTTTATTTTCTGGAAACAAATCCAAACACTTTCAGCTACATTAAGTTATTAACACGTAGTGATTGTCCCTAAATCACTTAGTATAAAGGTGTTAAAAGCACTTATTTCATTTGAAGTATTTCAGGAGGAACTCTGAGAAAAGCAAAAGTACCAGCAACACGGACACGCATGGTGTGAAACTTGTAGAAGTTGTAGTTTAATTTGTCCTTAAGAGGGCGCTCCTCTCCTCTCTAAATGAATTTTGCTGTACATCCAGCCTCACTTCTCCTTCTCACCACCAGGTGGCGCGCACAACCTTACTGCCGGGCCTGTTGAAAACCATTGCCGCCAACAGGAAGATGCCCCTTCCCCTCAAACTGTTTGAGATTTCTGACGTGGTGCTGAAGGATGAGACCAAAGGTAGGCGTCTGAATGTGTGAAATCTTACATAACGTGTTCACACCGTACCCGACCAAACCTTTAATACTCAGTCTAAAATCCTGCTGCTGCAGCTCCAATATATGGAAAGACATTTGGTATGTGTTAGACATGAACATGAAAATAAAAATAATACATAAAAATGGAATAAAATTTGTATAGCTGCAAGACATTTATTCAGAAAGTGTCTTATTGTTGGACTGGGTTTAAAACCTGGATGACAAAGACCCAAAACAAACAGGTGGTTTTCTTTTGCTCCTCATGTAAAAAAATAGAGGATATTTGATGTTACATAAGCCATGATCACATGACAAGTTCAGGTAGATGTCTTCATTGTAAGCACAGTTTTCACACCAGTTGTCGGCTTTATTTACTCATTAAAAGCAGTTTAAGACCAATTTTTATTTTGTATATCCTGAAATGAGATGTTTATCTGGATTAAGAGTTTATATATGAATACTCAAGTAATACTTTGACAATTGTTAACCCCTGCTTAATTTTGAGTTTATGTTATGTGAATGTATTACATTATCCTTCATTAATCAATTGATCATTTATCAGTATTGATCAAAACTGCAGAAACCAGTTTAACCCCAGAATAATGTTCATGAACATGCACCATCCGATAAGTTACTGAGGTCTAACAGTCGCAACGTAATCAGGGAGAACAGTCATGATTTAGTCCCTGATTTATTCCTGTCCTAAGTGTCTCTAACACTCCCTCCTACTTCATCCCACTGACCAGATGTTGGAGCGAGGAACAGCCGCAGTTTCTGTGCCGTTAACTACAACAAGAGTCCGGGCTTTGAGGTGATCCATGGCCTGCTGGACCGAACCATGCAGCTGCTGGAGGTGAAGCCAGGCAAAGGGGACGGATACCACATCCAGGCTGCAGAAGGTAAACGGATTCACAAACCAGCAGTCATGTCTATACAGGAATATAAACCGCAGTTTGTTTTTCTGGTAAATATCTGAGGGCTGGATTAAAACTGAGGAAGACAATCCCGGGACGGATTTAACCTACAACGTCTCTATGTTCCTGCCAAGCTGGTGAAACTGATGATTCTGGGTCACGTGAGGTTGATAGGCAGGTTTAGTTGAGATTATGTAAATCCTGTTCATGACAGCAGGGATTGCACTGTTATGTACTTGGAGCATCATGGAGCCTATTTTGAAGTCTGTCCTACAGGCTGGATTTGACCTCTGCTCAGATTCAACATGCAGCACTGATGGTTAGAGTAAATCAGGTCAACGAGGGAGCATAAAGAAAGAAATCACAATAAATCGACGCTTTCATTCACAGTTAGTCTTAATTATCAGCATTTTTCCCGTGCAGGAAAAAACCGGCAGCACCTGTAGAAAATTCTCTCCTCTAAACCTTTTCTTTTAAAATTTCCTCCACATTCGTGTCTGTTTTCTTCAATTTGATGGACGTCCTTGTGTGGTTTGACATCTTTTTCCAGTTCTTGCATCACTTTCCTCCTCATCTCTTTTTTTCTGGCCGTTAATCTCCAACCCAAAGATTTTAGAAATATCCTCCAAGTTGTTTCCAGTCACTTTTTTGCCACATGTTGAACAGGAAATCATAAAATTCATGTGGCTCTGTCTAATCTAATACGACCTGTTGTCATCACTTTCAGACAAAGCAGTACATCTGATCTTTCCTTTCACCTGGCTGATGTCTGACTCAGATCAAACAAACAGATCCTCTGACTGCCGTTCAACATTTTTATTGGAATCCGACCCAGTGACTTCTGTGAAAGGCATTTAAAATGATCTTTTCAAACGAGTCAGTTCTCTCGCTGTTGGTCTGGTTTGAAGGAAGTTGATTTAAGGAGACTCGGCTAAGGAGCAAAGGACTTGATTTGCATCCTGTTTGTTTGGGACATTTCAGAGTGAAGCTTTTAATTCCCCTGACTCTGCAGTCCAAGAGCAAAGCTGTCAGCTCAAATAATAATGATTAGAGTCTGTATTAAAAGCAGCAGGCTTACTCTTAAAAGACGTTAGATCTGAGTTTGAACCCTAAAATAGAAATTGCACAATGCATCTTCAGTTTAGTGGTTTTTCCCGTTAATGCCACCCCTTTAATGCCATCACTTCAGCTCTTAATGGTCCACATGAACAGCTGCAAAACATCACTGAAGGTTTCGAAGATTTAAGAGTTTTTTTTTTTTTTTTTAAATCTTTGCAGACATACAAAGTATAAATCTAAGCTCTGTTAAGTCTTCAGGATTAATTGATTAGCTCAGATTGTCGTTGTTTTCGGAGTTGTTTACCAGCACTTCCCAGGCTAAGGGTCAAAAAACGTAGATAAACAAAGATGTAATGATATCAGAGTCTCACACTGGGATCCTATCATGCTTTTGCTTCCTTAAGGTTCTTTTTCATTTAAGCACTCTTCTCTCAACCAACAGTGTTTGAAATATGGCCATGATGGGAATTTATACTTCAGCTCCAGCTTGTTTACCATCCCTCTGAATCCTACGTCGTCAACCACAGAAAATATCTGCAGTTTCTTGGGGTCTCCTATTCAGACTTCCATTTTTTCTGGTGCATCCCCAATTAGGGGTTGATGGATATCAGTTTTTCCGTGGATGACGCCACTAGAGGAGGTCAGCCAGCGGCCGATTAACAATGCCAACATCAGGTTGCTGTTAATCGCATTTGACAGTATGCAAAAACTGTTCATTTTTCAGATCATGAGGAGGGAGCTTTTCAAGTTGCTGATTTGGTTGTAAAATATGCAGCACACAGGCCAGAATCCATGTATTGCACTCCCATTTGCATTGAACAGCTGATGGATTCTGAGATAGTGAGATGTGCAAGTGATTGAAGCAGAAGTTGGAGCTCTACACAAATCTTACTGCATCTCGTTTATTTGCACCTCAACGTGAAACAAGAGTCGTGCAAACCGTAATGTGCATGCAGGAGAATCAACCTGCGTCTACATGTGACTCACAAAAACCTGCAATAAGGTTGTGGCAGAAGACTCAGCTCAGTGTCATCTCCCTGATTCATCTGATCCTGAGGTCCAGACAGGTTCTGAGGTACAGCACAAACTGATCTGTGTGCATTTAGGATCCCATACTCCCAGAGAGACTTTCACACACCGTTTAGGGCTCAGTCCTTTCACTTTCCACTCCTCCTTCTCCTCTCTCCTTGGCTTACATGCTCCAAGGTCACGCCGCAGGATATCCACTGCTGGCCCACTTTGACTGCAAATCAATGGGCTCAAGTGACAGTGAATGAGGGCAGTGAGGAGAGGGCGAGACGGACTGAAGAGAGGGAGAAGTGATGCGACTGGAGGAGGTATGAAAGCATGTGAAGCCTGCAGTCTGGAAGAGTGCATGGGAGTCACGTCACCCAGTTCTGCAGTGCTGAGCAGCAACACAGGCTGGCACATAGAGCACCCACCCACGGGTGCACAGAGTGTCCATCTGACAGGCACACACACTCAGTGCGAGCTGAAATGGACGCACAGTCTGCACTAATGCACGACACACTGGGCACACACTCCCACTCTGCCTCTATTTTTTTCCACACTTCATGCACCATTAGCCTAACCCCTCCTCCCTCCACACACACATATGTCAGCGTGTCCTTAACCCCATTATAAGGTCCCGACCCCAGCCTGAGAGCTCACCTGATGCAGACGCATGCTACAGGATGAGTCCATCAGCGGTGCGGCTAACTCACCGTTACAGAGTGAAAGAGTGGCCGAGGGAATACACATCAACTGAGTTTCTTCCACTCAGCGGGAAGAGAGGATGAAATAAGGAGTCAGGGGATCAGAAGTGGAGGAAGAAACCACTTAGGAGACAGATGCCTGTGTTTCACTTAACAACTGTGTCCAATGCAAAGTCCCGGCCCGGAGACCCTTTGTTACAGGAGAGTCCGGGAGTTCATAAGACTCCATTTGTTCAATAATTGACCTGAAGTGCTCAGACTTCAGGAACTGATATTTTTGTGTCAGCTCCTCATTCGAAAAGCGGATGTGCTGAAAATCGGACAACTTTCACCTGTGAGTGTATAAGACACACTGTAAGGATCTTTACAAACAACTTGACTGTAGATGACTCCAGAGACTTGGGCAACTTATGCTAAAGTAGTTTATGTCATATTCTATTAAAGAGGAGAGCACAGGGCCATCCCTCCTGCAGCACGTTTACTTTTGAAATTCACAACCTTCATTTGTTGGACATTGTGCAGTTTGTGGTTCAGTCTGAACTGAGGTGGATAAGAAAGCTCCTTAGTTTTTTGTACCTTTTTATCTGGAACATGAACAGTCTGATTTCAAGCTGCAAAACTCTGTTAGTCTGAAGGCTCTGAAATCTTCAGGGAAAAATCTTGAAGCCAGGTTTTCCGTGTGCAAATGTCTCCCTCTGATCTTAGCGGGACAACCCGCGCTAAATAAAGATAATAAAAAACATCTTTGATTCCAGTGCAGGCCGCTTGGAGTGATTTCAACAGCAGCAAAGTCTCTCTTTCTCTTCCCGCTCACTCAGTCATTCCCCTGTGCAGGTGTGAGTGAATTATTGCCTGATTGAATTATGAAGCAAGATAAGATTTCAACTCAAACACTTCACCTTATTTCTGCATGGGTTAGGTTGCACCACAGTGAGTCAATGAAACATGCTTTTGGCAGCAAGTGCAACAAGTTCTTCCAGGGTGTATGCGATGAGGAAAATGCAGAAGCTGGTGCACACTGCATGTTTCCCAGCTTCTTCGTTGGCCGCTCGGCTGCTCTGGTAACATCAGGAGGCGTGATGGGTTAACCTGATACCACCGTCTCCCTCTCTAACTGGGCTGCTGAAAGCTCTGCTGCAAGTTGGAAGAGAGTGGGCGAAAAAGTGGCCCGGCTCAAGTGTAGGATTTTCATTGACTGATTAGTTATTTAAGATGTACCGGAGTTATTTATATGGTTGCCATGGCAGCACACTCATAGTACAAGTACATGACGTGTGTGGACACAAGCTACTTCGGCCAATTTAATTCACCCGACAGAGACGGAACAGGCGGATGAGAGATGTGGCAGAATATCCTGCTGTTTCTTCACATGCACACGCACACACACACACACACACACACGCACACACACACACACACACTATAAAGTCCAGCCCATGTGTGTTGTAAGCCATCAAAAACTTGATGAGTGAACATCTAAGCAGTGGGCTCTGGAAGCCATTAGGAAGGCAGCGTGGGAAGAAGCAGTGCACTATGGGAGAATGCCATGTCTGTGCATGTGTGTGGGGGGGGCTGTTGTCACGGCAACCCCTGTATCTTGTTAAATCGCTGACCAGTGTGCGTCTGTCAGAGTGGTCTGAAGAAAAAAATACGCCTCGCACATCCAGAAGTGTGGCGTCATCATCTCTCTGTGGATGAACACTTCTGACTCCCTCTGGACCGGAGTGACCTTCACTCCTGACACACACACACATACACACTGAAGCATCAGATTTTAATCAGAAGAGAGGAAGTGTGTGTCTGAAATTGATGGATTCATGAAATCTAATTATAGCCAAATGGCCTGCGGAGGTTGTTGCTGAAGAGTAATGACCTGTGACATTTTCACATAAAGCATGCTGCTCTGTCAGAGACTGATATTAAACAACACAGATCCAGCTCAATCCCCGTCCATCAAGGCTTCTGCTTTTTTCACTTTTTCTTCAAAGTCTATCTGGTTCACAGAACACGAGTCCTTTCTCAGCTCTTGTTTTGTTTAGGGAAACAATGATTGATTTCTTCCAATGTGGTTTGATGAATACTTGTCAAAAGAAAATCCAGAACCAAGAGGCAGCACATCACCACGCATGCTGCTTGCTGGAATCGTGATCTGCAATACCACTTGCAAGAATCACAACTCCAAAAGGTTTAAAAATGAAGATTTTATTAAACCCCGATCTTCAGAAGTGCTCTTTTTTTCTGCTTCTAAAGTTTTTGTCGAGATAGTGGCAGAAAAAGGATCCAAAAACCCCCAGATCAAGCAGATGGTTTGTTAGTCACATTACATACTGGTTAAAAATAGTTTGCATGGGTACAAACAGATTGCTACAAGTAAGTGGAGGTGTTGTAATAAAAAGCAGCTACAAAAGCATGAAAGTGTTGGCTTTGTGTAGAAGAAGAAGAATCAGTCAGTGCCAGATGGATTTGTTCTCCACGAGGACAGCTCGGTTTCAGAACAACAGACCTTGCTTATATGTTTTGCACACACTCCACCTGTCTCTTTTAAGTCTATTTTTCTCATGCAAAACAAAAACTGATCTTTATTTTATGCCACACAAGCTCCAGCAGACCTGACACTAAGCCTGCAGGATACGAAGCAATTTAATTTTGAGGTATCAGTGATAGAACAAAAGCTCATGTTGCCTGTTTCACTTCACTCTCCCTGCAGACCTGAGATTGTTTGGTGTTTGCACAAATATCATCTTCACATTTTACTGTCTTTGGGTTTGTTTTCCTCAGCTGATGACCCGCCCACAACACTATCTGATTGGCGACCATCACACGAGGCTTTGGTGTAACTGCGCTTTGACTGGTTAACTGTTAAACTTTAACACAAGGTTTAAAGTTTCAGTTTTGTTAAACATTGTCAATGTTAATTTTGATTTAGTTTTAGTGTTTTTAAAAAATTTGGGGTTCATCTTGGTGTTTTTTAGTTTTGCTGTTGTTTTAGTCAGGACCATAGACTGTATAAAGAATGGACAGAGCCTGCCTCCTTGTTGGGTGAGGCCACTCCGAGAACAGCACCCTCTGTTGATGGGCTGCAGTATAGGTCATAAATCCCGCCTCCACCAGCAAAGCTTATGGAGCTGTGGACAAACTGTAGAAAGAATATACAGAATATACATTTTTCTCCCCCCTGTTTATGATGTTGACATGTAGTTACAGTAAGACTGGTTTGTGCTCAAGTCCTCTTTTTTTCTGTGAAGCTCCGTTTTTAAAAGTTGTTAGGGGGTTCACGTTTTCTATGATTGACACTTGATACAGCCTATGGGCATTCAGGGATTGTGTAGCTCTCCCAGAGGATACGCTGTTTGAGCCGAGCATCATCCCAGCGACTCTCGGCGACTGCACGGCCGAATGCGCGCATCGCTACTGCGCAGCTCTGGTTTCAGGAAATGAAGAAAAATCCCGGAAATACCGAGAGCTTTTTGGCTTCAAATGCGTATACAGGCGGTAGATGGAACCAAGTTGTCCATAGAATATACAGTCTATGGTCAGGACTTAGTCAGAGGAACTCATTTAACAAGCTTTAGTCAAAACTTTCTCACTTTGTTTGGCTGTCTTTGCTGAGAGCCTGTTTTGAAACGTGCAATGAGTCCCATTTCAACAACAAAACCCACTTTTCACTTCATGAAGGTACATTTAACTGAATTGAAGGAGGTGGTTGAATACAGGAAGGCAGCTCAGCTCCTTTTAATTTAATGATTGGTGAATGTAGTAAGGTATGCTAATCGCCAACAGGTGTTCGGTTGAGTTTTTCTACCCAGTCAAAGACTGCTACCGTAGCCTGGTTTAGAGCTGATTATAGAAGTCAGATTTTTGTGAACATTAAATTCAGAGAGTTATTGCGTACTTGTGTCAGCAAATCATCATATATCGTCATCATTTACCCAAGCAGACGTTTTTGTCTCCCATCTTGTTACCTCATCAGGAATGATGCGCAAAGTCTTGTCTTCAAAAGAAGTTGTGCTGTAGCATCTGTATACGAGTCACATTCTCCTCCTGCAGAGCTCAACTTGCCAATACAGATGTGATCAATTTAATGATAATCTATTCTGATTTTTTTATTCTTGCTTTTAGATTCCACCTTCTTCCCTGGGCGATGCGCAGAGGTCTATGTCCGAGGACAGAGCGTGGGCCGTCTCGGGGTCCTCCACCCGGACGTCATCAACCGCTTTGACCTTACGATGCCCTGCTCAGCGCTGGAGATGGACCTCGAGCCTTTCCTGTGATTTCACCTTCCTAAAGCTAAATTTTGGTTCAAATAACACAGTTTACATCCTCAGAACAAAACACAAGGCAATCATTTTTATAAGTAAAATGTATCAGGTTTAAAAAATATATATATTAAAAAGAGAACGGGTTCTTAAACGAGTGAAATCATGTGGAAACTAAAGGAGCAAACTGCAGCATTAGTATGTAGAGCCACTGTGTTTATATCAGAAATGAGGCTGTTTTTACTGAAGTCAGAGCAATTAAAAATGAACAAGACTTCATTGTGTTCCTGACGTGACTGGTGCGTGTCTTTGTGTCCGTGTATGTGTGTGTGTGTGTGTGTGTGTGGGCTTGTTCATGCATGCCTGTTCTTAATTTAGCTCACTCATGCCTTGGGGTTGGAGCACAGTAATTAAACTCAGTGACTCATTACCTGTTGCTTTGTTGCCTTGGTTCTTCCAGCGGCCTCACTGCAGAAACCGCCCTCACACATGATGTCCCCATGCAGGAAGTCATCAAGCACAACTTCCCTACGCAAGAAGATTCCTCGAAGGTCCCGCCCTCCCGCCCCACTTCCACAAAAACTGTGTTTGGGGACATGAGCATGCCCACCGGCCTTAAAGCTCTTAATGACTTTCTGGCTGATAAAAGCTACATTGAGGGCTTTGTTGCGTCCAGGGCTGACGTAGAAATGTTTGAAGCCATCCCGTCTGCTCCCTCGCCAACCTTCTGCCACCTCACACGCTGGTATAACCACATCAAGTCCTTCCAGAGAGAACGAGCCGGCCTCCCTCCAGCTAAGACTCAGTTCGTTCTCCCGGTCGCTCAAACAAACGACGCCAGTGACGATGACGACATCGACCTATTCGGCTCAGATGACGACGAAGAAGAGAGCGCAGAGGCGGCGAGAATCAAGGAGCAGCGCCTGGCCGAGTACGCCGCCAAGAAGTCCAAGAAGCCAGCTCTCATTGCCAAGTCCTCCATCTTGCTTGACGTCAAACCCTGGGACGATGAGACGGACATGAGCAAGCTGGAGGAGTGCGTGCGAAGCGTCTGCATGGACGGGCTGCTGTGGGGGCAGTCCAAGCTGGTCCCCGTGGGCTACGGCATCAAGAAGCTCCAGATAGGATGCGTGGTGGAGGACGATAAAGTAGGCACAGACCTGCTGGAGGAAGCCATCACCGCCTTCGAGGAGTATGTTCAGTCTGTGGATGTGGCTGCCTTCAATAAGATCTGAATCCGTCTGCTGAACGGTACCATCTGATGTCTGCTGGTCTTGGGTGTAAGATGACGGGAAATGAAGCTAAACATTCAAGCACTAATTTAACGTCTATGTAACACAACAACCAACAACGCTCAGGTTCTTCATTGAAAAGACTGTTAAACCTTTTCATAGAAACTCTTGCATTCAAAGATCAAATAAAGCCACTCTAACTTTTGAACAAGTACTTTGAAGCTGTTATTGTGTGATGCACGTTTTAGAGGTTATAAGTTCAGACTTCCTCTATATCTGCTGGTGCTTGACTGTCAATTCAAAGGGTAATAGTTACATCTTAGAGCCTCCCATATGAAAGCGGAGTGAGCAGATAAGAAGACGTCTTGTAAATTCAGTCTGACAGGTGCTCCGGCATTCCTACAACCTCTACTGTAGCAAAAGGGAGGTTAACTCTTTCATTACTGCCTCCAAAACAAACCATGACAAGTACTATACCTATACCGGTTTAAACCTGCTCAGTAATACGACGTATAGGGCAGATACAGGCCGGTGCCAGTGAAATCAAAATGTCAGTTAAACTGGTTTACAAAGGTTTATTCTGCAGACTGGTGCTGGCAAGTCTGGCTAAGGGTGGGGTTCTTCCAGTGGGAAAATACTGAAGCATGTGGAGCTTCTCAGATACTCTCCTATAGTGCTAAGACAACATATCAAATGTTTCAAAACAAGGAATATGTATACTTAACTCAAAAATGATGTGCTTGTTTTATATTTGGTAACATCTAAATCTTGAACTAAGTTCGTATAGGGTCATGCTTTCCATTAAATGTAATCATCTCTTCTTTTAGCAACACTCTGTAAACATTAGTGAACCCAGGAGACCAGATTATGAAGTTAGGAGAGAGACAGTTCAGTGTCTCTTTTGTTGTAATTGTCATTGCATTGTGCAGCATGTTTTCAATGGAGTCAGGACTTTAGTCAGTCCAGTTTCTCAGCAGGACTCTTCTCCTACAGAGCCATGCTGTTGTAATCCCTGTTGTCAGAATGTGGTTTGTCATTGTCTTGCTGAAATATGAAGGTCTTCCCTGAAAAAAAGTCTTTGGATGTCAGCAGATGTTGCTCCTAAACCTGTAGATCTTGTTCAGCATTAATGGAGCCTCCACAGATGTGGAAGATACCCATTACATGGTCTTTGATGACCCCCATACCATCAGGGATGCTTGTTTTGAACTGGGAGCTGATAACAAGCTAAGTGGTCCATCTCCTGTTTAGAGCTTGGTTCCCAGGATCTATGAGGTCATAAAACTGTATGATTTTGATCCTTCCACTTACCTCAGTCCATCTTAAATGGGCTCAGGTCCAGAGAACTCTCTGGTGTTTCTGGATTCTGTCTCTGGTTTCCTCTTTTTTTAGTTCAGTTTTAACCTCATTAGTGGATGCAGTGATGAACTGTATTCACAGTCAATGGTTTTAGAGGTGATTTTGAGTCCATGCAGTGATTTCTACTCCAGAGTCCTGTCTGTTTTTCATGCAGTGCTGTCTAAGGGTCTGGAGATCAGGACCATCCAGTCTTGGTTTTGGTCCTTGTCCCTTTAGTACAGAGATTTCTCCAGATTCTCTGAATCTTTTAATGATATGATGTTCTGTAAATGATGAAATCCACTCATTCTTTCACATTTGACACTCAGGAACATTATTGTAAAAACTGTTGTTCTATTAGCTCACACAGTCTTTCACAGAGTGGTGAACCTCTTCCATTTTGTCCTCTAACAGACTCAGCCTCTCTAAATGTCCTTTTTATACTCAGTCATGTTACTCACCTGTTGGAAATTCACTTCATTAGTTAACCTCCATTGGCTTTTTTTTTTTAAAGATTACACAACTTTTCACCAGTTTGTTGTCCCCAAACCAATGTAAATATGAATTTATATTTTTCATAGAAAAATTTTTTTTTGAAACCATACGTTAAGGTGTTTTTTTGTTTTTTTTTTGCAGTTCGGCAGCATTACAAATGTTTGAGAATTGAGAAAAAAGTTGTGACTCGATATTTTATCTAAATGATTTATTAGCTCTTAGCCAGCTCAGTCACAGCAACTTTTCTGTAAATCATTGCAAGCAAAACTGTGTATAAGAAAGTTAACATGTTAAAAACAACATGCTACATATTGAAATAAATATGTCAAATATGTGAGTTCATGTCAGTGTTGATCATCAGTCTTCTTCTGGTGATGTGAGCAGGTCATAGGAGCCCCAGCAGGAGGAAAACTCGGTTGACTAATATTGAGTTAACCAGTCCAACAGCTGTGTATGTGGCAAACTTTGAAGGCACTTCAATCTCTCTTCTCCTCCGTGCACTGTCGTCACTTCGTGGCACTCTGTACCACAAGTACAACACCCACAGGCTCAATGTTTTTACAACCTGCCGAGTTCCCACTAGTGCTACAGCTCCCAGGAGGGAGCGTGCAGAGCCTCGTGCCAGACTACCTGCTGTCAGTGCAGGCAGGGGTACAGGTAACTCCCCCTGGGGCTCAAAAGTCTGTCCCAGCTGCTGGTTCGTCCAGTATCCAATCGAACAGCCGGCACCCACTCCAAGGATGGTGGTGGTGTCCCCCCGCGTGGTGCTGTAGTGGTCCAGCTCTGGGTATGTGTAGCTGAGGAAGAGCGGCAGCAGCAACGCCACGACAGGGGAGACGGGACTGGTGAGCTGGAAGCGGTCGAAGGTTTCCCAGTGAGGGTAGGTGATGAACGTGAGGACGAATGAAATCAGAGCACCACAGAGTACATCCTGCAGGCAAAAAAACAACAAGAATTGACAGAGGAAGCTGTGAGATTAAATATTTAATAAATTAAAATAATTATTATAAGTCAAATACTTGCTTATACTGTACAGGTGCGGCCTAAATGAGAACAGGAGTGCAGTTTAATTTTTTTTTTTTTTTCCTTGAGGATCAGTGAAATATTTTTTCTTGTCGAGTAACATTTTGTGTGGTTGACCCTCAGGGCCGCTGTAGCATGGAGACTAAAGGTGTCTTTTGTGACGGGCTTCAACTGCATCAGTAAACAGTCAGCAGACATGTTTGCTTCTGTCACTCACTGACAGGTCCTGGCAGAAAACAGCTGCAGAGACGATGGTGCATTGATTTGTGCACTGCAAAATTACAGGGGAATTTAAACATGAGGGTTTGTCGAAATTTTATATCAAGGATTTAGGACACCAGCCTGAAACTGGGACAATCTAGGAAAAACTGGGATGGCTGGTGTCCAAATGTTATTGATATTCACTGGACAGAGATACTGGTGAGCTTTCAACATTTTATTTGTTGTCTATGTACTATTTTCAATCAAAGACAGACTTAAATCATTTGAAAGCCATTAAAATCAGTTTTTCATCGGTGTTTCACAACATTTTTGGAGTTAAGCTTGTAAGTAACCAAAAAAAGTGGCACTAATATTTTCAAATAAAACAATGACAACAGGAAGTGAACTCTGAATGAAGATTTGATCCAAGGCTCTTGATGCAGACAGTTAACCAGACACAGTCATAAATTATGGATTCAGTGTTGGGCCTGAATGTTTAATGCTGTAATTGGTGTGTGTGTGTGTGGTGAAGGCGTATCTCACCAAAACTGAGTGCATGCCGGTGTAGAGGCGGCTCAGACACACCAAGGAGGACAGCGTCACAGCTATGAGCAGACCCACCTCAAACTGGAACTGCAAAACAGACAAACCACACAACTGTATCGGTGACCATCAGGATGATGTGGATAACTGACAGACTGCGACACTAACAGCTGATCCCTGATCAGGTCGAAACGAGATAAATCTGTCAGAGCACAACTTTGTGTGTCACATGTGCTTTAAATTCCTCACATACCTGCATAAAAACACAAAAGCCTTTGACTTTCAGGCCCACTTTGAGCTTCCTTCTTTTCTTGTTAGTGTGGTCATTGCTTCCATTCGTCAATCCTCTTGAGTCGTACGACTCCTCTCGCCGCCACTTCTCCATTCGGCTGCATTGACGTACAGCCTAACATCAAGTCACTGCTTCTTTTGTCCCTCTACTGTCCCTGCTTTACCTACGGCGGCAGGTTTTGTTCCCCCCATTTCAATAACAGAGAGAAGAGAGACCGTGTGTATTCATTCACCTCCTCCTTTCTCCCCTCCTCTCCTCCTCTCTTGCCTTTTTTCCTGTGTCTTTTCCTGTCCTTTGCAGCTGGAAGCCTATTCAGTGGTAGTTCATGAAGAGAGGGGTTATTTTGAATGGTCACAAAGGATGGCGGGGACAGGAGGGGGGTCACTCTGTGATTGACTGTCATGACCTCTGACCTACTCCGGGAACTGGCCGAGTTGCCCGGGGCCTTGCCGCTATTCAGGAGCCTCTGAAACAGCCGGAGAGGCCACTCATTTAAAACTATGTGTGCTCTTTTCTTTCAGGGGAATCCTTGAGGAATGCCAAGCAGCTGAGTCCTTTACTGTACAGGAAGTGTCTCAAAGTTGTTGAGATGATTTCTGTGGTTCTGAAAACACCACTTTAAAGGATGTGATGTGACAGCCAAGAGGCAATGAGGCCGTAAACTACTCACTGCTCCCTCAGTTTTTCTCTAAAACTCAGCGGCACATTAAGACAGCCCTGTGATTGAGCCGCTGAGTGTTTTATTGACTTGGCAGTGGAGTGTCAGAGCTTTAAAGTCAGGAGGAGGAGGAGGGAGGTGGGGATGTGGACTGACAGTCATTGACTTGGTTGAGTCAATCAGAAGACCAAACAGCAGCTCGGCGGGTGTGGCTGATGGTGACTGATGGTGACTGCTGGCCCCGCCCCTCCCTGCCCATTGTCCAACAGTTCAGTCAGGACTCAGTGACGGACAGCTGGGCCACTCCCTTCATCCCACTTAGAGACTTGTGGACTGGCTGCCATCCCATCAGCACCTAAAATTGTACTGGATTCAACTTTAAGGCCACTTTAACACAAGCTTTTAGCACCTGAACGTTTCCTGATATAATCCAGGTGGGCGGCAAACAGAAAATCAGCCCAGCCTGACTTCTTTTCAGTCACCCTTAAAGAAGACTGTGTGACTTTGGGTTGACAGGTGAGGAAATTCCATTTACCACATTAGTTGATCCTAACGCCCCCTACAGATTCAAATATCAAAAGAGGTGTTTTGCTCCTATCTGCCTCCTCCCCAGATCCTCCTTTTTCTGCTGTTGTCTGATTGTCACTGATGCCTGCTCTGTTCAGTATCCCTGGATGTCTTTGCTGCTGCTCTCCCTGCCTTGGCTTTTCTTGTATGCATATGAAACAGAAGGTTGGTGTTCTGGGTTGGCTTTGGCAGGGGAAGGGCAGGGAGCTCTTGGAACAGAGTCATGATGCCCAATATGCCTCATCGCTTGAACATCACAAGTTCTTTTTTGCAAAAGTGATCCTTATTTAGCTGCGATTGGACCATTTTTGACCAGTGCTAAAACAGAGAAGCCTGACTTCATGCATACAGCCTCTGATAAGTTGACAGATCATTGCAAAGTTGGCATCCTTCCATTAGTACAGTCAGCTAATAACAGAAATCACACTATATCATTAAAATGAAAACGTATATAGATTGGTGTATTCTGTCTGCACTTCACCAACCTTTGAATGATCCATACAATTTAATACTACTTTAACAGGACTGCTAATGAGATACCCTGGGCTATAATTACACATCAACCTCCGCTTGGTCTTGGCTTCCTTCCTCTAATGAGGTTTAAGTACATCATTAACAGTCAACATTGGCAGCAGCATCGTTTTTCAGTGTCATATTTCATTGTTAATATCATCTCTATGTAGACTGGTGCTGCACTCATTTGTCAGTTTTCTCTGCGTATTGCAGTTCAATTTTAGCCAGACAATTTTGGGTTTATTTCTGCGGTGGTGAAAGAGCCACAGGGCTGTACAACAAAACATTTTTAAAATCACTTCTAATCATCATAGTTTAAGTCACATGTGAATTTCTATAATTTTGAGTTTACGGCCGTTTTTAAGTCAGTATTAAGTATATGAAACAGTTCTTATAGGTGTATGTGGGATCAACGTGATTGCTCACTTGAGTCCAGGGATTCGTGGTTAATGTTACAACATCTGCACTTTTCAGGAATTCCAGTTTAGTTACGTTTAATTTCATTTTGGTTTGAAAGGAAAAGAAAGTGGAAAACTGGAGTCATTTGGATTATTCCTCTGGGCACCATGAATGTCATGCCATAATTCCAAACATAATGCGAGCTTTGTTTATCTACTTTTGGAGGTAGCTACAGCATTTCAAACTTCTCAAAACAAACTGGATGTTCAGGGAAACCTCTGTCTGGGTTTCAGATTAGCTTTGGTGTCAAGTGTTGATATGTCACGTGTTCATTTTCTTTTTTAGCTGAAGCATTGACCTGTTTGGTGCTGAGCTATGCTGGTGACTGAGGTTTGTAGAAAAAAACCCTATTTTTTTCCCTACAATATCTGTCATAGTATCAAATTATTTGTAACCAAGTCCTGGTCTACTGTTCTTTCACCACAGCTGTCAGTGGTTCTCACCTGTATCCTGGAGGGAGCGCTGAGTAAAAGTGTGAATGAGATGGCGGTGGCAGCCATGGCGTGGGTGGAGGGGAGCCCGTATTCGGCATCGACTCTTGTCTCTAGCTTGACCACAGGAGGAGAGAGAGGACGAGGCAGCTTCAGTATGTCCTTCATCACCTGGCCCACGTACATCACCACCTGAAAGAGTATTGTTGTTAGCATTGATCATGGTGCACTAACTCATTTGGGTTTGGGGTTGTACATTCATGATGCTTGGTATCTTTCAGGTGACGTGCAGGAAACATGAGGTAAGATGATGATAAAATGGTAAGTAAGGAGGCAAAAATCCTGATTATACTTGGCTCTTAAAGCAGACACATTTTGGTTAAATAAGTAATCAGCATCTCCTTAAATGAGGAGGAAACTGTGAGTAAAAAAAGGGGACCCACCCTGGAACAAAGTGCAGATGCTGCAGGAAACAAAATCTATTGCATGAGGGAGGGGGGTTTGCTGACGCAGCGTCTTCAGCTGACTGGGTCAGACAGAGGGCTCCTGACACAATGATACACTCGGTGCAAGGTGTGTGTGTGGGCGTGGTGGAGGTATATGTGTGTGTGTGTGTGTTTGTATGTGAGCTTCCTGCCAAATGTGCTGCCTATTCTCCTTCCTGAGATCCCCAGCGGCTGGAAGAGGGGCGGCCTGCTCCAGCTCCAGGTTTATTTAAAGCTCTGCCTTGTATATTTAATGAATGGCTGTCTTAGCGCAGAGCGGGGAGGCAGGGTGCCGAGAGTGAGCAGGACACTAATTTGTGTGTTTAAGGCAGAGAATAGAGAGGTTGTTATTACCGTCTCCACTGACACTGTAATCAAGAGGTGCTAGTTACCATGGCGAATGAGATATAACCGTACATCTCCTGACCGTGCGTGCTAATTTGTAGCGACAGATAGTGAGATGCAGATAAAGATAAAGAAAGAGAGAGGGAAAATGACACGATGAGTCAGAGAGTCAGGAAAAGAGCTGGCTTGGTTCCCTAAAAATACACCTGACAGGACGTCTAAAACAGATGCCTCGTTCTTCCATGTTTGAGCTCAGCTGCTGCTCTTTTGCTCCTCTCCAGTTGCTATTAAAAACGGGTGCGTGTCAAAGCCACCATCACTGAGAGCATCACACTGGAGCAGTAATAAAACAGATGTTTTAGCTGTTGACAGCAAGTGCTTGTGTTGCTTGCCAATGTTAGCATCCTCCTGTTTCAGTTGTGACTGCGGAGCTCAATATAACACTTTCTCTCTCGATCTGTGCTGTTTCCACTCTCTCAGACTGAACAGTGAAGTGGACAATGAGCAGAGGACAGGAAAATGGTGCAGTTATTTTGCATCTATTCACTTTACAATAAGCTATTCTGTGGGAGCACCGTCCCTCTGCTCTCACACAATGAATCTGCCAGTTCACCAGCATGCATGTTATGATACCCTCACCTCGCCCCCCGCGCTCACCATCAACACAAACATATTCATCTGGCTGCAGTAAAACCACAGAGTCTTTGTTGTCTCTGTTTGAGCCTCATTAAAGAAGAGATGTGGAGATACAGGTGGACTGATGGGCCTGAGAGTGTGTTTTCTCCTGAATCGGTGCATTGATTGAGGCGAGTGCCGCTTTGGACTTTGATCTGTCAACATGTGGATCAGAGTCGGGGTGTGTGAGGAGCGACAGGAGGCCAGTGTTTGTCTGAAAACACACACGATGTTTGTTTCATTGCTTCAAATGAACAGAACTTCCTTTTGAAAGCCACTCACCAACAATGTGGACAATAAACTTCACTTAGAGAGTAAAATCTAGTGACATAAAGCAGTAAAATAACCCACATTTTACAGTATAACGATTACAACCTGTTGCAACTTCATGTTTCTCATAAACATGTTTCTCAAATCTCATAAAGGCCTTGAAATGGAGGTTGGTTTGCACGATAGGAAATCAGGAAGTCCTGCTTTTTTCCTATATCATGACTGTGGAGCTTATCTACTCAGCATGGTTTTTCTTTTTACTCAGATGACCTCTGCAATGCAGCTGAAGCTCTTATGGGTCTATTTAAGAGGAGATACTCAGCCTTTACTCATCTTTAGCTGCAGGACAATCTTCTCAAAATGTGTTGACACACCTTCCCTCTCTATCATGTGTATACACAAATTGCCAAGGCATGGAAAGCAGCAGCAAAGTCAGCAAACAGCGTGGGTATCAGTGACAAAAGGAGGAGCTGGGGTGGAGGCAGGTTGCAGAATGGTTTGCAGAGGAAGCAGGGAAATTAGGTGGGATAAAGCAACTTAAACAGAGCGCTCATTTTCATATTTGTGCCGAGCTGTCAGCTGATATGAGAGCTTGACTTGTTGACTTCAATTTAACCCAAACAGAATAGAGTGGACCATCTTGGATTTATGGTGCATGTGCAACCGAATCCTCTGAATCCCTAAATCCTCTGTTTCAACTCCACCTTAGATGGCAGTTTCCCAGAACCTCCATTTTCAGCAACTGGAACTTGGTTTGTTTGGGGTTGAGGAACAAAACTATGGAGTGAAGCCTGTAAGCTAGTTCAGGCAGACAGTATAAGCTGCACTAATTCCACGCTCACTCAACATGTCCTCTTAAAGGGATATCCCAGTCGATCACTGAGTGCAGTGGGGTTTCGCAGCTCAAGGAAGAACATTTACGATTATTACTTCATGGAAATGCAATCAGACCTGAGACGATAAGGTCTGATTGCAGTACAAAATGATTAGTATGAGGATTATTACTTCATGGATATGATCCGCTGCACTTGGTGATGATCGACTCTTTCGGGCTCCCCCCACAAACAAGCTGCTGCTGGAAGAGAGTGGGTGAGTTGTGTTTATTCTCTTTGCTAAAGATACCAGGCAAAGCTAAAAAGATGTTTGGTGGCTAGCACTATGGCTGTGACCCTATATGTACTGTTGATGAAGTTAGGTGCTGTTCTGAGCATTATTTCTGGCTAGAGTGGCTTTTTGGTTGAGGTTTGTGCATGGAGACATAAACTGCTGTGTATTGCTATTGTGCGGTCATTACTAAAGTTGGTATAACTAGAGAAGCAAGCAGTCTGCAATATTCATCTCTCAAGGGGGTGTCTAACTTAGTGTCACGGTGTGTTTGACCCCAACTTAAATTTATGCCGGAATATCCCTTTACCGTGGTGCTGGATTTCAGCTCAGTTTTAGTCTGAATGAGGTGCACATTATTAAGGTTTGTTAGTTTGACTAATGTCTTCAATGTTTATGTATATTTTAAGAGTCTTATTCAGTCAGACTAACAACATCCTGGCTAAGATAAATCCAGGACTCTAGAGGTTACGTAACCACAACTGTTTGGTTCTGTGGGAACAAAGTTGTTTCTTTTTCTTGGATACAATGCTAACCTGATGTCATTAATTGAAACATTTCATGCAGTTTCCCTCTCAGCATTCTTCGTTATTCATGTCACAGCGTACGTCCTGCATGTCATTAAGTACAAGAACATCAGGGATCTTTATATATCCCCGCAGCACATGATTTGCATAACACTATGCTACAAGAACCCTGTACAACCCTGTTAGTAATTCATGACCATATGGTTAACGAAAGTTGTTCTCGAAGTCAACCAAAGTCACCCTTCAAAGTAAAAGCAGCAGAGAGTTAAGAGCACAATGGGACATGTGTGCGGTGTGTGTGCAGTGTGTGTGTGTGCATCTCTGGCATTGATTTGCACCGTCTTTTCTCATGCACATAGTATTACTTTGCATGGATGCACTTCAGTCCTGATGCCAGTTTTGCATGTGAGAGAGAAAGAGGAGAACGGGTGCACATCTATGCATGAACCTCAGATAACTCCGCCTGCACAATGGCAGGGAGCTGTTAGAAGTGGGGTGAAGCCCCCCGAGGGCTGACAGACCAAATGTTGGGTCCAAAGAGAGATAAAGCTCAGGGCGTTGATGAGGCCAATAAAACACTCTGCTGGTGAACCGGGGGAGTGGAGCTGGTAATGTCTAACTAGAGGGAGGGCAATGAGTGTGCTAGGGAATGAGAGTGTGTGTGTGTGTGTGTGTGTGTGTGTGTGTGTGTGTGTGTGTGTGTGTGTGTGTGTGTGTGTGTGTGTGTGTGTGTGTGTGTGTGTGTGTGTGAGTTGGTATTTATATGTGTTTGAGGAGTTCATACAGGGGCCTGGTGCAGCCAGGATGCCAGAAGAATGGTATCTAACGCCTTAGGGGTTATAACCAGGGGTTCAGACTCAGGGCGCACACCAAGCACTGGGGCAGGGACACAAAAGGGCACAAAAACACACACACGCACACTCTCTTTGGGGTGTGTGGATGTCTGTGTCTCATCCCCTCTGGGATCCCATTTGACATGTTTTCAGGGTCTCTTGTCCTAGTGTGCTGGACCCCATCAGAGTTAACATCTAAAGGGAGATCTTAGCCCCACTGATGAGTCCTCATGTGTGGCCCCTCACCACCTCAGAGGCCGGCCCTGCTGGCCCCCCATGCCCGGGGATATATGGACATGCTGGTGTCAGAGACAGGTCACGGATGAAAGGGGGTTGAAAGGTGACGAGGGGCAAAGAAGAGATGTGTCATTGTGAAGCTGATGAACATCTGACTGAAATCTTTCATTTGTGGTGGTCTTATTGATATGAACACACACTTCCTCTCTCTAGGTGTGACTTACAGCCCACATGTTGACAAGGCGTCTGCACAGGAAAGGGTCCAAGCTCCAGTGTATGCACGGCAGGCAGGTAATGTAGAAGATTTCATGCCCCAGGCCTGCAGAGATCAGGAAGAGGACGTGCAGTAGCCAGTTCCTCACTTCATACTGAGGCCGGCTGCAGCCCTGTAGAGAATAAGTACAGAACGATGTCAATGTAGATGTTCTTCCTGAGTAAAACTAGAAGTCAGATCAATTATACTCATGTCGCTGGGACACTCTGACCTAATTTGACCTCTTTTTCAAGGGTTGACCCAGAACACTGGACTAGGGGTAGGAAAAACAACCCCAGGAGACCAAAATCCTTTCAACCTCAACTTCAATGGTCTTAAAATAAAACTATTGATATCGTGGTACCATAAAACAGAGAAGGGATAAAGAAGAAGCAGCAGCTGCCAGTGAGCTAGTTGTGGTAGTCTTTTGAGAAATTATTAGACACTTTTGAAACTTGACAAAGATTTTTTTTATGAATTCAAAAACTGCCTTATAGCTTTTGCCTCTTCATCTCAATAATCAACTGAACATTCACACTTTCTAACCTATTTTATTCTCTGCACTGTCGCAAAATACAAAATACAATAATATTGAGATCTCATGTCAATATCTGCATATTTCAAAATGTTCCACTCAACTTTACTGAGGAGCTTCGATATGTCAGTAATTTTTGCAGTATTTGACCTGGAGGATCTACACATTTCCAAATTGTGAAGCCGTCAGTGACAGCGAAGGACTGACAAGTAGGTGTCAACTTCTTTTTGGTTGTTTGCTTGTCGTAAACCAGACTAAATAAACTGTTTTCCAGAGAGAAAGGAGGCAGACAAGTATGTAAACATCCCTCACAGTCAATCCTAGTGCAGATGAAGATCTAGTGATGACAGAGTCAGCCTGACAAACAAGAAAAGCCAGTCAGCATTTGGTTTGCATAGCTGTTAAATAAATTCAACCGTTTATTCAAGCAGCTTCTCTGCTAAAATAAAAGTTTTATAACTTGGACTCCATTGCAAAGCACCAAATTTGCATGTACAAACACAGTTTTTGCACCAGAAATCAAACTGTCGGTTTATCTCTTGAATGTTAGTCATCAGCTTTGAAGGAACCAGCTGCAGACAGGTGAGATTTTAGTTCCTGCTTCTGTTCAAAGTGGTTAAAATGATGAAAACACCGGATTATAAAAGTGTACTGACTTACAGCAACAGCGTGTCCATTCTCCTTGCTTGTATAATTGGAATTCTTATCCTGGTGGTTCCATCGTCTGCCCACCTGCGCACGTGCTTCAGGGGTCCCAGTGTGAGCGCCCGTGCTACCTCTACTGTGATTCGTGGCTTCGACCAGGAAGAGTCCGCATCGTCTCTGGAACCGGGCCACGAGCTCCGAATCGTGCAGGTAAGTAAGGAGCTCAAGCATTTCAGGTGGGAGAGCCACACGGGTATGGTGGTAGCAGAAACGGGATGCTGTGTGTATGTGTGTTTGTCCGAGGTGACGGAAGTCGAAATAAGGGCGGTGAGGCGTAGAGGTCCGTGCAGGTGCGACAGCTGTGAGCGACAGGTGTGCGCAGAGGGGCGGTGCTTGAGGAGAGCGGTTGTCTTGAGGAGTACCGGGTGTGTTCGACCTTTGGACTGGAAATGTTCGGCTAGCAGAGGAGAGATTTATTACTTGTCCATGTTAGCAGGGGTTTGGCTGAGCTCATATAGATTTACATACTTACAGATGTATAGGTGTAACAGAGCCATACAGGTGCCTCCATCATTCAATCTGATTGTCGTACACAAAACCATAGGAGTGTTTTTTGTGCCAGTGAGGATCAATATACCAATTGGAAGTCCAGGGCCTCTTCTTCCTCTATTTCCTTATCTGTGTTGATTAATGTTCATTTTTAATGAATTGTGTATATTTCAAATTCAATGTTTCTCACTATGTGTTATCAGCTTTTCATTTATCAACACTCTGTAAACTTTATTGAGCCCAGGAGATCAGATTCTGGAGCTTTTAAAAGTAAAATGTCCCATTCTTGCCTGATAGAGGTTATCAGCTGACCAACAGTTCAGGGTCTCTTTGTGCTGTTGTAACATGTGCAGAGTGTAGTTGGTCTTGTTAAACTAAAATATGAAAAGTCAGAGACTATGATTCCCAAAAAGAATGTCAGATTTTGATTTGTTAGTCTAGGATGATTTCCCACTTCCCCTCAGTCCAGAGAGGTTGCTGAATTTTTAGGATGCTGTTCACATATGGCTTCATATGGTTGTTACAGTATAGCAGTGTTGATGATTACTGTTTTGTTTATTAATATAATTATAACATTGTGAGTTCATGGTGGTCCTTTAAGTTGAATACTTTGTGTCATAAAGTTAAGGAGAGACAAAGAAGGAACTTTTAAAAGCGGACATTCTCAGAGGATGTTGTGACCATGATTTCCAAAAAGAATGTTGAACCGATTGATCAGATCACAGGAAAGTTTTACAGTTCTGCTCAGTCCAGAGAAGTCTTGGTTTCCCTCTTAACATGCTCCAGCACTAGTGGAAGCAGTGATGACCTCTGCTTTTTGGGAGTGGTTAGAGCCCATGTGGTGATTCCCACTGTGGCATCATGTCTGGTTTTAATGCAGTGCTGTCTGAGGAGCTGAAAATTACAACAATTCCAAACTGAAATTGGGATCTACCTTTTCTTTACTCTGCTTAACTGTGATGACAAAATAAATTAAGGTGTTTTTGGTATCCTATAAATTCATGTCATTATTTACTTCATTAGTTTAAGAAAAGGCAGCAAAGCATGTGACCAATCTATTATTTTCTTGATCACCAGAAAGGTATACCATTGATCACATAAACAAACAAAACTTTAATTTTTAAACTTTTTTGAGGCAGATATTGAGTAGTCAACTGCTAAAGCTTGAAACAAGCAGCCACCAAAAACAGCTCTTCCAATCAGGTAATTTCAGGACTAATATGATTTTGTATGATTAGTTGTTTTCAGTTGTACAACTTGAAACACTGAACTTTGTCTCCTATCTTACATCAGCCTGAAAAAACTTTCAACAGGAGAGTCAAATGATCGATATTAAATCATATGACTTCTATTATTATATCACAAAAATCCCTCAAAACAAAGTTTCTGTGTTTTTAAATATCTGCAATGACAGCATTATTCACCCTGTGGAAATTTTAAGGGGTCATGTGCAGATTTTGAGTAAACATACTTTTGATCTGAGACCGATTGGTGACAATTTGGAATTTTTTAAAGGCGCCAAACTGTGAGGCCTGGAGCATCCACCCACCACATGATCACATGATCCTGATGTGATTTATTGAAGAAATGCAGAACTTTTTCTTCCTCTGATCCAAATTACTGCAGAATGCAGTCAGCTGTCTCCTCTCAGTTCAGACTGTAATGTAAGACAACCCAAGCCTTTGTTTTATGGGAGCTCATTGTGTCGGGCATATTGTGCGAGTTTGGCTGCAGGTTGTTACAGGAAATAGTGAATACGCCTCCAGTTGACCAATTAGATCATCCTGTGGTCTGGCAGTAAGAGGAACTGAGCATGACAGTAAAAGCTGCTCCCACAGAGCAAGCAGACAACATCAACATCAAAATGAATAAAACATGATAAATATACAAGATGTCCTCTTCGTCGTATTGACCACAGTGGGGGTGGGGGGATATTTTCCTTTTAGAGTACATCAGAGAAAAGGGAGATGTCATATATTAAGGGTCCAGTAACTAAATCTGCCATGTGATGTTGTAAATAACAGAGAATTGTTGTGTTGACAATATCATCCCATAGACTGTATATAGAATGGACGCCGTCTGCCTCCTCACTGGGTGAAGCCACTCCAAGAACAGCACCCTCTGGTGATAGGCTACAGTATAGGTCATAAATCCTGCCGCCTCCAGCAAAGCTCATGGAGCTGTGGACAAACTTTAGAAATTTTTTATACAGAATATACATTTTTTTCTTCCCCCTGGTTGTGATGTTCACATGTAGTTACTGTAAGACTGGTTTATGCTCAAGTCCTCTTTTTTCTGTGCAGCTCCATTTTCAAAAGTTATTAGGGGGTTCATGTTTTCTATGATTAACACCTGATACAGCCAATGGGCGTATGAAGATTGTGTAGCGCACCTGGGAGATACGCTGTTTGAGCCGAGCGTCATCACAGCGACTCTCGGGGACTCTCCAGCCGAATGCGTACAATGCTATTGCAAAAGTGGTGAAGTGTGTACAACTTTACTGTGCAATGTTGGTTTAAGGAAATGGAGAAAAAATGCAGAAATACAGAGAGCTTTTCGGCTTCAAATCCATATACTGGCGGAAGGCGGAACCAAGTTGTTCATAGTATAAACAGTCAATGTATCATCCCCAGAAACATTACAGTAAAGTGTGGTGACTTAGTGTAAAATCCACTCACTTTGTGAGACCAGCACCTTCTCACAAGGCGCTTTTTAATTCCACAGAGAAATTAGCATATTTTCAGAGATTGTCAATTACATGATTAAGGTCATCTGTAATGATTTGAATATTAATTTTGGTAATATCATGTTGTTTCTGTTGTTGGCTCATTATACTATAGACTAAATTAAAAGCTGTAGTCTCTGTCGTACACCTGGTTCAAAACTTTTTGGTATCATCTTCAGTCAAGCGTGTCAAACAGCACCCCGATTATGCATCACCTCATTACCAAAACGTGGTCGGATACACCCTGTTCCACTTTGAATTGGGCACTTTGCCCAGAGCACCCAGGATTGTTTAGACAGGGTCATGCCTCTGTACTGTAGAGGTCCAGTTAAAATCTAAGGCAGCCTATACAGACGTCCTCAAAATGCTGCTCAAATAGATCTTTTATTTCACTCTTTGGCACCTCTCAGGATACATCAGGTGCCCTTTGTGTTTTTCTGCCCTTGTCCCTCAAACAGCCTAAATACGCCACTGAGCCCACACAAATACTCTCTCTCTCCTCTGTCTCTGTCTCTCTCTCTGGAGTCACCACCATTACATCATCTGTTCTCACACAGCCAAGCACCGAATGAGAAGCTTTTTAATATTTAACCGGGATCCCGATCGTTTGGACCGAGCAGACTGTCGGACGCACGCGCTGCTGAGCTGACCGCGGGGGGATTATAATAACAACAACATCAGCCATGTCTGCGGGGGTGATGGCGTTTCAATGAGCGCGGGGGGAGGAGGGGGAGAGGAGGAGAGACGTGCACCGTCATCAGCATCTGTCCGCCAGCTCCCTTTGTGTTCACCGGAGGATGTGAATGGCGAAAGATGACATGGCAGAGGTAGATTTGGCATCAAACGGAGCGGACCCCCCTGGTGAGGCCTCCTCGGCGTTCCCCTACGAGGAGTACGAGTGTAAAATCTGCTACAACTACTTCGACCTTGACCGCCGGGCTCCAAAGATCCTCGAGTGCCTGCACACGTTTTGTGAGGAGTGCCTGAACACGCTGCACCTCCGGGAGGAGCGGCCATGGCGCATCAGCTGCCCCGTCTGCCGTCACCGGACTCCGGTGCCGGATTATCGGATACAGAACCTGCCCAACAACACCAAGGTGACGGAGGATTTTCCGCTCTACATCGACTCGGACCCCCTGCCTCAGGACGCTTTACCCCCGTACCCTCCTCCCCTGCACCCGGCTCTCGTCGCCCTCCGCCGGGAGGAGGCGTCGGGGACGTCCAGTGCCAGCCAGGCGACCCCGTCTACCACCGTGTCCACAGCCACGACCCTCTCCCAGGACTCGGTGCGCTACGACAGCTGTCAGAGCTGCAAGAGAGTGGCTCTGACCACCGGCTGCGTGTGCGTGATCTTCTCCTTCCTGTCCATGCTGGTGCTGCTGTTCATGGGCCTGATCTTTGTGCACAGTCACAGCATCCCCCCCTCTCCTGCGGGACCCATTTGCTTGTCGGTAGCCAGCATCCTGGCCATGTTCTCGGTGGTCGTCACATGGCTTATCTGTTGGCTCAAATACAGACCGGACCATGAGACAGGCCGCTCCTCTGCCACCAGTAACTCCCGGAGGAACGCCTGACAGGCTGCAGGGCTGGAGCTGCTGGACTGTGCTGTGTGATGTAAATATTACTGACACCTGAATCCTGCTCCCTTTACTTTTCTAGGAACAAACCTTGTCCAGAATGGCCTTTTATCAGGACAGCAAACACCCACCGGCCTTCATGTTTGCAGCAGTTGGCCGACATGATCCTTGATAATCTCTCCTCTCCTTATGCACTTGAATGCACAGCAGGCCCAGCTCACTGAGGAGGAGGCTGTCTTTGGGAGTGAGCTGGTCTCAGACTTGAAGTGGGGTGTTGGTCTGAGCTGAAGTTGGTGTGATGACTGAATGTGAAGTGCTTCTTTTCTGAGGTTTGGTACCCTCTCCACCCTGATAGATAATATGCATATCCCACAATGCCACTCAGTGTATGATATCGGTCCATGATGATTCACTCTTGTATCTCAACAAAGCACTCTTGTATTGTACAGATATTTGGCAATGTTCATCGCTGAGTTTCCAGGTGATGGCTTTTGGTTTTTAGGAGGCGTTTTTGTTTTGTGAGGAGCCTCTGGAGTGTAATTCTGCTACAAAGAAGTCGTACCCACAATCCAAACTGTAAATAATCTACAGGGAAGTTGTGAGTGCTTCTGGAAAGGTGAGATCTAACCCTTGTGCTTTAACTCCTCCTACAGGTTGGCACTGTTTCCTTTTCCACAAAGCTTTACCTTTTTTTCAGGGTTTTTAGAAAAGAGAGCTTTTTGCTTTTGACCCTGGTTTTACTTTGTTCGTGCTTGTGAGGCTCCAGGAAAGTCCGACTTTCAGCTTTTACTTTTATCTCAACAAAAGAGATGTGGTGTTTTCTGAGACGCGTCCCTCACTTTGTTGTTGAATGAAGCTAAACTTCACTGTAATCAAAGCAAATCCATGCACAGGTCTCCTGCAGACACCCAGACAGCATCCAGCCAGAGTGTCAGCAGGGACTTCCTCTCTGTGCCACATCACTGACAAGTCAAAAAACAGGGTTTTCCATCAGCAGGAGCTGTCTCCCCTCCCACATTGGCACTTCTTTTTCTGATTTATGAAACTATGGGTCTTTAGATCAGGCTTTGAAAGCAGGTCAGTCGAGATAACTGAGGAAAAGTTTGTCTGATCTCAGCTGAAGTCCAACATCCGCTGCTAGTTCACTCATCTTCTTCTCTCAAAGCCACATGAGGATCTCAAGTATCTGTTTCTTCTTATCAGAGGATATATTTTCTGCTCTTTTGGTTCCTCTGAGATTGTCAGGAGTCATAATTACCGCTGGAAACTCGCAGCGCCGCACAAGCTATGTGGCTGGAAATACCAAGATTTGAAAACAGCAGTATGTGCAGAGGAAAATTGGTCATCCTTGCACTAACAGATTGCAAATATCTATTTTGGCTAAGTTGTACATTTTTGAAAAGTCAGTTTTTATCAAATTTTCAGTCAAACTTTTATGTCAAGTCTGCCTAAAAACAGAAACCTTTCAGAAAAATCTGCGTCAAGTAACAGCTGAAAGTTAAGATACGATCCTCCTTTATTAGTCCCACTAGGGGAAATTCCCTTAAACCAAAAGCAGCTTATTTCTGTGACTGTAAATGTCATTCTGGAGGTACATGCAGTGTCGTTTAATCGTTGCAACAATCTATACACCTATTTATTTTGTGAAGATGGCAAAAAAACAAGTGATGCCTCAGTCATGGTGTAGTTGAAACCCTCGTACTATCAGATATTGATGCATGTGAATTGCACTCCTGGATCCCTGATCTTTCTCCCAGCATTTGTAGAGATTTCAGAGATAATTTGGACACCAAAGTGGTTGAAGCACTTGTTGCCCTTGTTGCACACTTGCAGTGTTTCTACCCCACTGCATAAAAAAAAAAAAAGAAAAAAAAACATTTTAGCTCTCTTCTATCTGAGTCCCATGCTTGCTTCAATCATCCTGCTCAACCTTTTCCCCCACGGTCAGAAGATGCACTTTCACCCTCTTATTTGACACAAGTAACGGGGTCTACCTTTGACTTATGTGAGCATACTGTATTTATTTCAGAGGACCTAGAAGATGTTGTTGGTTTCTATGAGAATCTGTGGTTGTTGTTGAAGTACCAAATGTATTTGCACAGAGAAATGTTCTTTATGTGCTGTTTTACATACATAAACACATTTCAGTAATAAAGGAAACATGACTATCTGTGGCGTTCATGCTCTGTCCTGCAACCAATGATAAGCTAGTATGCCACCCAGGTAAGGTTTGTTTACAGAATTATGCACTTTACCAGGGGCGTGTCTAGACTTATTTGACTGGGATGGCCAGACTGGGACACTGGGTCATACAGAGATAGTGCTCAGAAATTCATACTGCTCATTTACCTTTTCTTCTTACAATATTAACATAAAGCTCCTGTGAGGATTTTCAGTTTGCATTGTATTTGCATTTGCATTTGCAGACTTTGTATTTTCAAAGCTCAAATATGTTGAGATTGAAAAAGAAAAATTGATGCATTAGTCCATGTTAGAGTATTAAAGCCACTTTAAGGAATTTCAAAAATGATTTCAAGACTAAAGTTTTGAGGAAAAAGTCAAATTTTAGTGAATGATAAGCATATTCACAACAAGTGAAAGGGAATAACAGATAGTAATAGAGGGGTGGACAGGGGTCGTACTGCAAATCTGATACGCCACCCAATGAGCCACCAAAAAATTAAATAAGTTAAGCACAACATAAAAAAAAACAAACATTGTCCCTGTCGTTTACTGAATGTATAACTGCCACATTGGCAACAGTAAGAGATTTATCACAAATATTACACTCCAAATGCTTTCATGGATTAACCTGATATGAGTGACATATAAAGAGGTCATCCTTGGTGTTGTTTTTGCTACATAGACTGTTGTCAGGAGGTTTAGACCAATCAGAACCAAGTATTTGATAAAGCCAGGTGATTAGTAAGAAGGCAGGCTAATACAGAAATACAACAGCAGTATTATACTTTAATGATAGCTGAAAAGTAGACAGTGAAGATAAAGCTGGCAGATGCTATTATTTTGTGTGTGAGTGCACACATACCCCGGCCACTCTCATTGGGACACCCAAGCCAATTTATTTGAGGTATGCCCCTGCATATAGCATCATCATCTTATTAGAAAATAAACTTTCAATAACTCAACTACAAAACATGAAATGGGCCATATCTATCTATCTATCTATCTATCTATCTATCTATCTATCTATCTATCTATCTATCTATCTATCTATCTATCTATCTATCTATCTATCTATCTATCTATGTTTAGTTTTATGCACATATCTATAATCATAAGAACTTCCCTGCTGTGCATCACACACTCCCCCTGCTGGAAGATTTAGGCTATTACATGATATTTAAAAAAAATGAAAAAACAACCTCCAATCTTCCCCGATTTCATTCCCTTGTTTCTTTTTTGTATAAACTGCTGGTGGCTGAAACTCATCTTAAAGTCAACGTTTATATCTCTGGAAGGATACAAGATGGTGCCTCATTAATACCAGACTCTGGGATTTCCTGCAAGATTTTTCTTATTCATACAGGGCTCTTTTTTTTTTTTTTTTTTTTTTTTTTTTTAAATCAAGCCATTCAGCGAAGACTTTTCCCCATGTAAGAAAACAGATCAACCCAGTGTTGACCGATCAGCATCTAAACACAGGCCACCGTGGCTACTTGACAGAGAAAGGCGACTTTTCATGTAGTTAAGTAAAAGTTTCACGCCACATAAATTAGGCCAAAGCTCCAGTCCACACAGACTTCCTCTCTTTAATATTCTGAGCTCCATGTAAATAAATCTCTGTTAAATGATGGGCCAGGTTACTGCAGCAGCACAAGGCTAAAGCATACTGTACGTCAGTATTAGCAGTATTTTTCAGTGATGGTTTCTCTGATTGCTGGAAAAGAGTTTGAGGAAAATGTGGGTTTACAGATTAGCCATGACAACAAACATATCCAGACATTTTTGTGTAAGCACGCTGGACTAATGAATTTTAATGCCTTTCCTTCAGCATTTGACTCCGTGAAAGGGTACAGTAGCTCTTTTGACCTTTCATCAGAAATTTCCATTCACTGTTCTCGCGGGACAAAGTGGGACGTTGTCAGTCAACGGGAACAAGAAATACTGCACTACAGCAAAGTAAACATATAGCCTTGCTCGAAACTTTAATTTATTTAATTTATTTTGAATAATCAAGAAATAAAGCCCTACAGGTTTATATAAAAAGTGTTGCCAACTGACATTCGTCATTTGACAAATTTAGCCTTTTGTCACATTGCTCTCCATATATAAGAGCCTAAAAGTTTTAAACTGTTTATTTAACGTCTTTTTATCTGTAGTAGAATTTAATTACGCTAGTTGGTCGTAAATCAACAAAAGACAAATATGGAAAGTGATTCAATTTAAAATATAGGGTAGTTTATGCGTAGTTCAGACTAATGTGTGTTTTAATATTTTAATTGAGTTCTTTTACAACCTTCCTGTTCAGGCCCTATTACATTTTTGAGTAAAAGACTAGTTAAGGCTTTAATTTTTTCCCCCCTAATAGATATCTAGGGGGAAAAACGCTTAATAAAAAGCACATAGCCAAAAAGAAAAAAAAGACAGTCAAGTTTTTTTAATTGAGTGGGTGATAGGATAAGTAGCCTTAACTATTAGTCTTCTGTTTATAACTGTAATTTAATAAGATACATACTTTTGATAGGTTTAAATAATTAACTTTCATTGTTGTTTGATCAGGATATTAAAGCTATTGCTGTCATACCATAATGTAAGCACACTCGTCTACTTTTGCCAGTTAAATGTGAGATTTATCAATTTTACAGAGGCACTATGCAAATGTTGTAGATAACAACATAAAGAAAATAATCGCCTTTACAGATAAATGGCCTATCAGCACAATAAGACAGCCCGTAAATTGGTCTGTTTGCACTCTGTCCACTCTGTTTTGTTACTATCTCCTTACTGTGAAGCATAAATCCGTAATTGGTTATCTAATTTATAATGGCTATGTCCCATTTATCTTTGTATGAATTATTACCATTATAGTGTGAAATGAAAACTAATTGATTGGACAGATCTGTGTTTGTGAATGTCCTCCACGCAAAGCATGCGAGGTCACTAATTTATTTCTCATCAAGCGAGGTTTCTGACTTTGAATTTCATCCCCCGGTAATGGATTGGACACGGAGATTCAGTGTCGCTTTAAAGAGAGGGCCGAGGTATGCATCATGTCTCTCTGTTTTCTATTTGCCCCCCCTGTTTTTCTTTTTTTCTCCAATATCCAATTTCAAATAGATCAGTGACACTCCTAAATCGTCACGTTTGTGTGCGTAAAGACGGGTGGTTTCTTTCTTTAAAGGAATCATTCTGTAAAAGAGAGTAAATATTCACTAAAAGTTGCTGTTAAGACTCAATGCTCAAATTCAGTGATGATCAAACAAACTTCGAAATTTATCAACAGGCTTTTTATTAAAGGTCTGTAAATTGACCTTAATGGAGACTGAAATAATAAACATGCATATCTTTAACCCGATCTGTTTTATTACAAATGTAAAATAAAAAAAAACAAACTCACGTTTCCCATTTTCCTCGTTTAGTCATGATAATAATCTCCTGCGTAAAGACAATCACATCCTCCTCAGCAGGTGAAAGACCCCCTGAAAACCTGCTTATTTTAAACCCAGCGCCCGGTCTTTGTCCTCGTGCGTTTTTGAGTCAGGTCAACATTTGAAGTGCGTTTTTTTCCAAAGCAGCTAAAATAGGTGAATGTTAATTGAAACCTACTTAACCTGTGGGACGTCTCTTCTTTGTGCGTAAATTAGGTGAATGACAGGGACTATGGCGGGGCCCCCTGTTGGGTCCCCGTTATTGCTCCGTAGACCAGAGGTGAGTGGGTTAAGACATGAAAGGGCCGATCAGGTGCTCGGGGGGACATTTTCAGCGTGAGTTTTGCAGGAGTCTCGCAGAGGTTTCGAGGCTTTTATTGCAGCTGATATGTATAGACTCTTAACCCACAACAAACCCTCTGCATCGGACTACTTTTAGGCGTGCGTCTTTCTCATTTTGTCACTATGGATTTCTTAAAAGTGTTCTTAGTTTTGCAAGTGCAACTTAATTTTCTTACAGCAGGTATATTTTGCGAAGTATAGGCTATTTTTACTTGAACTTTAATGAGGCCGGAAACTTTTCAAAAGATTTCTCTCTCCCTCTGTGTGAAAAGGAGAATGTTGCTACAAGGTAAAAGACGCGGAATAATTTCATGGACCAAAGCATGCTGTGACCAGAGTTAGAGTAGATATGACTATGTTGCATATTTTAATGTGACATATTAATGTATATCCTAAATTAACAGTAATGAGGTAATTTATTTATAAGAGATAAGTTTTCACAGGGTAGTCATCATAAAGTCAGCTTGCTGCCACACAGCCGATAAAAAGCTTTTATGTTTTCAGTGATATTTTTCTCAATAACTGGTGTTTAGTGCATTACTTTCAACTAAAGACATCAGAGCAAATGTATTTTTTGGATACTTAGAAAAGTACACAGAAGCAGTCAAATTGCAGAAACGTGCGTGAATATAACCAGTCAATTTCTAACTGTTTAAAGGGGCATACAAAAATTATTCTCGTTGTCTTGAGCAAATCAGTTTTTAGATCATACAGATACTTGTGTGGATGGAGATCGGCAAAGTACTTATGTGTCCAAAAAGGCGGCGTGCGTACTTCAAGTTTTCACACTTTTCTCGTGAGCGACACAAAAATGATGGTGAAGAATAAAGAAGGTTGCCCCTCTCTGGGTTATGGACAGTGGAATTAGACCTTTGTTTTAGTTATTGATAAGGGACTAACAGTAGTGTGACCCACAATACTCACCTCATTCAAGAGTTTTGTAGACCAACCTTGAAAGGAACAACCTCTCGCTCCTGTAACCTTTTAATTTATGCAGCGATGTAATCGATTATTAGACATTTGGGGCTGTACCTACTCTCCCAATAGACTGGCTTTACGGCCGCTCTGGCGTCGCGTCCTGCTGTGGCTCACGTCCCCCTTTAGACTGTTCTCGACTAGCTGCACCGCAGTCTGAAAACCACAATAAATTCCGAGAGGTGCACACACTTTAACACCATTTGTGTCATAAATGAGGCCATGGGGTGGGAACAAATTAGGGGTCGTGTGTGATAGCAGGCATTTAACAGGTTGCAGATGACTTTATGCAGAAGATTATGACCAAATTTGGAACACAGGGATCTTTAACTCTTTTTTTTTTCTTATCAGTTTCTTTCATATGTGTGAAATTTGCAGGTCAGGTCACACATTTCACTTCATGTAGCTTCTGTATTTTCAAAAGAAGCAAAATTGACGCACAAGGCTGGGATTACGCACACTTCAATGTATATGTGCATTCAAATTGTGGAGAAGAACCCCTGACAAATGCAACAAGTTTTTCAGGTTATCAGAGAATTGAAAGGAGAAGCATGACTGTCAAATTGATGACGCCAGTTGTCAATAACGTTAAAATAATGCAGAAATACAATTTGCTATTGAATTTTGGAGTCCAGCATAAAGAAGCCCATACCAAATTTGTTTTGTGATTCAAATGCTCCGAAGTTTTCTTGTCTTTTTATTTTGCGTACTATTTGAGGCTATGCAGTTACACTGGGCTCTAAGTGTTTTGCAAATCTTTCCAAAGAAACTATTAGTATGAGGCCTTTGGCTATTCTCCTACTTTATTAGATTGACCAAACAGTTCTGCCAACAGTCAATGTATAAAGTTGTCTAGATCCATGTGTTACACACGCTCTTCATTTTTTTTCTGTAGTGTGGACACTGGGGGTGATTAATGGGTGGAAATTTGCAAGAAAATACTCGAATCAAGACCGGTGGGGCGGTGCCAAAGTGAGCTGTGAATAGATTAACACAATAACCAAATAATTCAGTCATCTTTTAAAGTGTTGCAAACACTGATTTGTCAAACTTCTTGTTGTTCACACTGTGCCCGCAATGACTCCGCCGTAGCTTTGGCTTTCTTTTAATTGACGCCCCTGTCCCATCCTGGCCGAACTGTGACAGCCTCTCTGATAGGAGGAAAGTTTTCAGTCTAAGCCAATCATCGCCCTCAGCTGCGTACCGGGTGCACCCGCTCGACCAATCAAGAGCAGGATGCGCCGACGGGGAGCGAGAAGAGCTCTGCCACTTTTGACGGTCTGCTCTCACTTTGAACCGGTGTCAACAAACAACAACAATATTTTCGACCCTGCGACGGACGCCATTACTCCCACCTTACACTCTTGTGTGTGAAACTGCGGACACAGAGAGAGATTTACCACTCATTCATGCCCAACAGTCCAAGTCTCTTTTGTTTTGTCGTCACATTTGACTCCTTGGAGGGATAACGGCTGTCCCGGGACCTTGGTGCTGCTCTGTAGACCCTCTCTGAAGTATCCTGAAGGGCTCATAGGGACGGTTTTAGACGGAGTCATCCAGCTGCGGTGTTGGAGCGGCCGCAGCAGCAGCAGCCTCCCCGTCAGGAGGAGGTATCGGTCTCTGGAGAGGTGGTGTGGAGGTATGACGGCATTGGCGGGGTCAATACCCAGGATGATGCGACCCACGCTGGCTCAGAACTATTCCCGTAGTGGGTTTCCACTGGAAGGTACAGCAACATGGGACCGACACGGAGTTTACTGCCGTGGGTGTTCAGGGCGCATGTTTTATTTTGAGTATTAGCAGAGAACATTGTGTAACAAACTTTATCTGAAAAGCGACTTTTTAAAATTAAGACCTTTTAAAATTGACAGTTAATTCTTTTTACGATCTAGCTGCTGTTTTAATCGCTTTACAGTTTTATCTCCCTATTTGCGTCGTAATTCACAATCTTTTACCAACCCTACATATTAACTTTATTGTACTCCACCCTTCAGGCCTATGTTGTAAATGCTAGACTAGATTCACAATATAATTTACTGATCAAAAGTTTCTATTATAATTGAATAACAAACATTTATTTTTATTTGCTGTTTCATGAAAGGCCATTATTTGGTGTTGCATTTAGGTTCAGTTTCACTTGATGTGACCCGGACAGAGTGCACTGAATAACTTTATTGGCATATCCCTCTCATATTTTGATCATATATAGTGTCAACCCCGTTGGGTCAAGGCCGAGTGAACCAGCTCGGAGGGGTTTTCATAAACGGGAGACCCTTGCCTAACCACATCCGGCATAAAATCGTGGAGATGGCCCACCACGGCATCAGGCCGTGCGTCATCTCCCGGCAGCTCCGCGTCTCCCACGGCTGCGTGTCTAAGATCCTGTGCCGGTACCAGGAGACGGGCTCCATCAGACCCGGGGCCATCGGAGGCAGCAAACCCAAGGTATGGCCCAGAAAGAGCACGGTCAAAGAAAGCATTTCTTTTCAATAAAGCACTTCAAAATAAAAGTTTTAAATTATTTATAAAAGCCTGAAATGTTCTGTAAGCAAAATGAGTAACTTTTGTGACTTTTCTGACCCTTGAAGCAGGGGACAACACCAGATGTAGAGAAGAGAATAGAAGAATACAAGCGGGAAAACCCGGGTATGTTTAGCTGGGAGATACGGGATAAATTACTGAAGGATGGGATCTGTGACCGCAACAACGTCCCAACAGGTAAAAAGAGGCACAAATGAATATAATCCCACAAAAAGTAATTAGAGACATTGATTTAATTTACACAGTTTGGCCAAGTGGGCATCATACATCACTTTATGCAGAATCCATCTTGAATAATAATAATAATAATAATAATTCATTTTTCTCTAAAAGTGTTGGAAACTACATATATATTTTAAAATGTGCTTATTTAAAAAACAAATGACTACTTTTCAGGAGTCCTAAAAGCTCTTCGTTCTCTTAAAACTCACTTTTCTTACTTTACAGTGAGCTCCATCAGTCGCATCATGCGGAGTAAATTTGGAGGCAAGGGCGATGAAGAGGACGATGAAGATGAAATCGAGAAGAGAGAGCTGGAGGAGAGCGACCGGAGGGCCAAACACAGCATTGAAGGCATCTTAGGAGACAGATGTGAGTACAGTGCTCCTGCAAGACTGTGGCTGAGGTGTGGAAAAGGGTCAATGGCACTGAAAGATTAGTTAGAGTTGCATCTGCGCACACATGAGGATTTTAGTGGACTCCTGTTGCTTTACTGTGAAGAATACAAGTGTGGTTTGATAAAAACTTATATGAGGCTGTTTTCTACGGATGGCTGATACCGATAAAAAAATAATAATAATAACTTATCAAGATATACCACCCCAGAAAAAGTTTAAGAACTGCATTCAGCTTTCATATATTCAACCTGTTGATTGCATGGATCAGAGTGTTAAAGGTATTGTGCTGCAGAGGTTGAGCATGCTGTAAAGTTGTTGGCTGGGGGTGGAGAGTGTGTGTGCTCCTTTGTTAGAATTCTTTATCGACCATAACTCTCTGGCTAATGTTTTTCCCATGAGGCCATACCGTAAATCAAACAGCAGGTGATGGTTCTGTGCGGGAAAGGAGAGAGAGAGAGAGTGTGTGTGTGTGTGTGTGTGTGTGTGTGTGTGTGTGTGTGTGTGTGTGTGTGTGTGTGTGAGTTCAGCCTTGGTTTAAAAGCATTGTGAATGAACAGTGGTGTAACAGCGAGTCTTGGATGCTGCACAGTTTTATCAATTAAACCTGCGGAGTCCAGCAGCATTGGGACATAACATCCTCCCATCACTTTAGAGTAATTTAGCCACCTGATAAATTATGGAGGCATTTCTCTTGGCCAGCTACTCGTGGGGCTGTTTGTTATTTAGGATATTAGATGCAACATTTTTTTTCCTTAGTGTATTAAATGGCGTAATGGGTGACCTGCACACTCCATTCCATGGAAACACTCTTTTCAAAATCAGAGAAGTAAAATGAACATCCAGAATTCTCCCTTTTTCTAACTTATTTGTGATATAGATTGGGTAAGTTTTCTGCGAATAGGTGATTAATGTATAAAACAGGTTTGTTGTTCATTTACAGAGCAAGAAAATAACCACTTTTACCCTGAAAATGACATATGACGCTTAAGATTGGATGTTCCTTCCATCACTCTTAGATTAATTTCTGTTGTTTATTAGACAGGCAGTAGCTTTATTGGATCTTGAAGTGCTGTTTGGGCTTGATTGCTTTGTACTTATGGCTTTAACAGCCTATTTTACGGTCGTTTGTTATTTTTACCATTGTGTTTACAGTGGAAATTCCTCGTCCGCCCATATCATTTACACCCTCTTAATCACCAGACTACATAAAGGTGACATCTTGTTTTAAACTTTTAGCTGAGCCAAACTGTGGAGAAAATGTATTTGTAATCCCTAACCTAATTTAAGCGATGTATTTTTACAGTTTCTCATCCGTAAAAGTTGATTTTACTTCGCAGTTTATCTCATGGGCTCAGTGTGTGACAGTTTCAGTGAAAGCGGGGAAGGCTAATTCCTGGGAAAACACGGGAGGTGAAGTATTTGTAAACTCTCACACTTGTTTTAACTTTTCAGGTGGTGACTTAAATCATTAAAAAGTGTCTCTGTTCAACATTAAACCAACACGAGACTTTTAAATCTTTATCAGTACATATCCAGTTCCAGGGACTAAACGCCCCCTTATTAGGAGTTGTTCAAATAATTTCCATCTTTTTTATCTAGATTTTTAAAAACAAATAAAGCGGGAAAATATCATCATTACATCCCCAATCTTCCTCTTTTTCTTGATTTTAATAGAAAACTGTAAAAGCAGAGTTAAAGGACTTTGCTTTGAAGAGACAAAATGTCCTCCGGATGAGTTGATCAAACATTTGTTCAACGGTTTCCAACTCCTCACAAAGACGAGCCTCGCGCGCACAACAGGACGCTCGCGGATGAACTTGATAGACAAAGGCGCGAGAGTCTATTTGGGGCTCACGCTTGGGCTGCGCGCGGACAAAAGGCCAGCTTGGAAACAGCTTTGGGCCAAGGCGACCTGTTTATAATTCAGTCAGAGGAGAAAAAAGAAAGAAAGGGGAAAGGAGAGGAGAGCTCCTCCTCAGAAAAGCCCCGACTAAACACACTATGAGGCCGCAATGAAGGATGAATTATTCAGGGAGAGCTCCAGCACGGTTTAGAGGAAGAAAATGGCCGTTTTCACCTACAAAATGTTTCCTTTTGGAGTTGGCTAAAGACGCTCACAGCCATTCAGAGGGACAATCGAGGCCTCTGAAATCCACTCACGTATGGCCTGAGGATGCGTGCTCGCTCCCTAAACCAGAGCAGCACGGGCACACCTACATACACGTACAAATTAACAATATTTAAAATATTACTTAAGTGTCAGTAAGGCATGTTTTTTTTTAAAAAAGTAAACTGATAAATTTATACAAAATATATATAGCTACACAACACTTAAATATACAAACTATTTTAGTATAGCCTACATGTTTAATGTTTTTATTTTGATTTCAACTCGATATTACACTTTATATTAGCACTAGAGGCTACAGTACCTTACACAGATTATTTTACACCTCATATCACAGTTTATAATACCTTTGTGTAAATCCTGCTATTTATACCACATCATTTTATAACTGTGTAGCTCCTTTTTCTCTTTATATAGACTATTAGCTGTATAAGATAAGACGAGTCATACTTATTGATCTCGAATTAGGAGAAATTCTCTCGTTGCATGGCTATGACTCTATACTTACAAAATAAGAACAGAATTTTGTATTTAGAATTTAGATATAAAATAAAAAATACTCTCTGGACACTTAATACACATCAATACATCGGTTGCAAGTGGTTGTTAAAATCGTTCACAGTAGGCTATATTTTCTGCACAGCTGCATATAAACATTAAAAATACGAGCTAAGATCGTGATTTAAATATCCTCATTTTATAAAAACCTGTTAAACTACTTTTATTATTCTGTCTTTACTTCTGTTACTGCAAAACAGATCTCTTTTTGAGGTCCAGTAAAGTTTAATCCTCCAATAAAAAGTTGACTGTGCATCTATGAACAGATTTTTAGAGTGGCGCACATATTATCGACGACGGCACAGTCAGCTTTTTTTTTAGTGATGGGCTAAGAAAAACTTCGACCCAGGATCAGCACTCACTCTTGGGTCTCCGAGTTAAAACTTTACATAAAGTTTGCTCCTTTATTTTTTTATTTAATTATTATTATTTTTTTGTATGTCAGTAAACTTTGAAAAACTCATCTGCTGTCCATCTCTAAATCACTGTCTGATCCAGTGTCTTATAGTGAATTTGAATTGCCGTCTGTCATCACAGTCAGTCACTAAATTGCCCACTATACACAGAGTATCTCTCTGCCCTGGCACACTGACCGTCTATAAGTCTCGATCTATCATTGATTCTTTGATGAGCGGCGCTTTGCCCCCTCCAACATTAATAACGGCCTCTAAATGATGTCGATATTGTGCTATGTCACATTTAATGATGGGAGGGAGTGTATTAAAGGGTGTTTTCAGTGAATGGGGACCAATGTTCTCCCCGGAGAGCCCCGCTCTGGCCCGGAGCGCAGCCTCTCAATTGGGGCCCCGGCCACCCGTCCAGCGTTGCGCACAACTTCGAAAACTCAGCCCACCCCCCTTCACCTCCTCCCTCCTTCTCTTCTTCTTCTTCGCCACTTGCTCCCCAAATCTCTTCAAGCAGATTAAATCGACTCTTTTATTTCATCTCACTTTCATCTCGAGAGCAACACCGCCCCTCTCCCTCTGTTTCCTCCTCTGTGTGTCTCTCAGCCTGCGGCGCACAGCGCGCCGCGTATCTGCGCTGCATCCTCCGGAGCGCACAAAGGCGAATCAGTGCAGAGCCGAAAAGTTTCTCATCACGTTGCATATGAACATTTTGTAGATCAACCGTACTCACATTATTTACAGTTTCTGAAACTTTCAGAGACATATTCCAAAACAGAGAAATAGCAGAAAAGTGTGAATAGAAAAAGAAAAGAAAAACAGTTAAGGTCCACCTTTATTTTTACGAAGCCTGATCTTTTTCATTTGTTGTTTATTGTCAAATTTTAATAGCTACATAAAGCTTTACTGAAGAGTTCAACTTATGAATAAAATACTGTCAAGTTTAGAGCATCATAACTCGGCAGAGTTTTTCACCACCTGTTGGCAGAGGTGAAAGAGGACAAAATATGCTGCTCCAGTAAAAGTACATTTAAAAAAATCAATTCCATTGAAAAAAGAGTTTGAGTTTGAACATTAAATATCTTGTCTTTGTAGTGTATTCAATTGAAAATAGGTTGAAAAGGATTTGCAATCACTGTATTCTGTTTTTATTTACTTTTATCACAATTTCCCAACTTCAATGGAATTGGGCTTTGTATATTGAGAAAAACCTCAAGTCTGCTCCTTTCTAGTTCAAGCAAAAATGACTCAATTTGGAATATATTTTAAATACTAAGTGTTTACCTTCAACCCATGATGTAGAGCGGAGGATGTATTTCCTCTAAATAATGGCTTGAAATACCCTACACATAAGATTTACATTTGGGTTTAATTTAAATCCAAACATTCAATTTAAGCTACAGCGCAGTTTAAATGAAATGTGATGAGATATTTTCACCAAAGATTTGACAAATTCACTTGGTGAAATCTGAGGTTTTTTCAGAGCAGATATCATTGAATTAGCTAGCTGTCAGGGATAATGGAGAGTTTGTCTGTTTGAGGTTCTTTAATCCAGTAACTGATGCTTTGCAAAATGTAAGTGAAGTGATACTATCAACAGAAAATACTGCTGTAAAAGTAGAATTTACGATTTCAAATTAGCACCAAAAAGTACAAATACACAAAAAGCTTCTCAAATACAGTTATGTGAGTAAATAAGTAACTTTCCACCCCCGCCTGTTGATCATTTTTCTGTTTGATTGGCGCTTCCCAACATTTAATGATGATCAAATATCATTATGAAGTTTAAAAAGAAATTAAAATACAGTTTCCTCAGATTCCTCCTGCAGAAGTAAAAGAGTCAACACAGAAAAGAATTCCTGCACAGGAATCCCCTCTTCCCTTTTTAATCAAATATTTTCATATTTGGCTCCAACGTTTGGCCTGCAGGCCTGTGGCTGTGCTCCACCACACAGCCAGCATCAGCGTCATTAACCCTGCAGACAAAGTTAATGATTAAAACAGTCACGGTGTCCCACCTCCTCCCTCCTCCTGCTTCACATTTTCACAGTGTATCTTTGAGAGCCTCCACTTCGTTAGGTGAAATTAGCCAGATAATACAGAGGAGCCTTGTTGAGGGCCGATACATTTCCATTCGGGCTGGCTGGCAGTGTGTGTGTACGTACACACATACTAATACACACAACACACACACACACACATTCCACTCTGCAATGCAAACAGTCAAAGGGATAACTTTATTTGGTGAAAGGGGATCCTGGAAAGGGCTAATTGAATAAGCCCGGGATCTTTGAAAAACCCCTACCATGGTGAGCGCAGTCATCATGTCATAATTAGGTTTATTGAGGCGCATTCCTTCAATCTGCCTCCATTCCCCCGGGCTCATTGTATCCGAGGCCCAGGCCAATGGCCGGGGGACAAAGGGGGAGCTGTGAGCGGACAATACATGAAAGAGCCATAAAGATTTAGCCCTCTTTGTCACAGAAACCCAGGAGGACTTTGTTTGTGTAAATAATACAAATAAAAGAAGAACTGGGGTTTCTCTGCCACTGGAGGTGAAGGACGGCATGCTGCAAGTGTGATATGAGGGCACAGACTGGACCAGGGCCAGAAGAGAGAAGAGGAAAGGAGAAAAGAGGAGAGGATGGAAGAGGAGAAGTTAGGAGAGGAGAGGTGAGGAGATGAGAGGAGAGGAGAGGATGGGAGAGAAGAGGAAAGGAGAGGAGAGACGAGGAGGTGGAGAATTTCTTGAGTGTATTATCTGATGCTGTTTGCAGGAGTCCATCCAGAGGGGGCACCAAATTTGACACAAACTAAAAGTTCTTCAGACGAGCTTTAAAAAAAAAAGTGAAGTTTTCCTAAAAGTGAACAAATGAGTTCAGCTCCAGTAAGGAGGTGTCTACTGTCAAAGCAAAAGGAAATACTTGATCCAAAAGATACCAAAAACCAGCATTTATACCACAAAGTAGACCGGGGGATGAATTCGACCATGTTCTCTGTAGTCTTTGTCCTTATTATGCTCCACAGAATATTTATCTTTACTTTTGGAGTCCAGAGTTCATTGTTTTGTAAACAACATACTCAGCTGCACGTCTTATTTTCAGATGTTGTATCATATGAGGAGCATTGGGCGCGGCTCTACCTGCCACTCAGCAATCATAATGCAAGTGCCTGTTGGACTTTCCTCACTTTCTACATAGAAATATTTCTCCTCACAGTGGATGTGTTAGCCACAGGGCTGTGAATGCTTGGACCTTACTCAGGCACTGGGCTCTGAGATGTTCAGCTCAAATTGTTGCCTCCTGATCAATTAGAAGATGTCCAGGCTGGCTCTGATCCTACATTTGGTATCTCATCGGTCATCCCCGAACCTCTTGAGACAAAAAGTACTTTGGCAATAGTAAAAAAAAAAAAAAGGGTTATTTATGCAGCAGAAGTACAGCGAGTTCTCTTTAATGTGTTTATGACTTTAACGTTTTTAGGCCCATTTTAATGAAGTAAGACAGAGGATGACAGCTACAGATTAGGAGACATTTTATAATTTACCAAATTATCAAAACAACTTGAAGGAATTTTTCCTTTTGTGGACATTCCCTCTTGAACAAATCTGGACATTGTGTGATGTTGGTGATCCTGCCCTTCTCGGTTTCTGCTTCCTTTAAAAAAAAAAAAAAAAGAAAGAAAAAAGAAAAAATTTCTCCACTCATCAAACTCTAAATATATCAACTCAGTCTCTTTGGTCTTAATGCTGCAGGTCCATAATTGGAATACAGTGATGGGGGGATTGTAACTCAATCAATGCTGATGGTCAGTTCTGCTGTTTTAGGAGATACAGGACTATCTTATAACCAGTTGAAGCTCCCTGTGATATGGTTTAATGAAATATCAAGAATATAATCAGCTGGTAGATGTGGTTTGTTGTTTCTCCACAAAGCTGTGGTTTTATCTGATCAGATCTGACAGCAGCTGAACCAATAAGCTCTGGGTGAATCTCATAATAGCTATTGGCTGTTTCTAGTTCGAGCCAAGTGTCTGCTGAAGAGGGCTCTGTGTGTCCACTCAAAGAATGAATGTGTCACTCAGTGAGTCCCTGGGCACGAGGGCAAAGAGGGGCACCGGGGTGCAAGTGGCGAGCTCCAAATCACTCTCCTCTACCCCGGGGCTCTCTCCTCATCTCACACTCCTCCCTCTCTCGCGAGTTTTTTCTAATAAGCCCATGCATGATGACTATTCAAGCATGAAAACATAGTTATCTGCAAATGAATGGCTGCTCTATGCTTCATTAAAGCCTCTTTTTCCTTTCACACTCTTATTGTGACCCTCTGATATCAATTCAAAGGGCAATTAATGAATGCACACCAACTTTGAAGTCAGGGTGATTTCAGGGAGGGGAGGGGGGCTCCAGCATGTGTGTGTGTGTGTAGGTTGAGAAGGGGCAGGGGGTATTTGGGGTATTCCCCCTTCAAGACCCAGCCTTCACCCGTGATGGACTAGCCACATTGAGGCGAGAGCGAGCGAGCCCCAAAAGACGGTTTGAAGGGAGTGAAAGAGTGAAAAGGCCCAGCGAAGGTCAAGTAGAATGGCTCGCCTTAGAATAAGGCCCCTCTTTATCTGCTGCAAGTATGCACTATAGGCACAACAGCTGGGGGAGTTAAGGGGGGAGGAAGGGAAAGAGGGAGGGAGGGGTGAGGTTGTTTTTTAAATGTGCATGAGTGTGTTTGTGTGTGTGTTTCTGAGAAAGTCAGGAAGAATGTGACTGCATGTGTTTTTGCTCTCATGCATCTATCTGTGTTGGTGAGTAGGCTGGTTTCTTGTGTGTATTTGTGTGTGTGATTGTGTGCGTGTGTGTGTGTGTGTGTGTGTGTGTGTGTGTGTGTGTGTGTGTGAGTGATTATATATGTGTGTGTGTGGGTGTGTGCGCGCTGGGGTTAGAGCTGAGTGTCAAAGTTTGCAGAGGCCAGTCAGAGGCCAGTAAATGCACTGTCTCTGTCACTGATGGGGGGACAGGCAGCTGTCAATCACCTGCCTGATGGAGCCTGACATTCATTCACAGCTTTGTTAACTAATTAGCGCAATCGCTTTAGTGTGGTGCCGGGATAAGACGCTTAAACTGTGTGTTTATGCCAGGATATCTTTGCATCTAGCAGAGGCAGGACTGTGGCTTTGATAGATCTGCCTTCGCACTTGATCACATTGATCTTTGAGCTTTACAGCATGAAGCTATGAAAGACAGTGAGCGATAAAAATAATCAACTTTCTTCAGGGTCTCTTGAATGAATGCACAGCCTTGTTGGACATGATCACAGGTGTTTCCTTGTTCAGATAGGAATTCTCTGCCAAACCGAGATTTTCATGGTAATATTTACCATCTGACTGTTCAGGTAGGAAACTCAGACGATGATCCAGCTCACGAATGCAGCATTACCAGGGACATTACAGCAGCTCTGTAATGTCCCTGGTCTCTGGCTCTGATTTGAATGACAATTGTGCTGAAAGACTTAAGGTTGTTGCAGCGGTTGAAATGAACTCTTTTACTTGGTGGCACTGCAACCCTCAATTTCAAAAAGTTAGGAGCTCCAGTTAAATTTGTGGAGTTACACAACTTCAATACACTGCAGCCCCCCTGTCTTTATAGTGAATGTGCTGCATTGTGCCATTTTCAAAACAGAGGCATACAAAGTCTTCAAGCCACTCTCTCAGAAAACTGTGAGCCCTCTTTGCTGTTGGTGCGTCCACATTAACCACAGCAAGTGAGTCAGCCTCTTCAGACAACAAACAACAGAACACAGGGCTTGACAGGATAAAGTGACCAAAGTGCCCAGAGCCAAAAGGAATAGCCGTCCTTGAAAACGAGGAAAAATAAGTAAGATGGAATAAAAATCCCTCAGCGTCCTCATCATCTTCTCCTCAGCTCATCTGATTTTGGGTTAGTTAGTTTGCTCTCTCTCCAGTGACATTGAAGTGTAATTAAAGGGAGTGATTGAGGGTAATATAAAGCAATTATGGATGCATTTGATTGAACTAAGTGGTGGTTGATTATTAATGCCTGCGTCTTTATCTTTGGTAGTTTTGCTCTGATGCCTGATTGAGATAGTGGCTGCTGATATTTTTTCACTCCTTTTATAATAACATAACATTCACCACTGTAGCTTTAATAAACCTTTAAGCTGCCTTTGAGAAAAACAAAACTGTCAAACACGTTTCTTGTCTTGTTAAAAAGAGAAACTGACAGTAAAAAAACCTACCTTGTCAAACTCTAACAAGTCCCCCACTGACTGGAGCTGAGAGTTGAAAGACAGGGAAGGAGTGAAGGGTCACAGAGCTGCAGAGGGTCACTCTCCCCCAGCGCTACACAGGAAACAGGGTTAGAAACACATTTAGCTACAAATGACAGGTAACCACTTCTTCATAGGCCCTTTAAATCCTCTGCAACCACATTTCCCTGACAGTCAAGACACTAAGATGTTTATTGAACAGAAATTGATGGTTTTCAACTCCATCATAAAGTTGAAAATGTAATGCTAAAAAAGACTATTGAGGTGAATTTCCAACAGGTTAGCAAGATGAGTGAGTATAAAAAAAAGAGTCTATCAGAAAGATGGAAGAGGTTCACCACTCTGTGAGGGACTGAGTTAGCTAAAAGGCTAACAGTTTCAGAATAATGTTCCTAAGTGTCAAATGTAAAAGAATGAGTTGACAGCGTTCCAGTAAACAAGTCGGAAAACCAAGATAGATGCCTACTGTTAGCCGTTGTTAACATTTGTCATTAGCCTTGTCAGTTGTTAGCAGTTGTCAGCTGTTGTTAGTTGTTGTTAGCTATACCAGTTGTAAACAACACATAACAGTATTTTACTCTTACAAACACCATAGCACCGTGTTCACAGTTAGACATTGGGCAGTACAACATATACCACTTATTTAATTTCACAAAAACAAAATAGGAGTGCTATTAAATAAAACATTATGAGAGCTTTCACTGTTACTCTCTACCATTGATGCACTGCGCTGCCATCTTGGCTTATGACATTGTTGTCAAGTAGGAGTTGGTGAGGATCGCCTGACTTCCAGGTACAACTAGAACGTATCATAAATCATCGACAGAACATAACATCGTTAAAAAATGTAAAGAATCTGGAGAAATGTCTAAAGGGACAAGGACCAAAACCAAGACTGGATGGTCCTGATAAGTACTGGATTAAAAATAGACAGGACTCTGGAGTGGAAGTAACTGGATTGGACACAGAATTACCTCTTTCTCTTTTTTATTAAACAAAATAATTTTTTAGATTCACTATTTTCACTTAAATGTATCATTTTAAAAAAGTGTGTGAAACAATCAAATGTCTGTTTTTATCCACACCTCTGTCAATACTCACGTTAAGCTTTTCTGCACAGTCACAATCTGACGTTTAGAAACTGGGCGGCACAAACGCGAAGCTCTGCAACATTTACCCGCAGCTGTGGAGGTTCATACTCCTCCTTAGCAAGTCAAGTGAGTTCAGGCTTCAAACTCCTCCTCTAACACACACACACACACACACACACACACACACACACACACACACACACACACACACACACACACACACACACACACACACACACACACATACGTAGATAACACACCATCTTTTTCTCTGAACCCAGCAGAAAGAGCCACAGATGGGTCCATAAGCTGTCAGTAAAGCCATTATCCGGCTCAGCATCTGCCTGTCTTGACTTCTATATACTGTTTAATGCAGTCGGCCAGTCACTTAGTCCCTCAGCTGCTGAATGGGAGCAGCACGGTCGGCCCGCCCAAATAAATGCTGCGTTTGTCTCCTCTGCCTTTTGTTTTGTTTTTTTTGGAGAGGGGTAGGTGGAGTGAATGAGGGGGGCTATGTGTCACAGGCTCAATTTAACCTTCACTATTAACTAAAGCCCCCAGAAGAGTTACTGGGATGTCCAAGGAGGGGTGTAAATAACGCACATATGGTCAGTCAATTCCCCCAAGTCGGTGAAATCCAACTTTGACACATCCCCATTCACTCCCTCTGTGTCTCCGTCGCACGCACACACATGTACTGTCTCATGTCTCTGCGGACATATTTAAGCCTTTATGTCCCCACTCGAACCCCCCTCCCTTTAAAAGAAATCAGCCGATCTTTCGAACAGTCTGTTTTGGAGCTAAATCCTCCATTCTCCTCCTTCCTTGCCTTGTTTTTCTCTCTTCCCTGGGATGGCGTTGCACGGCGGGATCCATTTTGGGGTTTCTTGGCTCTGGAGACGGTTGTTTTGGCTCAGAGTACCGTGCACTGTGAGCCTCTCAGGGGTTTCAGTTTGGTTAAATTAAACAGTTTTCTTTTCTCCTTTGACCCCCTTTCCTCCACCCCCTCCAACTGCTCCTCTCTTATTTTGCGGCTTAATGCTCCTCGGCTCCCGGGCAATCTCGCCATTCCCTCTCCCACTCAGATAAATTTACCCTTTCGAGGCTCTTATTTTCCTCATATTTTGATCGACTGACAAGAGCACCCCCTCGCTCCTCTGGGCTGAGGTGAAGCGAAGTATCCAGGGAGAAGTGAAGTGTTTACCAGTGCTATAAATACAGCATTTTAAGATATAGTATAAGCAGGGATAGATATGGAGGTTAAAGTGGATAATTTGATTGGCTGAGGCTATTTGACAGTGCCAAATCGATGTGATCAGATCTTAAAGATAGCAAGGCGATGACTGCAAAGGGGGCACTCTGAAACCACAGGTTTTTACAAGGTTGGAAAGGATCCGAGGAGCAGGAGGGGGAAAGGTTTCACCCTCTTTTCTCCATATCTTCTCTCCGTCTTTCTCTTCATCTCAGATGTGCTGAGTTTAGACAACTTTGAAAACTTTTGTGTGTTTATTCTCAACAACACTCAAAGTCACGTGACACAGGATATGGGACAGTTAATGGGTGCTGACACTGGGACGCCTCAGGGCTGACAAGCTCAATTAATGTAGCCTGTAAACGCATGTAAGTAAGGATGAGGGGAAACCCGGCGCTGTGTGTTCAAGTCATGTGCTCCGGGTTCAGCTCTCTTTCTATTGATGAGCTCATGAGACAAACTGTTAAAGAGCTGCAGGGGGACTGGATGGATGCACGAGATTGCATCATAAACACTTATTTTACAGCCCATGCATCACCCTGTGAATCCACATCACTGACCATTTCAGTGTGTTTCATAATGGCTGTACCCCCCCTCAGACTTCAAGTTTACAGCAATGACACTATAAGTCAATACGATTTTTAAAAGTACATTTTTCTCACACTAGGATCCAATGTTTTTTTCTGGATCCCTGAAAAAGAAGTTTACAAAAGGTAACATGGATGATATACAGAGCAAGATTATAAAGATAAGCGACAAAACGTGATTCATGTCAGTATGATACAAGACAATGTAATACAATATCACTGGATACCATATAATACAATACAGACTATACAAAATGATAGATTTAAGGTACAACCTGATACAATATGATACAAAAAAGTATGATTAGATACAATCAATATGATGTAATATGATAGGGTGAAGATTGGAAACAGTAGATTCTATACGATAACAGGAGGGGTTAGCATTTCAGTCTAGGAAAAAACAGCTTTGTGTAAATATTCCCATTTCTACTCACTGTACCTTGAACACATGCACACAAAACCCTGGTTTATAAGCAGTTTTAATCACAGCCTGAAAGCATTTATGATAGTCGCCTTAGTCGAATAGGGTCACCTGATGTTTGATTGGCTGCCTTCTCCACATGCATGCACATAAGCAGCCCTCTGTTCTTTTTGTTGGCGGTAACATTATTTTAAAATGTGTGTTAAGTGTTTAGATTGTCTCAAACTGCTGCAGAGAAACTTGCACTCGGATCTGAAGTGTGATTTGTTTTCTTGAATATTTTGCGCAGCTTCGTTGGTGTTAAAAAACCTGATGAAAGAAAAACACGTTTTTGCGATTGAGTAAAAAACGGGGATGGGGAAATGATGAGGAGGGGCATCTTTTGACCCCGACAAGTGTTCATGCCTTGTAAAGGGTCTACAAATGGTGCATGTACTCCTGTTTCTACCAACAAAACAACAACGACAACAGGATTTCAGACAGAGTATCCCCATGGGCACATTTACATCGCTTACTACAGACCGTTACGCTCGCTCTCTGCTGCCCCTCTCACCCCCTCAGGTGCTCTTACAGTTCCCTCTGGAGGATGAGGGTGTATTTTTTCAGGGGGGGAAGGGCTCCAACGCCCCCGGCTGTGCCCCCATATACCCTAACCCCCCCTATCACCCAAAGCCCTCTGCGGAGCCTCTTTATGTCCCCCCTCCAGCTCCCCTGTGGGGCAGGTGACAGCCCTCTGCTGTGAAGGGCCGAGGGAGCCATGACGGATTCCACAGATGGAGCGTGGAAATCGGCGGCAAAGACCTTCAGCTCTGTGGAGCAACAAAGAGCCTGAGAGTCACAGAGAGAAATATGGCTGAAAAAAGAGAGAGAGAGAGAGAGAGAGAGTGATGGGAGACAAAGAGAGGGTGAGAACGAAGAGGGAGGAGAAGGTAGTGCTTGTTTAAGGAGGGTGGAGAAAGTGCAGAAAGTGTAATTGTTCACTTTTCTGCACTTTTTAAAAACTATTAGCATCCGTTTTTGTCACCTGTAAGTCTGATCTATATCATGAGTAACTAACCAAACTAATAACCCAGACTTGATCAGATTGCAGTGACCAGACCCCGGATACTCCAGAGGTGCCACTCTGTCGCTTCTTTTGAAAAGTTCTCCAGACCCTGGTAGCGCTCATAACCAATAGGTAATTCCAAAGTGATTAAGGATTTTCCCGTCCTCCTCGGCTTTCCCAGGGCCCAAATCCCTGTGAAATGCTGAGGAACGTGCATGCTGCTAAAGTCTAAGATGGGGGGAAGAGAAAAAGCATTCCTAGCAGCCCTCCTCCATGCAGGAACTGGAGGGGGAGGCTACAAAAGGCCTCATCTCTTGTTTTCCAGCCATCCTGTCCAAAACTCCAAAGCCGCCACAACTCCACACCCCGAATTCCTCCTTCTCCAAGCCAATCCTGCAACCCTTCCATGTTTGTTGTTTGGACAAGAGTGGACCTCAGATTTTAAGGTTGATAAAGGCAGTATTTGTCTGCTTCCGTTTAAGACCACGGCCGCATTTTTTTTTTGCTTTAGTTCCCTAAAAAATGCTGAACACACAGGCTGTTCTCGAGAACGACATATTCAGCAGAAGCTCAAGGCAATGACTCCATTTCTCTCTCTCTCCCCCTTTGAAAATATTTTACTTATTGCCTCCCTCATGCTTGAATGTTTCTTTACCAATTTGCAGCTAATGCATGTTAAGTTGACTCCCACTGCTATTGGTGTTGCAAGGAGAAAATCGCCGAAGGGGCAGAGAGGATCAGTTTCACATGAGGGGCCCTGAGCTATTTGGATTCTCTTGTATTTTATTGTTGCTTCTGAGGGGGAACTAATACAGTGCTGCACACAAAACTTCCCCTGTGCTGAGGGGGAATTAATTAAGTGTAACACAAAAAGTGGGCGCCTTGACCGAGGTGAACCTCAGAAGGGAGCCTGCCGAGTGTTTGAATCAGCGAGTTAAAAACCAAGCTGCTGGTTTATTGACGGTGGTCACAATCGTGTTAATGCTGGTCTGAGACGCAGATGAAGAGACTCAACATGTGTCAGGACTCATATCAGTCTCTGCAGCTCAGCCAGGCTGAACATCACGCCTCATGATCAGTCCAATATCAAAAGACAGAACTTGTGTGTTGGGGTTGTTTAAAGACCAACCAGATAGATGAACAAATAGGAAACTAAACATTATTTACCAGGCTGAGGGGCAGGAAATGCTTCTGCAGCTTTTCTCTGTGTAATACTGTCAGACAGTAGAAAAGTTGTAGTTTTGGACTGTTGGTCTGGCAAACTCCTTCTCAAAATTAGAGAATGTGTGAGACATTTTTTAAAATTTCTGAAGCATTTAACACTTTTTTTACAATTAGATAATGAAAGTATAGGCATGCATGAGATGGACCTTTTGTTACCATCTGATATTTTCAATGTCATTTTGGCCAAAAATGACATTAAAACGGATAAATGCACAAGCCTCCGCCTCGGTCTTTCTTTGCATTTATCCGTTTTAATTTTATCTGTAACCCTCTTTTTTTAAAGTTTAATGTATTTTATCTTTCCTTCTCTCCTCTTTTTTCTCTAACTCTTGATTTTGATTGTTGTACTTTTCTTCTGTTTTTCATCCCAAAGTCTTTTCTGATAGTTTTTTTAACTCTTTCATTCTTTTTCCCTCTCACTCTTTCACACACTTATAATCAGACCACGTTTTGACATTTTCTTGAATGTTGATACTGCAAATATGAATATTTTATCTTTGTAAAATACTGTTATGCAGTGATTGAAGTTTTCTGCACTGCAACAGGTTCATGTATCTTTATGGCTGCTGTGATAATAGTGAGTGGTGTAAATTAGACATAAAAAAACTGAGGAGAAAGAGAGTTTGTGACAAAGATAAACAGATTTGACTTTCAGCAGAACATTTCAGCTTTTATTCTGGTAGCAAACATTAACATACATTACGTACATTACCTGCCATATAGTTGACATTATAGAGTAAAGCACTCACAAAGGCTAACGTACACATCTAGCTGCAAAGGGTTTGAAGAACATCCTATTTTTTACACTCATTTGAATAATGCAAATAATAAAAAAAAGAAATTATAAATAAATTATGATGGTTTATATTTTCATTACTTTGCATTAGGAGAATCTACCAGCTATACATTCACATATATTAAATCCGTATAAATCATTTAAAAGGAGCTCAGGTTTTTTTCAACTACAACAAAAAAGTGATTGTTAGAGTTATATTATATAACGTGATAATGTAGTTAATATCTCTGAAGTGACCTTTAACTTGATTTAAAAAATACAATTTGATGCCTTTGTACTTCGTCTTCATTTTTAATGTGATGTAAAACTTTTTAGGTGTCCTTACTTTTAAAATCGTAGTAATTATTCTGTTGTCCTTTTCACTGTAAAGCCAAAGTTTCTTTTCTCATAATCTTCTCAGACGCTTCATTTACACACTGCAGTAATACGTTTTTTCTCTTTATAAAGAGTTGCCTCTGCCCAAGTCTTCAACAGATCTTCTACATGCATTTCTTTTAGTATATTGACACAGTTTTTTTATGCTCTTTTATAGTTTGGATAGAAAATATCATTTGAAACCACAGGGGGTCATACAGGAAGCTCCTCTGTAACTTATCTTATATGTTAGACATTCTCAGCCAATAGATTTGATGGCTTTAATCCATGTTTCACGCTTCCTTGTACTAACATTTAACCACATCTAACACTGCTGCTTCTTCTGCTTTGACTGCGCTGTTTTAGCTGATACTTCTGATACCACTGCAGCTATTCTCTGAAAACTTTCAGCATGGACAAACAGGCCTTTCAATGCAGTTTCTATAAAAGCAATGCACCTTTTTTTAGTACGTACTGCTTCTGTCCTGAAACCTGTTATGCTCCGTAAAGACTTTGGACTTTGTTATTTCTTGTTACTGGAAATTCAACTTGATTTTAGATGACTGACCTGCAGCCACAGGGCTGAACATTTTGTCTTTTACTCAAGTGACAGCTCACAGCTACCGTCTCCTCACACACGCCATCGTGCCCTCAGAGAATGGCCCCTGGACCAAAATTAGCCTTTTGTGTGGCTTTTAGTCCACCAGTCCCCCTGTGGTGCAGTGGCAATCCAGTCCAGTGGGATTATTCCTCTGGCTCAGGATACTTTTTCTGAATGGAGGTCTGTTGTCCAGATAATCATGAGGAAGGGCGATGCCTGCTGGTGTTTAAGTGTGTGTGGGTGTGTGTAAAGGAGAGAAAAAGACACTTTGTTAAGATGTTGCACAGTAAAAGTTTTATTTTTATCTTATTTTCATCAAAGGTTACTTTGGTGTGTGTTTATGTGAGTTGAGGAAATAAAGATCAATCATATTAGATGCTGACATCAACTTCTGCTTAGTTTAACTTGTAATATTTGGTGGAAATCTCATCCTAATTATTTCCGTATTTTCTCCCCTCTGTGTCAAAACAGCAAGTCACTCTGATGAGGGCTCAGACGTCGAGTCAGAACCTGATCTGCCTCTCAAAAGGAAGCAGCGTCGCAGTCGGACCACCTTCACCGCGGAGCAGCTGGAGGAGCTGGAGCGGGCCTTCGAGAGGACCCACTACCCCGACATCTACACCCGGGAGGAGCTCGCACAGAGGGCCAAACTCACTGAGGCTAGAGTCCAGGTACAGGAGAGCAGATGTGAATAGTGCATCCATCAAAGATATCAAGAATTTCAGGATTTCAGGAACTGTAGAGAGATGGGAACAGATTTGAGCTTGTTAAAACACTGGAATTCATCAGAAGGACTTCTCAAAGGGTTTTACGAGATCAAGAGTTGTAAATTTGATCTTGGCATTAAAGGGAAGTGTGAAATCCTCCAACAGAAGTACAAAATGGAAAATATTTAACACTCTGCTCTCACTTTCACCTCTGCCTGATTTAACACACCTATAAGTACAATATGAACTGTCTTACACTATGGCCATAGACACACAACCTGTAGATCTCTGCCCGCTCCACACGAACACAATCACACCTCTCATCCTCACTCCCAGGGGCACAATCTGGACTTCCCCTGTTTCTGATCCACGGCCCAGTAAATTCTCCTCCACAGGCTCCATATGGGAAGTGTAAGCAGGCCCAGCATGAGCCCCGTCCATATGGACACGGCACGTTACTCACACACTCAGTGCAACCAGCAACAATACACATCACACACATAATTTTTCTAACAATGTCCCCCGCCTTCTTCTTTAGCTCCACACTCTGACAGAGCGCTGTGAGCAGAACTTATTCAATAGGTTGAAAAGCCTTTGTGTTAAACATTCAAACAAAATCTATGTCTTACAGTTACTCTCAGCTTATGTACAACCCTCATTTCAAAATAGCTGTGAGGCTATATAAACAAGAGGAAACCATTGTTAAACACCATCCAGATACACTGGCTACTGTGGTCTGATGAATCAACATTTGACACTCTTTTTGAAAATCATGGACGCTGCAGAGGGACGGCCCTGCCTGTTCTCAGCTCACAGTCTAAAGCCAGGATCATCAAAGTCCATCCAGACAATGACGTTTTCAGAAATGACCTTCATATTTTCAGCAAAACCACATTCTGCAGGGATTACAATAGAATAGCTCTTTTGTAGAAAAGTCCTAACCTGCCTGCAAATGAGATTTTCAAGTGTAACAGTCATCATCAAACATTGTCATTGTTATTCTTACAGGTTTGGTTCAGCAACAGGCGAGCGAGGTGGAGGAAGCAAGCAGGAGCCAATCAGCTGATGGCATTTAATCACCTGATCCCAGGTGGTTTCCCACCTTCAGCAATGTCCAGCATTCCTCCATACCAGCTCTCTGACAGCACCTACCCCCCCTCATCTATAGCACAAGGTAACAGAAATGCAGACTGTGGGGATTTCTGCTTCAGCTCAGGATTGTTTATTTGATGAAACTAGAAAAACAAAATAAAAGTCAGATTCTTTTTAATGTGATTTGATTACAAAACTCATTTGTGGTAATTCAGTAATGACAGACTGAAATGTTATGATCAGCTAATTTTATTAATCAGATTTTGCAAATGCAGTCACTCCAGGTCATTATGTACAATGAACAAATAGGCAATAAATAGTTAGAAATGTGATGTGAGCAATTTGCATGTTTAGAAAAGGGAACAGATAAAGGCCAGGGTCTCCAATCTCTTGCTCCTTAAATGCCAAAATTTTGTCACACAAGCAGAGTGCTTTTTTCATGGAGTGTGTGAGAATGTGGGCCAGATAAAAATTTTGACCATCCAAAAGAAAGACATGGAGGTACAACTGTGCTCAGAGCTGACTCAACCAACTAAACAACCTTCTGCCTGATACATGCGCCAAACCACTGCCCATCCACTGCCCATCCACCACTCATTTATTTGAAAAGGAAATATGCTTTCATCACACACAGCATCAAAAACACCCAAATATTAAACCAGTCTGAGCCTGACTGAATGCTGCTGTTGTTTAGTTTGTGTTTGGAGCTGTTTCCATGGAAACGGTGACCAAACCGAGAACCAGGGCTCTCACTAATCTTTGAAAAGCCTTCAGAAGTCTTTGAATGAATTTGTGATATTTGAGGTCATAACTTTATTGAAATTTCCTTCTTAATTCTTTTTTTAAATGTTTGATAAAATTACTGTTTATCGTGTTACATAAATATAATCCTTTGGTTCACATGAGAAATATGGCTGCAGTTAAAATGTGCTTATTCACAAAGAAATTTGGTGAAATTTGGGAAATGATTGTAAATCATGCTAAAAAACTTAAATATTAAAATCAGATTTGCCACAAAAAAGCAAAACATGTTTAAGCTGTTTAATCTTTCAGTCCAAAACATGGTCAGAGGTCTTAGGGGAAGTTTTCCACAGTTTCACAAGGTGAAATACAGGACATTTTTCACAACTTTGTTTTGCTATTTCAAAAAAATAAGAAGACAATATAAAATTAGGTTACACTTCAGTCAATGTAGTTTGGAATAAAATTTTAGTTTTGCAGCACAAACAAAAAACTGATTTTTTTCATAGCTTAAATACAAACCCAACCAGAGTGTAACTTTTTACTCAGTTTGACCACACAGTTCCGCTTTGTACTGATTAATCCAATTCATCTTTACATTTTAGGATGACATTGCTGTTCATTTTTCAACTTTGACTGTTTTGAAAAGCACCTGTAAACTATATATGGATAATATCATTAACATTATTATTCTTGTAATTTTGGACTTTTTAAAAAAAAAAGCAGACAGTAACAAACCAGCAGCCTTGTCTCATCTTTGTACTTCTATTTACTACAGTTCTGCTTCTTCTCAGTAACATTTCTCACACTCACCTGACTTTATCCCTCTGTGTGTTTTGGCAGTGTCCGAGCCCCCCAGCACGGTGCACCGGCCACAGCCTCTCCCTCCATCCTCTGGCCACCAAGCCTCAGGTGGAGGCGGGCAGGGGGAAGCGGGCTCTGCCTACTGCCTCGCCTCCGGACGCCACTCCTTCTCAGGCTACTCAGACAGCTTTGTGGGCCCCGGAGGACCCGCCAATCCTATGAACCCAGCCATTGGAAACGGGCTCTCCCCACAGGTGTGACTACTGAAGAAAATATGTGTGTTTGAGATGGTTGAAGACAGATGTTACAGAGTCAGGGAAGAACACAGAACAGTCAGAAAAACAGCAAAAACAAATGAATCAGTCCGAAAAAGTCTTCAAAATCCTGAAATGTCTTCATAATGGAACTGGTTTATTTTAATCTGAAGGAATACTCCTTTGCACCAGGATAGAGATGGTCAAATTTAGATCTTTTTTTTTTAACTGTGTATTATTTTTATGGCTATGACGCTTTAATGTTTGACAGCACACGCCTCCAGAGACCAAGAACATTTGACTAAGATAATACTTACACCGAAGTCAGGGTTGATTTAGATTTTAACTAGATTTTATGGATCTTAGATACACATGATTTACCCAGTCAGACACACACGAATGCATCAGGAGATTTGCAAAGTCAAACACACTTCTCAAATAATCTTTCATGCAGGTGTGAAGCGTAAGAACATGACACTTACAAGAAATAATTCATAATCTCTACGTACTGCAATCACACACTCCTCTGCACTGCTGGAGGAGAAAAGTAAGACAACTCCACAAGGACGGAGGACAATTGAGTGTGCGGCAAATGAGAAGTGAAAAGACAATTACAGCCAATTATCCAGGCATGAAGTCCCAAGGTCTCTGCACCTACATGGAGGGTACAACAGAGGAGACAGACCAGAGAGAGAGAGAGAGACCATAACAGGCAGAAAATGAGATTTCAGCCTGGCGCAGACGGTCTCCTCAGAGAGTGCGCTGCAGCAGTGTGAAGACAGAAACACATTCACAGGAATTCTCGTAGCTCAGCATAATTACAGAGACACGCACATCTATAGAAGTGTAGATAATTGATCAACTGCATGACGTTTGGAGGATCAGTTAAGGATTTTGCAACAACCTTTCCACAAATATTACACGACATGGTTGAGCAGCATGGCTGAGTCAACTTTCCAACCTTCTGTTTAGATTACAAGATTGAATACTGCATTTTTATGTTACTGCATCATAAGAGGGCAGACAAGCTGTTTTATCTGAACATGAGTAAATGTTGAGAAAAACTGACTGTAATCATTTAAAACCTGTATTTAAGTGAAAATGGTGCAGACATCTTATTAAATGTTGAAACTGAGAACATCTTTGCTAAAAAAACACACGCTCATTTCAAATTTGATGCATGTGTTCAAAACAGCTGGTGCAGCTTCATGTGTGTCCTCAGCTCTTTATTTACCAACACCCTGTAAATGTTAGTGAACCCTGGAGACCAGTTTCTGGAATGTGGAGAGTGAAATTTTGTCATTCTTGCCTGATAGAGGATTTCAGCTGCTCAACAGTTCAGGGTCTCCTTTGTTTTCAATGGATGACAAATAAGGACTTCAGTCAGACCAGTTTATCAGCAGGACTCTTCTACTACAGAGCCATGCTGTTGTAATCCCTGTTGTCAGAATGTGGTTTGTCATTGTTTTACTGAAATATAAGTCAAGGTAAGATGATACTTTAACAATTCCCACAACACAGGCAAAGTCAGCAAGTAAGTCTGAAATAAACTTTCACAACTTTTTACCTAAAGTTTTGTTGTTCCTGTAACAACTTTTTAGGAACATGTTGCTGCCATCAGATTTAAAATGATAGGCTTTATGATATTTTTACAAACTTGTTGTTTTTTACTTTTTACTTGTTGTTACTAATCTCTTACACAGTCTCTCAGAAAACAAGTTTGCCTTTCCTTTCTGATACACACTTCCTATAAGCTATTAAACATGCAGATACATGCATAAACATGAGCTCAGTAAATATGATAGACTTGTGGTAAGTGCACGCGTACGCACGCACGCACGCACACACAGCAACAATATCCAGCGATTTTCGAGGCCTAAGGGGAGTTTCCTCATGATTGCATTCCTCAGATGTTTGCCTCAACAGTTCTTTATTTGAAAGAAAACTTTTCAGATTTATTTGTATATATTTCATAGAGCAGGAGAGGAATGTCCTGTCTCATATGTTTCCCTGAAATCCCGACATTCTTCCCCGCTAACTCCTCATCACTCCGATTTGGGCCTCTGGCGACGGCGGCGCTCCGATATGAAACACTCTGGATGCTCAAGCTAGCAGGCATTTCATGAATCTCGGGGCAGAGAGGCACGATGAGTGGAGGTTTGGTTTAAAGGATAAAGAGTTAAAGAAGAGGTCGTTTCATGAGTGCCTATCTGTGGTTTGTGCGAGCGTATCCTCGCTCACTTTCTGCTCAAACGCAGGTTAATTTTTTAGGAAAATGTTACTGAGCACAAGAGGAAACACAACTCCCCTCTCCGAATCAACATGGACTCCTCTATCCACCTCCCCAGCTTGGGAAATGATTTAAGCAGGACCATGTGTGTGTGTGGATGTAGAATAATATGTCACTTAGAGGCCGAGAGGACCCAAAGAGCAGAGTACCTGCTTCTTATTAGGACAACTGGAGGAGCCTAGAGGCCTGGGCTCAGTGGAGGGAGGCGGGATGTGATGCATTTAAGAGGTAGCAGGTTCAGTTGGAGTTAGTTTTTATGTGATAAGGCCAGCCTCGATTTCTTATTAACGGTTAACAGAGGACTTTGATGATGGACAGGTAGATCCAGGCGGCGTTGAAGGAGGGGGGTCGATGGTATCGGGTCTGTTTTGAAACCAGTTGAAACGCTTCGCCCCGCAGCTCTTTTCCATCCTTTAGCCGGCCAAGGAATATTCCCCCCCCAAATCTGATTATCTGGTCGCTAATAAAGACCAGGTCAAGAGCTAACGGCTTTCTCAAACTGCAAATCTATCCTGTAGTCGAACAGAGCCCAGCTCACACAGACCTTCCTCTTCGTGTTATCTTTGTCGGCATATCATTCTCGGAGATAACTTATCATGTGCCGTGGGTTTTTGGAGCAGCGTCAAAAAGGAATTGAAGAATAAGTGGCGCCGTGGATCTGAGACAAATTGCTTAATTCTTCCTCTCTGGTGCTATCTCTGCCTGGAACCGGCTTGCTGAGAGCCTTTTGATGTTTGCGACGGGGGGATTTCCTTTGTGTGTCTGAGAGTGTGTCTTTGTCTGCGTGTTAAACACTACCCTGTGCCTGCACACTTAAATTAAGTGATTTTAAATTTGTTATAAAACCCTGTTAGAAACCAGAAACACGATTGAGAGTGTGTCCTTCCCATCTGAACGTTGAGAAGACACACAGATGTATAAGTTTACACTAATTATAGAGACAATCTTGTCTTCTTTAGCGAGCTGTGATGCTTCAAATGTAAACCAGTTTATGTGTTCTGTATCTGAGTGGGAAGATGCGTGACTTTAGCCGTAGCTGGGGTTTTTGCGAACAGGAGATCACTGCGTATTAAAGTGCATTTCCTCGAATCCTGGACATCCTGTCTCAGGTGGCAAGAATCCTGAAAGATTCCTGTCACTGTCAGGTAAATGAAAACAAACTTTGTCGAATCAGGTTGGAACCTCCCCAACTTTACCCTGAAATCGCCTCCATGTTTATCCATCAGCCGCATCTTGTTTGGCACTGAGGAGACATCATCTTTTGGTGGTCAGACGTTCATTAATTTAATAGAAATGTCCTTATTTACATGAGCAAAAGCAAAAAATTAGAACAACATTTGACGGCTTGTGTTTTATTGCTACTAAGCTCTGATAAAATCGGACTAAAGACAGACTTTATTAAGTTTTAAACCCCCTTAAAATCAGACTTTAGCGATAAATCTTCCAGCCATCCCCTTAGTTTGATCATGAGTATTATTTGTGACAGTGGAATTACTTAAAAAGTATTAGACATTTAGAATAATCTTATACAATCTTGAAGTTCTAAACTATATAATCAAAATTTAAGATCATAACATGTCCAAAAGTCTTTTTTTTTTCTGTGAGAGGTTTTAAATTTTAGGATGCACTTTGAAACCTGTCTTAATTTTTCACATGATCTACACTCTCTAACTTGGGTCACATGCTTGTTCTTGGTTAGTTTTTTGTGGATTTTGCTTGTTTATGGCCTTTAGAGCATCATTTATGGACACCTTCACATAGATTTTCACAAACCAGGAACAGACGTGAGAGGGAGTAAAAGTTGGCGAAATGGAAGTTCAAGGAAATGTGGCTTCAAAATAAAAGTTACAGCTTGAATAATGTCTATGAGGCAGCTCACAAAAACATGTAAACACTTTTGTAGTTAAATAGATCACACCTGTGTTAGTAAGCATCAAAATAAAGTTTGTTTTTCTTTGTTTGGTCTTTGAAAGTTTCAGATCTAGTTTTAAAGAGCTTGCAGCAACTTTGATGCCAGTATGACAGCTGAAAATGTGATTCTACCTTTTGTACTCAGCAGGTTTAGGATTGAGTTTCAGGAGAGTCAACATCATTACACACACTATTTCTGTGAAACAGATGTGTAACCAGTTCAACTCCACAAACATCCTCACAGCGCTCTGATAAACTTTTCTGTAAAAACATTTTTTTAAACTTTGCCTTTATGTCCTCCATCAGGTGATGGGTCTTCTTAACCCAGGCGGCGTCCCTCATCAGCCCCAGAGTGACTACGCCATCTCCCCTCTCACAGGGGGTCTTGAGCCCCCAGCTGGCATGGCCGCCAGCTGCAGCCAGCGCATGGACCACATCAAGGGCCTGGAGGGTCTCACCAGCGTCCCCTCTATGTCTGCTCTGCCCTCCCTGCCCAGCTCCCAATCTTACTGCCCCCCCTCCTACAGTTCTCCGGGCTACACTGTTGACCATGTGGCGTCTTACCAGTATGGCCAGTACGGACAAAGTAAGGTCAATAAACCTTCATTTTTTTTATCCTCACCTTTCACCACCTACACTCACACCTACAGGAGAGAAAAAAAAACAAAAACAAAACAAAGAATCAATCTCTAAATTTTTCATTCATGAACACACAAATTTACAAAAACTGGAAAGTAGTTTGGGATTTAAAAAAGCTGAAAATATACAAACAAAACGCAAGTTTAAGAAGAAATCATGGAAGAGCTAAAAGATTTAGAGCATGAGAAAAATTATTTATCAATTTGTCACACCCCGTTCTTGTCTTACCAAACTTTTCAGTGAATTCAGGGACATCTGCATATTGCTGCCCAATTTGAAACAGTAACCCTCACCCTATATGTTTATTTTTTTTATTATTTTTTTTTTTATTGTGACTAATTGTTGAAGTTTAATTGTAATTTCATATTTAGCTACATGTTTAAATCTCATTAGTATGCATTAGGAATATTTCATGTCAAGTTCATGTAAACAAAACAGATCAAGCAAATCTTAGCTGTGTCTTGAAAAAGAAATGTAGTGTATGATCAAAACTTTTAGATTAATTATTCCAATAAATGTAGCTCTGCTGCACTGGTGGGGTCTGAAACCATGACTTATTATTTTTAAAGATAACAAGATTACACTTTAAGAAATTAGCAGGAATGGGCAAAATGATGTGCAGTTACGGAGACATAATTTTCATCTCTCACTGACGTCCAGTGATTCCTGGTTAATGCAACAGTTTTCCAGTTTGGTTGATTTTTCTGGTTCATCCAGGTCCAGTTTGTGTGAAAGGACCAATTTGTGATAAAGGATATAACAGCACACTGACCCGACGACCTGCAGATCCACTCGAACTTAAAGAACTTCAGTGATATTTTAATTCTGTTTGATACGAAGTGACTTCTGACTTGTGTCAATGAAGCCATCTGGTTCTTTTTCAGAAAAACAGACGAGAGATTTAAAAAAAAAATTGGTCTGTTAATTTTGGACCTCGACCACATCACACTTAACACATTCAAGCTGGAAGTCCTACAATTAAATATTCATTTCAAAGCCTTTCAGAAATTTTACAGCTTTTTATTTTGCCTGCATGGTTACTGTAACTTCCTAAGCTCCATTGTCAAAATAAAAAGATAAATAAAAAAACACAATAACTTTGAGAAAATAGATGCCTCAGGACTGAAAAATCCAGTTTTGACCACAAACTGGCACGGCCAATGGATTTTCTTTCTAATCAGTGACCATAAGAAACCCCACAGCCCCTCGAGTTTCCAGGATCTGCAGTGACCTTTCACTTCTTTTCACTGAAATGAGTAGAAAACATCTGAACCCAGTCAGCCCATACAGTATATGATTAGCGGGTGTTCTGGTAGTCCAGTGGCCCAACACACAGAACATTGAACCGCACATTCCTCGCTTTGATTCCAGCAGTTTTGCAATTTTTTTCCTGGTCCAATCATGCAGTCTCAAGTGTTGGGGTTAATTGTGCAGATCTGATTCTATGAAGTGATCCAGCTGGGCACAGATCCTGAAACCTGTGGTTTGGTGTTCTGCAGAGTCCGCTCCCATCAGGGGAAGGCAGTGCCTGGTCGCCCTCCTCAGACTGTTTGCCCTCAGAGATTACCTACCTGTGTATCAGTGAGAGGCTCTTTTCACTTTACATTACTGTTACTTTAAGGGTTAAATTCAACTTCAAACATATCTACGACTAAACTTTGGAAACAGCGTCTTTCTCCGTCACCGCGTGATTACAGCGGCCGCCGTTTCCAATTTTTGGTCTACAGGGGGTTGACCAATCAGGTTCATCCAGTGACCTAGTGGCGACCTCGAGACAACCCTTCAAAGAGCGAGTCGAATCCGACCACGGCAGGTATCGAATGAATATCAGCCTAATATGCGAGAGAAGCAAACGTCTAATAAAATATCTCGGTGAAATATCTCAGAGTGAACAGAATTTAGAATTAGGGCGGCACACTTGAAAACCTAACGCACATCGTTCTGTGCATGTACACACACACACACACACACACACACACACACACACAAGCTACGAGTGCAGCCGCAAGGGCAGCACACGCACTGACACACACCTCCACAATGCAACAAACCCGAGCAGTCCATCTTGATGTGATTAATCAGTGCGACTGGATAGCCGGTGTGCGGTTGGGTTTGGAGCGGCAGAGGAAAGGTCCTTTCTGGGGGTGGACGGATCCTAATAGCCTCTGGCAGGGCGGCTATTAGAAACAGGTGCTGGCTCTGAGGTCAGCTGGGGAAGCAGCGCTGGATGGTGCTGCTCCAGGTTCCTGTGTAAGAGGCAGAGCGCTGCGAGCACTGCAGACGACATGTCGGACAAGTTGGGGACTACAGCGGCAATCCATAAAGTACTTCTTTGTGTTTAGGTAATGTCTCTGTTGCTAGGTGGGAATTATAGAAGTGTTTACGCACAGCGCTCACCTGCCAGCCAGTAAGTCCAACGCTGCTGCCATTGCTTCTGGAAATTCCCCTCTACAGTGTCTTGGCCTGTTCAGTCATGGTCAAAACTTCCACCTACTGGAATCAGACACAAAACTGCAGACTAGGGCTGAAAGATTAATCACGTTTGCCACTACATGACGATATGATCAAATGCGATTTTCTCACAGCAGAGGCTGGGATTTTGAATGCAGTTGACTGCAAGTGAGTGGAGCAAAGCAAAGTGGGCAGGGAGAGAAGTCAACAGGGCGCTCTGTTGCACTATCCCCTAATGCTTGACAGAAGCTGACACTGCAGAAAATTTAGTACCAAAGAGGGGCAGCATGGCAGTTGTGTGGATTTATTTTGGCAAAAAAAGATGCTGCTGCGCAACGTGTGCAGAACCTGTCGTGCTGTTGCTACATCAGGAGGTAACACTACAAACCTTTATCAACACTTAAAAATCACCACAAAGCCGTGTACGATAGCTGAATGGCTAAAACACCAGCGACCAGTGCAGCAAACCACATCTGCATAACGACGGAAAATGCATCTGAGTGAAAAGTCCTGACTCCAGTGTTTTGAGCACCAATTACATCTATACGTCCAAATGGTACGTAAATAAGTATCATGACATATATGAGTGTGTGTGCATGTGTGTGCAGAGAGAGGTTGTGTGTGTGTGTGTGTGTGTGTGTGTGTGTGTGTGTGTGTGTGTGTGTGTGTGTGTGCGTGCAGAGAGAGGGTGAGAGAGAGAATTTAGGAGTTGGAGGGAGAGAGAGAGAATGTGAACGTGTGTGTTTATTCCAAAATTGATAATCTTTGGCCAACAAGATGGGGATCCAAAGAAATGACATTTCCAAAAAGAACAATTTATTGATACTAAATAAAAATAATCGCATTTAAAATCGCAATCACAATGTTGAGGAAAAAAATCGCAATAAGATTATTTTCCAAAATCATTCAGCCCTACTACAGACTGAGTAAGTGATCCAAGGGTGTTGCAAACTCCAACAATGATGGTCACCATGTTGGAAATGCTGAGTCCAACAAACCAGAACTGGCAAACAGAGGCACTGTGACCATCAATCATATAAGCCACTCCCCCACTTATGCATCAGTAAACAAACTCAAAGTCTGTACAGAATCAAATTATGCACGTTTACGAAAAACAAACAAACAAACAAACAAACAAAAAAAGAAACGCCCCAGTTGAGTTGTTCGCAATAAAGGAATGAAATATATATATAAAAAAAGCTTTACACCATGTTTAATTCTGCTGCAAAAACTGTAGTGTAGTTTTAGTTCAGGCAGGTCACAAAGTCAAATTCAGCCAACAGCTGACAGCTCAGCCATAAGTTGACACTCAAATTTAGCCCCACCCACTCTTCCTGCCTTCACCTCAGCCCTTCCTTTATGCTGAATCTGATCCTACCAATGTCATGAAGACTGTTATGATGTCTGCTTTGTATCCTGGAGGACTTTGCTGATGCTCTCCCTGCCTTAGCTTGTCATGTTTGCACATGGAGCAGAGGGGCAGGTGTGCTCTTCCTTCCTCAGGCATTTCATGTGTACAAGTGGAAGGGCAGGGAGCTCTCGAAACAGAGCTACACTGCCAATTATAAGTTGCTGCAAATGATGAGTTCCTTTTTGACGAAGGTGGTCCTGACTGGAACTGGCATGATTAATGTTGGTTGTTTTTGTAACTGCAGTTTTTTTGCCCTTTTTTGTTGGCTCCATTTTTCAACATCAGCTGTTGCTGTCATTTAAAATTTGAGGTTTTCAGAAAGCAATTTTGCATTTATTTTTATGACTTTAAATTCGTACATGATTATTAATTTACAGGTGTATTAAAATTTTCATTCTACCCTTTTCTTGTGAGACTAATTGTTTAAGAAAATACGAACTGTAAAGACTCAGCAGAACAATTTTAGCAGGAGAGCGACAGGAAGCAACCAAATTGGGTGACATGCGTTTTATACAATCAGTCAATAAACTGATAAAATATTCTTGCTACGATGCAAATCACAATAATACAAATGTCATGGCATTTCATATGTTGCAGGTGAAGGATATCTGCTTCATTTGAGAACAAAAATAATAATGTATGAGGCAAACTCTCTGAGTTCAGGACGTTAACGTGATTCAGTCTATTCTCTAAATGATGATGAATTTGATCACAGCATCCACACACTTCTGATGACCTCACACCCCAGCCATTGTTAGCACACACTATGCTAACAGCAGCCATATGTTCAGAGGATATCACTAAAACATGTGCCTTTGATTTACTACAGCCATACATCTCTTTTATCATCCCTCCACTTTTCTCCTGGTCATAATTTAACACCTGTTTCTTCCTTTTCCGCACAGGTGCCCTTTCTTATCTGAGGCCTGAGATCACCTGATCCTGAGACTCCACAGAGGGACCTTTGCGTGTACAGCCATAGAAATCCTGCATTATCAGGACCAAACTCTTGCGACAGTTTACTGGGACAGGTTTTCCAGAGCAGGAAAAGTACTATTGAATTTTTGTGCAACGAAAAGGAGAAAAAGAAGGGACCACAAGAAGGACTGAAAGACCAAAAACTGTGCAACTTTGAACATAAAAAAACAGTCCTGAAGTAGAAAGAGGGATGTCGAGGCTTCATGTGTTTGCAGCGCTTTGAGGAGGGAAATCCAGCGACCAAACTCTATCAGAGGACTCAGATCTACGCGCACAGACTTCAAGTCTTTGAGTCGATGCTTGAGGAGCCTGTTTATGTATCTACACGGCAGAACATGTACAATCTCTGGATCAGTCCTTGACGTGAATCTGCAGAGTAAATGAAAAGAAAAGGCTTCCTTTTTTTTTCTTTTTCTTTTTTTGTCGTTTATTTGGAGAGAAATTCCTCAGACAGAGAAACAAACCTGAGCAAACAAATCTTTGGGTTTTATTGTATCCCAACCTTTAATGTACAACCCAGCTGTACTGCAGAGAGAGCTCTCCCAAACATTCCTCCACCCCCTCCGTCGCTCCCTCCTCCTGCCTTCTCTGTTTCATTGATGTTTTGGGACGGTGAAGCAGGGATCCTGGCCTTTTGTAGTTTTTAAAGAGGAACTCAGAGGAGGTCAGGGGTTGACTTTAGGAAAAGTGACAGATGAGAGAGCAGTCGAGGAGGGCGGACAGAGAAGTGGCTTACAAAGAAAGGGGGAAGGGGTGGGATAGGCTAGATCGATCACAGGGTTAAAAAACCCTTTAAAGATCCTCTCCCAGTGAGAAAAAGCCACCAGGTCACAAGTCACGACCGAGAGACACTCGAGAAACTGAGAGACTTTCTCCCAGCTGACCAGAAGTGCAATATCACATATCTCAGAGTCTTAAAAACAATAAAAAGCGTTTAAAACAATAAAAAATCAAACGTGCCTCTTTAAAAGTCTTACACTCTGGATCTACTCTTGGGATTTTGTTTGAAGCTTTCCCAAAGGAGCAACACATGTGCCTTTGAGGCTTCAGGTCCAAAATAAATAAGAAACATTGTTAATATCTCTGTAACAGGACACTGAGGGGACCACATTTGTAAGTCATGAGGAAAAGAATGAATGAAGGGCATGCCAATGTAAACACAAACCAGGAATGATGAAGCCAAAACAGAATTTTACTTTATTTTTTTATGTTGCTTGGGACCATTTTGCAGGAAATATTGATTTTATTCATTCTGGACATATTTATTGTCAGAAATGTTCTGTACCTGATCATTTTCTTAAATTTCCCACCATGTACAAATGACAATACTATATCCATCAACCTCTTAGAATAACAGAGTGCCTTCAGGAGTATCTCTGTGTTGTACATCTGTTCACGAGTGTGTTTCCATGGACTTGAGAGTCACAGTACTAATCCGGTTTTTGAAGTATCCTATTTTTGCATGTCAACATCATACCCTGATTTCAGAATCCGGGGTGGTCGTCTCATGTCAGGATCAGTTTGATCTGTAGATGGGGGGCAACACTGAAATGCTACTCATGTCTGTGGTCAACAGGCTACTGGACACTGGTTTCTCAGTATATAAGGAGCAAGTCAGGCCACATTAGAAAGTACTCAAGAAACATAAATTATTATTTATTTGCCCCACATTGCAACCTCTGCATGTTCTGCAACCTGCTTCCACCCCAGCCTTTCCTTGTTATGCTGCCTGGTTTTACCAGTCATATGTTTACCCATGATACCTGGTCCACCCTGTATCCTGATGGTCTTTGCTGCCACTCTCCCTATCTTTCAGTGTATGCACATAACAGGGACAGGAGATAAGCTCTCCCTGTTGTAGGCTCTACATATATTCAAGTGCTGTGCTGGTGCTCCCCTCTGCAGGGAGAGCACTAGCAAAGCCTGGGGGTCTTTGCTGAGACTCTCCCTACCTTTTATTATATGCACATAACAGAGACATGAGATATGCTCTCCCTGCTGTAGGCTTTGGCACTCTTTATATGTGAGTGTTTTGCTGGTGCTCTCCCTGCCTCTGGCACTCAACAGACACATGTTGAAGAGATGCTCTCAGTATATAACTTATTGCATAGTTGTATTGCAGGTTTCTCTGAGTGCATGTAAAGGCCAGACCCTTAATATGATCAAAACCAGGCTAAGTCCGGTAACTAGGATACCAAGTCCATGTAAACACACTCAACGTTAGAAAAAGCAGTCCTTTCATTCCTTTGTTATAATTTTTGTATTATTGGACGATACATTATGACATTGCGTCATGTGTATGAGCGCATTATCTCTACTATTTATAATAAAATAAAAGCTCTGAAAACAGCTGCTGTTTGTGTTGGTTCTCAATTCAGCTGGCCGTATTTCATAAAAGAAGTCTTTGTGTTTATTTTTGCCACAACATGAGGAGAAACAGAAAGCGAGTGACTGTGATTCACTCTGCAGAAGAATCCAATTCGGAGACAAATGTGTACTTTGAAGACATTCATGTGAACCCTCCAACCAAAATAGGCCGAGCCAAATGGGGATCACCAGACATTATTTGACACCGAGCACAACAGGCTTTCTCACGGATGGTTGTAAACGCTCAGACATCTGCATTGGAGAGTATTAATACCCTCGCCGGCCCCCGCTACTGTAACAAACTGACTTTTGTTTAACAACCTCTGCAAGCCTTAAAGCGCTTTGGACAAACACCCCCTCCAAAAACCTCTGCAACCCATCCAGCCTGCTTACACACACAGGCCGGAGTCTGTGAGTGTTTGTGCACCACATGCATTCATACATTATGTTCATGCTCACACATTTAGTTTTCATGTGTGTGTGTCTGTTCATGCAGCCGGAGGGTATTGAGCCTAATTATAACATTCTTCTGATTAATCGTGTCTGCTCACAGCCCTCGGAGGGCCGCCGCTGTGTGCAGCTCGTGCAGCGGGACCACACGCTCTATAAATAAAGTCTAAGTCAATAACAACGTGAAGGATCACTCGTAGTCTTGTCAGCTCTGTTTGCTAAGCCTGAATAATTCAACCAATGAGAGGACACCAACACACACACACACACACACACACACACACACACACACACACACACACACACACACACACACACACACACTCTGGAAAAGTCTGAGGAGCAGCGGTGTGATCACACACACACACACACACACACACACACACACACACACACACACACACACACACACACACACACACACACACTGTTTGCTTTCTTAATCAGTCCTTACCATTAAAGATGAAGACAAATCACACCTGTGAAATACCAAAGCCTAGCATTACCTTTATTAATGACCCCTGCCCTGCTCTGAAAAGCCTATTATTTCTCTAATACACCCCAGAGTGTAGTTAAATGGAACTATTTTAATGGTATTTCATACGGCCAGATAATGACAGATTTTTGGATCCAGCAGGTCTGCCTGGCAGCAGAACTGCCGACAGGTTCTTTTGCTCCTCACACAGAGAGCTACATTCAAAGAAATCCAAATAAAATAAGCAGATTTTTGTCTTTAATTCATTATTTTTCTTTAATTGGGTAAAACTTTCCAAAAACCACAAATATACACAACTGCCTTTGGTTATGTGTCCTTGTTAGCCTTAAAACGAATCCAAGAACCTTATGGGAAGGCAGAGAAATCACACTCCAGATGACACAAGTCCTCAACCCAAGAACTAAAACCTGTAACCTACATAAGTTTGACTTCTGTCTGCTGCAGCACTCTTCGTTATGCACCCCTTCTCTTATCTCACCAATATTCAGCAATTAAGTTCTCAGAAAGCAGCAGACTCTGGACTTTTACACTTTATGTTCTAATACATGATTAAATGGTCTGAAAACCAGACTTCAATACAGTTTATTTTCATTATTTCAAAGGTTAACTCTGTTATATAAAAATATAGAATATATAAAAGGTAATGTTCATAATGTCCAATCAGTACTAGATACCACTGGTTAATGCAACAGCCTCTTCATTTTTCAGGAGATTCAGTTTGGTTACTTTCTGTGTTTCATTTCATAAATGCATGACACTATTGTTCCCCATGATGGTCAGGTTATGACTGGTCACCATGAGTCTACCTAATTTCAAACGTGGTCTTCAAACTGGCTCAGTCAGTTGATTGTTGTTCATCCACTCAAATCTTCTGTCAAGGGATATTCTTCTTCTTTCAAGGGATATTCTGGCGTAAAATTCAGTTATGGTCAAACACACCGTAACACCGAGTTAGACACCCCCTCAAGAGATGAATGTTGCCGACTGCCTACTTCTCTAGTTATACCAGCTTTAGTAACGACCGCACGATAGCAATACACAGCGGTCTATGGAGCCACTCACAAACCTCAACCAAAAAGCCACTCTATAGCAACAAATAATGCTCAGAACAGCACCTAACTTCATCAACAGTACATATAGGGTCCCAGCCATAGTACTAGTGATCAAACATCTTTTTAGCTTTGCCTGATTTCTTTAGCAAAGAGACTAAACACAACTCACCTACTTTCTTCAAGCAGCCGCTTGTTTGTGGGGGAGCCCTAACGAGCCGGTCGCCGAGACGTAGACTGCTGTGTATTGCTATTCTGTCATTGCTGAAGTTGGTTTAACTAGAGAAGTAAGTAGTCTACAACAACTAACTCTGTGCTACAGTGTGTTTGACCATAACTTAATTATACACCAGAATATCCTTTTTGGAAAAACAATGTCATCAAATTCATTCAAAGGGTGTTGCAAGCCTCATGGTTTACACACCAACTAAATTTTAAGGTTATAAATGTCATGATTTATTATATATTGGTTATATCTATATAACATCTGCATGTGGAGGAGGACATGTGATGCATCTGTGTATAGCACAAAAACTGAACAAACTGTAGCCCAGCTTGTATGCTGGTTCTCCCTACAGCTTCCCATTAAAGGTGCAGAGCTGACCAACATCCATTGTGGCTAGCAGAACATCAGTGTTTCCTCCCTCTTTGCTGGCTTGGTCCATGGGCTCCTGCAGAGTGAGGCTGCTGGCTCTGCGCTACAGTGCAATAACTCTGCAAGGTGTTAATTTCATGTTGTGCTAAGTGAGAGCCGATCGCCTGCTGAGAACAATACGTCCCAGCCGCTCCTTTACACTTCTGAGAGAGATAAATGTGAAATAACAGAGCAACTGCAGCTCTGAACACACACACACACACACACACACACACACACACACACACACACACACTCTGATAAACACTCATGTGATCCTTCTTAACCCCCCTGGGTTCAAGGATTTTGTTTTTTTCCACGTTGTTGTGATCGAATACGACCTCCAGATCACGCCAGCAGCTGCTTCTGTCACTCCCTGTGAGTTTGTGCGTGTGTGATTTTTCATGTCTCCACCATGTGTGCTCTCACTCTCCGACTGCATGCACAGTAAAAAAAAAACGAAAGTCCCTATAGTTGTGTTCTCAGAAAGAAACCTGTTGGTCTGTGGGTCCAAAGGTTTGCACAAAGCGTTTTTAGTTTGACTCTGAGGACCAGCTGCACAGTGTTTGCATGCTAAACTAGTGCCCCAGATGTTCAGGGTCTAAAAAAGACAAAGAAAGAAAAAAACAATATTGAGGAAAAATTAAAACCTTTTATGGCCTTAAGGGTTTAAAGGTGTTTTTGTGAGTTTTGGACAGTTTTATACTTAATTTTGTCCTTTTCGTCTCAATGAAATTCATCGTCCTGTTGTTTATAAGCCTTCTGCACAGTCTGGGGGTAAAACCAGGTGGAAGTAAATTTCTTAAGGTGTGTTCCCCATACCGTGGCCTGCCATCCAACCCCTGAACACACACTTAACCCCTGACACTCCCCGGCATTCACACACTCTGTCATCACAGGTCTCTGCTGCTGCTGACCCGAGCACCGACACATGCTGGGGACAACTTAACCTCTGAACCTCCAGACGGAAAAAACACATCGACGGACGAGGGCAGAGGAGGGGTGAACAAAGGGGGGACAGAAATTGACTAATTCATGACCTCCAGGTTGAATCTTTTCAGGTAATTTGGTTTTTGGTTGTTTTGTGTTCTAGCTGCTGCGTGTGTTTGGTCCGAGAAAAGCAGCACTGATCAGAGGCTTGATGGGTTACAGTTTAACGTGGTATCTGGTTTTGCTGTATTGCTGCGTGGCATGGCAGGTTCAGACCAATATCTGTCCTGTTAAACATGACAACATGGCTGTAATGCAGAAAGACTGTGGGAAGTCCTTGAAGTGGATTTTACTCCACGTCAGGGTTTAAATTGTTATAATTTTAAAAGAGAAAAACCATGTGACTCATCTGAGACTCATAACCTTCATGGTGTTCAACTCCAAACAAGAGAAAGAGCTTTTTATGGATGATTTGAACCCAAATGCACGCTGGGAATATAATAATCCAACAAGTGATAAATTTATCTAGTTACTTGATTATTTCATGATATTTGATGCAGTTAATGTAATTTACAGGAGAAATCCAGTCTCAAACTAGATTCACATCAAAAGAAGGGATAAATATCTGACTTTGCTGCTGATAACTAATAAAAATCTGATCAAGTAAAACTGTAGGACAGTGCAGCCTTTTATACCCAGCCTGATTTTATGGCTTAGAACACTTTTTTTTTATCCAGCTAATAAAACAACTTGTAATCATCAATCATTTCTTGTGATAGAATTTTGCATTTTTATGGTTTGAATTTCAGAAAAATGAGAGAAATGTGCAGTTTTTGCAAGAATCACATGGGAAATGTCATCATGAAAGGAGACAACAATGTGCTTTTCTTTGGAAGTTTAATATTTTGGAATTTATGGCTGTTTATATCATGTCTTTGTAGTTTTTTAAGCAAAGTCTTTAATTCAGCAGATTCAGCCTCTCATGTTACAAAGGATACGATCGGCACCATGAGCTTTTAAATATCAGGTCAGAATAGATACTACCACTGAGATCACTGCATGTGTAATGTGGTTAGAAAGACGTATCATAGCAGTGCTACATAATAGAGGAGATGAGGGTCAAGCGCCTGTTTGGTGCCTTAGTGGCCTTGATGACAAACTGGTTTTTAATGAAAATAGATGTCCACAAAGAGCCCTGTGTCCAGTTTCTCCCTGTGGTGTTACTCCAAGCCATGACAGACAAGAAATATGTGCACAAAACATCTTTCAGCTAAATACAACAGAAGTGAGCACATACACGGCTGTTAAATTAAAAAACAAAAGACAAATCAATTTTTTTATTCAAATTAGGTCATAATTCAATCAGACGTGGTCATGTAGACCCACCTTAAGTTGTTTAAGACTGGTACAGCAGATGGATGCTGAGCTACACCAAAACAAATTTGGCAAGTCCCCCAGAAGAACTGGTGCCAGTATGTTGCACATTTGATCCAAAATGTAGGAGAAAATCTTGTAGCTGCCCCTACAACAACACCTGTTTAAGTGGTTATCCTTTCTTTCTTGCCTTGTGTGTAACTGTATGTAGTTGGCTCTTATTGTTAAAGCAGTTACAGATGCAGTGTTTTGCATAAATTAGCACCAACTTTTAAAAATAAAAAGAAACCACTGTTTTCTGTGGTCCTCTGGTGCTGAGACAGTATGAAGACATGCATTGGTTTTTGCAACCAACAACCAAACAGTCTGACTTCAACCTTTGACATCTTGACTCTGCAACACTAAAGCATAACCACAATAGTGAAGTGGTTAGAAGTGGTTTTACACACATGCACATGCCAATCACTCCTGTTGTTGCATCATCACAGGAGGAAATCCAAATCCCCCCTGTGGAGGCGTCATTTTCCCAGGAGCTACAGAAACATGCTGATGTATTTTATTGTATAGAAACTTCAATAAAGTTAATATTTTATTACACACAACCATTGCACATCCTGCAAAAGCCCTTGGTGAGTCTGTTGTATCATACTGTGACATCAATCCAACCCAGTTGTCAATATCACTCATGATTCATGTGATTTATTTGCTCTTTTCTTTCCATGGTCTCTGTGATTTTGTTGTTTGATTGACAGGAGTGAGCATACTTTTGACTTTATTTGGACCTCATGGCTGTGGATTGTGCAACTGAATCAGCAAAGAGTCTAGTGTCAAGCGCAGTGAGGTTTGGCCTGAAGTCCTTGGGAAAAAATTGGCTTTACTGTATTTGTGGTTGCTTCATTTTTCTGAGTGTAAAAATTGAAAAGACAAGGGACAGAAACTGAACGATTGAGATTAAGGCTAATTAATAGGAAGAAACAGACACAGAGGAAAGTTGGTTGTAATGTTGACACACATTTTTCCATGAGGGGTTTGTGGTATCTGAGGTTAAAATTGGTGATGGAAATAGGGCAGAGGGATGAAGATGGACATGCAGAGAAACTTCCAGATCATAAACAATCAGAGGTTCATTCAGTAGATTGACAGACGCGGATGTAAACTGTGGATTGTACCCACTCAGAAAAACATAGAAGTTTTTCTCCTGGTGTGAGCTGAGAGGTATGCTGAGTGTTTTCTGGAGAGGTATGCGATGTAAAACGGTGGAAGTGGGATAGCAGCTGAGGCTGTCCAGTGCCCATGAATCAGGCTGAGGCACCGTGAAGAAGCAGCACTCATATGAGCCAGATGGGCGGAGGTGGAGGAGGAACACACACACACACACACACACACACACACACACACACACACACACACACACACACACACACACACACACACACACACTTGAAAACACACACAGTGGCACAATGGGAACAAACATGGTTTAGTAAAATCACTAACAGTTCTAAGAGGTAATTGGGTGGAGAACAATTTACTGTAAAATCCAGTACGACCAGGAGTTTCTGTCTGTTTCTGCAACATCCAGGTGTTTTCTGTGTCTTTTCACTAACTGTCCAGATCCAATCCCTCAGGAATGAAGGTAATCTGTGATCATTTTTGTATCCTAGACAGAGGCTGCCATCTTTGTTTTGGTCTGTTGACCAGTCAGATGAGCTTTAAAGTTGTAAAACCTTGGGACTCAATTAAAAATAACTAAATCCTTTGCTTTGTAGATTTTTTTGCAAATTTATCTGCAAAGAATGAGTTCATGAAAGCCCCACTGAAGTACGGCTGAACTTATTAAAATTCAAAAGACAACAGAAACGATTTTACTTGTTCAAGGTGCTGGATGGCTTTAGCATTGTTCTCTTGGCCTTCAACACTTTCTGACATTTTTAATTTGTTTTTATTAATTGTGTTTTCGTGTCTTGTTTTTAAGCTTGTGCAGCACTTTGGTTCAAACGCGCTTTGTAAAAACACTTGAGTTGTTGAATCCTGGTTCACACTGAATGCTGGGAAAATCAACAGAGTGAGCAGCTCCTCTGCCCTCAGATCATCTAAGCAGCTCCGGGTTTCAATGGGGCCTGAAAAGTGCACGTCTGCTGCAATGAATGGTTTCCTAAAGCCCATCATCCCCGTCTGCTTGACTTAGGTTAGACAGACTGTGACTGATTTCTGCCTTTAGAGAACCAGATGATCCCAGTTTACAGCCAACAGAGGAGACGAGCAGGGGAAACAGAGACACTCTGTGAAGACTCAGTATCATCAGGACGAGAGACGAGCTGCTACTGAGTCAGTCCTCAGGATTAGGTATTCAGATATTGAGCCTGTTAGCATCTTTTGGGTGATATCAAAAAGCAGAAGTAAATAGAAAATGTGCTGAAGGAAATGGTTTTATTAAACTGTTTTGGGGGAAAATAAATGAATAGATTTTAGAAAAGTAAAAATTAAAAAAATTAAATACATTTAATTAATAAAGAGCAGAAGTCCAGAGTCCAAAATAATTTACATACAGAAAATTAAAGTCTGCAAACTTTATTTAAATCCAGTTTTATGCTTTTAAAGTGAGATTATAACCAGCAAATATTATAAGTATTTAATAACCCATTCAGGCAAAGACCTGTGGCACATATCGGAGGGTTCTTTTTTCTTCTAAATGGAAAAACTGATTTTCTTATTACCTAACAACTGAAAAGTTTTCATTCTTCTCTTCTGTTTCTATTCCTAAAGGAATTTCCATTTCTGTGCTTACTTCAAGTACAGTGAAAGTGGGGCGACAACAGCATTATCATGTATTTATGGCATCTTGGAAAAACAATGCTGTGAATCAAACTAAGACTTTATAATCGTAACTTATAAACAAAACCAACTCACTGACATTTCATCATTAATTTCTGTTGTTCGATTTCATCTGCACCAGCATTAAACCCTGTCCACAAACGCACCACTTTCACTTCGCTGTCAACATTTTCTGTAAATAAACCAACCAATTATATTCCCTTTGACTCTGGAAGTTACATGGAGACCCTGAAAGCAGCATTGTCCACATCCCCGTGTTTCCTGCTCTTAAAGACATTCACTGCTGAACACTGACCTCTGCTGGCCAAAAGCCGCAACAACAGACAAGTTTCCCAGAATCCTACAACACCCAAATAATTCACTGAAACAAAATCATAACGTTTATGTTTCATATCAAATCAAAATCTTTTCACATGAACTCAAAGTAAAAGTGTCATTTAAAAGAATTACTATTATTGTTAATGTTTTAATTCTTCTTCATAGTCCTGTAAAAACTCAACTCTCAGCAAAAGTCTAAATTTATTTCAGCTAAAACTGTTTTGTCAGGATTGATTTCAGCCACAAGTTGAGAAACAGCTTCAGTTTGAGATATTACATTTCAAAATTAAGGTCTGAATAGTTTGTAATGAGTTTTTAAAAATCTGCCAAATTCTTTTTTTTTTCTTTTTTTTAGATCTTCAAGGGTAATTCATCTTTCTTATCCCACAGGCAGATTTGTTTTCTCCTCATTACAAGCAATTCAGGTCTTGTGTTTGAAACGTAATATCTTGATGGGAGGCATTTTCTGACCTTATTGGATGAATTTAGCTCAAATGAAGCCTAATAAGATTTTTTTTTTTTTTTTTTTTTAACTAGGAACAAGACAAAAACACTTACTAAGATTGATTGTCTGCAGTGTGGGCGCTATTTTGGCACATCAGTTAAGCAGCACCACTGCATACATAAATGGCACATTTCACATTTCAAGGACTGTTTTGTCTGTACTGACAGGGGCAGCTAAAGTAGAGGTTTTAGGAAACACTAAAGAAGCACTGACTTGCATATTGTAATTGCTGTTTATATCCTCAGTATTTCTGCAAATGGACCATAAATCCAAGATGGTGGGCTACTGGTTTGTGTGTGTCTGCTTAGTTAAAGACAGATAAGTGCCTCTTTATGTGCGATGTCCCCGACCTGAAACTGCACTATCTGAATTGGCTCCACAGTGTCAAACTGCAGAATTGGATTGGTATGTTCACGCATACAGGACCTGTACGAAAGAGAGAAACATCAAAACTGAAGCTCCTGAAAAGTGCAGATGCTGTTGCTTTAACCAGGAAACCCTGGACATCAGTGAGTTATCAGACTGGTCAAGTACTGATTGGACGTGGCTCTTCTTTGCACAGGAATAGAAGTAACCCCTGTTTTTGACAGGCTTCTTCCTCCCTGTGTCTTCAGTCCTCACCTCCTCATACAGCAAAGTGACCAAAGCCCAACATGTCCACCAGGTGGCAGTAGTATCCTGCTGTTCTCTATGATCTGATGAACCGGTTAACCCCAACGTTTCCCCCAGAGGAGGAGAATCCTCAACCTCCCAGCACTGAAACAGAGATCTGAGCCTGTCTGTGCTACTTTGGCTCTGACACTAGATGCTGCCTGACCGAGCTGTGAGACGTAACGAAGCTATAAATGCAAGTGTGTGTGTGTGTGTGTGTGAATATTTGAAGATGTCTGTAGGATAGAGTCGTCACAGAGTACATCTTGTATACTTTCCCTCCTCACTCCTTAAAGATTTTACACACACACGCACACACCTCCTTTTTGCATACTGCTGGTTGGAGCTGCATGCTTATATATATATATATGTGTGTGTGTGTGTGTGTGTGTGTTGCCATCTCCTGGGCTCTGCCACCCTGCCCAGACTACTAATGCCCTACCTGCCTCTCATTAGCATGTCCCGTTTGAGTCCGGCCATCTGCACCAGCTGGTTCACAAACCCTCTGCCAACCGTTTGATGTCGACGAAGGAGCTGGGCGACGTGCTCTCGACGTGCGTCCCAGAGCCAGACTTAAAAAGACCTCTTTGCTTTGTAGTTTTTGCTTTTGGGAAGCCAGAGGAAAGTCCTGATGTTTTCATCTTGGCCGGCAGGCAAAAAGGGGGACCTAGGTGGGTTTGGATGGCATCACGCTCAGGTATCTCTGCGAGTGTTTGCACAGTTTCAGCCACCTTAGATGTGCTGGATTTGTCTTGGCAGATGCTTAAAGAGAAAGTGAAAGAGGTGATGTTGTGGTAAACAGAGAGGCGGGGGATGGAGGCTGAAAGTACAAAATGTCTTCCTGTTACTGGGATGCAGCCTAGTTTCCAAAATCAACATCTGAAAGTTTTTCCATAACCTGTCACTATCAGCCATCAGGGTTGAATGAAGATGGGTAAATAATCTCTGTGGCCTGGAGTCATCTTAGGACACATGAGCAGATATTTATGAATTTAATCAAGAATAAAAGTTGTTGTCATTTTTAACTTCTTTTTTCTCGTCCAAGAAGAAAACTAAGATCATGTCTGATCTTTCCAGAAATTTCAGGAAGAAGAAGAAGTAGAGGAAGAAGAAGATGAAGAAGAACTTTATTGATCCCTGAAGGGAAATTCAAAGATGTACTAAACCTGATAAAAAAGATTAATGTTCTGTGTAATAAACTTTTAAAGTTTGTCCACAGCTCAGTAGGGATTGCTGGAGGAAGCGGGATTTATGACCTATACTGCAGCTCGTCACCAAAGGGTGCTGTTGTAACGGAGGCTTCACCCAGCGAGGAGGCAGACGGCATCCTTTCTCTATACAGCCTAAGGTTGGCACACGTGATGTTGTTGGTGAGGCAAGAGATCTAAAATTTGACATTAGCATCACAAAAAAGTAAACTGTGAGATAATCTTTTTGTGCAAACCAAATGTAAAACGTGAATGTTAATGGGAAGTTTTTGACATTATCTAGTGGTTTTTAACCTCACGTATGAACATTTTTTTAACCTTTTCCTGTTAACAGTGAATATAAACTGCCAATTTTTGACTGCCTCTCAAGTAAAACGAATGGAAATACTCAGCGCCATCAAAAACCCAAATGTGGTTGATTCACCATTTTTATTCCTGACTATAAGAACAGAAAAATATAATGACAGCATAAAAACAAATTATCAAAGTGTCAGAGGTGAAGGGTGTTTTTGGTCGTCATTTGTCAAATCCTGCAAAAAGCTGCCTTATTATGAACCAGAGGTTAGATGTATTCATGGTGCTGCTCAGCACAGTGAAAAATCAGGTTTAAAAAATTCAGCAGTGACAGCTCTTCCCTTAAAAAAAAACATGCACCTGTTACTCTGGAGGGGAACACAGTGTACAGTTTGATTGAGACTATTTCTGCAGTGAGGCTGGACCCCACTCTAAGTGACGGAGAGCAGATTTTTAACAATCAGTCTCACTTTTTTCTGTCTTTTTCTTAAATTGAACAGGACTTGTCAAGCTCATCTGATAAAAATCACATAAAGCTGTTGCTGTGAGTTTTTTTTTTTCTTTTGCATTTATTCAATATGCTTTAGGTCATAATGATGCCTTTAGATGATTTTGTTACGCAAATAAGACCACAACAACAACAAGACTTTTGTTTTAAATTTCATGATCTGGATCTGGTGCTGGGGGTGTTTGATTTCTAATTGTATAGTATTGTCATGTTTTATATTATATTGTATTTCTTTGCATACTTTTATTTTGTAAAGCACTATATGGAGTTGTGACCTGCAGAGTTTGGTGATATTGTTTTGAGTCTCTGCAGCAAACAAAACAAACTGAAGGACCAGAGTGGAAGTGTGGGGCATGCTGGGAAGTCAGAGAGAAATATGACAAGGCCACCTTTGGATGTCTGCAAGGTGAGTAAACGCATCCACAGATACTGTATATGAGTAAATACACCCACAGGCACCAGCTGACACATGACCAAACTAATCATCCTCCCCTTCCTTTCTCCTGGCTCTCCCTCCTCATCACTTCATCATCTCCCAAACAAAACTGAGGATCTAAGTGAGGAACGAGTGAGAGGCAATAGGAGGAGCATTGGGAGGCTGCTCTTTAAACACGGTAACGACTGACTCTCCATCATGTGCAGACCTGCGCTGCTGGAGACCCAGGAACTGTGAAGATGAATTAATCATCGCCTTTATCTTCTCCATCCTCTTTGTGTAGACGTCACTATCCACCCTTTGCTTTTTGCAGCACCTTTTCTCTAACTTCCACTTCTATCCTCCCCCTGCTTAACCCCCCCTCCAGTGTGAAATGCTGACCCACTTTATTTGACGGGAAGCAGCGAGGAATGAAGTGACAATTTAGGGTAAAAAAAGATGGAGAAAAAGGAGTAAAAGGACATCAGCCATCCTCCTCCTCCTCCTGTCCCATGGTGCTGTGATTTAGGTAAATATTTTTACAGCACCACTCATCACAAGGACTTTTGGGACCTGACCCTCCCTCTTGCAGACCTCTTCTCACCGCTGGATCAAATATTCATGCGCCCTCCCACCATCTCCCTCTCCATCGTCATCTCTCCATTTCCCAGTGTGTTTAACCCCCCGCATCGTGTCATTTCAGGTTCTGTCACTCCCACTCGAGTTTTTTTCCGCCCCCTTGCATTCCATATCTGCGTACTTCAGCTTCCATATCTCCTCTAATCATTTACCATTCTCTCCATACCGGTGTGAGAGGGTGTGTGTCATGTACAGGTCACACTTCACATACAGTTAACACGTCAGGTGGGAGGGAGCTGCTTCTCCCATGTGCATTTTAGTAGCTTAGATAACAAAGGAGCGATGCAGCACTCCCACTGCATGCAATGACAAAATAAAACTAATGCTAATAAAGTGAAAAGAAAGCAGGAAAATGATAATAACCCAGGATTGAAGCATGTGCAGTGGATGCAGAAATTCTGTCTGTTTTGCACTCTCTCCCTCTGCTTCCTTCTTACCACTTGTAAGTCACTTTGGCAACTCTATATTAACCCTGCAACAGTCTGTAACTCTGATGAATACGGAGAGTGAAGTATCCTTGAGGTGACAAAGGTTGCAGATTAAGCGCACACAGACATTTTGCAGAGGTAGTACATTTGTGTTACACTTTAAAATCTGAACCTGATGTACCCTGACTAAAGTGACATGAATACTAACTTTAATGAATGCTAAACTGTCTTAATACATCTAGTCAAGTTGCATAAATGAGACCTATGATACTGATTTGTGTTTTAATTTGTACTATAAAGTTACTTATATACATTCTTTCATGGGAGTCCCTTCTGCAGGTACAAATGAATGGCTGCTGCAGATGTTTTGCTGCCGTGGACACGCCTGATTTAACTACATGCATCAGTCTCACCTCTGTCCATCTCCCTCTCTCCCCTCTTTAAACCCAGCTCAGTCTCAGCAGATGACTGCCTAACATGAGTCTGATCCCGCTTGAGGTTTCTGCCCATTTAAGGAAGTTCTTCCTCTCCACTGCAACTTTTTAAGTGCAACACTCATGTGGTTGATGATGGGATAGGAGTGGGTCTGATTTTTTATTTTTTAAATTGGTACTGTATAAATAAAGATTGACTGATTGATTGATTTATTGATTGTTCGTTTGGTTGCACAGAAAAGTTTCCGCTTCCTTATCCTCCCAAAAAAGCAAAGTATCCAGAAATGTTGTTTAAATGATGTTTAAGTTGAGCAGAGCTAAGGTTATAGCTTGATCGGGTGATTTTACAGGACCACTGTCCTTGTCCAGTCTACAAGCATTGGGCAAGAATTGGAATGAATCATTGACAGATGCATGTCTGACTCTGCAACAGTAGGTGGCGACATACCCCCTTTCAGATTCCCCCTCCTAGTAGATATGTTACTAATCAAACCAGCCGGCAAAACGTGTTAGCAAGAGGCTAACAGGATGTATGTCAGCCCCTTATTTGTGCTACATGTGACACTGAAATTAAAGAAATCAGGAAGCATAATACACTTTCAACAGCAACTTTCAAGACAAAAATTGAGCCCATCACAATGAATTTTCATTGAATATTTTTTTTTTGATCAGGTGAATAAAAATGATCAGATAAACTTGTATTGATCTGCAGAAATCTGCTGCTATTGGTTTTGAAGGTCCCACGTTGATGTTGTTTGCATACAAACATTCAAACCTTGGCCAAAATTGTCTGAATGTAAAATGATGAAAAACAAGTAAGTGCTACAGTCAACAAACCCGGACCCCTCAAGGTTGGTGCACACTGGCGAATTAGCGAAGCGACATAAAAAAGCAATGCAAAAATGCGAAATATTCGGCTTACGCCTTTTCCTATACACACTTAAAATAAAATTCACATATTTGCATAAAAATACAACATGGGGGAAAGAGGAGGAGAAATAATGGCGTCTACATTCTCAAGTGCTGATGACTTCTACATGGTTGTAAGCCTATTAAATAACAAAAAGGGAAAGAAGAATCAAAGTGTCTGGGTACACCCAATACTGACCTTGCAACAGGAGATGGAGGAGTTCCACTAAACGATCCAGGAGCTCAAATTGTATCCCGGGAAATTCTGACAATACTTCAGAACGTCCCTTGGACAATTTCAAAAACTGCTCCATCAGTTGACTCCACGTTTGCAGAAGGAGACGAAAAATTACAGAGAGCGGATTGATCCAGAACAATAGCTTGCCACATGTCTGAGGTAAAATTTATATTGGGCTATAGATTTATATAGCAGTTCGCCTGTGAATGTTCACAAAAATCGCAATGGGGCAAAATTACAGTCACTTTCTCGCTCTGCAGCTGGTGTAGAAGCTTGCATTGAGTTTATGACGTTTTTAAAAATGGCTTCGCTAATTCACCTGTGTGTAACAACCTTGAGGCAGGAAGCATTTTGGAGACCCCATGTCTCAATGTAGAGATGAGCTACAGTACTGTACTGCACAAAGGTTACACTGGACAACACAGAGATACAAGGGTGGTTTCAACAGAGATGAAAAAGTAGGAGATAGAGTGAGGGCGACCTGAGGGGTGTCTGAAAGAAAAGATAAAAGTTTTCTGGATGGAGGACAGACAAGCACGTGGCGAACCTGCCTCTCCTGTCTCTGCACCTATGAATATTTGATGCTGGTGACTAAAACCAGCACCGTGAACTCTAAAAAAGTGTGACAGCTGAAAATGCTTGAAGGAGAGCAGCTTACAGAAGCCATCTCCAAGCAAAACGAGGGGAGAGACGCTACTCGGAAAGACGTCTGGGAGAGAGAGGATAAGCAAGAGATTCGGGCACGTGAGGGTGTAGAAACATGGCAGGGTCGAGACACTGCAAACTGTGGTGGCAAACACACACACAAACATACACACAGACACACACACATCTGTGTTTTAAGGATCTAGAAAAGCAGAGGCAGTTTTGCATTTATTTTCTGCAGTTTGAGGGAAAAAAGTCAATAAATTAAGAAAGCTTGTCCTTTTCTATAAATCTGATTTTTGCTCTCTCGCCTCTCAAAGGAGGGAAAACTGCCCCTGATGTTTTTGTCCATTCTTCTGAGGACATCAGGTCATTACAAAATGTACTAGAACACACACATGCAGGTTTGCACACACACTGTGGGCAGGCAGAGCCATTGAAATATTGATGGAGGCTCTCTCCTCGCTTTAATGAAAAATCACCCTGCGATAAATGTTTCATCTCTCCAGATGCATCACCTTTCCGCTTTTAACAGATGAAGCGATTCGCTGCAGGAACACAAACAGTGGAGGAATGATCTTCAACACAATTTGGCGCACAACTGTGAGGGACGGTTGTGAAGGGGACTTAAAAAGAGGATTTAAGTATTTATGATGAGTGTCATAAATAATCTAAATTAACGTTTGGTATTTCTGCATTACAAAAATTATCGGGTCAGTAAGCAGCTTTAATTTATCATCAGTCCATCATGTCAAACACCATACATGTAAAGCCAAGGCGGGCAGATCAGCGGCAAAGACCAGGAACAGAATGGACATTAGTGAAATCAAGTGCAGAAGATGTGGAGGTTTTGAGCAGTCTGCCCCTTAGATTTCACTGCTGCCATAAACATGCAGGGATGTCTGTCAGTCCTCTGAAGCAGAAACAGGATGAAAAATAAACAAAACAAGCCCTGAGAGCTGAAGTCAGACTCTTATATCACACTGACAATGTGTTAGGCGCACAGAAAGGAGGGATAGAGTTTACTTTTCTTGAGTCTCAATCAAGTGTCACCCTGATTGCTTCTCCTGCTGATTAAATCATCTCTGAGCAAGCGTCCGGTTTACCGCCCGTCCTTGCTGACGTGGCTCCAACGCAGTGCGCCTGTCAGATGATTTCCTCCCCCGAGTGAGTCAGCAGGAACACAACAGCATCAGAAGGAAAACTAATAGTTTACCAAGGTCCCCTGAAAACCTGGTTTATGTCCCATCTGCTCCGAACTTTTATTGCCTGTGTTTTACTCTTCTATAATAGACCAGTGACCATGTGAAAACGCTCTTTTAACAAAGGCGCCACCTCTGAGTGTTGCAGTATTTCCCGCCATTGTGCATGAATGTTTCATCGGCCCTCAGGCTTTGTGCACCGCTGACTCATATGTTAGAGCTAAAGATGATAAATAAGACCTATAAGAGTTGCAAAGTGTACGTTTCCTATCAGCTAGAGCCCCCGACCCACTGACCCACTTTATACCAGCAGCACATAGTTTCTGCCATGCAATGCTGCATCTGCTCTTCAGCTCACACCAGCTGCTTGAATATAATCTTACACTCATCATACACTATATATATATATATATATATATATATATGTATCTTGCATGCCATATGTCATAACTGCTTAAGAGCCATGAGTTTGCACACAAGCTGTTTGACTATCCAACCATGATGGCATCAATTATTGAACGTATGAAAAAGACAAATGCATGAACAGTTTTTGTTCAGCAGCTGCAGGAACTTGCGCACTGACTTCTGCAAACGTTGGTGATGTGAATTAGTCAGGTGCATTATAAAAATCTGCTATGCAGAAATTCCACCATAAAATTAAATTCTAGAGTTAGGTGGAACGTACAGCTTCACTCTGAAGCGCTTGAGCTTAAAATGCTCCATAACAAAGCAGTAACGTCACTAAAGTGTTTGATATTTAGCTCAGAGATTTTTTCAAACATGCTTTGTGGATAGATAACACTCCAAACAAAAAAACAAGTCTATTTTGTAGTGATTAAGGAGCCTATTAGTCTAACTACAAGGAACACAGCACAAACAGACCTGCATTGCTACACGGGCTGCACCACTCAGGTTTGCAGGGGCCCCAGCAGAGGGCGCTCATGTCACACACAATACACCAATTCCAGTGGAAAGCTAACACTCCATTTCAGATCGTTTTTACACAATGACAACAGCAAAATGGGGGAAAGAAGAGCAAAACAGTAAAAAAAATTTGGTGAAAGATGGGAATGTGTGAACACAGCTAAGTTTAGACTGTTAGTGGAAAGTTTTAATTCAACACACCATGGCTGATAAAAACACAGTCAGGTAAGTGCTTCCTACCTTACAATCAAACACCTGATGGACTATTTTTTCTTAGCTGTATGAATAAATCAGTTTTGATTCTTCAATTGCTTACAAAAATAACTCAGAGACCACACTCAGTGAGATTTATTTGGGTTATATTCTCCTCTCTCATTCTGCAAACATGCACAATAACCTAAACTCCTCTAAGCTATTTTTCCAAACTCTTGCCAGATTGTAAATGACTGCAACTTGTTTGATTGGCAGCGCTTAACAGGCCGGCACAGAAAAGACTTATGTGGGCTTATGTGCAGAACCAGTAGTGTTTAAATGCATGTGTGCTTATTAAGATTCAGAAAGGATTGGCTGATTCTGTCTTTACGCTGCTCTCTGTCTCTTCATTGTTATTGAGCGAAAACCCATTAAAGCTGGGCTAAGACTTGGCAGGCTTGCTGGATGCCGCCAATACAACTCCGCTGACATTGTCTGTACCCTTGATACCTCAGTCTTTTTCTGGTCTCACGCTGAATGATAGAAATATTGGAATTCAGCTGAATCCCCCCGACAGAGCACAGACACTCTCCTCAGCTGCGGTTTAACACAATACAGGAGGTGAAGCGGCTAAATTGAAATGATAAAACAGTTTCAGCAGGCGCTTTTGGAGACAATAGAGCCAATCAGGAAGGGTCCTAAAGGCGTGGATAAGGACGGAGCAACGTCAATGAATCCTCCTCCTGTATCTCACAGTCACATGGCTGCACAATGGTTTGAAAACTTTTCCTTTAGTGCTGCAGCTGTGCTTATCCTAAAAATCTGTTGGGAGTCAGTGTGAATAGAAAAACACACGCACCCCTGGCTTTTTCACCCGATCCAGAGGCCTCACTGTCAGCTGCTTCATTTTTAATTGTGAGTGCATTTACCTGCTCCCTGGCTGATCTCTGCAGCTTAAATTCACATGTTCTACCTCATTTCAGTCGACGCTGGGCTGGTCACCAAGCCAAATACTAATCAATGGTGGAAAAGGACCTATATCAACCCAGCTAATGGTTTGCTTATATTACTCTGATTTGAATTAAGGCCGGTGACACATGGTATAGAAATAAATAGAGAAATGTATGTTGCACCAGGGTCTGTGGGGAAACATCGGAATTAATCACCAAACTTTCACTTATACTGGTGTAAGACTAGATCTAGAAGTTGGACTACAAGTCAACTGCAACACTGCTTCTTCGGCAGGGTTTTACATACGCCAGTGTTTGTTAGTCGGTTTCATTCATTAAGTTCTTCTGCAGGACTTTTTGCAGTCCAGCAGAATTGAGCATACCAACTGTCATCCAATAAGAAAAGAGGTTACAGATTGTTGCCGGGCAGAGTGAAACTGTGTGGGAAGGTAGGCCCAAATGTTTAGAGATTTTGCCTTTTGTCCTCCTCTTCTCTCTCTCTCTCTGTCTGCCTCCTGCAGGTCATTAGCTGAGAAAAAGAGGGTAATTGGTGTGATTTGTGCCTAACACTTCCTTGAAATGCCTTTTGGAACAACCACAGTGGACAAAGAAGAGGCAGGGAGAGACGTTTCAGTGTTTTTATGTTTGCCTGTGAAGCAAATGCCTCTTTGAAAATCCCCCCTGATGAAAGCATGCAGCTGAGACCGATAACCTTTGGAGATGAACCCTGTTGTTGGAGCCGCTTCTGCTTTTGCACTACAGAAACAAACCTCATGAATAAAACCGCCAATCATGCAAATCTGACAATGCTCAATCACTTTTATTGTGTGCTTTTTCATTCATGCAGCAGCTTGCTGGCAGACAAGTAGGAACCAATAATCACAGGTGGTTGGAACAGACATTGGCATTACCAGGAGGCTCTTATAGCCTGAAAGCACTGTTGTGTGCCGCTGCCTTGGCATCAGACAGAACCCATGCGTCATAACAATACAGCACTGGCACGCTCGGGACATATTGACACAGCAGTATATCCAGGTTGGCGAGGTGGCAATCATGCCACATACTGGCAGAGCTGGCAGAAACATGATCTGGAGGAGCTGCAGACCAGAGCTTTGGGCATGGCTGTTTGTGTGTGGTGGCATTTATAGTGCTGCTGTAATGAGTGTGTGATTGATTGGGACCACAATAGGGGCTCATGTACTCAGAGCGGTACACAGCACACACAGGCGGCTGGCACCTCTGGATTAGAGGCCTCCTGGGCTCCCACCCAGATTAAAGGGTTACATTTAACAGCATGAATAAAAGATTGAATTTTCCTCTTTAGAGCGTACCCCTAGGAGAAATGATTGGACTGTGTTTACATTTGACTGCTGGATGAAGCTTTTACCTTTCACTGCTTCCTCTTGAAATGCGCACACTCGCTTGCAGCAAAAGTCTCTATCTGTAGATTCATGCATGCAAGGGCAAGCAGAATTTAAATATGTAATTACTAGCGCCAAATTGTACAAATGGGACGCCCGGAATATGATTATGTCGATGTTAAAGGTTACCTCAGTCATTTGGATAATTGCATTTACATGCCGGGGGCCGAGGTCTCCTTGAGGAGGGGAGGGCATGCGGGGAACGGCGGTGTCACCTGAAATGTTTTGAAAGAAGCATCCAGGAGCTTCCTGTTACGATGCTTTAATGGGGACATTTGCAGCTGTGGTCAACATAATGTTGCTCAAACCAATGAAGAAGGATAGCTGTGGGCGCTTTTATGATTCTAATCCGTCTAATTGGCCCTATAGTTCATGAGCTAATGTAATGAATAAGGATGGCGCCTTAATCAACTACAGGAATCGTGGGTAAACCAGCGGGCGGTGTAGGCCCCTGGCAGGGTTTGACTCCCACCCCCCGTTGCACTATTTTATCTCCAACTCCCCGCTCACTTAACCAAATGAATCGGCCGCTCACATGTCGTCACGGTGATATTTCACACGTTTTTACCAGCATCGTAAATATTACAGTCATTTCCTCAGCTCTTCCTGGCTATACTTTATTAATTATTTATTTGTAAGCAGCGAGCCAAAGCGATGTTTTACAGTCTTTCTCTTTCTTATAGCAGCTTATACTCAGACTCAGCAGCAGGATGTAAATATGTGGCAATAAAAAGTGAGATTTACCGCATCATTGAGTGGAATTAAGGAATAAAATTCAGATTTGGGGGGGTTATCAAACTGCGACTATTGATCAGTAATTCATCACTCAAGCAGAACAAGGGTTGGCTTCAGCCTCGGATGACGACTGCATGTAATCAATGCCTGATAATAAAGAGCCTGCCCTAAATATTGACGAGCAGAGCAATACTCCTCTCTGTTTCCCCATTCACTCACAGATGGGTCAATTAAAAAGGCGTCTTGGTCTGGGACTCTGCTCTGAGTTAGAGCCAGTTGGAGTCCCGTGGGAGACAAAGGTGAAAGGGTGAAAGAGTCCGGGGATTTAAGGCCTAAAGGCGCAGTGATCACAGTTGGTCTTTCTACCCAAAGACGGATAAGATGAGAAAAGATTTTCTTATCAGGCAGCTCATCAGCTGACAGCTGCAGCATCACAGGTGCAGCTTGGGAAAGGATGGGCTTAGAGCAAAGTCAGATGATCAACTTTAACTTAGGGTAAGGGTTTTACTTGTCCTCCCAAACTGGAGTTGTTGATTATCAGATTTTCACCTCAGAGGAGGGTTCACATTCTTCATCATTACACTCTTTTTTTTTTTTAACTGTAACAAGTTTTTGTCTCACTTTTTACAATAGCTTTTTAATAACAAGCAGCAACAAAACATGATGGAAAATTAATTGAAATTATAATTTCACCGAGTTTTATAAACTCTTGACTCTTTTTGCACCTCTCCTTATATGACCGCTTTAAAATGACCCTCTTACAGGCTGTAACCAAGAAGTGAGGGTGCTTGATATTGGATTAATAACTACACCAACTTTTGCAAAATCTTACCTGATTTTCTGTCTGTCTTTTTAATCAAAGTGTTCTTATGACATGCTAATATGCTGTAACTAAGACCTGAGGACGCCTAAAATTCACTAAAGTAATAATCACACCCAGATATGTGAACCCCTGACTTATTTTGTGATAGCTTTATAATAATCCACTTTCAGACTGTAACCAAGATGTGAGGGCGCTTCATACTGAAGAAAGAATAACACCCAGCTGAGTGAACTCTTATTTCTTTTGTTTCTCTTGTTATCATACTGTAACAAATACATGAGGGCTCTTTATATTAATAAAACAACCCCCCACCCTCAACCCAACAGTACTTCCAAAACTCAAACTAGGGTATCGATGGGGCTAAATGTGGTTGTTGTTGGGGATACAAGTTAAGGCCACGGCAGGCCTTGTCCTTAAGTTTGCGGTAGCTTTCACACAAGTTAATGTGAGACCATTTATGAGCTCATTACAGGTCCAGTATGGGCTTCTCCATAAAAAGTCACCCACTTGCATCCCAGTTTGTATCTTTAATTGTTTTCCAGATGTGATGCCCATTTCTAGTCAGTCACTGGAAACCCACTCTTATTTTCATATTTCCAAACATATTTAACTTAGGTAGGCTAAACCCATTTCCCCCCTCTTGGATCTGCTAGAAACAGTTCCTGGTTTGTACTGGAGGATTATGTGAAAATGAGTGTGTCTAAAGCCAAAGTAGGTTCAGCATGCTTTGAGGCATGTGTGAAGAAAACGTTTCCATGATGTCGCTCTTTGTGAGCCAACTTAAGTCTTTCAAAGCAAATATTCTAGACTTTTATTTCTCATACTGGAGAGAAAAATGGGACACAGAGGAGAAAAAACACCATTCCCAACAGTTTCTGTGTACCACACACACCCACTGGGCCAGGAGGTGATGTTTGGTGGTGAGTCAGGAAATGAAGGCTGTAAAGAGGGTGGTCTGGTTTCTCCTTCACTGCTACAACAGTGACACAAATTTAGACCATGAAACTGGGAGAAAACTGATGAACCCAGTGATGGTGACCCACTAACCCTCTCCCAAAACCATATCTGCCACCTCTCACCTTTTACCTCCACTGACCCAGTGCTGCATGTATCATCTTACTCCACCAGGTGACCCCCGACCTCTCAGTGCTGTCAGGCGAGATGTTAATGGCACAGTGTTGCCAAACCACTAATATGGATGCCATTGTTACAACAATGAGAGCTCACAGACACAGATCTGACCTGGCAACCCCAGGACTTTAGAGGAAGTGGACAGATATAAAGGAAGGTCTGTTGGAAAGAACAGGCCTCTGCAGTCTCTTGTTCTGCCTCATTTAAAGAAGATATGCACCGATGTGTTTGCTAATTATATGCTCTTAAATTGACTTCAAGAGGTGGAGAAATTAACTCTTTCTTTTTTGCAAGTAAAGGGTCTGATTGTCTAGCAGCTCGTTTCTGAGACCCAAACTGCAAGTTACCAGATTTACCCTGCAGCCCGATCAAAGCACTAAAGTCAGGGACCATCGTCTGTTACACCAGCTGTGATCTTCTATAAGTTTGTAGCTGAAAGGGATGTTTCACTCATGAGCATTTGCCACAGTGGATGCAGATCAACTCGGCTGCTTCTGCTGCATTTTTCAAATCTGCCAAAAATTTCATTAATTTTGAGAGACCCTGACCTAAGCCTACATTTTTATGTTAGTGCATAGTCTACTAAGAGGTTTTTCAACACTTTGTATTCCACAAGCCTGTTTGTTTTTGCACTATTTGCAAATGCATCAGTGACTTGTACATCATACTGCTGATAGTGCTGTTGGTTGAAGAACACTTCTGTAAGCTGCATTCACATTTAGGGCAAAAACAACAGAGTTTCTGGAGGCAAAGCCTTGGAAGCTGGGTAGTTAGCTGGGGTAGTTGTATTGTGATTATCAAGATTTTAGCCAAAAAACCTGTGTCATTTTCAAGGTCTTCGTTGTGCAGAGCTCATTGGCAATTCACCTCTGAGTCGTGGGCGGAGACAGTGCTGCTCTGCACACTCCTCCTCATGCTAGCTTGCAGCCTAACATTGATGGTGTAGCAGAAGAAGCAGGTAACATAGGAGCTATTTAGCTCTCGGACACAAATGTCTTCAGGGACGTGATGAAAGCTGATATCATAATTAGCTTTCTTAACACACACTCTTGTTCCATGATCGTCCTCTCTACTTCTCCGAGTTTGGTCTGCATAGTGGAGCTCCGGGGGCGGAGCTTGGATTTGTGACATAGAAAATCTCACTGTATCTGAACCTGCCGTTTGGGTCTGCCAGAGATTCACAGTGATTTGAATGCAGAAATACTCAGAAATGCATTTTCACTCTTACTTTTCTCATTATATGCCCTGTAGCATCAGAAAAAATGCCATATAAACATGTAGACAACTAGAAAAACATGATTTTCATCGGATCGGGTCTTTCAATAAGAGATTAGGTCAGAGTCTCAAAACTAGATAAAAATATGTGGTAGAAAACTGTAGCCTACCTAGCATCCTGTTTCTATAAGTGGTTTCTAATCAAATCTCCTGTTAGAAGTTTTTTAATGTGCATGAAATAGACTGAAATTCAGCATGATGCTTTTTTATGATACTTTATTTGAACAAAAACAATCATCTGCAACAAGATTGTACTGTCATTTTGAGTACCTGAACCTGAGGCGAGGGAGGATCTGTGTGTGTTAGTTAATAAGAAGAAGCGCTGTATTTTCATCTCGTTTCCTCAATCGACCCCATCCTGAGCTGTGACATCACCTCGCTCACCTGACATGTGGAACTCTTATTATCTCTCTGTGATAAGAAGCGTAGACAGAAGAGCAGCGATCAATCTCTCCTCGACGATCAGGAGAGTAAATGTTTGGATGTACAGCCGTGTTACTTCCCGTGTTAACACACATCGGTTAAACACAGACTCATACAGACCCCCTCGGACCTGCAGGGCCTTATCAGTGGGAGCCTTGGCACCTGGACATTTATTTAAGTGTGTGCGTGTGGGAGTGGATCAATGCACACACAGAAATGTGTTCGTTCAAATGAGTGTGCACAGGCGTGACTTCCCGAGTGTGGGTTTGTGAGTGTTTTCATGTCACAGGTCTGACTGGGAGAGACTAGGAGGTTGATGGGATCGTGACATAGCAACCACAACATGCCCCCCAACACACACACACACACACACACACACACACACACACACACACACACACACACACACACACACACACACACACACACACACAGAGAGAGAGAGTCCTATCCTTCTTGTAAGGAATGCCATTTTTCAGCCTCGGTCTGACTTTCCTGTTTGAATTAGAGGTGCTAACATCAGCCCGCTCTGATAAATGGTGTTTATGCAGGGTTAAAGGATCAAGGCGACTGTATTGCAGCAGAGACTGATGGAGAAACATCGAAAGGGAGGACAAAAGAGAGTGTGAAAAAGCGATGAAGTCAACTTTAAAGTCGGACTGTGTGTTAAAGGCTGGGGGGAGCGATGAGAAATAAAAGGAGAGGTGGATTTTAAGTCAGGTTGAAAAAGAGCAAAGTGGGGGACCATCAAGAATGTCTGGAGGCCACTCTTATCTCCCTGAATGAAAGGAATGCTCACACACACACACACACACACACACACACACACACACACACACACACACACACACACACACACACACACACACACACACACACACACACACACACACACAGCAGCTAAATTAAGATGTGCACTGAAGGAGAAGCAAGAAGGAATCAATGGGCAGTTTAGCACCCATCTTACAGAGGATGTAAGAATACCTTAAGGGTAGGAACAAAAGTGTGTCCGTGTGTGTGTGTGAGGCCCTTTGTGTTTGTGCATTTCAGGGACTGCTGACAGAGAATTAGCTTGTGCACTTTTAGCTGCAGGGGACCAGGGCGGGAACATAACACCCACGCAAATCCTCAGTCAACATCCCCCTTTCCCCCTCTGAATCCTGCACCCCAGCCCCAGCAGGTTCATCTACCCAACTGCCTGGAACCTCCTGAATGGGGTGAAAGGAGTGTTTGTGGTGTCTGTTTAATGACAGAGCAGGAGGGGTTTTTTGAGGCACACGTGGGTGTACCTGAAAGAACGGGAGTAAGAGTTGAGTGGCAGTAAGCTGAAGGGAGGGGGCGGTATGGGAGAGCACCAGAATTTCTCAGCTATCTGGAAAACTGCAGCATACCTGGTTCCTTGCAGTTTTTTTATTGAAGAGGCCTGCATAAGACCTGCATCTATTGTAGCTAAAACGCTGACTGGCAGCATGAGCCAGTACCCCACTTAATACAGGGACATGCCAGAGATCTTATTTAAGTGTTTAGTCTGATCTAAAGCAGGCTATTGCACTTGAGATAAGGTGTTAATGTGACCCACACACTGACTAAATATGCTGGGATTTAAAGACACCAGATGGAGTTAAAATGAGAGTTTTCCTGATCATTTTTTATTCTATTTCACTTTCTCTGTTCAGGGTCATTAAAGTTGTAGTTTGCAGCATCTAAAAACCAGGCTTCAAACGTCTCTCTCCCCCCAACTCTCTAAAGAGGATTTTAAAAGTTTTACAAACCAAATGACTCGGATGAAAACTGAAACTCATGAATTAGAATTAGGTTTGAAAAGTCAGAGCAGGGCGGTAATAAATGCAGCAGATCATGCCTGGTGTTATAGATTTAATGTGTTTTAACCATGATTCACTGATATTTGGGAGTGGAGGAAAAACGTTTGAACAAAGACGGTAAAGTGTGATTTTTAAGAAATGAGTTGATAAATTGAGAGAGAGCCACTTTCTTGCCTCTTTCCTTGTTTCTTTTTCCCCCTCCCTCACTCCCACGCACACACCCTGGCTGACCCCCGCTCTTTGTCATCATCCATTAGTAATTAGGAGCTGTTTCCTGAGTGAGTATCCAGAGGCTGGCTGAATAAAGGCTTTAGAGGATAAAATAATAAATAATAATCAGACTGGCCCAATTAAGACTGATTACCCACTGCAGCATGTTTGGAGCTGCACACTGCTCTGCTTTTACACTCACAGCTAATGGTTCATGCTTATATGTTGATACAATATATGTGCAGCCCCGCTTTAATGCAAGGTTTCATCCTGTTCTTAAAGCAACAGGACACCCAAAGCCACAATGGCTGACTGTATGTTTTGGGTTTTAATGTGCATGACAGAAAATAAGGGAATAAAGCCTCCTTTGCAGGTGCACTCCTGATATTTTCTAATATTTCTCTGCAAAAGTTTCATTTCACACTAAGTCAGCACAATGTTAAGTTTTCACCATTGTACCAGAGGAGTCCCATTTGCACGTATTTGGATGCCTGAACATGTTTTAAGTCACTCTGTTTGCACACTATCCTTGAAGTTCCCTGATATGCAAACTTCTGCAACAAAGGAGGAGTTTCAGAGCTCCTTTTTATCCCTGTAGGTACAGAAACTGTAGGCAAGCCACACACCATCGCAACCAGTTCATCCTTTATTTTTCAGATGAATGAACCTCCTCTGGTCTGTTTATGACATAAGTCACCATGGGATATGCTGGAGATTTTTCAACTTGAAAAATGAAGCTTTCAAAGTTTTGAACATGATGTTTATGTGCCTCAAATTGTCAGGCCAATCATAGCTCAATTAGGCAATTTGACTCTTGTTCTGTTCACAAGTACCGAGCAAGGATTGAACTATTAGGCAGCAGTGCTAACCACTGCACCACCATGCTGTCCATTTTTATAAATGCTGTGTGCAAATGTGTACAGACATCTTAACTGATTTTGACTCGATAAGTCACTCAGTTCGTCCATGCTCACCTGAACTTACCCAGAACTTCGCCCAGTAGTCCACCTGCATGTTTCAGTAACACACAATCAGATACTTCATTATATTTATATCATATTTTTGCGCCTTATAATCCAGCGTGTCTTATGTATGATTACTTGTTGTGCTTACTGACCGATTTTATGTGATACAATGCGCTTAAAAACCTGCCGAAATGTGTAAGTACGACTTTGGTGAGCAGCGAAGCCGCTCCGCTCAATGGATATTCGGAGCATTACGGTATGCTGTGTTGCAACCGTCGTCTGAGCTTTCACGTAAGCTGGAGCCATCACTGAACAGCCACGTACCAGTAACAGCAACGAGACTGACTCGGACAATGACGAGAGGGATCCGGGCATGCTTGGTGCCAAAATCGCACAGCTGTTTAACTCAGACACTGAAGGTGAAGAATTCAATGGATTTGTGGAAAAGGAATGAATCAATAAATGAGTGTATTTTTCTGTACCTGTATTTGTTGTTGCAACTGAGTTAAATAAAGTTTGATTTACCAGACTGTGTTGTCTTGCTTGATGCGCCTTAAAACCTGGAGCGCCTTTTGTGTAAACATAGACACGTTAATTCAAAGTGTACCTTATAGTCCAGTGCACCTTATGGCCTGAAAAATCTGGTAACTACAAAGTTGTTTTTCTTCCAGTTTTGGTTGATGAGTCTTCACATATTAAGTACATATTTCAAGCCATATTTCCAGAGGCATCAATACTCCCGCGATTGGGAATCCCCTGAAGGTTTCCCTCCTCTGGGGGGCTCAGTCTTACTTTATGAGACCTGGCCTTAGCTTTTCAGGAAGGCTCTAAGCCTCTTTAAGCCTCAGTCTTTGCTGTGGACAAAAGCTATGAGGCTCGGGGAGGATTAGTAATATTGGTGGAGAGGGCCGACATCCCAAAACGTGATTAAGTGTTTGGTAAGAGACTGAAGAGGACTCGTGAGACTTAGAGTAACGCACTGAAGACGCTGGTTCCTTTCTGATGGTAAATAAGGCTGGGAGATGGAGCTCAGCGGGGGAGACGGGGGATAATTAAAGGGGGGAGGAAGACGCAGGAGATGTCAATAAGGAATCTTTGAGGTGGCTTTGTTTCTCTGCTGTCCTCAGGCTGGACTTTGAGGTGATATCTGTTCAATGAATTACAGCTCCTCATTTTCCAACTTTAAACTCATACACACCAAAATTTAACACACTTTTATTTCCCTTTAATGCCTATAAATATCACATATTCACTCTGCTACCACCTTTGTCTCTGTCAGGAGGTTTTAATGACAGTAAAAGTCATCTGTGGGTTCGTCCCCAGTGGCCGTTTGTGACTGACACCCACAGCCACTTGTCTCAGAGGTGCCATATGGCTACAGTTATCTCGGACATATAGGACTGTAACCTGGCCTCTTGGGAGGAGAAAGGCAGAGAGGGATGGTGCAGTGATGGAGAGAAAATGTACAATAATAGACTGATTTGAAATAGGGCTGCAGGACTATAGTAACTTCTACAGTCTACAGTAAGATAGTCGGTCTCAGTCACTCAATCATAGCTGGCTGTGGGTGGTTATTATGACACCCTGTTACTTATATGATCATATTTTCTTTGCCTTTGTTAAAGTTTATTGAAACAGCATCTGTTGTTTGAGCTTGATTTAATTCTAGTTTCAAACTGGACCTTCATGAAGAAAACAAGCCCTTTAATTTGTACACTTTGTCGTGGAGTAAAACCATAAAGATATCCTGAATGTGTCTTGCTTTAATATAGCAGAATATGAGCTTCAAATATACAGTTGTACTTAAATGAGTGTAGAAATATAGCCTCTCTCAAGGATCAGCTTTCCTTCATAAGAGGAAAGTTTGAGAGGTGTAACCATAGACCGACTATGGACAACTTGGCTCTGCCTCCTGTCATCATACGAATTTGAAGCTGGATTGCTCTTGGTATTTCTGGGATTTTCTCCACTTCCTGGAACCACCACTTGCGTAGTAGTGCTGTACGCATTTGGCGGGAGAGTTGCAGAGAGTCGCTGTGATGACGCTCGGCTCAAACACCCTATCCCCCAGGCTACACAATCTTTGTACGCCCATAGGCTGTATCAAGTGTCAATCATAGAAAACATGGAACCCCTAATAACTTTTAAAAATTGAGCTGTACAGAAAAAAGAGGACTTGAACCCAAACCAATTTTACCAACCAAACTACATGTCAACGTCACAAGCAGTGGGGAGAAAAAATTATATGTTGTGTAATCAGTTTGTCCCCAGCTCCATAGGGATTGCTGGAGGAGGCAGGATTTATGACCTATACTGCAGCCTGTCACCAGAGGGTGCTGTTCTCGCGGAGGCTTTACCCAGCAAGGTGGAAGACGGCATCTACTCTATATACAGTCTATCGTTGTAACTTTATGAGAATGCAGCATTTAATTTTTGTGTTTATATTGTGTATTGACTCTGAGCCGTTTTCATTTAGAGGACAACCATGTCACTCACTTTGTCCCACTGGTTGCACATTTTCCCCCTACATTTAAGTAAAATTTTGAACTTACTTTCAGCCAAATATTCTGCTGAGTTCGACATGTTTATATCTGTCACAGTTACATGCAAAATGGATGTTTTCTTTGAAGTTGCAGCCGTTCCAGCATTGTTTTGGCTTACAGACATTAGTTCATGGTGCATGTAATTCAGATAGAGCCATTTTTAACATTTTTAATGTCACAGTGTTTTTTTTTTTACTCCAGACAGGATAGGACACCCATTTCCTCTTCCTCCAGTTTTTGTGCTCAGACTATAGGCCCTACAACATCCTGGATGTAAAGAAATTACATTCACTAACTGATGCTGATTAACCCAGAAAACCCTTCACATATTGAGATACATTTGCATTTAACTAATGCATTTGTTTCTTCTGTAGCAGTGCCTCTGTGCTGCATGTTGCTCCTATCATTACAGCATTAACATTATTGGCTTTTCACAGCTGCAAACTGTCACATTATCACTGAAAAACAACCAAAAGGATGCACAAAGGTTCAGTTATTCCCCTCTAACATTTATAAATGTTGCTCGTGCATACATTGTTCATATTGTGAAATTGTGGGGGTATATGAGAGAGGGTTTCAGGCCTGAGTCATTTAGCATGGGCTCAGTGTGATAAATACGACCTGTCTGTGCTGCTCTGTGTTATGTGCCATTGAGGGATCGCGGCTGTGTTTAGTTTCTGAGGAATGAGGCGAGGGAACAGGTCTAGTAAACGACTTTAACCCTGGGAGGGAGTTGGGTTATCATTAACAGAGGCGGGATGGTGCTGCGCTGCTGTCAAAGCTCGAACCCGTGACACAGATGAGACAAGGACACGAGATGTTGTGTTACAGCGCTGACCTTGTGTCATCTCTAAGGGGGCTGCAGGCTCGTGCAGCTCGGCTGGTTTCATTTTTTTTTTTTTTTTGTGCCTTTAGATGTTCGTACTGAGCACGTCCATTAGTTTGAGGATGTCTGACTGTAAGCGTGAGAAAATGATTCATCCTTCTGCATGAATTCCTGCATCAATGTGGTTTGGCATGGAGGTGATCAGTCTGGGAATTCTTTATCTCCATTAAGCTTCTCAGCAGATGGAAGCATGAAGGTCTCTAAAATCTCCTGGTGGACTTGAGTCTGTGTTGACTCTGGACTTTGTAAAACACAGCAGACTGACAGCACCAGATGACATGACACCCCAAACCATGACAGACTGTGGAAACTTCATGCTGGACTTCAAGCACTTTGGATTCTGGGCCTCTGTATCAAGATTCAAACAAAACAAAAAAAGTATTTCTCTTTGTTCGTTAAAAAAAAAATAATACATGCAAGTTTTACTTTTTGAATGAAATTATAACATTTTACTTTTTCAGGACATTCACATAGATTGAGCTGCACCTGTATACTCAATACGAAATTGTTGTGAGCTCCACTACTTGGCCATTTTTGTTCGCATTTTTGTCACCTCTAATGGCTCACTTAATTCATTCAGTGTGAGCAGAATCCCTTTTACTCATACATCTCCATTTCATTAAAATATTGATTCCCATCCATGAAGAAAGCTCGTAGCAGCACATATCTGAACTAATATTTGATTACAACAAAACAAAATTCTATTATTCTATTAACCTGAAGGTTTCCTGCTTCCTAGGTTGCACTTTTCATGGTTATGTTTTTCTCTTGCACCATCAGCTGAGGACCAAAGCACCAGCTTGTCTGAAAAAGAAAAACTCCCAAACTATTTCACTTCCCCTACAGCTCAGCGTAGTTAATCTACGGCTGCATGTCTCTGCTCTTGTTTCTCTGAAGTTCAGAGGTGAGACTCTGTGGTACTGATTTTTAGGAGTTATGCTCAATGTTACATCTTTCTAATCCCCACTCATCCCAGACTGTCTGACCGAGGTATGTTTCTGATTTATTTTAAAGTATCTCTGAGTGACAGAGTCTGTCTTTTCTGTTGTTGAACTCCAGCGATGTTGTGAAGAAGAAACACTGAAGTTCGTATTTCTGGATTGTCCAATCAGAGATCTTGTTCCCTCCTCTCTCCTTGATCTTCTCTCCTTCGAGCAAATACTTCTAGCTCCTTTGAAGACTGCTGTCATTCTTAAAAAAAAAAAGAACGAACATCCTCCATCCTCCTGTCTCCTTTCCACACCTGACCTGTGTCACCTCAGCCGTCTCCTTCCTCTTCTTCCTGTCTCTTCCCTGTTGGATTGTCAGTCCGTCACTGTCTGAAGACGCTGAAGCGGTGCAGCATTGTTGTTGATTTCATACGTGTCACACGACACAATTACTTTAATGGCTCTGTGAATGGATTTCATGGCGAGAGTGTTGGATTTATTTGGGAGGCAGTTTAGAAACACAAAGCGGCTGTCATCTCTGTTTGGCCATCAACTGCAAAGCCCCTATTAGCAGATGAGGGATTTGACAGCCTTGCTGCTAATGAAGTGAAGCTTTCTTTAAAACGAACATGCCTTAAAGAATTTTTAAAGATTAGTTCATGGTCTTTCTTTCTTTAAGCTGCAAAAAGATTTAATTGCTGCTTTAAAACCTGACAGGATTAGCGATTAAAGGATGCAGACATAACGCGCAGTGGTAGACGGATATATGGAGTCGTTTCTGTGTGTTGAGATTACTTGATTTCTTTTGCACCTTAAGTGGTTTCCATTTAACACTCCCAGCACCTGCAGAGGAAAGAAACGCTCACTGGAAAATTGGGTTTGCAGCCAGCAAAAGTGCAAACACAGACTGCTGATTTTGGGGTTCAGCCAGATTAGTTTGACCTTAGAGGCCTGAGACAAATCGGACTGGACTCTCCTCACATGACGTCTCACACACTCTTTGCAATTAGTCGCCCATTAACATGTTGTTTTAGTGGAAACTTAAGTTCACTTTCGTAGAGCAAAAAACGTTCACTCCCTCCAAATCATTTAACTGATTATCAGTACCGTGCCTAATTAAGTATTCGAGCACCTTTCCTCTCTGTCCAAACTCAAACCTGAGGCTCTGAATCGACTGTTTGGAGAAAAACTTGGTAAAGATTCCTTCCCAGAGACAAAACAAAAAATAAGATTCAGTTTAAGGAACTTGGCAGGTTGTGTTAAAGCAATTGCAGGAGTATTTAACTCCTCATCCACAACATGTCGAAGGAATGCTTTCGTTTGTTATTTTATAATGCAGATATCCCTTGGATGACTTGCAGTGTATTCAGGTTTCCTTTGCATCTGCTAATGTCTTCTGACAGGATGTTGGAAATCCTGCAAGAGAAGTTTTGGCTTGAAGTTTGGTTTTATTTGTCTCTCTGAGCCTGAAGATATCAGCTCAAAACTGAATTTGTGATCAACCGACCAATATAAACACACAGTCAAGAGGAGAGAGTGCTCTGTGTTTGAGGTTATCAAAGCCAGCTGAGCTCTGTGTTAACAAAGCTGAGACAGAAGCAGAGGCTGAATGTGCCGCCTGGCCTGCAGCCACCGTAGCAGCAGCCCTGCTGGTCCGGATGTTGCAGACAGAGAGCCTGAAGTATTTGTGCTTTCATCGCCCCCTGTGCCAACCAAAACTGAGTCACTGTGCTGCAGGGAGTCTCAGCGCCGACTGTTAGTTTATCTTGGAAACTGTAGCTGACGCCAGCGTTGAGGAACTTGTGCTGTGTGCGACAGAGCAGGACTTGGAGCTACATTTGTCAAAGATAAAGAAACAAGCTGTGCCCACAGGAAGAGAGCAGCTGACTTATGTAAGACAAAGCCATTACCGGGTCTGAAATCTCGGACCCATTCATTCACTAGTTCCTCATGATAAGAACTCAAATTATTACGGTGCACACAAGGTTGTGTTCTTACCTTATTGTGTAAGCCCCTCTTAAATATAGTGTTGAGACCAGTGGGTGAAGAGCACATCTAAGCGCAAGTGTCATTAAACCTCCATTTTATGTGGGTATTCAGTAGAGGCGTTGATCAATGCAGGTCTACATCTATACCTCGGAGTAAAAAGTCTTAAAATTCCTCATATTGAGTTCGAAGTATGCATGCATAAACCATCAGTGTTACCTCACATTAAGGCAGCACCCTCAGCCTCCTTGCAGACATGGCAGTTGCCTGAACTGGGCCTAATGGTCTACCACCTCACCATGACCTTTCTAGAAACTGTTTCTCATGGAAGTGGATTTTGGTTTTTCTTAAATCCAATGCAGTACCAGATGTTGCCCTCCCAGTACCTACAACAGGACAAGAGCAGTCAACCCTGCTGCATGCCTCCACAAATGTTAGGAAAAGAGACAGCTCACCATTTTCCTGATGCCTCATTATCTAACTGGTCTATAACTCCAGTTGTTACGCTGGGAAACTTACTCATGTAATTACAGTATGTGCCAAATGGAGAATACCTTTCAAATCCTCTAGGATGCATCGTTTTTCTTTCAGAGACATCCCCCATCCACTGCAGCCCCTCTGTTCTAGGCATTCATGGACTGTTCTAGCAGCTCAAACCAATCTGGCTGAATCGTCTTGGGAAACAAAGGTTATAATAGTTTTGGATTTTTCATTACAGTTTAGTTTTTTTCATTTGGACTTTTTTTAAATTTGTTTTTAGAGCTGTTTTTTTTTTTAAAGTTTTTATTAGGTTTTTATAAGGTTATTTACCCTTGCAGCACCGGGTGATTTGACTTTCCGCTCAAGTGAAAAGTTAAACTTTTTTAAGGCAATCAACTCACACAGTCTGATAGACATTCCGGTCTCAATAAACATATTTACAAGTGCATCTCTCCACTTGTGGTGTTTCAGTCTGTATACCAACCAGAAGCTCTTTGGTCGTAGGTGAAAACAGTCTATTATAACTGTCTCCTGCTTCCTGGCCAAGATGTTGGTTGCTTGCTACTCAGAGAGGCCACTTTGTTGAGATATTCGCAATTAGCGTTCTTATGTGAGCTTCTCAAATGGACTTTCAGATTTGTGAGATCTTTTCCTTTTGAGAAGTATTCCACATATTTTTTCACCAGTTTCCACTACAAGGCCCTTGCTTTTGTCTTTCTCGCTGTTGTATTTAAAGAAATTTCGTATAGGACTCTGTCGCTTTCTCCCAACTTTTGTTGCCATTTTGCCAAGTGGAGTGGTGACAACAGCCAACTCTAAACAAGAAATGATGAACTTGGAGGTGCTGTACTGTGCAGTTTGCTCACATAAAATTGCTTGAGTGAAATAAATCAATTTCATATCAATCTAAAATTGACATAAACAAAAACGAAGAGAATTTTACCTCCGCCAAGGAGGATATGTTTTCGGTAGCGTTGGTTTGTTGGTTTGTTTGTTTGTCTGTGAACAACTTTATGGAGAAAGTTACAAACGGATTGACCTGAAATTTTCACCAGAGGTGCGTCTCAGCCCCAGGACGATCCCATGACATTTTGGTGGTGATCCGGATCGCCTTCTGGATCCAGGAATTTTTTGAAGGATTCTTTATCATTGTGAGATAGGGCAAATTTTGGAATTTTTGCATTTAACTCTATAAAAATGGCCAGAGTCTTTAGTAAAAATGAGTTTCAATGAGTTTTATGAGGTGTCAAAGGTTGATCCTGATCCAGACAAAATTCCGGATACTGTGATCCAGAACACACAAAAATAAGGGTGTTGTTGGAATTTTCAGAGCTGAAAGATAACCAATGGGCGGCACAGTGGTGTAGATGGGCGGCACAGTGGTGTAGATGGGCGGCACAGTGGTGTAGATGGGCGGCACAGTGGTGTAGTGGTTAGCACTGTCGCCTCACAGTAAGAAGATCCTGGGTTTGAATCCGGGTCAGGGCATTTCTTGTTTTGGGAACATTATGAACAGTGAACATACCAGTTTAAACACAAATAAAAGTTAATAAAAGACACGTAACACTAAAAGTTTTGGTGTGAATCACAATATAAAGGGGGACATGAGCTGCTTGGCAGAGGTCTGCACTCTCTGAGTGCTTTTCTAGTTATCTATAATTTTAATATGTTTTAGTTAGTTTTGTACACACACAATACGGTTTCAGTTAGTTATCATTCTTATTTCTTTCAGTTAACGGTAAGGTTTTTTTCAATTCTAGTTTTCGTCATTTTGTTTGTCTTTGTTACAATAACAACCTTGCAGGTGACTCTAGAGTAGGGAGGCTGTGCCCCCCCCCCCCCCTTTCCCTTGTCTCAACCCTGTCCAAAGGTGTTTTTAAAAGTCCGGCTTTAATGCTTGTCAGCTGAAACTCTGGGGTTTAGTTGTCCTTTAAAATACAACAGCTTGCTCTTATTCATTAAATGTATACGTATTTGACAACAAAAGACCTGAAGCAGCTTCAATTTAATTTCTTCTGTTTTTTCTCTGAGTATCAGAAAAGGTTCTTGGGGCGGTTACTTCTTTCAGTCCTTAGGTTACTGATGTGGTTTTAGATTTAATGTGTTATATAGACTTCCTGCAGAGACGTCCACATAATTAGCTATAAAATGTTCTTTTAACGGCTCTCAGCCCGAGGTTATGAGTTAAAGTCCTCTCTCTCTCTCTCTCTCTCACCCATTCCTCCTCTTTCTCCTTCTTTGTCTAAGAATATACATCCATAGTCTGGCAGGAAAAAAAAAGCAGTAGAATAAAAGAGAGACTTTTTAATAAGGTTTGTGTTTTTTAGCTTTAGTGTGGTTAAGTGGTAATCCTCCTCCAGCCACTGGAACCAGTTTTTGTTCTGGTGGCTGACTGTTGTGGTTTGAAAATGCGTGCGTGTGTGTGTGTGTGTGTGTGTGTGTGTGTTTATGTGAGTGTGAAAAGTGTGTGTTTGCAGCTGACAGGGTTTAGGGTTGTTCCTTCGATCAGATCCTGTGTAATTATTCTATTGTCTCAAAGACCTGATGCCTGGAGAGCCTTTCACCTCCTGACTTAGACTCTGCTGGACCCAGCTGTGACACTGAATAGGAGAGTAACGCTCTAAATTAGCATGTCTGCACATGTGTTAACACTCAGCATGGTGAGCAGGGATGTGGAGGACAATAATGCAAAATTCAACCACATGGGAGTGACACTTTGCAGTATTTATCAAGCTACAGTGAAGAGGACAAACTTCCTTTAACAGGCAGAAACCCTGAGCAGGACCAGATATATGTCAGACAGCCATCTGCTGAGACTGAGCTGGGTTTAGAGAGGGGATAGAGCAAGGTTTGTGGAAAAAAGTTAAACAAAGAAAAAAGTACAGAGACACTGCCGACTCTGAGAGATGGAGTGTGTGTGTGTGTGTGTGAGTTGGTCAGAGGCGGCATCAGATGAACTGCTAGCCTCTCTGCTGACCCCACTCTCATCCGTCATGGTAGGTAAACAGCCCCCTGTCACCCGCTGACACTCTACCAGGACCCTGAACGCCTGGATGTGTGGAGTTATGGGTGGGCTTCTGTGGACAGGAAGATCAAGGACAAGGACACACACAAGCATGCAGATACACAAACAGACACAGAGACACAACTTTAGCTCGGTCTCCTTTTCAAAAACAAATTTAGTCTTAGAAAAGCAACATGGCTTCCTCGATCACACACACACACAGATGAAAAGACATCAACACACACACTTCCTCCTGGTTGTGAGGTCACTGTGGGGTGTGAGCTGACTGGCAGTTTGTTGTCACATCCCTGACAACACTGACGGGGTCTTCCACCACCTGGCTTAGATTAGCACCCACTGCCAGATGTACATTTTCTGCAGCACGCTCTCACAAACGCTCTGCTGAAAACAGCCGGAGTGAGCGTGTGCGACAGGAAGAGAGGTGGTGGTGTAAAGGAGTTGAGCAGCCAGCGAGCAGCGCGGGGCGTGACATGCATGATTGAATGAGCGAAGCATCTGCTCTCCTTTCTGGCCTCCTGCAAAAACAAAGCCTGATTTGAAAATCCGCAGCCTGAGGCTCTGCTTCATGCTTCATGTAGAGCTCAACATGTACCGGCCCTGACCCTATACTCATGCTTCCAAACCGCCGCTGCAAAGGCGTCAGCACGTCACTGACAAAAGCAGGAGATTCAACTTTATAGTTTCTACATAAAGAGAAAAAAAGGGGCTTCGTTCCAGCTCCTTTCTTTGGTTTATTTATTTAAAAACCTTACAGCACTGACATAACAATCTCAAGTCAAGGCCCGTTTAGGAGGTGTTTAGAGACTTTCAATCTTACAGCATGATCCCTAACACATGTTCCTCTCTCTTTCTTAAAGAGAGCTGGTCCTAAACTTTTTGTAGTGAAGTTTAATCTGTTTTCTACAGAGCCCTGGTGGTGACACAAATTTTTTTTTTTTAATTCGCACGTGCGATGCAGTATTTCGCCCTTGAGTTTTGTCATATCCCACAAGCGATTTAGTATCTTGTACCTGCGTTTTATTTGTATCCTGCACATGGGTTTTTGTAAATAATCCTATGTGCGCCTCATTTGAGAGAGAAAAAGGGCAGAGTCATGGACAGAGAGCATGTTATCAACATTTTCTTTCATTAAGGTATGACTCACAAAGAGATATTTTATAGCTTAGCCACATTTGGTATTGTTTTGAGTAGGAGATACCTCATCAGGATCCTTAAAGCACGGCGACTTTGCCATCGGCCTTGTTTTGTAGTAATTATGTTTATTAACGAATAGTGAAATCGCACCTGTGATATAATAACACACGTGCAAATTTAAAAAAAAAACAGTTAATGTCACCTCCCGGCCTCCTTAGTTTTCTGCTGATGAAAATCCTCGTTAATGTTCCAAAAAAACAGCAATTCAGCAAACTTGGATTTGAGATTGATTATTATACAGTCAAAAGTCACAGACAGTGTCCAGTGTTCGTGAATGTAACACATTAACCTGAGTGTGGTTTTTAATTTAAACATTATATTGTGTGTCCCTCAGTTTCTCTGCCTGAATTCAACCTCCCCAAATCTTTTTTACACACCTGCAGACAAACAGAGGATGACTGTATAATTAAGATAATGTGCACTGTCTTTCTTGCACAGAAGTTTTGCTCTTATGAAAGTGGAAAAGAGTCTCCATACCTACATGGATAACAACTTTTGACTCCTGTAAAATAAAACTCTCATGATAAAAAAGCATTTACCAACCATTTCTGCAGCTCTCTTGATTTCAGCACTCTGAGGACTCATAATTTACCAACTTCTGCAAGAGAAAACTTTTCAAAAGGCACTTTGGCTGCCTGCCATTGTTGTTTTGCTCGTGGACAAAGGAAAGAGGAACAGTTTGCATGCTTTCTTCTCTTGTATTTCTTTCCTTGTGCACTGATTAAACACGCTTAATCGTCCAAAAAGTCTCTGACAAGGGTCGACTAGTGCCAATTGTGCATGACATGTCACAAAACCCAGAACCACAGATGCTCTGCAAGCAACAATAAACAACCCCTGTTACAATGTCCAGCACTCTCTTTTGTCAGTTGCACTGATTTTTGCATATTTAAAGTTGTGTGTCACAAAAAAACAAAAGGAAATGGTGATTCAGACATCTCTTTAACATTTGCATGTGTTATTTGCAGAGGTCATGCAGTCAAATGAGGAACGTGAGGGACAAAGATTTATAGGCCTTTTTCGGTCCGTGTATTGAGGTTGTTTGTGTTTTACCCACATCCTGCACTCTTCCTAGATTGCCTGTGTGTGTGTACAGACACCAAAGTGAGACACCATTCTCAAATGATGGTCTCTTTCCTCACAAATATGTGAGCTAACAGAACAGAGAGTAGGAGATGGAAGTGAAGCAGAGAGATTCTCACTCCAATCTTAAAAACAAGTCCAATATTTCCTCAGACTGACTAACTCGCTGTGTGTGTTTCAGTCACCCAGCTGCACGTAGCTCCGAAGAAAAGCTGATTTCATGCACTATTCTCCACAGAAAAGAAAGAGTAATCTCCTGTATTTTCTTTGGAAATTAATGAGCTATATATTATGCTTTCAAAGCAACTTTACTACAGTTAAGATGAGATAAAAGTTTAATCATGCCTCTGGGGAAACTGGGTCACTGCTGCAGCAACAAGAAGGTTATATTGGGAGAGCAAACACTTTTTTTCATTGTCCCTACAAGCCTTTGGTAGGAGACGGCTCTATTTTAGGGGATTTAACACTCCAGTGGTGTTGACTCTCTTACTTCTCCTGTGCATGGTGAGTTCTCACAAGAGGGGCCAACTTTACCAGGAACAGCCCCCCCATCAGCTGATTTCAGGGTAATCATCGACCCCCCAGTCTGTGCTTCACACCAGCTCCAATCCTCAACTTGTTATCAAGCTGTTAGTCCTCAACAATCTCAGGGAGCTTCTGTCTTGGACCCCCCATAGGTCTCCATCCCCCTCCAATACACACCCGACAGACACCATCACCTGACCTGGATCAGTAAGCTTCCTTTAGCTAGAGCACTTTCCTTTTGTCTGCAGCCCCTATCTTACCCTCAGACAGCACTGGTTGGTTATATTGAAGCTTTTCCAAGTTTGTGACAATAGACACACAGATAACAGCCTCACTGTACCATACTGAACTGAACTGAGCCAAACCGCTTGAAGGAAATGCAAAAGAGCAAGAGGAGTGTCAGGATGGACCAACAGGCTGCCTCTCACCTCCACTCCCTCGTATAAATGCACAGGCCTGTGGTGGTTATCAGCGAATGAAGGGGGTGGGAGGTCTGGGACAGGGAGGAGCGGGTGATAAAGCACTGAGTCCTTGTTGACAGGTAGTTGCCTGATGTGCCACACTGTGTTTGACAGGCCTGTCAGAGATCTGCTGTTGACGTGTCTTGTTCTTTGAAGAGACGGTGTCACGTTCGTCGGTGCAGGAAGTAAATGAGCATCTCTGACGCTGCCACGGTCGTGCTAGAGGAAGTCTCCTGACATGTTGTGATGAATCTTATTGTCTCCTTTTAGACTGATTCAGCATCACGGTGCTCAGGATGGGGGGAATTACATGACAGGCAATTTCCTGATGTCAAAAATGGAAAGCAAAGGAAAACATAACCATATGGAGCTGAAACTCTCATCCCTTTAAGCAAGTTTGAAACATCTGCTGTTAAACCTTTAATGATGCAATTACTCTGTTATCCAAAGAGGCATGCTCAGATCAGAATTAGATCATGTGCTAAAACCTCAAATCCTGTCTAATGGTTTTATTTTTTCAACATGGCTCCACTTTACAGAAACTTTGCTCTGTCATTTAGTTAATTCTGCGCTGCTGCACACAATCCTGCATCATTATAAACCAAGGGACTCGTGTTTTTTCCGCGCAGATCGAGCGACCTTGAGCGTATACAGTTTGGTTTCTGCAGTGGAGCTGACGGTTGGAGGCGCTCTGCGGACGAAGGCGCTGAAACCCTATAGGGGCTCCATATTAGCGGGCACTGAGTGAAACAGTCAACAGCAGTGTTTCAGGGAAGCAGTGGAGCTTTAACACCTACTATAACGCCCTGCCCTGCTTCCTGATCTGGATTACATCTCGGCTTACAGTATATTAGTCACACACGCACACACACGTATAAATGCTGGGACTTTTTTTCTCATAGTGCACCCTCTCTTTTCACCTTTCCCACCCACTCGCACTCACATTGAGGTTATTCAAACTGCAGCGTTACACCTACTCTGCTCAGAAACTCCTGATATCCAGGCTCTTTTCTACCTCACCTGTGATAATCTGCCTGTTGGTGTTGTGTTAATGGACAAACAATTAGTGCACATAATACAACAGTTGATAGAAAACACACCACTCGGCGCTGCTATGACAGGTCCTCTCACACACGTTTGCACACATGCATCACATGCGCCCCTTTGTCTTGTATCAGGGTACTGGTAATGGAAAGCCCCCTCATGTGAGTGGTGGCCTCATTTTAGTAATTACTGTGTGGAAGGTGTAATGGAAGCCAACCCCCTCCAGCAACACACAATGACATGCATTCACACACACTAATTATACACACATTCAGTCATACAGTCATATTTAACCGCCTGTTTGCACCCACAACTCCTCAAATTCAGCAGCACAGTAGCACAATGACTCAAAGTATGATGCTGTAGGTACCATATTAATAGCATCACAATAAAGCAAATGGAAAGTGGTTTTGAATAGTACATACTGTTTTAATTGGCTATAGTGGATCTATTTTACGCACCTGTCATTCTGTCAGTCTGGGATGCCTGTAAAGCAGCTTTCTTATAGTCTGTAAAAACCCTAATTTGAGCCTTTTTTCAGTATGCGCCTCACATGCTTCATTTTGGTTGCTTTTCCACTGATATTCAAGTAGACAATGTTTGGGAGTGCTACTTTTTACACAGCTTTAAAGTTAAGCATCTGCCTGGATCACCTGATCTGAAAAAGTAAAAACAGGTTGAAGGCGTCACTTTTTACAGTGTTGTGGTTTTGAAACCAAAAAGTTCAACCATTGCCTAAATACTTAAACTGCTTTTCCTCTGACATTAAATTAGACACTGCACAGGGGTGTTACGTTTTACACAGCTTTAGTCAGAAAATGACCTAAAAGTTAAAACTCCCCCTCTTTTTATAGCGCAATTCAGACTCTGCCTGGAATACTTGATTCAGGCAGCTTTACTGATCTTCATTTTTGGACAAAGCTTTGTAGTCATAAAACAACTTGTAAACTATGCCTCCACTTAACATGTCTACGCTTAAGCCTTTGTCAGCAAAGAACTTATCAGCCAAGTGGTGAGCACAAACAGCTACAAAAAAAAGTCAAAACTTCCTGCTGTTGGAGCCTAAAGCAAAAAAAAATAAATAAAAACTGAGGCTTTCTTTTAGGTAGCGAACAAAACATTGAAAATGAAGACTAAGGAACGTAAAACAGGCAGTGCACTATTTCGCATAAAACCAGCTAGCCTCTTGCTAACTTCTTGTGTAACTGTTTTGGTGTGTGATTTGACCAACATTGACCAACCAGGTGAGGTCCAATGGTAGTGAACTGAAAGGGGGCATGTCAGCACATAGACTTACTTTTGCCAATAAATCAGTTCTTGTCCAGAGCTTGTCGACTCGGACAAGGGCAGTAATCTAGATAAATTGCCTAATAACATATAAACATACTAAATGTTCAAGTCCGAATGCAAGTCTAAATATCAGTGTGAAGTCATGAGTCCTGAAAATCATGAGTTATATCAGATTTGTGGCTTAAGTCCCAGACTTATGTATACATCACAGAGGAGTAATAATTATACCGTCATGCAGACGCTGACATAGCTGCTTATTTCCCACAGTTCATCATTCCCATCTGATGCACCGTGTGAATTTTTAACAGTCCTTCTTTCCTTGCTCTATTTAGCAATGCACACTCACCCAGACACACACATATGGCATCTGTGGAATAGCTGGTCCTATCTGTTATCAGCATGTCATTTGCCAGTCATACCTGCCTGTCGTCTGCAGCCTGTGTCCCATAATGCTGACAGATAAGCTGGGGTGAGTGCACATGCCAGTCAAGCATAAGTGTGTAGTCTTTGGATCTCACTCTCTTCCACTTTGAAAGGTTCCCACGTTCAGCTGGGTTAATCTCAGTCCCTCTGGTTGTAATCCATTCAACTGGTCAGATATTCAGACCGACCAGACACAGCAGAACAAAGTCTGAGCAGGGAAATCTCTGACACATTTGAATTACTGTTGTGCGGATGTGGACATGACCACACTCATCTGAATCTGAACAAAAGGATGCACTTGAAGAAGTGACACTTCAGCAGCAGAGAGACAAGACGCTCACCAAACCATGACATCAATTCAGAGCAGTGTTTGAGGGCATAACTGAGCATGAAATAAGGCCCGACAATTCAAACAGCTTCGTTTTATAGAGCGTGATGAAAACAGTTTCATGGAGCATGGTTTTTCAGAGGAGTTTATTTAAAACAATGTACTGAGGTCAATCTGATGCTGCAAAGAACTGCAGAGCACCAAAAAGGGCAAAGCTGTTTCCTACTCCAATAAGAAGTGCCAAAAGACTGTAGTTTCTCAAGTGTCCACTGGATGTTGGCTCAAAAAAACAGAGAATCTACATTGGAGTCTGCCCAGATGTACAGGAAATGCATCACAGAGGTAGAGGTAGTAGCTAATGGCTAGATCCATTGTTGGATCCCCTAGTCCACATGTCACAGAGTTTTTGAGCAGATGTGGAGGGCAAAGTTTGAGGTTGAGTTTTTTTTTTTTTAACGTGATTAGACTTGAAGCTTGGTGCAACAACAGCAAACACAGCCACCAGAGAACAAATCTATGCAGGATGAGGCTGAATATAGCAGTAGTATCATGTGCTTTAAATGCGTTTATGAGTGCTGTCCAGTTGCCTTGTCTCTTAAATGCAACGATATACAAATGGAAAGTTACCAAGAAGCTCTGATTTCTTTGTTTGGTTCCTGTTGCTCATCATTCCTTTGGACTTTTGGGTCCAAAAGAGATAAATTTCCAACAATTCAGTTACAGTGTTTGGGGTAACGCACTACAAAGTAAAGGACAACGGTAACAATATTACTTTTTTGGGGTAACGGAGACAAGTCACTTAATTACTTTACTAAACAATAGGAACGCGCCTTTCCGCGTTACATCAGCTGCGTTTCCCTATGTGCAAAGTTCTGATCTGTTGAAGTGGTTCTTGTGTGTGTACTGCTTGTGTGTCTGTGACAATAGGCAGGGGTTTGGTGCTCCTAAGGATCAATTTCATATTTTTTATTTTTTCTTGATATCGAGCCTTTGGGCTATTGTCCAGCTTGTCTCTGTACGCTCTGACAGTCTTTTCTTTCACAGGATTCATTTTTCATTGGTGTTTTTTCTCACTGTGTCCCTATCTCCCAGCCTCCCTGTCAAATGTAAACAAAAAGTTGTCGTTGAAGATTGCCCTTTCCGACCCAACATGCATTGCACAATAATGTGGCCTTTGAAAGTCCTATGAAGAGATTGTTTTGAGTGAGTCGATTTTTGGTTGATGCTGCCCACGAGATGGAAATGGAGACAGGATGGAGGTGGATGATACAGGGGGTTTGGGCAAGTGGCGATACTTGTATTACTTTCACTATATTAGTAGAAAGGATCAAAACAATCGTGCGAAATGCTCTCTATGCCTAAGCAACATTTATACAATAAACAAAATGATGCGGACTATGCTCAGTGATGATTGGGCTTTGACCTCTAAAGTAGTGAAGTTACTTTTCAAATGCGGTAACTAGTTAAGTAATCTCATTAAACAGCAGATATTGATCACCAGAGAAAAACATCTCCTGTCATACATTTAAGTCCAGCTTCGGTCACTGAGTGTTGTCCTCTGCAGTGAATGCCCTGACATGAATACAATGCATATCACAGGTTGGACTGTAAACCACCTCTCTCTCTCTCTCTCTTACTCACACAAGGACACACACACATCGAGCAAACAGGAGGGAACTAGAAGACGTGGAGGTGCTTGGAGGTGGGTGGCACTCCTCAGCGACTCTCAGTAATAAAAGTCGAGCGCTATTTGAAAAGGCCCTATTGTGGCTTCATTCTGTTTTTCCACGAGGGTAACATTCCTCCCAAATTGGACAAAAGAATTTTAATGGGGCGGCTAATGGACTGTGATTAGATAGGAGGAGAGGGAGAGAGAGAAGGAAAGAGAGATGGAGAGAGGAATAGGTGGGCCTTGTTGGGAGTGGGAAGGATGGGGGGCTAAATGATGCTATGGGCGGGGGTTGAGTTTCATCCATCCTGGGAGAGGGGGCGATGGGCCAGGAGATTACCCCATTTACCTGCAACCTTTGAGGGGGAACTGGAGAGGAGGACAGGGGGTTTCATTGCAGAGGCTGGGTTGCGAGGGGGACACAGGGGACTGCACTCCAAAGGTATATGTACATATAGTGGCAGGATGGATGGAGGCCCACCTGCTTTTAGCTGTAAGTGGATTCAGTGTGGCTCAAGTGGCTTAATGCAGGCTTGCTCACTGGTGTTCTGAGAGGCACTGCAGGACTGTGCAGCCAGCTCTGCAAGGATGCTTAAAATAGAACTGTGGAGATACAACTGTTAGCCAAGAGCGAGTTTATGTTGATAAAACAGACTAAGATTAGACACATCACATAATTATTTCAATTTATTGACATTTACCTGAGTGCTGAAACCCCCTTTTGCATTGTATGTATAACCGGTAATCCTTGATAATAGAGTCAAAGAAACAAAAAAGTTTATGACACTCCAAATGTTTCAGTGGGTGACTAGTCAGGACTCTTCTCCTACAGAACCATGCTGTTGTAATCCCTGTTGTTAGAATGTGGTTTGTCGTTGTTTTGCTGAAATATGAAGGTCTTCCCTGAAAATGTCTTTGTCTGGATGGAAGCAGATGTTGATTTTTCAGATCAGTCTCAGTCATCATCATGTTTCTATCTAGTTTCCTCTTTCCTTGGTTCAGTTTTAACCTCATCTGTGGATGCCTTGATGAACTGTGATCACAGACAATGGTTTTTGGAAGTGATTTTGTGGTGATTTCCACAACAGAGTCCTGTCTGTTTTTAATGCAGTGCTGCCTGAGTGTCTGAAGATTGGCTGTGTTTTGAAGTTGGGGTATAAATCTGTCATCAGTGTTATTTTATCAGCTCCAGAACTCCTTTATCTCTGTGCCTGACATCTTTTTTTTTTTTTGAAGACCTTGAACTACTTTTCTATTTTCTGTGTTTCTCCTTACACTTACTGCGTTATTTCACAGTTCAAGCACTCACAATGCCTTTTCACAGTTGGTTCTTTATCTCCTCAGGACAGCGTTTAAAAATATTTACTTGACATTATTTCTGACTCACATCATGTCTGTGTTTATCTACCGCTCCGCTGCCTGACCAGTCACTTTTCTCTGTCTACTTTTACCTTTAAATATCCATAGGCTGTCATCCAGAGCTATTTACAAACCCACCCGTGTTCAACCAAAGATTTGCAGGAATCTGATGTACGGCTGCTCCTGTATTACCTGTGGTTATTGTATTTAGCAAGATAAAACAGTTATATTTTTGGGAACACCACCGATTCAAAGCCTCTCCTGACATTCATGTACAAACTGATGCAACTGTATATCTACTACAGCTGTCCTCATAACTTATTGATGTTTCTTCACTTTAGTTTTTCAAAGTGTTGAATTTAGCAGCATTTAGCTACTGGAGCAGACTGGATAGAAATGTAATGTAATATTCAGAGGTTGTCGCCTTGCATCAGTATGTTCCTACAGTGGCACATTACAGGCAAACTAGTGACAGATGCATTTTAGTATTAAAGGTGGGGTAGGCAGGATTCCATTAAAGAAGCATCGAAGCATCTTTTTTTGTGGTCTATATACAAAAAAGCTTTTAATATCAGTCAATAGCAATTAGTTATTAATGACATTTGGTAATATAACGATATTGCTGTGTTTTGTTATGTCTGTGTAGTCAACTTTTTAAAATTTTTGGCTCTTATTGGCTGTAAACAAAGCCAGTCTCCATCTCCCCCATCCTGATCGGTTGTGAGGTGAATGCTGCTCCCCTTACATTCAAGATTTCTCCCAAAAAACTGGCACTTCCTCAGATCCACCCTACCCCACCTTTAAGTAAGGGGCTGCAGGAGAAGAAGAAGAAGATGAAGCAAAAGAGGAAGAACAAAGAGAAGAAGAAAAAGAAGGAGAAGAGGAAGACTGTTTTTTTGTTGTGTTCTGTGAATTTGTATGTAAAGACATTTTTGCTGGTAAAGCTTGACAAATGGAAGCTTATGCTTAAATGCATGTGTCATAGAGGGCTTTTGTCCTTAAAGGCCACCGTCACTTCTCAGATGGGAGGGGTATGCAAGGGAGCATTTCAGTCCAGAGTTGATATTCCCTTCTGTGCTTTTAATTTTAACGTTTATCATGTCCCATTTCAACTAAAGTGACAGCTTGTGTGGCTCTGTTATTGCTCATAATGTTAGTGTTGCACATTTTTATTATTATCGTTCTATTTTTGTAAAGACTGAAAACTTTGATACAAAACTGTCAAAGCAGATTATCTTTTGTGTGGTCCACTTGGATAAAAACAAAGGATCCCCCCACGTAAGAAGTTACTCACACTTTTGCTCCACTCTCTGTTTACCACTCAGCATCCATCCGCCCACTCCGTACATGCAACAACACTGGCTGTTTTCTGACCTATTCACGCCCCGACCGCCCGGCTCTACCCCCTGACGGCAGCATGTCAGTCAATAAGCATCACGGCAGGTCCAGCAGTTGAGCCCAGCAGGTGCGAGCTCTCTCTGTGACTGTAGAAGCGACCGAGTGTCGAGAGCTCCTTTGTGTCGTCGCAGAATTACCTGAGGGTGTTCAGAGTGGACTGCTGTTGTATCCACCCCGTTGTTTACCACTCTTCATTTTCCAGTTTGGAGAAGGTCTTGGGAGAAATGCCACTGGTTTATGACTTACCAGCAGGAGGCACAAACCCACAAAAAAGGTTCTCTAACATCACACTGCAATAACTCCTCCTGAATGAGACAAATCTGGGACGTGCGTTTAATAAAAACCTTTATTCCTCTGCCTGTGACTATAGCGTATGATTTACAAGTTGCTGTGTCTTGTTTTATGAGGTGCGAAGTTCTATCAAAGTCACTAATTACTCCATGTAAGCCCATGAAAACCTGCTTATCCTCCTGTTTTGTCGTAGGAGCATCCCTTTTGGTTGTTGGGAGGCAGGGTAATGATCCAGCAAACCCTCATCTGGCTGCTAGATTAAGCTGCTGTCATTGGACACATTTGGATGTCTGTGTCGGCAGTCAGTCAATGCTTAAAGCATCAACACAAGCTACAAATCAGCTCCAATGCTGAGCTGCTTTAGAAATTTTATGCAAAAGATTACACGGCAAAGACATTTGGCAGACGAAAAAGGGAGCATGTACTCCGGGGGGAGATGATTTAAGGTGTTTCAGAGTTATTTTATGGCTCGGTGTCAGGCGCTCCAGAGCACCTCCTAATCAGTACAGACAAGGAGGCGGTGCAGTGACGCCAAGTGTACGTATGTGGAAGATATGGAAGGGATGTATGTCTCCATGTGGGACATTATCCTAAGCTTTGGTGTGTTAGTAACGGCGTGTGTGTGTGTGTGTGTGTGTGTGTGTGTGTGTGTGTGTGTGTGTGTGTGTGTGTGTTTGTGTGTATTTTTCATGCACTCAAACGTATACATTTCAGTCACACCGCATTAGTAGAGCCATGTGCAGACTCGTCCCTCTCTCTCTTTCTCTCATCCTGAGATATTGCTGCAAACATGAGTGTATCTGTGTGGTGCACAGATGTAGCCACGAGCGTCACATTCACACACAGAGTGACTCTTGGCTGAATTGCTTAACTTGATTGTTTGAGTTGTTGATGGAGTTTTTTTTTTTTTTTGTTCCAACTGATGTCATCTTGAGAATCAGGAGAGATGCAGAAGGTAGTGGGAGTTTGGGAGCACACAATGAGCATTTGGCCCCTCAGCTGTTACTCTCTGACAAACTGGGAACAAAGGAAGGTGCTTTTGGAGCTGTGGTTTCTCATTTGTGAATTTCAGAACAAAGAAATCACATTTACATGTCTGATTTCTGTGGTTTTTTTACGTGCTACACTAGCATTTAACAAAAGTAATTCCTGCTGACCGCAAAGCTCCCTCGTTTTTGAGGTGGCGGACAGCCTCCTCTTCCTGTTTGCAGCCATAAAACAATCAAACTTAACAGCCAAATATAACCCAGTGCCACAACAAGTGACAAGCAAACCTGGCAAGAGCCCAGCACGTTAATGTGGTAATGATTTATTTATGCTAAAAGCCTACACATTCTGTGCTGTCTTTAATTGATTGAGCTCGTAAATCTGTTCATTCATTACACAGATTGATGCAAGTGTTAGTCGGAAAAAAAGCTGAAGGAAATGTGCAGTGTGAAGTCCTTCCTCATGAACCTATGGTGTGTTTCAACCAAGTGGCCTGTTCTTGCTCGTGTTTCCACAGCCAACAAGATCCTACAGATTTATGCAGGAAGCATATTGGCTGCATGACGGTTCTGGGAGGGCTTGATTTCATTTCAGCATGCATGTCATCAGATCAGACCATTCAATTTGCCAGCACGAGTTGTACATTTCATGCCATCTTATGCGCTGAAAAAATTAAAGAAGGGAAGGTTTACAGATTTTTTTTTTATTCATTTCTGTGAGCTGAGCGCAGATCTCAGCCAAAATGCACAAGAAAATGGTGCCGAATTGGCTGTATTTACACCACAAACATGAAAATATTGTTTGGTAGCACTTCCAGGATGCTTTTCAAAGCAAAAGCTTATTTCTGCAGAGAGAGTTCCTTTCTTCACATGGTGATCATTGGTTGGGAAAGACTTTGATCACTGACAGTAACACAAGGAGGCAGCATTAACAGTTACATAAAATCAGATTATTGTAATACTTCAATTCTACAAATTAATTCACATCAGATTAGGTGACATTCGATCCACTGTGATCTCTCCTTTCTCCTAATGTCTTTTAGTCAGCAGATTGCAGTGTGTGTTTTGGCATCTTTCCCAATTCTCAATGGAAAATTGCAAATAATGGCATATGGTGGCGAGCTCGTGATCCTGTATGAAACTTTTACCCTGTTACTTGGAGCCATACACAAATGCATTAAGGATCCCATGTGCAACTGTTTCTTCACTCACTGAAACAAAGCCTGTCTGCTAAAGGCTTACGAAATAAAATTATTACAATCAACCATTAGGGCCTTATTCCACTTAAAGGGATATTCCGGCATAAAATTAAGTTATAGTCAAACACACCTGAACACCGAGTTAGACACCCCCCCCCCCCCCCCCCCCCCAAGAGATGAATGTTGCCGACCACTTGCTTATCTAGTTATACCAACTTTAGTAATGACCGCAGGATAGCAATACACAGCGGTCTATGTACGCTTCTACACGCAAACCTCAACCAAAAATCAATTCGTTAGGGCTCCCCAACAAACAAGCGGCTGCTGGAAGAAAGTGAGTAAGATGTGTTTGGTCTCTTTGCTCGAGAAATCAGGGCAAAACTAAAAAGATGTTTGGTGGCTAATGCTATGGCTGGGACCCTACATTTACTGTTGATGAAGTTAGGTGCTGTTCTGAGCATTATTTGTGGCTAAAGAGTGGCTTTTTGGTTGAGCACATGGCTCCTGGGACCGTTTATATTGCTATCCTGCAGTCAAGTTAGTATAACTAGAGAAGCAAGCTGTCAGCAACATTCATCTCTCAAGGGAGTGTCTAACTTGGTGTTACGGTGTGTTTGACCCTGACTTAATTTTACACCAGAATATCACTTTAAAGTAGAAGTGATGCAAAAGTGCATGTACTTATGCTATGTGACAGCATGTCCCTGCAAAGTTTAGAAATGCAGACAGCAGAGGAGCAGAAAAAAATGCCAAACAGAAAATCTGTTCACATTTGGTGCTGAAAGGGGGCTAAGTTCAGACCTGACTTTATTATACTTTTTCTTTACATTATTATTTTTGAATGTTTTTCGTTAAAAAATTGTGAAAAGGAAATCTGCCGTCCGACCAGCCTAAACTGTCGCTTCACACTTCAGACAAAGTCTAAATTACTCATAAAGGAAATACATTTTATAAGTTGTTTGTTTTTCTGGAAATGCACTAGGCTGAGACTTCAAAACAGAGTCTTCAAAGAAGAATACTGACCTTAATTTTCTTTTTACCATAACACCCCTCGTGGGCAGCATCTCTAATGTAGATAAGAGCCATGGTACTCAGTGTCTTTTGGGGGTAAAAACACCCTCAGTAGCAGCTGGAGCTACATGGACTCTGACTTTGATGCTGCAAAGTTTGTTTAAGGGCTGTTGCAACTAGTATTTAGCTTAAGATGTCCTCCCTCATCTGTACACCTGCGCATATAAAAAAAATCACTTTCTTCTACGATAACAGACATATAGTGCAGTACAGACAACTTCTCCATAAAGGAAAAGTGAAAATATCTGAGGTTTTAATTTCCATCAATATCGCCTGGCTCTAATATCCCAAAATAAATCATTAATCCAAACAGGTATGAAAAAAAAAAGTGTTACAGTCTTCCTAATGTTGAACAGAGATGTGAGGAAACTACACTTCCATATTTCACTCAGACCAGCTATTCTCCTCCTCCTCCTCCTTTTTCCTCTACCAAAGGGTGGGCTGTATTTGCACCCTGGGTGTTGATGGAGGAGGTGGGTGAGGAAGGGCTGAGCATGGTAATCACTAAAGGCGGGCTTGTTGCTATGGCGTCCTGCGGCTACACGGTGACAGCAGCGAGAGCTTATTGAGTTGCACAGAGGAGGAAGAAGCAGTGGAGCTGCTGAGAGCACTGTGGATTACACACACACACACGCACGCACGCACGCACACACACACACACACAAACACACACACACACACGCACATACACATACACACACACACACACACAAAATATGACTCACTACCTGGAAAAACTAGGTGCTAGCTGCACTGATCCTTTAACACAACATCTGACCCTGTAACTAAATCTAAACTTTGACAAACTAAACAGAGTGGGACACTTTGCTTGAAGTTAGAATAACAACAGTCCCCATAAGGATAACAAGACAAGTACACACACTTGTATGCATACTGAGCATGTGCTTATAATGCCCAAAAAAGAAGCAGACAATCCAGACCTACAAACACATGCAAAACAAATATATCCCCAAGAAACAGCCATCCAGGGCAAATTGACAACTGCCCACACATTTGCCTGAAATAAACAAATTCAAACACTCACACGGACAGACAAAAGAGAGAGAGAGAGAGAGTGTGTGTGAGAGAGAGAGAGAGATCCAGTCACGCCAACCATCTAAAACGCAGCAGCACACTTGCAGGATGGGACGATGTGTGCTGATAGCAAACTGAGCCAACCCGACACCAAACATCAAGCTGAGGAGTGGTGGGCTTTGGATGCAGCCTGCTGGACCAGAACGAACACAAACACGACGAGGCGTGTGCAGGGAATAAAAGAAGAAGAAGAAGAGGTTTATTCTGTCAGAGTCAAAAATGTGCATGCTTGCACACATGCAAAGAAATCCCTGATAAACTCACCGCTCTCACTCTGACTGACTCTCATTCCGATAAACCTTTCTTGCACATGCACATATACACAATCACACTTAAGCAACACACAGGTAGCACCTCAGTGCCGAAATAGCAATTACCCCTCTTCTGCTGTGAGATAGGAGCTGCTGGCCCCTGGAGCAGGCGCCTGTTATTACTTATGTAAATATGGCATGGTAGTGTCTCTATCCAATTTAGAAAAGAATGACGGTAGCAATGGGTGTGTGTGTGTGTGTGTGTGTGTGTGTGTGTGTGTGTGTGGCAATGAGCACAGGGAGCTCTATCTACATAAGGATGAGGGTAAGAGTAGAGTGTGTGTGTTTGTGTGTTATGTGCACACTTGTGAAGACAGGAAGTGTGTCGAGTCATTTCAGTCTGGTAGAATTGGGAGGCAGAGAGACAGCCGAGCAGTGATGAAGGAGATCATGGAGGAGAGGTCCATACATTTTGGAAAAGAAATTGGTTTTCTGAAATTGTGATTTTCAATTTAGTATGTAGGCACGACTCAGGCGATGATCGCTCACTCCTATACATATAATTTTCATACAGAAGGATTGTTGAGTATTTTTCTCACAAAGCACCCACATTAGCACGCCAGACCAGTAGGTGGTGATGATAGGCGATCAGTCTGTCACATCAAACTCCATAGAGGAGCATCATATGCATGCCTGTTGAGCTGCTTCTTGTTCAAGTGTAGATGTAAACAGTGTTATTCCAACTGTGTAAGGAGCCTGTTGATTCTCCTGCACTGCAATTTAATGTTACAGTCAAACTGTCTGCAAACAGTGATGAGCAGACATAAGACAGGCATGCAGGATATATTAACTACAACTGCCATATCATCACCCTATTAAAATAATGAGGATCATGCCATGAGCCTATCGACTAAGGATTGGGCATTTTTCAACTAAGGGTTTAGGCGATTTTACCAGAGATGGCCAGCATTATCAAGAATTGATTTAGGCCAAAAACTCATTTTCATCAAAAATGACTTTGCTGTCCTTACAAATACAGAACTGAGTTTTTTAAACAAGCTTCACCTTTGAAGGCATTTCCTTCAAAAAAAACTTTCACATATTGTGGAGCAGCAATGAGGTGGCTGTGGAAACACATTCACAAATGCAAGTTAAAGCTGATCCTTGCAAAGAGGAAACCATCTGTAAACATGGTTAGGAAATGATCACAACTTCTCTGGGCTCATTTAAGATGGTCTGAGAGGAAGTGGGAAACCATCCTATGATCTGAAAAATCAACATTTGACATTCTTCTTGGAAATATTGGACATCACAACCTCACTTCCAAACAGCAGAGGGACCAACCAGTTTGTTATCAGCTCACAGTTCAAAGCCAGCATCCCTGATGGTATGTGGAAGCTTCCACATCAGGCTCATTAATGCTGAACAATATATACAGCAACAAACACATTTCTGCATTTTGAAGAGTCCCATATGTCCCTGGAGTATGGGCTGCAAAAGTAATATACGATTATCAGTAGTTTGTTTATAAATGATGGGCTAAGACTTAGAAAGTGGAATTAAGGGATTTAATGCGACAGCCAAGCATCATGAAGAGAAACAGGCGTTTGGGTAGAAGTAGGTTCAGCCTTGGTCTTATGAAAAAGCAGCTTGTGTGTTCATCTGAGAAACGATTCCAGTCCGGTGGATTTTTATCTCATTGCTGTTCAGCTCTGACCTCCTGCTGCTCCTTTGATCTCCTTTTCCCTCTCCGCTCTGGTCTCCTCGGACTCCCACTCGCTCTGACCTCCAGGTACTGTCTTCCTGATTTTGGGCCCAGAGAGCACTGCATGAAGCTGGGGATCTGGAGGCGGTGGGCAGGGCCTGGAGCCTGGGGGGTTTATGGACCAGCAGGGGAGGTTTTAGTTGAAACAATGACCCAAACTGTAAGGAGGGAGGAGAGAGAAGACAGGGTGGGGGGTTGCCTTTGGACAATAAATGTGTACTTCACTCCCCGAAGAGACATGAAGATTGAGGTCTTTTACTGACCAGAGGGTGCAAGGCCAAAGGAAGTCAGCGCAAATGAAAAGAGTGACTCGTGGTTAGGAAACAGCGATAGATCAATAGGTAACAACATGTCTTCAAGACCAAAAATTAAGTTTTGTTCACACTATAGCAAAGGGATAAAGGGACTACAGAGACCATCATCCTATGTGTGTCCATCCATCTTTACTAAACTACCTGGCTGCAGACACAGAGACCACCAAAAATATTGGTGGTTAGTTGTTTATGAACCTGAGGGTAGACGAAGGTATTCAGCCAAACTTTAAACCTCCTTACACCTTCAACCATCCTCACAAGGTCTGTCGTCCTTCAGTATCTAGGAAACAGAAGTTAGCACTCAGGACAAAAAGGCTCAGTGCAACCAATTGTTTAAGATGAACACAAGCCAAAATGTTCCTTTGTGAATCAGAAAACGTCTTTTTGGATAATTTGCATAGATTTAGTTTGCACACAATCTTTCATGAATCTGGCTTTTGCTTTGTATTGGAATATAAACAATTATAATCCCCAGACAGATTGAATTTCAAATAAAGGCCTCCTTCTAATACAAACCTGCTTCATATACAAGCCTGGTCTCTTCTGCATAAAGCAAAGACAAGGCCCAGACAATATTTGGGGATATACGCTGTCAGGAAATTAAATCAACATTGAAAGGAAACTTCTGAAATTAACAATAAAAAAAAAATTAACAGAAAAACCCTCCACACACGAACATTACATTTACTACCTCACACGTATGTATTTATCTAGAGCACATCACGAAGAAACTGTCTTTAGTATAAAATTAATTGGAAATTCTGCCTAAGTTATTCACTGAAATATAGAATATGCCTCATGAATGGTTTCTGACACTCTGAGTTAAATAGTTACAAGCTTAAGTGACAGATATGCAGTAGTATTTTTAAAAACAATATTTAGGGTCCCAACAGAAGTGTGTGTGAGTTTATTCGAGTAAGTGTGCGTGTGTGAATCTCAAACAAAGACTTTAGAGTCGGTGTGTGTTGATTGGCACACAATGCAGATGTGTGGGCAGCAGATGCCATCTGGGGAAAGAGGAGTGGGCTGGTAGAGGAGAGGAATTGAAAGGTTTGGAAGATGGAGGGGGGGTCCACTCTCCCCCAAGACAAAAAAAGAAACGCTGGTTTGACAGCTGGATAAAGGAAAATTTAGGAGTGTAATCAATCAAAAAATAGTGTGACACAAATAAAGAAAGACAAGACAAAAACTGCCCACACCACCACTGTCATTGTCTGGCATCTTCGGTCCACCAAACTTTTTTGCCACTGGTGGAAAAGATCAAAAGAGTCCCTCCAGGTCCCCTCTGGGTCTTTTAGGGTTGCTAGGCTTGTTGCTGGGGGCACAACAGGAGAAAGTGTGCTTCAGTGGGGGGTGTAGTTCCTGCTCATCAACGTTTGGGGTAAATTGGCCAATTTTGGAGGGGCACCAGGTGCCTTGTCTGCATCATTAAACTGACCGTGATTTTACAACAGAAGACACCATAACCTCACAGAAGCATTGTATCCTGTCTCACCAGAGGCCTGAATCTGCATCGTTGTTCTGATTTCTTGGAAACTCTTCGTCTGCCTTCTGCGAGCATTTCGACATAAAAATACAAACTACCTCTTTTCTTTGAGTGACATCTGTGAGGGGAAAAAAAACAAAGCCACACTATGCCTGCGGAAGCACATCAGACAAAGGCAGGTCTATTTGCAGTGAGATCAGCCCTATAAGGGAAATCATAGATGTTTCCATGTATGGACAGAAATGAATATATATGTGTATGTATATATGTATATACTGCAGCCAAGCTTTGCAAATGTAAGGTTTGTGTGCCAGCGACAAAGGCATGGGAACCAGAGCTTTCAGGATCCGTAAAAAGCAGAGAGGCGATAGACTGTGTTTCTACACAAAGACACATTCATAGATGTATGAGAGTGAAAAAAAAAAAATGAAACACCTGCTGACTGTATGCATCCTGCAGTATCCTCTACCATAAGCATCCTAGTTTTGAGGATGATTGAATTTAAAGGAGTGGAGTTTCTTGTATAGGAACTACATTCTATAGAGGTTGGCAAAAGATGTTTGATAAAAGACATTTCAATAGTTTGCGATTCAACATTAATATGTGTTTGATTGAAAAAAGTAAAAAGACAAGATGTGGAAAATTTGATCTCTCAAATAAAATATAAGTTTGATCTAAATTTGATGTAAGCAGCAGGTTCAAAACAGTTGGGTCATGTTTATCTTAGTGTTGTATCAGCTCTTCTGTAAATGTAAGAGAACCGGTGAGACTTGTTTATGGAGTTTGGGAAGAGAAGTGCTGTCCTGTTCTTGGCTTATAGGATTTCAGCCGTTCCACTGGTCAGGATCTCATTTTTTTTAGTGGGTCAAGTCAGGACTTCAGTCAGTCCAGTTTCTCAGCTGGACTCTTCTGCTACAGAGCCATGCTGTTGTAATCCTTGTTGTCAGAATGTGGTTTGTCATTGTCTTGCTGAAATATAAAGGTCTTCCCTGAAAAAGTCTTTTACTGGATGTCAGCAGATGTTCCTCCTAAACCTGTAGATATCGTTCAGCATTAATGGAGTCTTCACAGATGTGGAAGATACCCATGACATGCACATCCCTGTACTATATCAGCTTTGGCTTTGGCTTTGAAAATGTGTTCCACTAACAGGATAGGCGGTTCCCCTTCCTCTTTAAAGCATCCATGGCTTCTAATAAGAATGTCAAATTCTGATTCATCAGACCACTGGGCAGTTTTCTGCTTCTCCTCAGTATATAGGCCCAGAGAAGTTTCTAGGTATGAATGATCATGTGTACGTCTTGTTTCTTCTATGCAGGGTTAAGTTTTTACCTGCAGTTCTGGATGCAGAAATGGTTTTTGGAAGTGACTCAAGAATCATATTGGTTTTTAATGTAATGCTGCCTGGGGTCCTGAAGATCAGGGTTTTCCAGATTTCTCGACACTCTTTTTATCTTTTAATAATCTTATGTACTTTAGATTATGAAATCCAGACACATTATTCTGAAACTGTTGAACTATTTGCTCACACAGTCTCTCACAGAGTGGTGATTCCTTTTCAAAGCCTCAAAAGTGTTCCTGGCATCAAGCTTAAAATGAGTATGTATTTTCTTAAACTAAAAACATTTTCAACATTCTACAGTTTCAACATTTGATTAGTTGTCTTTGCCCTGATTTAAACTTACTACACACTTTAAATGATTTGAAAACAGTCACTATTTGTTTTTATCAACATTTTAAGAAACGTCTCAACCCTTGTGGGTAAAAAACGATTCAGCTGCATTTTTTGATTTGCAGGATGGAATTTTGTCTCGACTTCCTAGCCTTAGGAATGATAAGCAATGGTTTGGTTGATAAAGATCCAATGACTTCTCCAAGGTTGGATGTTTTCTCGCTGAATCACTGACAGTTAAAGCTGTTAAAGGCCAAATTCCACTCTGAAAGAGACACAATATTATAAAGGTGCAGAGTTATCTGCAGTCAGTGGGAGCAGCGTGTGCTGATGCAGAACGCCCTAACCTGCCCACACAGTGACAATCTCCTCTGCAGATCATTGAAAGGCTCATCTCCTGGGAGCAATAGAGGACCTGTGTGGGAGGACATAAAGGAGTGAGAGCACCCTGGGCAAATCCCCAAACCTGGACACAGCTGGCTTTTCACAAACATGAACAATGAGGCCTTTGTTTGAGGGAAAACTGCAGGAGTAACATCAATTCCTGCACATCAGTCACCTTTGCAGCTCCACATCACAACAGGCCTGCTGTGCAGCCAGTGCTGATGGATGAATCTCTGTGCACATTTCATCATAAGTGCCCTCAAAGCTTCTGTAATATAAGAATAACAGCAAGTGACAATAATCCAATACAAGCTGGCTACCGATCACAAAACGAGCATTGTCAATTTCACAAAGTGCAATATCATGTAGTGTCAAGGAGGTCATGCTCATGGTTGTTCTTTAATCCAATTCTGCAGTCAGAACAGGCGTCAATATCTCCGCTAGGTGGCGACCTTAGTCCGATGCGGCTCACCTTGGACAGCGCTGCGCTTGACTGGAGCCTGACTACATGCAGGATCAGCACAGTGAGACTACAGAGGAACACATAGGACAAAAACAGACGCATTGTATTTTACACAGAAATTGAAAGAGACAAAAAGGGTCAATTAGTGTTTATTTTCTTCAAGTTAAGGGGGTGGGGGATGAAGCAGAGATAGTTTCAACACGAAACTGTACTCAAAGCAGCGCGCGTTCCATCCATCTGTTTTTTTTACCACTAAAGACCGAAAGTTTCCCTCTTTTTGTAGTTTATTCATGTACAAGTCAGTGTCTCACAGGGTCGTGGTCAGATTCACTAAGTCTGTGTGAGTGCAGGGCAAAAATCCTGGAGGAGTCCCACTCTACAAAAGCAACATCCCCTCTCTTGCTGCTGGTAAATGAGAAAGTGGGGTGTTTGGGGGGTGGGGGGTGAGTTAATGATTATTTGCCCCCTTTTCTCGTGCTCTACGTTTCCTATATGGTCAGACTGGGTCCGCGTCAGAGCGCACAGACTAGACCCGCCTCCTGGCTGTGGTGCGCTCGTTGCGTCTCTCTCCCCTGTCCGCTTCAAATCCATATTCCACTGGGAAAGAGAGAGAGAGGGAGAGAGAGAGAGAGGGAGGGAGAAAGTGTGTGCGTGAGAGAGAGAACAGGACCTGGGAGAAGAGCAACGAAAGAAAAAGAGGAGAGAAAAACTGAACAACGACACAAATGGCACTCATGGCAGGGATTTTGTTCACAGCCAGCTTTCTTGTTATCGGGATTTCTTCGTTTGTTTCGTCGGCACGGACATACCCCCCAAATGAAGGTAAGGTTGTTTGAAGAAAAATAACTGTAACGGACTTCTGGCTCCATCTCCGCTCCGTGTCTGCGCGTTTGCGCTGTGGAGCCTTACTTTGTGGCCCCCTTGTCGGAGCCACAACGAGTTACACGGTGGAAAACACCGACGGTCACCTTTACGCGGCGACTTTTGTGGGGTTTCTCGCGTACGAAACTGGAATGTAAAGTAGCTGTCCAAATGCGCACCGGCTGTTTACTCTCCACTCGGGGCTTGGATCGTGTCACCCCCCGAAATCCTGGGAAAGACTAGCTCCGTGCGGTCCTGATACGTGCGGGTATCTGTGTTAAAGAGAAAAGGTCAAGCGAATCCGTGCGCTGAAAGCAGTTCAGTGCTGCAACGCTTCACGGACGTGTCTTGTAGAGCAGACATGTAGCACCAAACGAGTCCGTTGGAGACTCGCAAGTCCGGCACACATCTGAATGACCCAGTGGCATTATTTATCATAATCAGATATGTGCACTATGGTGCTGTCACGAACAAATTTGTTCTAAGATTATCGAGGGAAAATTAAAACGTACGAAGTCTATCTGCTGTCCAGCATTTTCACACAAGATATAGAACATTGTTTTTCTACAGTTATAGAGGGTGTTTGGTTATCCTCTACCATGCATATGCTTGGTATAGTGACTGAGCTGCACTCTGTTTAAATCCAGCACGTCGCGTCCTGCTCAAAACCAACCAGCGCGGAGGGTTTGGGGTCCAGGGTTGTTTGCTTGGGATTCCGGGGTGCTTTGTGTCCAGTTTCAACATTTTGCTGCAAACACTGTTTTTCGCTTTCACATTAGGACAGACACTGTTGAAAAATTCCCAGTTTTGCTTAAACGATGCCAATAGAAGAAGCGTTGGTGTCTTCGGCACTTTTCTGATTCTGCCTCGCTCCGCAGAGTAAAGCAGTCTGACAAAACAAGTGTGCAAAACAGTGCCACGGGCTCAGGAAATTTAAAAATGAGGTGAATGTTTCACATTTCCAAGGAAATCCATCCACATTTGACCTGATCAGTAATACCCTTAACCTGTAGAGCGGGGTGGTTTTTAATAACTTATATGAAACAGTTACATTTAAGTTAAAAAATAACCGAAACACTTAAGCTTCATGCGGCCCTAAAGAAACATATCAAAATAAAAGCTTTACGGGAGAAAATGTTTGGATTCATAGCGTGAAATTACACCACTATGCGTGTCAGACACTTTTTTTTCTCGTTTAAGTTTACGCACGCGCTTTTTAATTGTTTTTGATCGCACCAAACAAAATCGGAGCTGAGGCCCGAAAAAAGACATATACACTCTTTTAAAAGATACAGCGAAAATGAATTTAGGAACAATCTTATTTTACTGAAAATCAACAACCAGACAATAAGGACTTCTGCGCAATCAAACATCGACACATTTATGATCAGGGCTTTTCCGGCCTACGGCCACTCTTCTGATTACCGAAACACACCATGAGGATATTTTTCCTCTTTACGGGTCTTTTTGTTTCCGAGCAGCCCTCTTTCAATTCAAAACTTAATGACAAAAAAATCGTTTCCCCTTCTCTTCGTTGGACTTCGTGGATTATACTTTACATGCCAGCGCTGATGTTGTGTGGACACGCCGAGACTGCACGCTCACTTCTTCTCCCTCTTTTGATTTCCAGTCACGTTATTGGACTCCAGATCTGTACAGGGAGAGCTGGGATGGGTCGCCAACCCGACAGAAGGAGGGGTAAGTCCTGCAAAGAAGTGTCCCCTTGTTAGGACGCATGGTCTCCTATTGAGAAAAAATGGAGAGATAATATCCATTATTGGCAGGAGCTCTGGAGTGGATACACAGCCCTCTTTGATAAGATCCTGTCCTGGTGAGACCTTCATGGGAGTATCTTTGTTGATGATTTATTGTGCAGCTGTCTGCTCTGTGGTGGTTTTAGGCTCAGGTCGAGTTCAATGCTGGATTTTCCTTTTTCCTTCGCACCTTTAATATGGGGGAAACCTAAATTTGCAATTACACTGTGTATGGCACTCCTTTCAAACACCCTTAAGGCCTCAATGGGGTCCCCAGAATCCACTTTAAGAACCATCGGTCTATAGCCCCCCTGCCCACCAGCAGCCCCTGCTCCCCTTTCCCCTCGCTCCTCTTCTCTCTAACCACTCTGTAATGGTCAGATGCAGGGGCCGATACTGCAGCGGGCGTCAGGTTTCCTGAATAGACGGTGGATTGAATTGGTCTTTGTGGAGAAACTTTATATCCCTTTCCACCATTGAGTGGAGGAGAGAGAGAGAGAGAGAGGAACTTGGCAGCTGAGAGAGGGTCTTCTGGAATGGATGAATAAGGGGGAAAGTGCAGAGGGGTTCAGCTCTTGCCGCAGGACGACTGGATCTCGCTATAAAGCAAGAGGAAAATAGGGTGGCGTAATGCATGATCCCTCAGTCTAATTGGGATATTTAGGGGGGTTCTGATAAAGAGGCAACATGTGATGCAGTCTGCTGTGAGCATGAAAGGGTTTGGACAAGAAAAGGCAAATGTGTTTCCTTGACTGTCTTAAAAATGATAATCTAAAAATACCCAGAATGCCACGTTTTTCCTCTGCTAGGGATGACCTAAATTAATAATTGCTCACAATAAATAAATGTTTTGTCAGCCAGCAGCCACTCCTCCATTTGTTCCAATCAGAGAAATACGACAATGAGCACAAGCGAGCCTTTAATGTCGTATGAAAATTAATACAAATTAGCAACACTGATGCCAACTAATGAATACCAACCCAGGGGGAACATGATCTCACCTCTTGCAGCTGTTGCAGCCTCTGCTCGCGATCTTTTCTCAATGAACTTGGCTGGCGCTGTGCTCAGGTCCTCCCCTTGACCAATTTATCACAAACAAGTGATTGACAGGGTCCTGGCAGCCCCAGCAAGCCAGCATTCACCCTCTCATTACGACCAATTGGCCTTTTTCTGCCTCTTCCCGGTTATCGGGGAAAGGTGCGGCCTTATCTCAGCCCTGCTCGATTTCCACAACAAAAGGGGGTAAAAGGAGTAAAAGAGAGTGGAATGGAGCGGCAGGAAATGATGGACGTTTTCTCAAATCATACAGCAGCAGCTGTGTTTAGCATTATCCCTCCCTCCTCGGGGGATATAAGGCTCCGAGTCAGATTGTTTATGATAAGGCGTCAAGTCAAATCTGGCAGTATGTCGCGTATCTCCCACTGTCCTGTTATGACTTTTTTCTCCCTGTAAATGGCTGAAGCTGCAGCAGCCGGGGGCCTGTCTGCTCTTGTTTACAGTGAAGGACTCCATTTAAAACACACAGTGCAAAACTTAGAGGAACACGCCACTCGGAGCCTCTAAAGACATGCTCGTATTTGCTCAACGGGGCTCAGTCGAGAGGGGAACTCTATCATAAGTAAAACAAACATTCCTTCCTGGAAAAAATAAGCCAGGCCGCGCTGCAGAACCTGATCCATGTACCTCACGTCAGCGTCTCCCTTTCACTCATGAGTTCATATTAACAACAGCAGTGAACATGTGTGCTGACTTCTCCCATTCCTCATCATGTATGCACATGTTAAGTAGGCACACATACAGTCATTAGCATTGATTGAGAGACCTTTAGTTTAGCAGGAATTCATGGCTTCTTTTCTCATCTCTCAATCCCTGAGCCGTGAAATACACTGACAGTTGCATGTGCAGGAAGATGATTTCGTAAAGCTACCTGACAAGTAATTGAACTGTAGGTATTACTGAGGCAGAGAACTAATTACAAATTTCCTTTCTCACAGTTGAGGAAAAGCTATGAATATTAATATCTTCATGATTCTATATCAGGGCCTAACAAGTCTATTAGGTGCCATTCATAAAATATGCATTAAGTTTAGCCATCAATTAATTGCCCTGCTGAGACTCAAATATTGACTTTTCTTTCTGGCTATTTTTTTTTTTTGCACAGTATCTCTGCTTCTTGGCTTTGACTCGCTCCCAGTCACGTACAATCACTTGTGTAGTCTATTTTCAATTAAAAGAGCCTTACAGTCAGTCAAAGTGGATTCATATTTGCATGCATTGAGTTATATTTGGCAGTACAACTCTATATTGAGAGCACCATGCACTTTCATGGTCATACATGGGATTCCTCATCTGTTTCAAGTGTGAAAAGCTGAGGTAGGAGGAGCAGCAGCAAAGACCACCAGGGTCTCAAGCACCAGTGACAGTACAAAGTAAGGTATTTTATTGCAAAAAGAAGGAGAAGAACATCTTTGTAACATTTTCATGTCTTGTGTTTTCCCAGTGGGAGGAAGTGAGCATTATGGACGAAAAGAACATCCCTATCCGGACATACCAGGTGTGCAATGTCATGGAGCCAAACCAGAACAACTGGCTCCGCACTGACTGGATCCCCCGTGGTGGGGCCCAGCGTGTCTACATTGAGATCAAGTTCACCCTCCGAGACTGCAACAGCCTCCCTGGAGTCATGGGAACCTGCAAGGAAACCTTTAATCTATACTACTACGAGTCCAACAACGACAAGGAGCGTTACATCCGTGAGAATCAGTTCAGCAAGATTGACACCATCGCTGCCGATGAGAGCTTCACTCAGGTGGACATCGGTGATCGCATCATGAAGCTAAACACAGAAGTCCGGGATGTTGGTGCCCTGAGCAGGAAGGGCTTCTATTTGGCCTTCCAGGATGTTGGAGCATGCATTGCACTGGTGTCTGTCAGGGTCTTCTACAAGAAGTGCCCTTTAGCGGTGCGTAACTTGGCCCAGTTTCCCGATACCATCACTGGAGCTGATACCTCCTCACTTGTGGAAGTTCGTGGCTCATGTGTGGATAATTCAGAGGAGAAAGAGGTTCCAAAAATGTACTGCGGGGCTGATGGGGAGTGGCTGGTGCCTATTGGGAATTGCTTGTGTAACCCTGGATTTGAGGAGCGAAATTCAGAATGCCAAGGTAAAGAACTGACATTTGTCTTTTGTTCTCTTTTTATTAATGGTCAACTCTCCCCTGAACTCCCCAGATTCCTGCTGAATCTTACCGTAAAATGTTCCCCCCATTACTTTGCTCTGTATCTCTATCTTCGGCCCACATGTTTCAGTCCTTTTGTCCTCCCCTTTCCTTCCTCCCTCAATTCAACTACCTCGCACCCTGTTGGATGTGTCTTTTATCCTTTTTCCACTCTCCCCAGTATTTTCTCCAGTGAATGGCTGGGTGATAGCAGCAATGATGATTGTAAATGGAGTAATTAGCTGGCCCACTGGGAGGTGTGTGCAATGGGATGCATCCCAGGAGACTTGGTGACACCGGGAGAGTAGGGCTCCTACTGGTTCGCACTACCACTGTGTCTTTCACTCGCATGTTTTTTTTCTTGTTCCCAACGGAGCCTAGAAGAAGAGAGAGATGGTTTTAGAGGGGGGAAGTGGAGAGAAAAAGGAGTTTATCATTCCTAGCAGGTCTGAGAAGAGAGAAAATACACAGCTGTGAGATGGGGTTGAAATGGTGCTATTTGGCAAGGGGAATAGCCCTTCGTAGGCGATTACTCTAGTCTCAGCTCACTGTGATCCTATAGCAGGCTGTTTGATGAGGTTTTAAGGTCAGCGCGGAGTGCCTCCTTCCAGGTTTTTTAAATTACGAGCATCACAGGGCCTCGGGCCTGCAGGCAGGTGAATTTACAAAATTGCCTTGAAATGCCTGTTCTGGAAAACATCAGTAATTCTTTATGAATTTCTCCTTCAGGGTGCTCCAAGACTGTCCCAAATGTACTTAATTTTCCTTGCATGTAGTTGATTGTAGCTTACCACATGCAGAAGTAAATTGGTAATAGTATCTTGAACAAAAAGTACCAGGAACAACAGTCTGCATTTCCGATGTGGCATAAACTCCTTTGAGGTTAATAAAAATTAGGCCAATTACCAAATACTGGAGAGTTTTTTTGGTTAATGAAGACACTAGCGCTGCCTGTTATTCTCTGCTGAACTTTTGTTGGAAAAAAAAAAAGTCAAAGATTACAACAGCTGCAGTCTGGGCCTCACAAGGTTCCTGTACCTACCCCAAACAATTCAGTAGAGTAGATCAAGTACCCTGGAACTCAATTTACACCCTGGTCCCTGTTATCAGGCACTGCAGCACTCCTGAAAAGGTTCCTAGTTCCTGCTAAAAAGTATCTTCCCATTACTTTCTGCAGAGTTTTGCCAAGCTAAGCAGCAGCTGGTTGCCCTGATGTCCCAGTGCCAATTCTGCCACCATGGTTTTTTGGTCTGCTCCCCCAACCAGCCTTTGCTACCAAACACAAAAAGCAGTGAAATCCAGCAGTGAGGGGTCAGAGGGTGGGCACGGGTGATTAACAGGGGGCCGGACCACTACACCTCTTTTAATTTACGAGGGAGCCTTTATCTTGGCCGACTAATTACATGACAAGCAGGTCTGCTGACTTAGAGGGTACCACTGGCTGCCTGGGGGTGGGGAGGCAAACGGTTGCAAGGGCTCACAGATGGGGTTTGTGTGTTTTTTTTGTGTGCCAAAGAAAGTATCATTTGAGCTTATCTTGGAAGGATGCCCATCTCCCCTGGTGCTGGGTTCAGATTTCTCAGGCCAGGTTTCTGTCCCAAGGGTCGGCTTCAAAGATCCAGGATGGAGATGGAGGGAAAGAAGCCAGAAAGTGGTTAGTTACACATTTGAAATTCCCCTGAAGTGGCTCTCTTAATATCATGCCTTTTACTGTAATAACCTCTCTTGTTTCAAGTCAGCGAGAGAGCCTGATCTCATACTGTCTACTATAACTTTCACTCATCTGCAACTCTGAAAAAGGCTTCTTTTCCTCCTGCTTGCTTTTCAGTTTAGCTGGTACCCTCCAAAGTGAGCAACAAAGGATTTGGAAACGGTGATTTTATGTGACTAATGCAGTCTCACAGCCGCTGCCAGATTTAGAGCTGGCAGCATTGATTTTCAAGCCAATATATCCATTTAGTTCACATATCACTGCATCTGCTTTAATTTGTTTAAGTTTGCAGTGCCAATACATTTGCTTCATCTCTCTTTGATTCAGTCAGACTGTTTGAAAAGTTTCTCAACATTTCACTTCCAATTGGAAACTGGATTAAAAGCTCGATGCTGCTTTAGTGCGTGAGGCGCCAGAGTGAGTCTGCTTTGGTGACTCAGGGGTTAAAAGGTGCCGGCCGGTGTCAGTCTTTGAGTGCACTGATGAGCTGGTTAGATCCCTAAAGTGATGAGCTCTGCGTGAGATCAGGTCCCCTTTAAATGTGACAACCAAGGCTTTGGGTCATGTTTAATCCTAAAGTTACCACAGATATGTAAATTTTTCTTTCCTTGATTTCTTAAAAAGTTAAAACATGTGCAAAGGAGTGTGTCAGCCCATACTTAAACATGCTGGCCTGAAACTTCTCTTTAAAATAGCTTCCAGTGGTCCACACAAGCCCTATTGTGTGTGTCTGAGTGTGTGCGTTCCCAAATTTGTGGGTCTGAGCTTGTCTTGTGTTCGTGCGGGGTTACAAGGGCACCTTGGCCTCTGGTTCCCAGCCCAGGATGAATGGGCTCTCCTCCATCATTGTTTGGGGCAGCAGTAGAGCCCGCTGAGACTGGAGATGTTTTGAGGGGTGAGGAGGGGTATGCAGGAGTTTTGCTCTCCAACCCTGGCAGGGGTCAGAGGTCACCTTCTTCTGCATCCATCTTACTGCTGCGTCCGACAGGCTTGTGGATATAGGATTGATTAAGTCGTCAAGGTTTTGACAGCTGGGGCTGGGGTTTGTGTGTGTGTGTGTGTGTGTCTGTGCTTACGTTGGGCCAAGGGTGGTTAGGGTGAACACCCAGGGCCAAGGCGAGAAGGGCAACCAGGGCACGGAGGGCCAGGGGGCCCCCTGATCTAAGAGGAGAGGACTGTGTCTGTTTGCATTTGAGATCCTTTTCCCCATCAACCACCACCTCCCCCCACACAGACTCTGCTGGGGTAGAGTGGGGTTAACACCAACCCCTCGCTCCTCATCTGGTGAGGGGTCCCTACTGTTGGAGGGGAGGAAGGGTGAGATTAGGGAGAGTCATGTATGTCATGATGGGGAAATGATAATTACCTTGACTGCTTTTTCTGTTTAGCAGGCAGACAGAGACTCAAGAGTGACTGCAGAGTAAGAAGGATGCTGCAGCAAACTCAGCAAGTTGGATTTGTTGTGTTTGCCGGCGTTTTCATGAATAGAGGAAACAGTTAAGTAAAAGGTGTGAAGGTGAGAGACACTCTTGACACTGCTGACTGTAAGGTCATTGTTCAGCTGTTTGCTGGTAATCCACAACTTGTCACCCTCACCAATCAACAAACACTCCTTAAAGCCTCTGTGAGGAGTTTGATCAGGTTATTAAACGGACTGAAAGGATCCTGGTGCAGTTACATGATCTGTTTGGGAAAGCTTGGTTATTCCTTTGGAGTCATGTTAGAGATGCATTCAGGTTTGGCGTCTTTATCGCACATCAATATTACTGCAGACATATGTGCAGGACGGAATCAACAATTTTTAAAAAGTTCAGTATTGCATGCAGGGGGCGCCACAATCAACACAAATGACTTGATATTTGCAAAATTATTTGATACCTTTATGTATTTTTCACACAAAGCCCTTTTCAAAAAGGAATAAACTATCTGAGGACCTCTAACAGCACAACTGTGTTCAAACCCCCCGCCCACTGATTTGCTTAGGAATGATGGAGGTGCAAACTTAGCTGGATTATTTATTATCCATGGTGTTGAAAACACATTCCCAGAAACAGCATACTGAAATCCATCCAAAGATGTGCAATTTTCTCCATTTCAGAATTTGCTCCTCTGGTGTCTAAAACTTCCTCATGCACATTTGATCCTCTCCCCTCTATTCCTTGTTTTATCTCAAGCACACCACCACACATTTCTCTATTTTTATATAAATGCTGCAAAATATGGACAAAGGTCATTGTCACCACTTTGGCTCAACACTCGTTTGCATGCACGTGTGTGTGTTCCTATGGCTTAGTGCCTGATTGTGATGTCAGTGTGTGATCAGAGCATTTTCCCACCTGAGACCCCCTCACCCCTCTCTATTCCCTGCAGTCTGCCGAGCTGGAAACTCTCATTCATGTTGGATTAAGAGGTTTAGGGATGAAGTTTTCTCTCTCATGCATCTCACACAGTCTATGTGTGTGTATGTGCGTGTGTGTGTGCAGGTCTTTTATTCTCTCTTTCCCTCTGTTGACAGTGCTAAATATGCGCCTGGGAACATCATTCTAAATTCACCACGTAATTCTATTTAGCCCGTGGGTCCCCGGTGGCTTTAAATACACAGACTGAGTCTCTTGCTGTGCGTCCCCCTCCCTCCTTCTCCTTCCGCTCTTCTGCATACACCCGAATTAAGTATTTGCATCTTCTTCTTGGCCGGCTTGGGTGCTTGTTTTTCTCCATCCATGCCTCCTGTACTGTCTTTCCTAATTTTCTGTTGCTTCATTTTCTCCTCACAAGCTTTCTCCTCTTTTCATACATTCCTCCTTTCTTTCTTCGGCTGAGTTTCTGCTTGAGGTTTTCTCCAGTTCACACTCTGTCTTTTCTGTCCTCGTCTCTTTTTTCTCTCCCACTGGCCGTCTTGCTGGTTAGTGTTTGTCAGCCTGTCTCTGGTGGCAGCAGCAGGAAGTGGGCTGAATAATGAGATTACCTTCACTGTGGGGAGTGAGGCAGCTCGCAGCGGCACATAGAACATCACCACCCGTCATTGTTCGCACAAACACGCATGCACAAGAGTTTGAGCGTGCACGCAAACCTGCGTGTTAAGAATCTGGACACATGCAGGGTGTCCTTGGAGACAGGGACCAGTATGTGCATGCGCACATTCACATGTAGAGACTATTTGCACACACACAGATGTGCAAAGAACAGACATGTTAAGTAATAGACTCGTGCACGCAGACACAGTCATAAATATGTATCACACACACTCGGGGCTGAGCACAGCGCAGCAGAATGGAGGTGAATGTACTCATCACTCTCTCCGCCACCAGAGAGGCTCATTTTGTGCTGCTGAAAAGAGAAGAGGAATCTATTACCAACAGAGAGCAGGAAAGAACAACAGATACAGAAAGGGAGGACAAAATGTCTCACAGCAATCTCACACCCCCTCCTCTTTCTGCTGAAATAATTGCTTAGAGCCTTTTTTTTTTACATTCTGCTCCTGTTTAGCTCCACAAATGAAGAAAAAAAGTTCCCTCAGCACACACAAATCCTCCCTGACTGGATGGAGGCGGAGGAGGAGGAGGGTGAAGGAGAGGGGGGGTTGGTGGTAATTCAGCCGTCATTAGCGGAGGTGCTGAAATGTTTTTCCTGCTCGGGCTGCCGTCCTGCCTCACTGTTTGTTCCCTTTGCAGTTCTCGACACTCATCACCCCCTCGCTCTCTCTTTCTCCATCGCCTCGCCGTGCCCTGTTCAGGCAGGAGGCTGCTGGTGATCGAGCGTGACCCGGGGCTGATGGTCGTACTGCTCCCACAGCACCTGCCACACCATCATCCATCCGAAACTCATTCATCCCCTGTTGAAGTACTAATGTTTTCCTGTGAAAATGTAGTTCCTTTTTGTTATTTTCCAAAGTCTTTTTTTTTTTTTGAGGAACTGCACCACGCTTTCCCGGTTTCCACCAATGACGTGTGTGTCTGTGCTTTAGACAGGCAGAAATTGCCATGGCTGCAGATCATTTCTGTGGTTTGAAACTAAAAAAGTGAAGCAACAAGTGTCAAACTCTTGAACAGCACAGATCAACACCACAGAGGTGCCAAACGCACAGATTTTCCTGGAATTTTGGATTTTCTGACCCGTAGATTGAGCGTTTGTTGGGTTTTCTGTGATGGCAACAACTTTGCTCTGTGTTCACACTCTATGTGTGATGTGATGCCCAGATACAGACTCTGCATACACAAACATCAGTTCTTTGTGTTCAAGTGAGGGGCTGCAGTGTTTTTAGAGGAAGGGTCATTATTGGTTAATCCTGGAAAATGATGGTGACATTGTACACAATGTACATGTTGCACATATGATGGTGTATCATAAGTAGGCTGCTAAAATAATGTCATGTTTATTTACAGTATATATTTTAATACTAACATTTCTCATCAACATTTAATACTAACATTCTCGTGTGTAGTCATCTTGAGATTATCTAAGAGGCAACAGGTTTTAACCACAGTAGAGGGAGCTTGATCTCAGTATTTCTAATATTACCAACTGTTGTTTTCTTGACACTGACTTGACACTGTCTCCTGTTCAAGATCAGGATTGATTTAAACTTTCTTGTGTTTGGTTTTAAAGCTTTACATCACCTCCCCCCACAGTTCATCTCTGAACCTCTCTCGTCCCTGTCCTCTCCTAGAGCTCTCTGATCATCTGACCAGCTTCTGCTGTCTGTTCCTCTGATGAGGCTTAAAGGGAAAGGGTGACCCAGCCTATGTAGTTGCATTAAAGCTCTTTTTAGTTAGGTCCTCTTCCTCTACAAACATTTACAAGTTTTGTCTGGGCACCAAAGACAAGCAAAAAAAAATCATTACCGTTATACTTTGTCACATCTAGTTTATCTCTTGTTTTATGCTTTAGCACTTTGGTCGACGCTGGTTGTTTTTAATGTCTTTGTAATAAATTTGATTAGATTTGATTCCTCAGGCTCTAGTTTGTTTTCATCAGCTTGATTACCTGGTCTGCAGTCTGCTCTGTGGAAAAGAGAAGTCTGAAAGTCATCCAGGAATCACATCAGCTGTAGATGTAGTCCATGCACTTATCCATGTCGGCTTTTTAAAGGGAGATAAGAGCTTGACTGCCCCCTCCATCAGTGACCACTAGCCGGTATACTGTATACTGCTGCATGTTAGTTTTTAGTTGATAATATTGAACGCAGTTCTACTGCACATGTTGCAAGTAGCTGAAACATTTCCACAGTGACATTGTGGCTTTGAGACACTGTGTGACGACCACATCTATGCAAGACTGACTTTAAGAAAACCCGCTCCACTTTCATCTCAGTGATTCTGCATTTTTAAGAAGATCATGGAGCTGTTGGAGAAGTACTCAGCTGGTATATAAACACTTGTGTCTTGAGTTTTCAATGAAACTTTATAGTTAGCAGATGATGGATATGTGCAGAGTGCAGCATAGATAGCCGTAAACTATAAGATAATAGATTGTCTACATGGGCCGTTATGATATGCTGTTGTAGGAGTAACACGGTTGTCAGCTGGCATCAGGCGCATAGAGCCACACAAGTGTCAAAAGGGCTTTTAAAGGATGATAAAATTTCTTTTTCTCTCTCTTCTGCTCTCCTCTCTCATCTTTTTGAAAAGCATCCTCTCTTTGAAGCCCGCGATGGGAAGAGGGAGCGATTAAAGCAGTCAGCAAGCAAATTAGCATGTCAAAAGGCCCCGAATCAATACCCCAGCTCTCCACCAACACAACCCTGCAGTCCTTTCACCCTCACCCTCTCCCTCTCTGTCACTCTCTAACCCTGCCGTTCCCCCATTCCTCCAGCTGTATCCCGTCTCCCTCCATTTTCTCTCCCTCTTGTCTCTCTTTTCCTCCCTTAAAAATTTCCTCCCTCCTCCCCTTTAAGTGACTGACAGAGAGAAGGAGCGGTAAAGAGACGAATTGATGAATGTATGGGCAGAGAAAGACGGAGAGAGGGAGAAGTGGACAGAGATCAAGTGGGCATGTGTGGACTGGAGGTTATGAAAGAGAAAGAGGGCCTCTGCCATGGTCTTTGTGCTGAGAGAGAGGGAGGACAGACATCCCTCGCCAAGGAGAGCGGAGGAGATGAGGATGAGAAGGCAGCGAGAGAGGTAGAGAGAGGGAGAGGGAGAAAGAAAGAGACCAAAAAAAAAACCAAAAAAAAAAACAGGGAAGGGGGGAAGTGAAGTGGAAAGATTTAGTTCCAGTCTGGCAACTGTGCTTTTTCTGCACTTCATCCGTGGGTTCACCATTTCAAGGAAATCCCTGTGATCTGGGGTAAAATGATGCTGATGGCAGAGATGTCTTTGTGTGTTTCTGTGTGTGTGTGTGTGTGTGTGTGTGTGTGTGTGTGTGTGTGTGTGAGCGTCGCGGACTGATGTGTGTGTCTGCACCATTATCTATATTTATTCTGTGCATCTGTTGCAGCAGTCATATCACAGGCTGTATCATAAACTTCTATTAATGTTCCAATCTTGTTGCACGATCTGCGCCTGCAGACAAAGCTGCCCGCAGTAGCTCTGCAGACAGATGTTCCTCCAACTCTCCCTCAGCTGCTGACAAAAGGCGGCTGATTGCAAACACCTTGAAATGTGTCATCTCTCCCTCTCTCTTTCTCTTACTGATTTCTATCTTAAGCCCCCTTCATCCTGCCCTGGCGATAGCGGTCTGGTGGTCTTTTCTTCTCATTTCGCTGTCCTTTCTCTCAAGGGGCGCAGAGTTCAGCGGCCAAATCAAAGGCTCCTCCGTGGCAATCAGTTAGAGGTTATGACAAAAAGCCTGGCAATATAGGGCTACTCCGTAATCTGATGTGCCCTGAGAGTGGACACTGTGTCCATTATAATGGGCTGAGATCCCTTTTTCTATACCTGCAACACAGAAAAACACTAAAAAACACTCGGACTGTGTGACTTGTATGTGGAGAGGAGAAAGGTTGTTGCAAGGATGTCTGCGATGGAGTAGTAATGGACTATGTCGGATGAGTTTGGAGCACTTCCAAAACTGAAATGCTCTTAAAACTCTCTGATGAATCATCAGCAGGAAAGATGAACAGCTGCATTAGAGAAGAGCTGATTCACCAATTACAGCTCCGAGGTACAAGCTTGTGGACTTCAAAACAATAAAGGAGAGAAGTCAATGGCAACTTTATCAAAGCTTTATAAAAGGTTTCTCTGCAGAAACCGCCTGATGGCAGAGTCTCAAGACATGCACAAGAACATTGTTCAGACAGTTATACACAGCAGTTGCATTGGTTTGCTGGTTCATAGTGGTTTTCTTCCATGTTTTTGGCAAATTCGGTTGTTGCATACAGCCTGATCTCTCTGCTGCACCCTTTAGAGGTATCCTCTAGTAAGTTGCACAGTCTATAGTCAAATATATTTACAATTACGCCCATGGTGCAGCTGGACACATATGCAAATGTTAGACTATCACAAGTACATTCAAATATAGAAGGATGCTAACTGGCTCTAAGTCACAGTTTCATGCTTTTCTGTTGTTTTTCATTAAATCTGTTTTCGCAGTGTGAGGGTAATCAATGTAGAAAACAACATTTTATTGACCATTACAATGACTCTGAGAATCTGGATTTAGCTTCATCTTTCTGCATCATGATTGTTTAAATCCCGGACAGTATACTCAGGCCTCCATCCAGCTGGTTACATGTTACACAAACTGAGTGAGGAAGCGTTTATTCTCGTGCAAAAATTTCTGTTTTATTGCAAAATATTTCAGCTTTGAGACTTTGTGTTTGTTGTGAATGTACATGTAGCATAATTGCAGTCTATTGTGCAGCCCCCAGCGTTGATGGTCTCTTTCTTTCTGAAATTAATTTTACAAATGCATACACAAGTTTTAACTTTTGCAACATGGAAGTTTTCCAAACTTGTTGCTGAAATAACTGGATAGTTTTCTGCAATAGCTATAGTTTAGGCTTATGAATGATTAAGGTTTACTTTTTGATCCAGGCTGCCAAACTAAAGACCAGTGCACTAATCCGTGAGAGCATTTAGTTATCGATGTGTTTCTTTGTTTAGGAGTTTTAGCACATAACTTAAATTGTCTAAATGTTTGAAACTCATAAAAAACTCCCAAAAATGTATAAAGGGAGCATGTCTGATTGCAAACAGTAAAACATTTCAGCCTTACTCTATTTACACTTCCTCCTGTCAGCCTAAAGTCACAGTAAGGGCTCAGGGTGAATCAATGCAGTAGTGAATATTCAGGAAAATTTACTGTAAAGTGTAGATAGTGATGCGCAGCTGGTGCAAAAAACATTTGGGGATTTCTGAAGGCTCTCATTTTCACGTTAAAAAACACTTAACTGTCCTTAACCCTTTTTCGGAGTTCATACTTAGTGTTAAGTGAATCAAACACTTAAGTTTAGCTGCGATTCATGTATTTTTATTTCTGGACACAGCAAGGACAGCAGCATTTAGCCCTCATGTGAAGCTTGACCAACCGGCTGCTGGCTCTTGCCTAAGATTCAGAGTGCTATAGAATTTTTCATGCAAATGTTCAAAAGTCTAATCTGCATGTGTCCTTGAAACACTTCACCATTACCACAAAGAAATCTCCGACAAGTGAATAGACTGAGGTTGCTGCTCAGCAACTCTTTCTGCCATTTTCTATAAACACACATGCAGCTACCCCTGGTTAAAGCCCAGAAGAAGGATCATGTGACTGACCTCTTGCTGTGAATACATGTGTCTGCATACCAGCGTGCAAACTCCATGTGTATCAAACACACCACAGGCTGCCTCGGAGATGTAACTTCTCTGTGGGAGAGCTGAAATGTAATTTAGGGATGTGGAGGTCTTCCAGAACCAGGGGATCCTGAACTGCAGATTTTCAGCCAAAAGCAGAGGTGTGTCCATGCTGGGGCACGTCTCTGGGATTAGGGACCTTGATCCCTCCTGATCTGCAGCGGGCTGTCAAATACTACTGCAAGGGGAGGAAGAGAAGAAAAAGATGCAACCGCTTTAAGCCTCGTATGATGGAGAAGTGTACAGCAAAGAGAAGAAGGAGAAAGAAAGATAGAAAGAAAGAAAGACAGGAAAGAGGTCAGGAAAAAAAGAGGTGGTTGAAGCAAAACAAAGCCCTGCAGACGTCGGAGCAGAGCGTGAATGTGTGTGACAGAGGAAGAGTGTGTGTCGGGTTCAGCAGACAGAAAGATGAATTGACTCCTGTCTAGTGGTCCTGATAAACGGCTGGAGATGTGAAAGGTGAAGTGGGGGGGGTTATGGGTACAGACGGTGATCGCTCTTTGAACAAGCTTAGTGTGTATGTGTCGTGACCTCTGGCAGCTCAGGTTGATATTACTGTCAATATCACTACTGTGGGGAAGCTAGGCCTGTGTAAGATCACTGAACCGTCTACACAGTGAAGAAATAGTCTGTAGGTAGACCGTTGATAGCACCCTGATGGTCTAATACTGACGGTCTCCTCCTACAGCATCCTCTGCAGTCAGTGTGTAAATGTAAAGTTGTGTTTAAGTGGTTTGAGTGATCTGGAAGAGTTAGGAAGTCTTGTCTAGTCGAGATGGTTTAGACCTTTGAAGCAGTTCATGTGATCAGGCATAAACACTGGCAATTTAATATCACATTCAGAGGGAAAGCTGCATATTGTATATGAGCTGAAGAAAAAAAGTGGTATTTTCCATAATCTAAAAAGTAAACATGCTCTGAACTCTCAGCAATATCAGCCAGCCTAATGCCACTAACTGCAGAGTTGTGATATTTGCATTTAGTCAGAGAAAAAGTAGATGTAGTTGCCCTGACTGATGCAAGCTTCAACAGTGAGAGGTTAATGTTAAAAATACAGTATGTTTATAGCGTTTGTACAGAGTTGACAGAAGTTATAATTTAGATATTTACAAAGTTAAATATTTTCTAAAACATACTGTTATTGTGATCAAAATATCTAAATGAACTTCTGTGAGTTTCCTTATGCTAACCTGGAGTTAGGTCAAACTAGCCTCTAAAGCATGAATCTTGTTATTGCTGAAGCATGAGAAGCACAGCTAGTACATACACATAAAACGATGTTGGCATAATGGGATGCAAATATCCTGCTGAACTGTCTCAATATGGCAGTTTGTAAGAGCCAGTTGTACACTCACAGACTATATGATCATGTGTTTAGCTGTGTTTAATAATTTTGACTGTTTTCTGGATTTTTTCTTTCCTTTGGACTAGTTTGATAGTCGGTGTTTAAAATTCCATTTAGTGATTTATCTCCACAGAAAAGCCCAGAAACGAGTTTGCTGATTTATATGTTGTATGTAGCTTCTATATTGTATATGTCTTTGGTTATCTCTGTAGAGCTCTTGTCTGATTTTGTTATTTTTGCTTTAAACTAATGGTGGACTCGAGCTGGAGCTTAAAGGGAGCTGTGAACACTCTCTTGGCAGCTCTGCAAGGCATTTGGTGTTGCTTGAATCACAGACCAACCTGCCAAGTTTGGAGCATCACTCTGCTTGATGAAAGGAGAGAAAGATAAGGAGAGATGACAGTAAAGGCAAGAGGAGAGCATCAGAGAGAAAGAGAGAGAGAGCTGGAGAGAAAAAAGACAAGAAATGTAAGATATAACCCAGAAACTTGACCCTCTTTCAGCAGTGCCCACTCACTTCAAAACCGCCTGTGAAAGATTCTCACTGTGCATGCTTTTTGTTCCCATCATCGCAGAGCCTGTGTGTCTGTCCTCACATCAAAGCTAAAGGCGAAAATGTTACACATTAGCAGAGTAACCCTGCCTAAGCAGCAGCCATTAACCCCGGGCTCCTGTTTCACTCCCCTTTAGCAAACCCCCTGCAAGGCCAGGTTCAACCAGCCTGGAGGTTAGGGAGGGCAGCACATGCAACCTGAGTTTGTGGACACACATGCGTACATGCTACTAGCTGATGAATGCACACACTCACACACACACTCATGCAGAGCCATACCATGCAAACAGGAGCTGACACAGTTTCAGCTCAGAGGGTATCACTTCCATGATGGCACTGACCTCGATGCTGTTTTCAGAAAGAGAGAGAGAGAGAGAAGAGGGAGAGAGTGGTCTGCAGATTGAGGCCTGAGTGACACCAGCAGAGGTCAAAGGTTAAAGCAGTGACAGCCACAGCGGAGACCAGCAGAGCGTCATCAGGCTGACATGAGCTGTTGAAGAGCTAGTGACCCGGGAAAGTTTTTATGTTCCCTGACTGACCGCACACTCACAAACACACACACATGCAACTGCATGAATTCACACACACTGGTGTGCGAAATGTTCTCAGGAACACACACCCTCGCGCACATACACATGCACAATGGAAGGTGCTTTGAGGCCCCAGACAGGCTGTCGTCTGGGAGCTACGAGTAGATTACCTAAACAAACAACCTAAAAATACCTTCCTTTTCACCCACTGGCCGACCCTCACCAACCCCTCCTCGTAAACTGCAGAGCCACTTCTGAGAAACCGGCAGAGCTGATTGTTGTTAAACTCACCCCGAGACCACAGACAAGCAGGTCATTAAAGGTTTTGTGTGCATGTTTCTGCACACTTAAGTGTTGACACATGTCTATACTCTACAATTATGACGCGTGTGTGAAGGATGATTGAATCTGCTTAGTTTTTTGTTTGTATTTAGAGAGGGGAGCAAAATCTGTTCAGATTTTGATTTGTAAATATGTATTAAGGGTCATTTTGCTATAATCCCAGAGCTGGCAAATCCTGAATCAATGTTCTGACCAGGGCAAGAACGCTGCAGCCGAGCTAAATAAGCTTTCCATAAGGACCCTGTTCATCTGTATTTCTCCATTTCTTGTAGCGAGACTTAACATATTTTTCCTTTTTAAGTTGGCTTTGTGTTGAAGTCTTCTCACCAGAGCGAGTCTGCTGCAACCTGAACTAACACACCTGTGGAGAGAGAAACATAAGGATGCATTTAAGATTTAAAAAATGGAAAAGTCAGCTTCTAAATTTCAATTTTCAACAAATATCATTTTACTAAAATTGATCTCTGATTAAAAAATGCATTTAAACTGTCCTGAATATGCGGCATTATTATTACAAGTTTTTATAGTTTCATCCACAAAAACAAGATTTGCTCGTTTTCTAGAAATTAGTCCTAGAAGGTAGTCAACAGGATGATACTGATACCAGTGACTCTGCAGCTGACCAGATGATGGTGGATATGTAATGCCAATATTAGACATTATCAATTGTATTTTTTAATCAGCCTCCTGATCCTGACTGATGCTAATAATTTCAAAATGCCATGAATCATCCCGGCAGATTAACGTCTCTTCCTCTGGTCGTCTTGTATTTGGTAAAAATTGTGCTTCACAAGCCACAATAACCCTCTATCACACCTCATCTCGCAGCTCTCAAACATGCTCTATACTCTCTCTATGCACACATTAATTAAGAAACCATTACCTCATGCGAATGTGACAAAAGAATTGTGTTTTGAGTGTGGCATTGTGGGGAATTTTTTGTGATTTGTTTTGTATTTGTGCCACAGCACTACACGTGGTTTACACTTGTTTACAGATTTGGATATGAGGCCCCATTGAGACCGCTTCCCTATCGCTTCCTCTTCCTCTTCACCTATTCTTAGTGTGTGTTTGTGTGTTCCCGCACACATCCTCCCTTTTCCTGCTCCATTCTCCTTGACTTGTTGCTGTGAGCAGAATAGTTCAGCTGTCCCGTTTGTTTAGCAATGAGAGCGTTCCCTCACACAACAACATTAGCATACTCCCCTACCTCCCTGCCTTTTTTTAATAATTGAATTGAAATGCACCTCATTTTTATCGTACACAATGTCAGGAAAGCATGCCAGATATACAGCCTGTCCACACACCCACACACACCCACGCACACACATACGCGTCCCACATGGGACTCTAACCCCAGGAGAGTTAGGGAAAATTGGACCAAGACAATACCTTGACTGAAGTTTGTTTATACCTAATCATTTTGCATATACGGTATCCCAGGGTGCATCTGTGCAGTCCTGAGGGCTTTTGAAGGGCTTTGTGTGCATACCTAAGTGTGCAGGTGTGCAGATGTTTGTAAGCCTCTGTTTGTGTCTCCATCTCTGTCATGTCTGCCCTGAAGTACACCATTACCATTACCCACCTGCTGTGCAAATCTTGGGTCACAAAAGGTCCATGGCGGGGCTGGCGCTCTGCCCAGGTTTGGGTGGTGCCACTCTTGCGGACCTGGCATGGGTGCAGAAGTGGAATCTGAGCCGTCCACACCCAGTACAGCCAAGTCAAACAGAGTTTCACCTAACAAAGATGGACTTGTTTGCTGCCATACTTCTCCCTTTCTTGTCCACTTTTTTTCCTTTCTTTTGACAGATCTTCTGGTCCCACAGCCAGTACCCCAGCCTCATTTTAGGGAGTGGTTTCATCCATTCTGAAGTAGCTGGGTGGAATACTTGAGATTTTCGCGATATAACCATTGTACTAATATTCCTTCTTAAGGCCAGGCCAGAGGAATTTGGGAGGAAACTGTGGCCTACGTGTCAATAAGAACGCGGCGACCTTGGTCTGCAGGAAGCTTCCAGAACAATATTTCAGTTTTTCAGTTATGTAATCCAAACAGAAAGAATATAGGTGGCACCTCAGTGACCTCAAGTCCAAAAAATTTCCAAATTATTTAAAGTCTTTAACCAGTTTATAATAGAGCAGAGACAACACCGCAAGTGTTTAAATAAAAAAATTGCTCCTTATAACTTCATGCAACATGGTTAAAAATATGGTTTTCCAAAAAAAAAAAAAAAAATGGTCCAGAGGAACATCTCCAATTAATGAGGTTAGTTATCAATACGTGAGTAACATGACTGGGTATAAAAGGACATTCAGAGATGCTGAGTCTGTCAGACGAAAGATGGGAAGAGTTTCTCAAAAATCTCTACGAAAGGGACAGGGTCCAAAAACAACACAAGGTGGTCCTGATCTTCAGGCCCTCAGGTAGCATGCCATTAAAAACAGGCAGGACTCTGTACAAGAAGTCCCAGTATGGGCCATTCTCTGGACCTGAACCCATTTAAGATTTAAGACTGTGGTCTGTTGACTCGAAATTTGACATTCTTTTTGGAAATCATGGATGCTGCATCCTCTGCTTTGAAGAAGAGAGGGACCATCTGTTTTGTCATCAGCTCCCAGTCCAAATCTAGCATCTCTGATGGTAAGTGGATCATCAAAGTCCATGTCATGGGTAGCCTCCACATCTGTTAAGGCTCCATTAATGCTGAACAATATCTACAGGTTTAGGAGCAACATCTGCTGACATCTAGACAAAAACTTTTTCAGGGAAGACCTTCATATTTAAGCAAGACACTGACAAACCTCATTCTGACAACAGGGATTACAACAGCATGGCTCTGTAGTAGAAGAGTCCTGCTTATAAACTGGCCTGACCAAAGTCCTGACTTATCACCCGTTGAAAAGAAAGGAGACCCTGAACCTGAGCAGCTGAAAACCTCTATCAGTCAAGAATGGGACAACATATGACTTTCAAAAACTTCAGAAACGGGTCTGCTGGATTGACTAAAATGTACTAGTTGTTTAAAGATGAGTTGATGACACACAATAGGAAACATGACACTGCATCAACTTTATTGAAATATGTTTCTGGTCTCAAATTTAGAATGTCGATATCATTTTCACAGTTTTAGCGTTTGCTATTTGGTCTTTTCTCTATCTGTAAAGGCCTTGATTGATTTGAAAACCATCAAAATCTGTTATTATCAACATTTATCACAGCATCAAAACTTTCATCTAAGGTTGTAGTTCAGGAAACAGTCTGTTTATCATGGACAGAAACCTTGTTACTCAATGCCTATGACAGGGAGTTTGTTTGGCTCCCATAAAGTGCAGTAAATAAGCACATTTCAGGAAGACACTCTCTGACGTGGCTGTAATTTTCATTTTTACAGCCTGTTTTGCTCTTCTGCTCCTGCAGCTGCCGCTCCTTTATGTCAGGTACAGACATTTTAATTAGGGCAGTGTCTATGGTGGCTCTTGCATGATGGATTGGTGCTGCTGAAAATACAGTTATAAATCATCTGGTACTTGACAGACAAACTGCTGGCAACTCTTGCACCCCCCTGGCACCGGCCACCATTAAAGCAGCCGTGATTGTCAGCGAGGTTGGTTGGTGTATTATTAACATCGTTAGCCCTGCTGGCTTTTGTTCTTAGCCTTCATTAACACCAGTAAGGATGTCAGTCCAGATGTCACTGCCCAACTTTCTACGCTTTTGCGTTTAAGAGAAGGGCAGCACGAGCACGGGACCTTTTCCCCTCAGGTCAAGGTCAAGATATGTGATGAGTGTAATGTCATCAATCATGGTGATCAGTTTCGGTGGCCGTGTGTCCCTCATCCATCACGCTGATGGGTTTCGCTGCCCGTGTGGCTTCGTGTCGCTGTCTGGGCCGGAGGTAATTAATAACCCCCAGAGAAGGAATTAATGAGTTAACCTGCTCCACTCTCCTGCTGTTCCTGCGACAGATGCTAACGGTCAGCGGCTACTTATCCCATGCTAGTGGCTCAGGTGTGGGGTTGCAGGATACCGGGGAAAAAATGACATTGCAGTATGATTTCTTCGTGATTTATTATTTTTTACTTAAAGTACCAGAAATGTAACCATATAAATGAGGTTTGAAGACTACATCCTCTAATGAAACAAACTTATCTGTTTTTTGTTTTTTTTTTGCAATATATTGTTCGGCCTTTTAGCTTGAAACTGAGACGCCTCAGTCTAACTGCTGAGTTATCCCCAGTTAGGTTTTATTAAATAAGGATAAGCTTCATTTTACGACATCCTAATGTAGCATAGCTACAACACTGGGGCCTGCATCTTCCAAATAAAATGTGCATGCTACGTTTGAAAGTAGTTGTTGCAAACATTGAACTGTTTGCTAATTACCAAAGATTTTTGGGACAATGCTCATATTGCAGTATCAGTACTATTGTGATGTAGTGTGCAGCCCTGTTCAGGTGCACTTATAATCTTTTGCATGTCTGGTGAGAATGACAGGATATTCCTACAGGACACTGAATGTTTTCTTGTTTTGATTTCACCTTTGGACTGCAGCCAGCTGGTAAGCAAAGCCCCCTCAGAATAGAAATCCTTGCTCGCTGGAGTCTCACCCAAGTCGGGGAGTGCTTTCCACAGGGGGGCAGAGAAAAAAATAGAGATAGGAGAAATACAAAGGCAGTCTGATATGTCTGAGGAGCAGGTTGAATAACGATGGTTGGCTCCTTAAAGTGCAGGAGAAGGAGAGACTCTCCTTGCCCCCAGGTCCTGAAAACTGATCGCTTGGTTTTTGAAAGAGCGTCTTTGTGAGGATGCCTCTGCCTGCTCCTCTGAAGAGCGCTCACTGTCTGTTATGACTAAAAAAGAGCGGCCGAGTTTTCATCACCCTCAGAAGATAAAGCTCAGCTTTGAAAGGATGGAGAGCGTTGTAGTTTGAACTTAATTTTCCTTTTTTGTTTTTTTTACTGTCAGTGGAGCGATGGTTCTGCCTGGGCAGGCCTTGTTATTGTGTGCCGTGTGCTGGGTGTTATGTTCCCTGGGTTTTTGGCCGGCCATTGTAACACAAGTTAGCTCTCATGCTTTCAGTCCCCAGTGTGTTGGATACTTTGTTGTGGAGGCTGCAGAATGGCTTGCCTATCAGGCTTTTCATGCGGGTCACTCAGGGTGGGATGCAGTGGGTGGGTGTGTGGGTGGATGTGGTTTTATTTAAACTGCAGATAAGGGAGCATGTATGGCTGTTCAAAGCCCGGTGTGTAGGCTGCTGATACTCAGAGGAAAACTCCGCTTGCTTTTGAGTTGGCTCGCGCTTGCGTCGCGATCATCATATCATTAGTTCTCGTGTGTCTATTTTTTGCAAATGGCTGCAGCGATGGTTTCATCCCCCTCCCCATCACGCGGCGCAACCAATTCAGCCACCACACAGACAAAACTACTCATTAACTCCCACTACCCACTCCCTCTACCCTCACTGCCCCCTTCCCTCCAAACGTGCTTTAACGAAGAGACAACGGGATGGAGGAAGGGGTGGGGGGAGGACTGACAAAAGGGAAAAGGGACTAAAGCCAGAGAGGAGGGCTGAATGAGTGAAAGAGCTGCTGGGGGAGGAAAAAAGGGGGAAGAATGCGATGTCCTGGTCTATGAGGGATCCATTTTTTTGCCTTTCCAGAATAGAACAGTAAGTCACCAGCCTCTTTGTTTGCCTTTGATCTCTCAGCTCAGGGATTTGGCACCTGACAAACCCCTCTCTGTCTGAAAGGAGGCCTGCAGAGAGAAAGCTGAGGAGAGTGGGAGAGAGAGATAGAGCGAGGAAAAATAACACAGAGGAGTCAGGGAGCTGCAGACGAGACCGTGCAGAAAAGACAGCGTGGAAAAGAAGGATTAACTTTAGAGGGGATATGATGAGCTCCTCCAGTCAGATCCAGTAAAACTAAATACATCTGTGCTGGTGTGTGTCTGTATTTGCGTCTGTGTGTGTGTGGGTTTGCGGGGCTGGCCCGGGCAGTGATAAATCCAACAAGTCTTAAGGGAGATTCCTCTCTGAAGCCACGGTTTCTTGGACCGCCCACTAGTGCGGTCTCTCCCCTCAAACACACACTCTCACCCCTAATAGGAAGCAAATTCCCCAGCTTTACTCGGATATCGACCTTTCTTTTCCCCCGACTGTTTCTTTCTGCAGGGCAGTCGCTGCTGTAAACAAGCCCTTCTGAGTTGACTTCACATTTTCAAACACAATTTTTGAACTCTGGAACGCCAAACCGCAGATGGATATGCAAGAGTGTGTCTGGTTCAAACAGGGATTTGTAGCTGAGTAAGGAATTTTCGGACAGCCTGTGGGGACTCTAGGGTCAGCTTGGGACAGCTTAATAATTGATGAGGAAAACTCATCAACCGTGCACAGTTTGAGGTAGGCTGGTGTCGGACTGCGCCACTCTAAATAGGCTCAGGCCCAAAGGCTGTGAAGCATAGGACTCAATTAACTCTCCCTGCAGCTTTCAGTGAAGGGCCATCCTCTCTAACAGCTGGTTGACCCCTCTCTCAACTCCGGACACTTTTCCTGGTCAGCGCACATGTACAAACCCGAACAGCAACTTTGTGTTTTGTCACCTGAAGCTGTCACAACCCTTTTAAACAATACCCACAAATCCCAGTGTCCTTCTATCTCTGGATGTGAGGCGAGGTGCTGAAAGATTGTCTTAAAGATAGAGAGATAACACAAAGCACCTCCTGACTAATCTGAAGAAAAGAAACGCAGTCTTCACGCACCCCTGCGGGCTACAATCAAAGAGACCTTTAGCTTAGCGTTAGTGAGTGAAGCGGCAAAGGATTTAGCTCTGATTGACTGAGTGGGAACGGGCGAAGAATGGCTCAGCAGGTAGCCGCTAGCCGGGCTGGGTTAACGCTATGCTATCCTAATCCAGCAGCTGGAGGAGTAGGACCGGCTGCAGGGCAAAAAGCCTGACTTTATTACACCTCTATAAGAGGGATTTCCCAGTCATTTTGGGAATGGTTGGAGGAATGTGTGTTCTTGTTGGAGGACAGAAGGAAGAGGTCTGTCCTCTGTGAGCGTACTAGATTGGCACTGAATTGCTTTCTATTGTAATGTTAGAGCTTGTTTATGTGGCTGTTCTTTTGTACCTTGTTTCTCCTTGTGTAGCTGTGATTGTGACATTGAAATCCATGTATTCAATTCAAATTCTCATTCAAAACAGACTGTATGTAATCTTAGTCATTGTCCCCCTTTGATTTTTGAGGAGGTGTCATGAAGTCTAAAGATGGTTATCACAAGGGTAGTTCCAAAGTGACTAAAATCCTCAAAGTTCACAAATTTTGCAATAAATTAAGTTGGGGCCAGATTACATAGTGAACATGCTTATTCCTGCATAAAAAACAAAACAAAAAAAGAGGAACTTAGGTATGGGCTCCTTGCTAAATCAACCTCTAGTGGACACATGAAGGATTGCATTTTTTGCACCCCTGCATTGGCTTTATTTGTTAGATTGTTTCTTGACACTGTCAGTGTGTGTTTGTGATTGCTCTGTTGGATTTCAACCACAGGATCAAGTTTGGTCCAGTACAGTTTGGTCTAGTTTGGTATAATAGATCCTTATCATGCTTGCATTTCTACAGTCAGCTGCACCCTCTAGAGACCATCCTAGCTCTACATTTTAGGGTCAGATAGGAACCCTAAGTACCCCAACAGCAGGATGGGAAAAAGATAGTTTGGATTGGTTGTTGACAGTTGAAATATAAACAGTTGTGTATCAAGCTGAACCAAACTCATGTAATTATCTTGTTGGGACAGTATACGGATTCATCCTTCTGTCTCCAGTGTTTGTTTTATATCACACACATTAATACACACCACCTAACCGCGGCCTTGCTACCATTCGTTACCCACATCTGAGCCCACGGCAGCCTCATTGATTGACAGGTTATTTGGTCCAATCGGTGTCTCGACTGTCTGCACAGCACCTCTTAGAGAATTGTTCTTTTGTCCTCCTCTTCTGGTTCAGCGCTCAGGGGGTGAAATATAACCCTGCAAGGCTTCCCCGGCCATTATGGAAACGGATAGATGAGGGAGAAACTCCTTGAAACACGAGCCTACCAATCAAACTGTCACTCAAAAGAAAGGTGAGCACTGTCGCCAAAAGCAGAAAAAGTGTCACTTAGGTTACCTTTTTCAGACGGAGGCGTGCGTGCTCGGACTCCCACAGTGAAAACAACCCTCTGAGAGTGACAGAGCTCCTGGTGTGCCAAGTGCAGTGGCATTTGTTTGTTAAATGGTCCGAAATGCCAGTGGCTTTGGTTTCATTGCGGCTGCAAATCTTGCCAATGGAGCATGGCTTAAATTTGTGAGAAAGACACGGGGCAGTTATTTGATCTTCCTGTTTTTGTCAGGGGAAATCACAGCCTGTTTCCCCCTTCAGTTTTTTTTTTTGTTTTGTTTTTTTTGATAATGCAGGTTCGTGAGAAAGGACAAAAGATGGAGAATTAAGGGAGAGAAGTAAAAGCCTCTGGGTTACAAATGCTTTCTGGTGGCTAATTGGAGGAAAACGGGAAAGATCAGAGAGTTTCCCTTTTGCTTTTTGATGGAAAACAATTAGTTGAAGTCAGCTGCAATGCTAAGGTGACAAAATGTTACAAAGCCTCTTAAATCCACATAATTTATCATGCTTATTCTGAAAGTGCCCTGTCATCCAAGTGGGTTAAACTTGAATTCATGAACACATATGCACAGCCAACCAGATTACAACAACAACCCTCCAGGGACAGATGGCTCAAAGGCAGGAACATAAACACAGGCTAGTCTGTAACTTTAGCGTTAGCAACCCTGCGGCTAAAGTGTCAGAACTATGGAAACGTTATAGGGAAGGAAGTGAAAACAGTCTGACAGCCACCTGCATATGCCAGGCGATCGTTCAGCAGGGTGTGCACGGTTCTACTGATTAAATACGATGTCTGAAAACTGAATAAGCAACATTAAGAGTGAGGAGTTCATTGAAGCACCAGAAAAGAGACTGCTACACTGACAGATAATTACTGTTGAAGGAGCAAAGAGGCTTGAAAGATTACAGAGAAGGTGGTTAAATTCGTCACTTTGGATCGTCATCAAGCGGCAGAGAATGGAGGCTTTAGTCGTCTTTTGACAGACGGCGTGTAGCTGTACAGCAAAGTTTGTGACAACATAAGCAGGGACTTAAAACATGATGTAAAAGCTGTTAGACATCTGAACTCAGACTTTTGTCCCATGTTGCTGCAGAGAAATGAAGTGAAATTCTCGGTCTTGCAGCTGGGCGTCACCATTGTGAGTCTCACACAGTTGCATGAGAGTTGCGTTTACGGCAGCATCCCTTTGATGCGTGCTTCAAAGCCAGGTTTAAATGGATCCATTCATATTTTTCCTCTAACAGGTAGAACTATGATAGGCTGGGAGGTCTGTTAATTTCATGTGAACATGTTAATTTTGGATTTTGCCATCATTCACATCTAACCAAAATACTTTCCTCTCTGAATCTTTATCATCCCTCAGCCTGCAAGATCGGTTACTACCGTGCCCTGGCTACTGACGGATCCTGCTCCAAGTGCCCTCTTCACAGCTATTCTGTCAGAGAGGGGTCCACGTCCTGCATTTGCGATAAGGGATACTTTCGCTCTGCTATTGACCCGGCGTCCATGCCCTGCACACGTAAGTACAGCAACACAAAACTCACACATGTAACTTCTGCCTAAACACGGTTCTGTATTCATGCCCTCTTTTTCTTATTCAAATGCCATCCTGAAGCACCTCGGCACCCTCACAGAGACACACTCTCTGCACACACACGGAGCAGGTGTCTGCTGGATTAATAGGCGTCTTTTGATGCCAGGTGGTACTTAGTGATCAGTCATGGTGACAGAGAACTAATGAGGGTATAAACCGCTGCTTCTCCACTCACAGCAGAGGAGAGAGAGAACAATAGGATGGACAAATGGAGATAAAATGATAGTGGAGGTGCGGGAAGATGACCAACAAGGAGGAAAAATAAGAAGAGATGCTGGGAATTAATGTGATGTTTTGATAGAGGAAGGGGGTTAAAGTATCAAGGAGACAGATAAGGAAAGTAAAAACAGAAAGCATCAAACCTGAAGGAACCTTTTTATCCCCGGTGTGTCTTTGCTTTGCACCACTGGACCGTATAAATCAGCCACCGGTGAATCCACCCCTCCTGCTTGTGATAACAAATATATCGTTAACAGCCTAATGATACATCTCCCTCTTCAAAACCTCAATCCCTCTCTGAGTCATACATGAGGCTTCATGGTGGGAGAAGTTTACACAAACACACCAAACCCCCCTACCCACTCACTCCCCTGGAAATAACAGCATTCATACCAACATGGCAGACGTCTGTGTGTGAGTGAGTGTGTGTCATAAAACAATTTTAACAAGCAAAACATCTGCTGGGTCGCTGAGCTCATAGTTGGCTCTCCATTTGGCCTGAATGATCTGTCAAGTTCCTGTGGATTCGTCACTCAGCGAAATAGTTTATTGAATCAGACAAGCGGCCGAGCTCTTACCGCCAACACTTCGCTGCAGAGAGCCCGGTGCTCTTTGATTACTCCCCTGCTGCACACTATCTCTGCAGGATCATAAACAATGTTCTGGTCTGGCATATTTTTACGATTAAGATAAAGACTCAATGTAGGAGTAAGGCATGATGGTCATCTGCTGCATCCTTGATTGTGTGGCTCTGGCTTTTTGTTGCTCTGTGCTGACCTATTTTTCTCTGTTAATAAGTGCCTTAGAACATGAAACACTCTGACCTGCAGGATGAAACTGCGCGTAACTTATTTCCAACTTAGCCAAACAGTCAAATATGGTGGCTTCAGTTATGCCCTGCAATCAAACCATGCACCTCATGTACAGAAGTGGCTGTTGTCAGATAAAATGGCCAGAATTCAGTTCAAACTCCCACGATACGATATTATCACGATACTTGGGCCATGATACGATATTTTTGCGATTTTTAACGTTTTGCAATACAGTTAGTGTTGCAATACAATATATTGCGATTTTCTGCAATTTTTTCAACTGTTTGGCTAATTTAGCATTTGTCTTTTCTTTATGTTTGTCTTATTGACGCTGTATTTTATTTTCATGTAGCACATCTTGCAAACCTTATATGTATTTGTAGTACTAACTTTCTCCTACTCTATGATGTCACCTCTGCCAACCTCACTGGACATAAAGTTTATTTTATCTTTCCATTATCATAGATTTAACTTCATATGAACAATTAATTTGAAAAAATCGGTACTCTGTCAATGAGACAATACAATATATCACCTGACAAAATATCGCGATACTTTGCTGTATCAATTTTCTCTCCCATCCCGACTAAACTTCTCTCAATAGATCATACCAGCCCTATCTAGCCAACAAAACAGAGTTTCAGTAGTGCACAGTCGACCCCTTTGCAACATCAGGATCATCAGCCCAAATCAAGCTGCCCAACTCTTTTTAATCCCTTTTTTGTCTAAATGTCATCAAACATATTTCTTACTTGTTGATCTAGGGGAAGAAAATTGCTTAAACTTATGGAGGATTTCTCGTCTTGTTTGTTGATAATGATGAAAGCAAGACCACTGGTGTCATGGTTTAAAACAGGGCTTCTCAAACTTTTCAGCCCGAGACCCTCAAACTAAGAGTACCAGGTGGAGTGGATCAAATATTAGGCTAAAATGATCAAAAGTTTTAATTTGCGGCCCTTCAGAGGGGTCCCAACCTCCACCTTGAGAACCACTGGTCTGGGAAGTGACCCTTTCAGTCTAGTTTTTGTTTTTATAAACGGGTTAAATATAACCCTTCAAGACTTCACAGGTAGTTACAGCAACAGAAAGATGAGGGTTTTTCTTATTAGAATCAAGAATTTGCTGCTCTGCATTAAAAAAAATGTCTCTTTTTCCTTCTCTGTTGTCTGTGAACATTGATTGGCCAATAAATGTTGTTTATAACACCAGTGTAAGATTTGTTTTCTATAGTTTTAGACATTTTATTGACCAAATTTATCTTTAGTTTCAGAACTACAGCAATAAATCAAACCCAAAGGGAACTAATGATTTCTTTTTTTTCTTGTAAATAGAAAAGGCTCACCATTTCCATTATTTATTATCAGTTTGTGAAAATTTACTGTTTTAAAGAAGATGAAGCGTGATTCGTATAAGCTGATTCGTTTAAAGCCATAGCAGATTTTTTATTAGAAACAATAATGTAACCTGGTACTTTGTTGTCCTGTTGTCTATTTTCATCACAGTTTTCACATGCATGCTGTTACTGAGGCAGTAGAAATGCCTCAGTCTTTGCAGCAGCAGCAGAAGCAGTTGTGCATCGGTCAGGGAAAAGTCTGCAAACCACACAACTGTGTAATCTTTACAACACAGCTTGTTAAATTTAGACACAGTCGTATAAATTCACAGATCTTTTGTATAAAAAAAGACGTTTCAAACATAAACCTTCATTATTCAGCCGCCTGCACACTCACTGTATAGCACAGCGCTAATATATCGAGTTACAACCCCTCTTTTAATTAATGAGCCCGGAGCCCATCCCCATTGTCCCGTTAGTCGGTATGGCATTTGAGTGCGGCTGCTGCAAGCAACAGCTGTCAAAGCTCATTACTGGCCTTATTTTATTGGACCCTGTTAGGCCGTCTCCGCTGCACTCCCAGCTCCACCGAGAGGAACTGAACATTAGCCCGACTCTCCCACCGACCTCTGCCCCGCCTCATCAGCCGCTCAACATTTGACCTTTGAACTCCTACCCTGTCTGTCGTCTGCTGTTTTCCTTCCTCAACTCTTTTTTTTTAAACTTCTCACCCACATGGCCGAGCTCTGTAATTACAGCTGTCAGTCACTCGTCCTCCTCACCCACTTTTTGTTTTCTCTCTCTCTCTTTTGCTCAAAACCCACTCAGAGTCACAGACAGAGCAGATGAGGGAAAAAAGAAAAAGCCTCTTAAAAGTCATTTCCCAGTTTGCCTTGCTGAAGGTCAGACTGGGAGAGAGCCAGCCTCTCTGGTAATTGGGGTGGATGTTTGTGTGACTGTGTTCGTGAGTTTATGTGTGTATGTGGAGGGGGTAATTGAAACTGCTCTCCTCTCTTTTAGCTGCGAGTCCGAAGATGGGGGATGATGATTAAAAATGAACGTTGTGTAATTCTGCCGTTGTGTGCGGCCTTTTCCTCCTGCTGCGTTTCTGTCAGTGCCTCCCTCGCCCTCCTCACTCTTTCGCAGTGATTGCTCTTTTGATTTGTGATTAATTTGTGCCACATTTGATTGAAACAGCTGCTTTACGATAAAAAAAACAAGAGAGCCTATTATTGTTTGCCTCCCACACTTTGGATCAACTTGGACGAACCTGGCAGCAAGCGTGAATATTTCCTTTTCAAGCAGATTTTGGAGTTACTGTCAACGTTGTGTTTTCTTCTAGGATGAGGACCGCATTTTCCAAGAGCATTATCACCCACCGTGGTAAAGATGTGCCTCTTGAAGTGTATTTATTTCTAGGTTAAACTTTTAGCTGTCACATAAAAACAACCAAACTTTGTAAAGTTCCAATAATGTCTGAATAACCAAAGTATGCAGAGGCAGTGACTCTCTAACCCTTAGAGTACGGTGAAACTCTTACATGGCAGCATAAATATGTATAATCCATGCTGCTCTTTTACCGGGTTTATACTGCTCTGGTATGAGGTCTACCTCCCAGAGATCAAAGTCATAATATATCAAGATTATTTTCATAAATATAGACGAAAAAAGGTTTAACTTTCTCCTGACATGTGTTTGTTTTTTTAACTTGAATAGATTAACTCTTGGCTGTTATAACATCTTCTTCATAAAACAAATGATTTTTTTAAACTGACCCCTTTAATTCCCTCAAATGTACTGCTTGTAAATCAACTTGCATATGAACATGCTTACCAAATTTAAACACATTTAAAACTCCTTTTCTTCAGGACTGTATTCACTCAACACCAACATTTCAGAGTGACTGATAAACACTTTTTCTCACAGAATTTCTGACCTGAACTCCTGCACTAAAGTGTGAAGAAATAACCAGTTTTACCTTTTGTAATGAATAGGCACCAGTATAAGAGTGAGATTTCTTCCAAATCCATTTAAAACCCGTAATGACTTTTGCATTCGTGTATAAAAATGTTTTATTGGCATATTTTGAAAAATCTACGACATTAAATGGTATTTTTGTTAAACAAAGTCCGAGGTTTCCTTAAGATAGTTTGGTAAGCTCACTCAGTCAGCGAGGATAGAGTTTGGTGAATTATCTCAAACTATGCAGAGGGTAACACACATGAGAACATGTGGGTGAGTATAAATACACACACGTCCACCACAGAGCCGTAATAAGGACTGGTGTCGGACACCCCCGGGAGCCAGCTGCTCCGCTGTGCTCAGGTTAAAACGAGGGGGTGTTCTCTGTTCTGGGGTTTCCACTCACCCTTGATGTGTTTCTCAGACTTTCCCCAGTTTTCTTAGCGGCGGTTTGGTTTGGTAGAGGAAGAGAGTGAGATGGAGAGAGGAGCGAGCGTAGATCTGGGAGGACTCGAGGGGGGCATTGAATGAATCCCAGCTGGATGGTAATAGCGGGGTCGATGTTCTGGCCAATTTGGTGTGCTGCTCTCTACCTCGGCCCTGTGCAACACTCAGCTAACAATTACTGATAGAAAGAGACAGAAGGAGGAAGGGATGAAGGAAAGAAGGAGTGAAGTAAAAAGGGGAGAGGGGAATAGAAGCAAAAGAGTTCCAGGAAAGTAAGAAATATGGCTCAGAGCGGATATCTCGGCTGTAAGTGGCCAGAAAAGGAAAAAGAGGAGGGAGGAAATTTGCAACTTAGTTCAGAGAAACTTTGCAAGTCTCCCTCCGGATCCTTCCTGAGAGGAGTGTGAAGTTTTAAGGCCATGTTGAGCCAACGTGGTGTGAGCGTTACGTTCCTGATTCCCCCTCGCCATTCTCTCTCTCAGGATTAATTACTGGGTGTCAGTCACAGCTGACGGCTCTCCCACGCTCCCTTGCTCCCACTGGTGCATGCTGGGAGAGCGACAGGTACAGCCAAAGGTAGTTTTGTGAGTGTGTGAGTGAGTGTGGTATGCAGTACTGACATACAGTGGAATGAGGGCAAGACTTTATAATGTCATAAAGTTATACAGCACTCACCATGGCAGCAGACAAACAAACTTATCTCACTCAGCTGATCACACACACACACACACACACACACACACACACACACACACACACACACACACACACACACACACACACACACACACACACACACACACATTATCACACAATATCTGCTGACACAATGCTATCACAGCTGATGTTACAATTTTACCAAGAGTTAGACAAGACATTTTATAACTATACAGCACAATCACTTGTCTTTGCTATATCATAAAACAAGGATGTGATACTTCCAGGATTTATCTGCAACTCTGGATTGTACTTATCTTTTGTACAATACATGTTTATGTAATTGCACTTATTTTATGTACAGCGCTTTGGGATTTTTATCTTACTTACTTATTATTTGACCATCTGAAAGTTGGTCCAGGAGGTCTTAAGTTATGAGCAGTTATGAGTCCATGAGCAGAGATCCAAATCAGTTTCTTTCCTAACCTGCCAAGATGACAGTAATATAATAAAGTCACTAGTCATCCATAGTTCAATGATAATGATATTACTATTTCATGCATACCTGTGTAGCTGCGTCATGCAGACAGGCTGAGACAGCAGAGGGACAGGAGAAAGGAGTTGCAGGCATTTCTTAGCCATGAAGTGCATAACTGAAATAGAGAAGCAGCCTGTGAACAAAATAATGGAAACAGACAATCAAAGTTGCATGAAACCTGTTGCATGAAAATTTACCAATAAATATGCAGTGACAGTTTTTATTTTCAGTGTTTGTAGACCTCCATTGATTATATGTTACCTGTGCTGGGGGCATCTGATACATTGAATTATCTACTTTAATAACTATTTGTGTTTGTATGTTTAACAGAATAAGACCTTTATACTCTCAGGCTGTAAGTGCCGAACATCTTGAACTTTCTGTCCTTTTCCAAAGAACAGTAAACACAAACGCATTCCTTAATAGCAATGTCGTCTTTGTTCTGCTGGGTTTATGATGTTGTATGTGCAGATAAGAGCTGACAAATAGCTCTAGAGTTTATCTCTGATAGTGTAGTGAGTGTTTAAAGGGTGTAGTAAAGGTTGTTTGGTCTGCACACGGGCAAAGCTGCTTTAATAATGATAGCACCTTAATATAGAAACTCCATCTGTAACTGGTAGAATAAGGTGAAGGAGTGGAGGAGGCAAAGAGGGTAAGGAGGAGAAAAAGCAGTGAGGAGTAGGGGGGGATGGGAAGCAATTTATCATTATTTTTAATGAGGACTTATTAATAGGTTTTTCATCCGCGGGTACGAGAAGTATGAAGAGGGAAGGGATGCTAATATTAGCTGAGTGTAGACGTCTGCAGATCCCATGGTCTCACTGCTGGTGTCTGGAGTTATTTGTGATCTTTAAGGTCAGATTCAGACAAACAGACAGCTCTCCTCACATGCTGATGTCCATTTCTGCTCCCTCCCATCCTCTCTCTACGCTCCCTCCATACTAATCAGTGTGCTTCCTGCGTCCTGGACGAACAGACGGTGTTTGTCTTCTCTGTCTGTCCTTCATCGCCACACTCACCAACTCAAGTGCACGCAGAGATGCATAAAGAGACTTTATAGATTCATGCATTATGTGTAAAATTGTGCTTCCACGTCTCTTTCCATATGACAAACTCTTGCACAACAGCGTGATTCTTTCTTCTCAAGCGACACACACACACACACGCACACACTCCCATCCCCCGGTCTCCTCTGCTGCTCTCTGTGTCTCTGTGAAATCACTCATCGCCCCTCTTCTCCTCCAAAAATAACACTGATAATTAATTTCCGTTGTGAAATGATTCGTCTGTGGATGGACTAGCTTTCATATTTCACCCCGCATCGATCTCTCAGCCTGCTCGCGTGTGCTTCATTAGTCAGAGGGAGAGCGAGCGAAACGGGGGAAACAGAGAGAGAGAAAGAGGGACAGGGAGAGTTAAGTCAATTACCGTCGCTTATGTTTGAAAGCAATGCAAAAAAACACATTAATTACAATCGAGCTGACATGCAAAGTGGGATGGATGAGCAGAGGGGTTTGCGTCACAGTGCGTCTGCAGAGCTGCTCTTCTTATAAAAGTACAGCGAGCGAGCTTTACATCAAAGCTGAAACTTAATAACGGCTCCAGAGCAAACTTTGTCTAAAGTTATTGAGTGGGTGCCATAAAGCCTCGGTGTTAGCAGCAGGCCGGGCGCTCTGCCACCTCCAGCTGATCCAGCCTATGAATGGGAAAGAAATCTGCTGGCCTATTGGATTTCAGCTAACGTGCTGAATTAACTGAGGTGAAACTGAATCCTCCCTCGCTGTAATGGACAGAACATTAAAAGGGAATTCAAGCAGCCTCAGCTTTCAATAGAGGGAGAACCCAGTCAATTACAGGTTTTCGTTTTTATTATATGTATGTATGGAAATGTACTCTCTTTGCAGCATTTAGTCAAAACGTACCGTTAATACGACAGTCTGCCATTTGTTTTATTCCTTTTTTAATAACATCCACTCTTTCCCTTTTCTCCCTCCTCCACAGGGCCTCCGTCAGCGCCTGTCCATCTCATCTCCAACGTGAATGAGACCTCTGTAAACCTGGAGTGGAGCCCGCCCCGCAGCACAGGTGGACGCCAGGACCTGACGTATAATGTGGTGTGTAGGCGCTGCGGGCCTGACGGCCGGCGCTGTCAGCCCTGCGGAAACGGCATCCACTTCAGCCCACAGCAGCTGAGCCTGAAGGGAACCAGAGTGTCCATCAACGAGCTGCAGGCCCACACCAACTACACCTTTGAGGTGTGGGCGGTGAACGGAGTTTCGCCTCAGAGCCCTGGGCCGGAACAGGCGGTGTCTGTAACTGTCACCACCAACCAGGCGGGTAAGATGACCAGTGACAGTTTGTGTGAGCTGTCCATTGTTGTTGTGCTTAGAGGAAAAGAAGTGAAAGTGAGAAGGGAGAGCTAGTTTTTCCTTTTTTTTTTGTCTGCATTTACGCTCTTTTATTTCCAGTTTGGGAGTCAAACTCTTGAGTGCAGCTTTAGTGAGTTACTATTTTTGTAGAACAAAAACTTGGCTTCCAGAGCCTCCTTCACACATGAGTTACTAAAATTTCACTCAGGTCATGTTGACGTCAGGGACTGCTTTCACACATGCACCTTGCAGAGAAAGATGAGCTTTTTCACAAGTGCTCCTGCAGCTCCTTATACCCTGTTTGGTTGAGCTCTATGTCCAGGACCACCACATTTCTGGGACTATAATTCTGTAAGCCAAAGTGACTTGAGGGGTCCAAATGTGAATCTTATATGAATCTTCTCAAAAAAGGTATCACACTTTGTTTTCAGAAATGTGTCATTTCCAGCTTTTTTAACTCATCATTATCAATGTAGTCCCTATTTTTAGCTCATGATAACAGTCTGGCTAGAAAGTGGAAAGTGCGATACTGACAAGTTTGTGTTTGTGCTCCTTTTTGGAAAATTTTCAAGAGTTTTGTGCGTTTGCCAAAAAGAAAAAGAGGAAGGACTCAATGAACTCACGATAAAGTTTTTAGTTTTTTTTAACTTAATCTAAACCTAACCCTTTGATTGAATCTAGGTTTTAAGTCCCTCCTTGACACTGTTGAAGTAACTAAAGCTGACTCACAGTTTAGCTTCAGCAGCTGTACCTTCAGATTTTAATTGCTTGCTCTTTTCTCAGATTTCTCGAGTAGGTTATTTCCCATTGTGAGCTTGCTAACCTGAGTTGAATGAAAGTTTTCAGAGAAGCTTTGTGTGCAGGAGTCTATTTTTGATGCAGAGCACAGGTTGATGCTCTGAGTGCTTGAAGTACTTTTTCATATTGGCAATCTGCGTGTCAAAACATGTTTATTAAAGCTGTTAATAATTTGGGTTAAGGCTGGATGATCACTGAGGAGGATGATGGATTCACTGCAGTGGGGGATGATTTTCTGCTATATTTCAGTGGAGTTTTGCATAATTAGGCGCATGAAGCCCAGGCGAGAGACAGGGGCAACATGCTAAATTTAGCTCTCTGGCTAATGAATGAGATGAGTTGTATTGATCTGCAGAGGCTTCATTACAGATGCTGCTGGATTGTGTGTGTGTGCGTGTGTGTGTGTGTGTGTGTGTGTGTGTGTGTGTGTGTGTGTGTGTAATTATTCCAGCAGAATACACTCATGAATACAGGCTCTCCTCCAGAGCTGGAGAAGAGCCCTCTAGCCCCGGGGTGCGTTCAAAGCCTCCTGTTGTTTTGTCATTTAGCCATTTTGTAACCGGTTGTTGTGCAAATGGATTTTACGACCCTGGCCCTTTCTCTTCATCCCTCCCTGCTCTCTTCCACTTATAGCCGATCATTACATGGTCTTCTTTACTGCTCTGCTCTTGGGTGGCAAGCTAAGTGCCTTTTTGTGTTGTTTTCCTTTTTTTATCACTAATTTCCATCCCTGGGAAAAGCGTATAACTTGAATAGGGCTTGGGCTGGCGATTTAAGGGCACAGAGGCTTGATTTATAAGCCGGGGTCAGGAAGATAGAGATGAATGGATGTGCTGCCTGTGGGAGAGCTGCAGGACCTGCCAGACAGGCATGTGTGGGGGCTGTAATGGAGCACGCCCTGGAGTTCAGGCCAAGGACTTAGAGGACGTCAGTGTGGTCACACAGACGAAGAGTGGTGCAATCTTGCTCATGTATTCATACACAGATATAATGATACATGCACACGCACAAACGTCTGCTTGAGGTTGCTGGAGGCTAATCTGCTGCCTCCGAGATGTAAGATATAGATGGTGTTGCCTTTGGCTCGTCACTGGTGCATGTTCCACAACTGTTCCTCAGGATTAGTTATATGATGCTTGCAGCTGGAGGCTGTAATACGGTGTGTGTGTGTGTGTGTGTGTGTGTGTGTGTGTGTGTATGTGTGTGTGTTTGTGTGTGTGTTTTAAATGTGTAACCTTGACTGGGAGCTTGGCTAGAAGCAAGAAAATGTGCAACACAGACTGTTTGTACGCCTCTGGATGAAGATGATCTACAGTGGACTCTCAAACAATGTCCTCTATGTGTCTACGGGTGTGGATGTCTTTTCTAATTTGTGTGCATATATGCGTGTGTGTGTGTGAGTGTGTGTCGTGTTAAAGAGAATAGCTCCAGACTGATTGGATTTCTCCCTGCTAATGCTCAGTAGAGGCTTTGGGAGCTCTGGTTTCAGCCTCTGGTAATCCAGGCAGTCATCTGTGGCTGTCCCTCTCTTTGTATCGCCTCCCCTCATCCAGACACTGTGGATTACACATTTATTATGATGGATTTATTAGGATTTATAAGTGCAGTGGAGGAGACACCCCCGCCACCGCCTTTCCAGAAAAGTTCAGGTTTCAGCTGGAGGGGGAAGAAATGAGTGAGGTAGGTTGGAGGAGCGTGATGAAGGTTTTAGCAGAAATATGAAGGTCTTTCCTGAAAAAGTCATCGTCTGGATGTCAGCAGATGTTGCTCCTAAATCTGTAGATATTGTTCAGCATTAGTGGAGCCTTCACAGATGTGAAAGCTACCCATGACATGGACACTTAAAATCCACATACCATGAGGGAGGCCTGCTTTGATAACAAAACGGGTTGTCCTTCTCCTTTTTTAGGGTACCTATGATTTCCAAAGAGGATGTCAAATCCTGATACGTTGGTCCACTTCCTCTCAGTCCATCTTGAATGGGCTCATGAGTTGTCTTAGTGTTAGTTTCATTCAAATATAGGCTTAAAATAACATCAAACATGTCATCGTACACAATGTCTCAGCCCTCTTTGAATTCGGGGTCGTAAGACTTAAGCGTTGTTAAATCGCACGCACACACATCTGTGACCACGCATGTGTGCGATTGTGCAAAGAGGATTCCACGCCAAGCCATGAACAGTCTCACAGTCATAAATCGGCCGGGCTGTAACCCTTTCACCCCGAGCTGCTCAAGGAGAGAGAGGGACGTCCAGGCTTTGAACTGACCCCTGGCTGTAAATGGATGTTTCCCCCCCCTTTTTATGGGATCGAGCACTTTTTGTGCGTACATGTGTGAAAAAAGGAAAGAAAGAGTCAGAGAGTCAGAGGTGTTTATGTCTTTATACAAAATACTTGGCAGGCTAAGGTGTCTAAAAGTGAATTAGTGCATGAGAGTGCAAATGTGTGTGTGGGCATGTCTGTCGGCCCACATGTGTGTGTTTCCATATCTCTGGCAAATCGGACAGACGGAAATGTGTTCAGGGAGATGGAAGCAGACGGGTGGGGGTGAGAAGGATCTTGTACGCAGGAGCTACTTTCTGAACGCCCTGAAAAACTGCTCCCTCCTCGGCTATTTTTCCTTCAGAAGCAGCAAAATCCTGGGACTCCAATCTGGCAACCAGGCTCCAATCTGGCAACCACATGTGCTCCGCAGCCCAGGTCTCTTTTAATGTCAAACTGCTCTCGACCGCATTTTCCTGCAACTGCTTGCGTTGACCGCAGCTGCTTCTCGCAAGACAAACATCCTCGCAAAGACGAAATCACTCACTGAACTGTGATCCATCAGTGCAGGGACAATAGATCAGAAACATCTGCAGAAATAAGTGTAATCTTCTCAATAGTCCTGGGAATGAACAAACTCCAACACTACTTTTAGATTTGTACTTGTATTATTGTTGCACAGTTTGTGTGTGATTTATTTTGGGGGGGTTTGGCGTTGGATTTCAGGTCTCTGTCATCAGATAATGATGCATGGTTCATGGTTTTGTTCAATGTCTGTTTCTCTCTTTGAGCTCTTTTGTGTTGCAGTCTTTTTATGTGCATACTGTAAGTGTGTCTGTCAGGCTGTTGCAGGCTGTAGACGGGCTTTATTTCTTTGCAGCCCACAATCCTGACATGAGATTTGAATATTCATTGCATCTAACACTTATTATTCCATTTGCGTTTGTATCCCACGCGTTCAGGGGGCTGTAGGAAATTACAGATCTGCCCCCAAATATTTAAAATTCATTCGCAGCGGTGCCAGCTTGTCTGGCATTGTCTGCCCAAGTAGCAGCCTCAGGTTAAACTCGTCTCCATTCAGAGTGTCAGGTTTAGTCTTGCATCAGCTCTGAATGTTTTGTGCATGCACGGTTTTCCAGTTTTCTTTTTACATTCACTTTGTGCCTTACCTTGTTTTTGAGCATTCCTCCGGCTAATTCATCTTTAAGCAGCCATAAAACTTGACCTTGATGGATCACCTGTTCGATGTCTGAGCTGTGCTCAACCTCAGTTTCTCACGTACGGAGCCTCAGAAGGGACCACTCAGAAAATCACTCATCTTTATCCTCACATTAGTCCAGGGGAAAATAAAAATGCAACAAGAGGAGGAGAACAAGATTAAATTGCCATATCTGTCATCTTTGGAGGAAAGATGGATGTGTGGATTACCTCAGGAGAACGAAGGCCTCTGACCTCTTAGGGGTTTTCTTCCTTAGCCAGAACGTCCTCGCTCGGCCCCAGGAGGGCCTTCAAATTGGCTCTTGCTGCCGGGGAAGATTGATCGGTGGGATACAAATGGCCGCCATCTAATTGTTTAACAGAGACGCAACACATTAGGCCAACAGGATTACACAACCTTGGGTTAATCTATTTACCAAGAGATGTCTGCAATCCCATCCCTCTCCCTCTCCATCTCCATCTCATCCTCCGCCAGTCAGCCCCCCTCCCTCCCTCCACTGCAGCTTCTTCACCCCACCGAAACTCGATCTGCGGCTGGTGCTTGAATTCCAGGCCCGTTTGAACTCAATCCTTGGCTAAAAGCAGGGTTTTGTTAGTGTTAGCTTGAAGAGCAGGCTCCCTGGAGCCACTGGTCAAAGTGAAGAGAATGTATATAATGTCATAGATAATCCAATCATAATCGGCGGACCGTGAACTCCTCATTAATCATCCCACTGTAATTTTTTAAAAGGCAGATGGTCTGGGGTGAGTAGGGTTACAGTACCTCAGGGGGTCAGAGGTCAGAGATTCCCTCCTTGTAAGAACAGACGACTCGTTAAAACGTTACCTGAGCGTGTGAGTGGATGGGTTGGTGCTGGTGTGCTGCTCTGAGAAGCGGCTTTATAGTAAAGCCTCCAAACCTCAAGTCGGAGTCAAGTCTCATGTCCTCCGTGATGTAGTCCCAGTTGAGTCTGAGTCACTAAGGAGGACTAAGTTGAGTCCGAGATGAGTCTTAAACTAATTGGACCTGTGTAAAAACACTAACCTAAACATTTAAAAAGTCAGGTCCTCTTATTCATCAATGCTCAAGTTTTTGTACAATCCAAGTCAAATCCTGAATATCTGGACTGTAATCAGGTTGTTGTTTCAGCTCCAACAGAAACCGTTCAGATCTTCAAACCTCAGATACGTTTTTGCTCGTCTCCTCTCTCTTTCTGCACCTGAGTTATTTCTCAAACCCTCCAGCCTTCTGCTCCTCAGCCTGTAACTCCCTCCATACATCTTCCTCTCCACTCAAAACACTCTCCGTACACGAGCCTCTTTCTGTTTACGACGCTATCTTTCTCATGCCGGTGAGATTCTCTTCTTGTAGTGTCAAGAGTGCGTATGACCCAATTTTAGCGTTGTCACACTCCCTGAAGATAGAGGTCTGATTTGTGCTGCAGTTCTGTACCAGAGGGAGGGAGGGGGTTAGTGTAAGCCATTATCTGTGCTTTAACCTTCACATGTTAAAGGCGTCTGAACGCAGATAGCTTGAAATATGGCCTCATTATCAGCTGCGGGGGAAAGGCGCTCGGGATAAGATCGCTCGCTGGAGCTTTAATGAAACCCAATTGATTTGCTCTCCTGAAGACGAAAAAGAGAGAAAAAGTGCAACATCGAGCCTGATTTGAGCTTTGCAGGCGGACTTTGAAGCAGCGTGGGTTTCCCAGGGTGACCTGAGTGTCTGCAGAAAATGAAGTTACACATTATTTTAGCAGCGTGTAGGAAAAGAGTCTGACATGCTAGCGTCAGCCAAAGTGAAATTGGATCGCTTTTATGGAGCATCAGTTAAGAAATAGAATATTGCTGTTTGCTCAGGGGGTTCAGCTGTGTGGTCGTACAGCTCCGTAGCGCCTCCAATTTTGAATTGAAGCCAAGTTCAGAGACAAATGGAAGTGATCGCCTTGTGGCCTGGCTCAGGGTTTGACTCTCACAGCAGGACTGAGGAGTGGGAGATTTAGGAGAGCAGCACAAAAGAGACTTGGTGTCTCCAAGGCTGAACACAACTACAAGGACTTGGAGAAAGCATTTGGCTAACTTTGTTTTTCTTTTTTTATGCTTTCTTTTCATCATCCCACCAGCTCCCTCGCCAGTGACTTCTATCCAAGCAAAGGACATAACAAGACATACCATCTCACTGGCCTGGCAACCACCGGATCGAGCCAACGGGGTCATCCTGGAGTATGAGGTCAAGTACTATGAAAAGGTAAGATCTGTCCGATGACATTATGCCATAAAAAGTTACAGCTTCCATCAAACTGAAATTAATCTTATTGTTTCCACTTGTGTCATCTTCAGGACCAAAACGAAAGAAGCTACAGGATCATCAAAACCTCCTCCAGAAACACAGACATCAAAGGTCTCACTCCCCTCACCTCCTACGTCTTTCACGTGCGCGCTCGCACTGCAGCTGGCTACGGGGAATTTAGCGGCCCGTTTGAGTTCATGACCAACTCCGGTGAGTGCACTCGCTCGCTCGCCCCGATGATGTCAGTGTGCGGCAGACCCTGAGCCACTCAGCGCCAGCTCTGTCACATCCATTTCTGCTAAACCCTGCAGTGATAGCATCTTTTACGAGTTTCTCTCTTTCATCATGGAGTCGTTCATCAAAAGAGCTGTCACCTATAAAAAATAAATGATATTCTGCCTGGAAACAAGAGAAGCTCAACAGTGAATGAGGTTAAACATGCACAGGTTGAAAGTTAAGATACTTTTGATGATATTTGATTTTCAAAACCTTCTTGGAAAATCAAGTGATTAAGTATTGACAAAAAGACACAGAACTGGTGATGTTAGATATACATAACACTGTCAGGCAGTCTACTGTAGAGTCCAGATGTCTCTTTTGTCATGCAGATATTGACAGCAGCGCATCGTAATGACTCAGTCAAGCACACATCTAATGGGCCGTCATTGTCTTTTAGCGGCAGGCCCATAGAAGAGAGACAAGGGGAAGAAGTGGGAGGGGCTGCCACTGACTTTGACAAACACACACTGTTTACTGGCGTCTTCATGTGTGGCTGCAGATTGTATTGACTTTGCTCTTTGTCTCTGTGCGACCTCTCTCTCCCCCCCTTTAGTCCCATCTCCCATCATAGGCGATGGCGCCAACTCCACAGTGTTGCTGGTGTCAGTGGTAGGCAGCGTGGTGCTCCTCATCATCCTCATCAGTGCTTTCGTCATCAGCAGGAGGTGAGCACCATCCTGTCTGTTCCTTCTGCTTTCTGTCTCTCGCTCTCTCTCTCTGATGAGCGATGTCTTTTTCAGCGCCAGGAAAAAAAAAATCTGTCAGGAAACAGACAAAAACACACAAACACAAACACACACACACGCACACACACACACACAGATTCAGACAGCCGGTGAGTGATGACTTGCCACACCGGAGACGTGATTGACAGCTCCGACAGCTGAAGAGATGCAATCAGTGACCCTCCGCTCCCTGTCCTCCACATCCCGCCATCCTTCTCCTGCTATCGCTCAGCTAGTGGCTGTAATCCTGCCGCTAGTTATTTTCTCCTGCTGACCGCCGTGAAGAGAATGAGAGGAGGGGAGGAAAAAGAGAGGGAGAGGAAGGTGGACAATGAGATAAGCTGGCAGTGAAAAGTAGGAGATAGAATACAGAGAGGAGAGAGGGAGCGAGACAGAGAGGCATCAGGTGGATTTGCAGTGACCCAATCTCAGGGTGTTAACCAGGGAGCAGGACAAAGCAGCGTCACACAGATGGGATTACATGCAGATGGGGCTGCCTCACCTCAGGGTGTTAACCACACTCTCCAATGTGTGTGTGTATGTGTGTGTGTGTGCATATCGTTATGTTAAAAAGAGCTGCCTCTGTTAGGGGAGGAAGGGTTTGCGTGTTGCTTCCTGCACCTTCCTTTTGTGAATGCCTCTCATGTGCCTCTCTATATGGAAACCGAGGCATTGTTTGCATGTGTGCACCAGTGCTGGTGATGAGCAAGGAAAGAAGGGGGGAGGTCGAGGGGGGTGTTGATTGCGTCTCTACAGCCAAGCAGGTGGTTGTCTCTGCCTTTTTTATATGCATGCGATGGCCACTGTCATTGTGCCGCAGCGGCCATTCGGTGATTGTGGGGAGGGACTGTAATCACGTCGCCATTTACCATCATTACACAAGTACAAAGGAAGACAATGTCTCGCACATCTGGCCATTTCCTCCACTGACCCTCACATCAATATAAGCACAGGTGTCAGGCTGCCTGAGGGATTCAGAGGGCTTTAAGGGCAGCTTTTCTGGAATTGATTTGCTGCTATACGCTCAGTGCCTCTCAAAAACCCCATAACCAAAGATAGCGGAGGATTTAAGGAAGTCAACATGGCTAATGTTTGCTTATAGCAATTGTTACCTGACACTTAAGTTCATGGTTAGTCCACAAAACTGTCTTGTAATGAAACCCCACTGAAGACCATCATGCAACTGCACACACACTACTTAACAAAAGTAACTAACTAGCTTCTAGGGCTGTTATCAATCAAAGCAATTCTTGATCGACTAAAACCCCTAAATTTTCAACCAAAAATCGACTAATCGACTAAAACTAAACACAAATATCATATTCAGCAAACCACTGGACATTGATAAACATGGACTCTCTTCAATCTTTCTGTCTTCAGTCGGTCTCCAGTGGGTTGGGCAAATCCAAAATGGTTAAAACAATAGAATATTCCTTTATTCCTTTATTGATCACCCATGGGGCAATTTTTTTTGTCACAGAGCAAAGTGCAAAAATGCAGTTATAAAAATAAAGATCATATATTAAGAACTTAAATACATGTTCTAATTAAGAAAAAAATTAGAAAAGGAAAATGGGAGAAGAAAATAAAACTATATACAATATACACAATTTAAGTAACAGAAAAAAAAAAGTGGTGGTCTGAGTCCAGTTTTATTGCAGTTTGTTGTAAAGTCTTATTGCAGAAGGGAGGAATGACCTGGGTGTTCTGAGACAGGCTGTTACCTGTGAGATGGGGGTGCTCTGAAAACAATCCAGTTAGCACTTGGTAAATTCCTCCTAATGAAATTAAACATAGACTGTTAATTGAAAAAAATCAAGTCCACCAATCAGAATCTTGGTCGACTCAGCACAAATTGACCAATAAGTCGACCAGTCGACTCGGACTTTACAGCTCTACTAAGTTCCTGCTGTTGTGTTAATCCTGACTCACTGTTGCTGTCATTTGAAAAGTAGAGTTTTTCCTCATGCTGTTGTTACTGCGACTGACCGCCCTGCTTGTTTTTGCCCCCAGAAGGAGTAAATACAGCAAGGCCAAGCAGGACTCTGACGAGGAGAAGCACTTACACCAAGGTAACTCGGAGTTAAGGCTCCGCCCACACGCTCTGTAATTGAAAAACATTAGCGCTGTCAGGTGTGCTCATGTGCATGCACTCCAGTGAAGCTCATAAAACAGAGTGAAGAAAACACACCAGCTATTTTGAAGTTAATGTACTTGCACACCGGCACGCTCTGAACACCTCATTATCAAGTCATCAGCATTGTTATTTGTCCCACAAAAATTTGGAGTTAATGAGCTCCAGCTCCATCAGAGTCAGACACAGTGACATGAAAAGCAATGGAGTCAGAGAGTGAAGTGAGGTATGAAGGGAAGAAAAGAGGAGGAGGAGGAGGAGGAGGAGAGGTGTCCACAGAGCAAGGCGGTGCAGCCTGCAGCATGATGGAAATAAAGAACAGATGGAGGGTAGTTGCAGGAATGAATTAACCTTCGCTTTTAACTCTCTGCTTTCCTTTCTTCCTTCCTTCCTTCCTTTCCTTAGGAGTGAGGATCTACGTTGATCCATTTACCTATGAGGACCCGAACCAGGCTGTGCGGGAGTTTGCCAAAGAGATCGATGCCTCCTGCATCAAGATTGAGAAAGTTATTGGCATCGGTGAGGAGCTGCTTTTTGTTTGTAATTCAGCCGCTGTGCTTCTTTTAAACACATTATTATGAGCAAAGTTTTATGGGGAGCTTTTGCAGTCAAGCTTAATGTAGCATACTTTAGATAAAAGCATTCACCTAATAGGATAATAGTATATTAGGTATTCGTTTCATGCAAATAATCTGCAGTCGGTGAGTCATGTTTGGCTGTGCGTGCTTTTATGTGCAATCCTTTCAGAAAAAAATGTTTGTTTTCCTGGACAAAGACACTTAGTGCGCATTTAGAGAGGTCAAGCAGGAACAAAAGGAAAGATAAAAAGCTATAAGAGGCTAAATATGTTGTCTATGCTATTCCTGCGGCCACTGAAAAGTCATCCAATGACAAAATAATAAAGAGAAGGAATCAATATCCATTTCCCCTCTCTTTCTGCTCCAGTGGCTGAAGGGAGGAGGAGGGAGAGCGAGGGATTAGAAACCCTGATCAATGTTTAAAGCAGACCCCTTCAAACCTGGGCGCGCGCGCACACACACACACACACACAGTCTCACAAACTCTCAGACTGGTGTGATTTATGGTCCGAGCTTTTCAGTATCAGAGACCTCGTGTTTCATCGCTCAGAGCTTCAAACCTGATCATGTTTTTTTGCAGGGGAGTTCGGCGAGGTCTGCAGCGGCCGCCTGAAGATGCCAGGCAAGAGGGAGATCTGCGTGGCCATCAAGACTCTCAAGGCCGGATACACGGACAAGCAGAGGAGGGACTTTCTGTCTGAGGCCAGCATCATGGGCCAGTTCGATCACCCGAACATCATTCACCTGGAGGGCGTGGTCACCAAATGTACGTCAGCGTGAGGCTTTATTTACTCTTTATACAAAGGAAGGTGAAGGCCAGCAGTTTAGCATTATTTCCATTTAATGTGAAAATCTGTGTCACACACACACACACACACACACACACACACACACACACACACACACACACACACACACACGCAGGTTCCCATTTACACACAATGCCCATTATACTATAATAACACAGAAAGGACATTCATTTCTGCTGTCCCCTCTCTCCTTTAAAAAATTGGAACAATAAATCATTACAAATGACTCTGACTTTGGAGAAGGGTGAATGTAGGGGCAAACCTGTCTGAGCTTGTCCGAGGAGTGTGTGTATTCAAATGCTTACATACTAACAACAGTCCCTGGATCCCTGGAGGGTTTTTATTTGTGATGATGTTGGAGAAGTCTCACCGAAAAGGGATATTTGTTTCCTCAACCCAAAGTAAGAGCTTTACCTGATGACAGAAACAGAAACAAACTTGTGACTTAAAACTTTTTTGGTTTCCAAAAATTCAATTTCACCTTTGATTTGATTTTAGGAAAATGCATCTGGAGCTTTCTACATTGATTTTCAACAAAAATGTTACAAGAGAGCACCCAATAAATCTGCAAACAGCCTCAAGTCTTTATAAAAAATCGACTTAGTGCATATTTAGAGAGGTCAGGCAGAAACTACAGGGAAAATAAAAAAGCTATAAGGGGCTACAAATCTGCAAATAGCCCCAAAACCTTCATAAAAGAGCTGTTTTCTTATCATTTCTAACAGACATCCCCATATGAGAACTTACCAAATACTGAAAGTAGAAATGATTACTTCATGAAAACATTTGATGCCAGCTTGTTTTTGTGTCATGACGCTACACCTTTTTTTCACAGTCAGGACTGCAGTCAGGCCAATTTATCAGCAGGACTCTTCTACTACAGAGCCACGCTGCTGTAATCCCTGCAGAATGTGGTTTATCATCGTCTTGCTGAAATGTGAAGGTCTTCCCTGGTTGGCCGCAGATTTTGCTGTATTGAAATAATTAGCAAATTTAGTTTTATCAGTATTTTACTCAGCATCCCAGCTCTTAGATTGGAGTAAATAAAACATTTTTAAAAAACTACATTATTTTTACAAACTTAAATGTGGTTCGGAGGAATAAGATCCATTTAGGCTCATACGTGCCAGGGCAACTGGGTTTGTATTTGTGCCCTTGTGTTGTGTCCCGTCCAATGTATCCCCAGGTGGTCTGTGTCCAGATGGAAGGGGTCTAACGCTGGTGAGGGAGGGAAGTGCGGTTGAGTAGGGGGTCTAATGGGTCCAGAAACAAGCCCTGTAGCATGGCACTGGGCTCATTAATCATGGTGTCAGCTGTAAATGTGTTTGGGGTTAGGGAGTGATACCCTATCCCTCCTCTATCTGCTGCTGCTCAGCCATAAAGCACCGACAAAATCTCCCTCTATCTGCCCTTGGCACTCTCTCCTCAGTCTCTCTGGTTCTTCCTGCTTTTTTCACCTTTCCCTGATGCTGTTTCTGCAGCCAGAAGTGTGTGTGTGTGTGTGTGTGTGTGTGTGTGTGTGTTTGCACAAAACATATCTGTGCACCTTTGATTGCATGCATGTGTGTGTGAGTGTTACCATAGCTGATCAGGCGCAGGTTAGATGGATGAAGTGCCTTAATGTGTCGTGACACAACAGCCTGGCTCTATCTGAGCTAGATAACACTGTCTCATTCACTCTTGCGCGCACACACGCACACACAAACACACATACACACACACACACACACACTTGGCCCTGAAAGCTTAAAGTGAGCAGCAGCACAGGCTGAATTGCTTATCACCTATCACACCTTTCAGTGCAGGGAATGACCTCTTAGACCTCGCAGGAGCTGGAGAGAAAAGGCGGACAGATGGACAGGAGGAAGGGAGAGAAACCGGAGACAAGCAGCGGAGAGAGAGAGAGGGCGCAAATAGAGACGCAGAGAGAAAGAGACAGGAAGGCGGTTAGTTGCTGATGGATTCGTAGAAAGACAGAAAAACAGCGAGAGAAAGTGCAGGGAGGTAAAACTGCTGAACCAGAGGATTGAACAGAAAGAGACGGAGCGAGACAGAGGAAGGACAAGCAGATGAGATACGCTGCAGTGACAGGAGCCAAAGCAGGAAGATCATCAGATAACTCCCACTCCACCTTCTTCCTCTCTTGCTTTGCAGAGCTTGACACAAGGTTTGGGTAAATTAGTCCTTTACACTTGAGAGTGTCGGAGGAATCTATTAAAAATCCATTATTTGAATTGCACTCCTCTCTCTATTACAATCAAGTTAAAAGTAATTTTCAATCTGGCCTCAGTTTGCTGGCATGTCCAACAGAGCCAATTAAGGCTTATTAATTATGGAGGAACTCCAAATAGGCACTGAAATACAGAAATGTGCAGAAGTGTCTCACTGAGGACCGCTGGCTGGACTCTACCGACTTCAAGCTTGGATATACTTAATGTTTCCATCATGCTAACATGTAATTAAAATTCAGCCTCCATTTGAGCTCAGACGTGATGTGTTTAACAGCTGATTTGCATAAAGTAAAAGCGTACTAATTTGAAAATGATCTGCATTTAAGAGCGCCGTCTTTGTTAGCGGCAAGCGCCTCCGCCTCCGTGGAGCGTTTGCACAACGTTCCCCGATATCGTTCCTCGTTGCATTTTTTATTCCTCTGTTCATGTTTTGTTGGCAGGTGATAATCGGTCCGTTGGCGGGGCCCTCGCCCAGAGTTCATTGCCAAAGGCGGCGGGGCGTATTCAGTAAACAAGGAATTAGCATGCAAATGGGAAGGGAGGAAGAGGGCGGGGCTGTGGAGGCGAGAGTTTAAGGTCGCAGGTCAGACGCTCCTCAGACTTGATTGGGGAGCTGTCAATCTTAGGCTGCCCTGGGGCAGAAGTGCGCAACAAAGGGAACAAAGATGGCTGACAAAGAGGGCCCCCAGCTCTCCCCCGACTTAAACTCCACTTCCTCTTTTTGGGGCATCGCCGGAGTGCCCCGTAATTAATGGAGTGCCAATCACGCGGCGGGTAAGGCGGTGACTGACGGCCTCTTGGCACAGCTAAAGGCCTGCTGTGGAGTGGAGGAACTTCACCTCCAGACCTCAGCTGCCAACTGCTTGGCCGGCTCCTGGAGTGTACGAGAGATTTCACACAAACTCGCCATAAGACTTGAGCATTAAGTCAGCACTTCCCTTCAATGCAACAAGTCCACCTGAACTGCACCATTTCAATCCAGGAGGACTTTACAGCTGCACTTCTGCAGCATGTGCTGTCACCATGGCTGGTTATGCACCAGCTTTCAGCCATTTAGTCCAAAAACAAGCCACCCTCCTTCCTTTCCTCCCTTCCTTCCCCTCATCTCGCCTTTCCTCATGCCCACTATCCCCTCCCCTTCATCATGAGAGACAAAGACAGAAAGAGACCCACCAGGGAATGTCCTCCCTCCCCATCGCCTTCGGCTTAGATAAAGACACAGACGGTCCCCCAAGAGAGATGAAGAGGGGAAGACAGAGGGATGGGGTGAAAAAGGCCAGAGAGGAGTGGCGGTGGCAGGATTGGAGGGGCAAAGAGAGTGAGGGGAGAGTATTTAGAGAGGGAGAAAAAAAAGAAAGCAACAGCTAGCAGGAGAGTGACAGATGTGTCCAAAATTGGCAGAGAAGAGAGAGGGCAAAGGGACAGTGAGCGACAGAAATAGGGAGTCGGAGGGATTCTGGTAGGTTGACTGTGATGACACTTTGGATAGAGCGTCCAATGTCAGTGCGTATTTGCATAACCACAAGCTAGTGTGTGTGTGTGTGTGTGTGTGTGTGTGTGTGTGTGTGTGTGTTTGTGGTGGAGTTTAGTTGCAGTGGAGATGCCTTCGCATATGCAGGGAAAAACAGGAGACGTCAGACCAACTGTAACACTGGGCTAATTAAATCGCTACGGGACAGAGATGGATGGTGTCGCTCTCTCTCTCTCTATCCCACACACTCCCCAGAGACCCCCCTGCTGTGTGGGGCTGTGATGTGCATCGTTTACCTCTCTAATCATCTGCCTTTCATTCTCTCACTCTTTCCCTCTCCCTCTTTTTTTCTAGGTAAGCCAGTGATGATTATCACCGAGTACATGGAAAACGGATCGCTGGATGCATTTCTGAGGGTCAGTCATGCGTTTCTGTCTGCACATGCGTGTGCGTGTGTGTGTGTGTGTGTGTGTGTGTGTGTGTGTGTGTGTGTGTGTGTGTGTGTGTGTGTGTGTGTGTGTGATATAACCGAAGCGTGCTGATCCCATCTTATCTCTGTAATGTCATCCCCCTGAAATTACAAGTGTTGGTTCGCAAACATTCACTCTAATCTTTATCCTTCCCTTGACTGAGTGACTGGTGCAGGTTTTACCTTCAAGGTTCACTAAACTTCTGGTTTTACATGAAACTTTTGTACACTTCAAGAACTCCTCTGAGTGTCAGATCCAAAAAAACAATAAATGAAGACTTGGCGTAAATATTTTTACAATAGTTATAAGTAAATGTAGAGCAATCACATTATTTGATTTTCACCTCATGAATATTGTGGCTAAAAATTCACATGAAAGATTTCATGACAGCTCATGTTAATCCAAAACAAAGGAACTATACAGTAGTGTGTTTATTACATCAAAACACAGTCGACTTGCTGATTCAAAGTTGTGTTTTTCACCAGCATCATGACACCGCCTCTGATTAAACGAAAGCCTGCTTTTTTCTTTCTCCATTTTTCTCTCAATGAAAAGTAAAAGCATGTTATTCATAATGCAAGAAATTAAGAAAACATGGTAAAATGTCGAAAAGCTTTGTAAACAATGGGTTCATAAGGACATGTTCTGTTTTGATTGTCTTCGGCAAAGATGGTGAGGCAAAGTGAAATCACAACAGCCTTTATAGTTACTTAAAAGTACATTATAATGTGTTACACTCGATTTATTTTGATTGAGTCAGTTTTGTTGGTATGATTGAGTATCAATGGTGCGGGAAAATAATGATGGTGGTTGTGTGAGTGCGAAATACTTGAGATTAGATCTAAAATGCCTGAGATGTGCTGCAATAATAAAACATTTCAAACATTTTTATCCTGCAGAAGAACGACGGTCGCTTCACTGTCATCCAGCTGGTCGGCATCCTGCGGGGGATTGCGTCTGGTATGAAGTACCTCTCAGACATGAGCTACGTCCACCGTGACCTGGCGGCGCGCAACATCCTAGTCAACAGCAACCTGGTGTGCAAGGTGTCTGACTTTGGCATGTCCCGGGTGCTGGAGGATGACCCAGAGGCTGCATACACCACCAGGGTGAGTATGTGTGTGTGTGTGTGTATGTATGCGAGTGTGTGAGTCAGTGGTCTGTGTGTGTCACCTTACTTGTCAGCTTTGTCAGCTCTCATTAATCAGCTCTGTTTTCAATTTCAGGGAGGAAAGATTCCCATCCGCTGGACGGCCCCTGAGGCCATCGCTTACAGAAAGTTCACCTCGGCCAGCGACGTGTGGAGCTACGGCATTGTCATGTGGGAGGTGATGTCATACGGCGAGAGACCATACTGGGACATGAGCAACCAAGACGTAAGTCAGGCAATCATGAAACTTGGATTGGAGGCAATGAAAGCTGAAAATGATAACTCTCAGTTGGCTGTACTGGTGGAAAAATGTGTAAATACTTTATCAATTTCATACAAAACCAAATGACTCACATGAGTGTTAGCACAGCAGCAGCAGTGAATCAGCTTTTCACATTTCTACAACCACTAATGGTGATAACAATGAAATGATGTGGCTGCATAAAACCAGGTGATTAAAAATGAAGATTATAACATTAGAGGTAAAAACACAAACAAAGTGACTTACAGCCTCTCTGATGTCCTGTCCAGGTGATCAAGGCTATAGATGAAGGCTACCGGCTGCCCCCACCCATGGACTGCCCCGTGGCGCTGCATCAGCTCATGTTGGACTGCTGGCAGAGAGAGAGAGCTGACAGGCCGAAGTTTGGACAGATCGTCAACATGCTGGACAAACTGATCCGCAACCCCAACACCCTGAAGAGGACCGGAGGAGAGACAGCCGTCAGGTGAGAGGACGGCAGATAGAGCAATGATCAAGGACGAGGCAAATGAATTCTAGCTCAGTCATCTAAGAGAAGATAAAGAGAAGAGTGAAATATTCAAACAAAGATAAACTACATAGTTTTTAAATTTCTACCTCAAGAGCTTAAAATCATTTTAATAGCAACATGAAAATAATTAAGATTCAAAATCAAAAAACAAATATTCATGCTGAGCAAGGAGAGCAAATTAAACTGTAATTAAAGAGGAAAGCGTAAGAAGAATATCCGCTCATGCAGAAGTTTGGTTAAATTGAAGACATTGTACTGGAGGAGAAATCTAACTTCTAAAGGTCTGCGTACTATCAGAGACAGTCTGATTCAATCTCTCAAAAATTACAATAATCTGTGATGGTTTGCTATACTTTAGTCAAATTTTGTGATTTTCTGTTGCTGTGCCAGACAGATGGTGCTATCTTTGTTTTGATCTGTTGACCACTCAGAGGCTGTACATTTGGTCATTGTGACCTGTAAAAGTCCAGTCAAAGGTCAGTGCAGCCTGAGACTCATCATAGTCTGCCCTCAGTGTGGAAATAAAAAAAAAAGATAAAACTTCTTCACATCTTCTTCAGATTATTCTAGTATCAGTACATCTGTGCTTTTTCTGTGTACAGATACTTGGGTGCTTCATTGACAGACGATACTTTCAATTAAATTTGTTAGAACCTTATTCTATGCCCCCTAAAATATAATTTTGACAAGTATTTTCCTGAGACTAAGTCTTGAAACAGGGATCTCTTATAATCGGGTTCTTAAATTTGCGTCAGAAGAAAATTTAAAAACATATTTTCCCAATTTAATAGTTGTATTATAACCACAAGCAGTTATGTAGGAAGTGATTTTAACCATGCATTTTACCAGAGAGAAGTTGGTGAATGTTTTTGCATCTTTTGTCAGTTTTGCTCTTTGTACACCAAAGTCATGTCTAGCTGTGCAGACGTGATTAAGATCCAAAAATAAGGACTCAATTAGTAAGAAAAGGTTGCAAGATGAATGATCTCGATAGATTTTGAGAAACAAGATTCACAGCCGTACTTGTTTTATAAAAAAAAACTACATAAATACATCAATGTGACCTTTGACCTCTGATCATCACACATGAAAAATTGACTAAGGTAGAAATATCAGTATCATGTAAATTTGTGTATATTTCACATACTTTAGGGAAATCCCACAGTTTGTTTCTGTTACAGTGAGGTTACGATGATACAATAGTCCTAAACAGCTCTAAAGCACAGAAATATTCAATTACGTTTGAAGAGAAAAGCTGCAGGTGTGTCATGATAAAACATTAATCAGTGTAAACACACACGTGCAGCTTATTTAGGCAGCAAATTATTGACCTCTCGCACTAAAGCAAACACACACTCACACACTTACCCACTCTGCTGCTGTTTACATTCACCATTAAACATTATCTACCAGCAACAAGCACCCTCTGTAATGGAGTTCTCTGCAAACTCGCTTTAATGGAGCCGTATAATCAGGAATGTAGCCGCTCTAACGGGGAAGAATTACGATGTAACACTGAGTTAAAAACAAACATGACCCCACGGCTCCCGCACCATTACTCTAAACGTGTTAAGAATGACCTACGTGTGTTTACAGACTCGACGCAGGCCAGGGGGAGTCTGTTTGACTTTAATGAGTGTGTGAGTACATGCACGCACACACACACTCTTGCCCAATGGGACGCGAGAGAGGAGCTCTGGAGGAGTAATTAGCGGAGCTGAATCCTGTAAATGCAGCTTTTTACTGTTACAAGAAGGGAAGAGGAATGTGTGTGTCTGTGGAAAAGGATCTTCGTGCATAATCTTCCCACCTACTGACTTATTAAAGAGTCTGACATCCTGTTCTCATAGTTTAACTCAACATGCTTTTTTTAAAGACAACAGAGCGATAAAGAGAGGGAGAGTGAGAGAGTCACCCGAGCGAGAAGACATTGCCACCAACTCAGGCTCAGCAGCCCGGTGTAAATGTTTAATGGCCCACAGCGCTCCTGAAACGGAGAGAAAGACGTGAGAAAAAGGGGGACATATTCTGCAGATGAATATCTGAATGTGATGAAAACTCTGGTGAGCGGTAAAGTCCACCAAAGTGTGGCGAGGGTGCGTGTTTTCGGTAAAAGGAGGGATTAACTAACTGTGTCCATGGCTCTCAGGAGGAACCCTGTTTGACTTGGCTGGGTTTTCACAAAACAGGGATACAAAACAGAGCCGAACCTGACAGAGCTGCTGACAGGAGAAAACTAAAGAGAAATGTTGCATGGTGCATTTTACAGTTTGTGGAAAGCGCCCCGTCATCACACACACCAGGTGTATGTGTGTAACAGACTTAGTCAGGGAGCAGGAAAACCCGTATTCCCGTCGGCTGCTGTTTAGTCATGAATCAGAGGATCATTACCTACTTTAACAGAGTGTAACTTTTATCGCCCGTTTGCACAGACACTTGCAGACATCACGGTGCAGATGCTTCAAACATGAACTGCAAGTTCCAGATCATAAAACTCAGTCTCTGCTGTTCTTTCCTCCAACCCACCAGGCCCAACACCACCCTGCTGGAGCCCGGCAGCCCTGAGGCATCATCAGCTGCAGGTACGGTGGAGGACTGGCTGCAGGCCATCGGCATGGAGAGATACTGCGACAACTTCACCGCCGCTGGATACACCACTCCAGAGGCCGTGGTCCACATGACACAAGAGTGAGTAGAGTGGGGAGGCAAAGGGGGAGAGACAGGAGGAAACGGAGAGTTATGGATGATGAAAACAGGACTTTAAAATCCATCACTTTGTGTCCATCTATGTGTTTGTTTTTGTCCGATCCTAAAATAGCCTCCTCTCCTCATCTTTTTTCAGGGACATGGCTCGCATAGGCATCTCCTCGGCAGCACATCAGAACAAGATCCTGACCAGCGTCCAGGGAATGCTGTCGCAAATGCAACAGATTCAAGGCAGAATGGTTCCCGTCTGAGATTATCACAAAGAAAAAAGGAAAAAAAAGGAAGCAGAGCGACTTTGTTTCATATGAAAAAATAAATAACAAAAAAGATTAAGTATAAAAAAAGAGACAAATAAACTATGAAGAGATAGTTTACCTCATCCATGCACTTTAAATTGGATCTAAAAGAAAAGATGATGTTGAAGTAGAAGAAAAAGTGGTGAAACTGGCACTTTTTGTAATCAGACCTTTACTTGCCCTTTCCGTGTTGTTTTGGAGATTGGGACGCTTCTGTGTGAGAGCGGCATTTACGGACAGACAGAGGGACGGCTGGAAAAGTGATTCCAAGAGGCCGATCTGGAGTGCCTTTAATGGTCTGGAAGGAAAAGCGAAGAAGGGAGGGAGCAGTACCTCTCTCTTTCTTCTGTTGGGCAGAGAGTTTTTTTTCTGGAACTTTCTTTCTGGAATAATCCGTGGAGCAGATTTTTTTTGATTTCCTGTGACTGTGTTTATTGTACATGAATCGTTTCTGTGGGACTCGCAGGCCGTCATTGTTCCCTCTCAGCTGGATCTGTTTGATATCTTACAGACTAAATGGAGGATCCTGACGCTCGTGTATAAACTATGAACCTCTGAAAGGTTGAGGGTTGAACCTGAGCAGAGATGGTAGTTCATGGGGGAGGGGGGTTTATCTTGAGGAGCGTTCGGTGCTGCTGGCCTTGTTTTCTTCTGGACGTTGTCTTCTGTTGCCCTCAGGATGTTGCTAAGGGTGTCTCTGATCTTCCAGAGTATTTTTCTCACTCCCTCGTCTTCCCAGTGAAACAATGCCCTCCTTCTCCTCAGACAGACGCTATTTGGATACTTCCATTCAGCTCCACATGAGCCACTTCAAGACCCCCGATTCTCCCCCAGAATTACACCTGCTTCAAAAATCGGACGCTACACAAATGGAGTTAAAAAGCAGGATTTCTAGTTTGGATTTTTTTGGACGAAAGGCTGCAACACAGAGTAAAATTGATGAAGATTGAATCAGCATCATCATCAACCTCAAGAACTAAACAAGAGAAGAAGAAGAGGATTACTTCAACCATCATCAAGGTGAGAATCAGCAGTATTAATCTCAAACTCAGCACAAAAGGCCCCATGAAGGAAACACAAATATGGAATTAAACCTTTGTTTGTTATTGAAATGTGCGATTTATATCAGTGGTGTCTAGACTAAGTGTATCAAAAGACTCATTACACCCCCCGTCTCTCATCAGAGGCCCCTCAGCACCAGATTCTGTGTTAATTAACAAGCCGGTCGCAGCTCCTCAGGCAGCCACAGCGGATCAATATCTGCTGGTCTGTGATCAGTCTGTGGGTCTCATGCTGCTGGCATGTTAATGGGAAAAATTAATCAACCACTGAATCCTAGTCAGCCAAACAGCCCACTGCAGCTCTGCAACACTTTAGAGATATAGAAGTTGTGTGTTTTAGCTAGGCTTTGTTTAGGGGTCAGTATACCAGTGTGTGCCATGGTAACAGGAAGGATTTTTATAGATTGAACACCCAAAAGATGTCTTTTCTGAGATTTATTTACTGTATGCAAAGAAATGAGAAATAAAATTAATTAATGCCATTTAAAATACACCTGAAAAAGTGGTTTTGTCTTACATAAAGGTCCAGTTTGGGGTACGTGACATTACACTGCCGTACTTACCTTTAAAAACAGTGTTTGCGCGACAAAGCAGCTCACGTTAAAATCCATTCCCTCTGTGAGACTGGCAGCTTCCTGAGGACAAACGTGTGAGCTTTTCTATCCTGCAAAGATGATCAGAGTGACAGAGTGACATTATGTTTTAACCGAGGGGCCTTTCAAGAGTCACTGCGGACAAATCAGTCTGAAAGAGTTTGACGCTACATCTGTGCAGTAGTTACATCTCCATTTGGTTAACACAGTGTTTAGCTACTGCTTTAAACTGATTTGTAAGAACCCTAACTACCATTCATTATTCCTTGGTTATATTTCTTTATTAAATGCTCAAATAGAACCCTATAGTATGGTGTGTTTGGTAGGTGGGGCTTAACTGGAGGCAAGACACCCAATGTTTATCTAGCAAGTTGTTTTTAGCTTGTTTATTAAAGATCGCCTCTGTCCAGTCTTTTTTTTAATCCCATTTGACCAAAGCTGTCTTGGTTTTTGCTGACTGGCAGCTGTTGCTGATATACAATACAATATCTACGGACTTCTTACCCCTTCTGTTCTGGTGCTAGCAGCACAGCAAGACAACATTTTAGGCTTTCTATGATTCTCTCTACCATACAGTGTTGTGATAGAAATGTTAGCTTAGCTCCATAACAGAGACGGCTGTTTGACCCTCCGACCGCTCTTTATAGGGCCATTTTGACTTTTTAAAATCAGCTTTTAATTCTCGTTGTCCTATAACTAATATGCGAGCTTGAATTTTACCTAAATTATCCCAGAACAATGCTAACATATTGACAGCATCCAGGCAGCACATTGGATGCCTGTGGTGCTTCAATATGCAAAGAGAAATCAGCGCTTTATTCTGTCTGGCATGAAGCAATAATAGAAGGAGGGAAATAGGAAAACCTGCTCTCTAGGGAACTGGATTGTGATGTTCCACGTATAAGAGACAAATCTTTTCGTGGATGATACATCACAGTTTTCCCATCAGTTATTTTAAAGAGCATTAAAACCCTAAAACTTCAGACATTTAATCCTGTAAATGTTGCAGAGAAACGGTTTATGGATCGATAAAAATAGTCACAGATTAATCTTTGTTCCTTTTATCTATTTATCATTTGCAAATGTGATTTCAGAAAGTAGTAATCTTCGTATCTGGCCGATCCTTCTTTGATCAATGCTGCTGGGCTGAGTTTAAAAAATCACAAAACAATAAATCTTTCAGCATAAATCCGTTAACTTCATGTTCAACAAATAATCCAAACTGCTTCACAAGGCTTTTTGAGCACCAAACAAAAGCTGGGATAAATATTTAAAGTCTTTGCGCTGTAATTAATCCATATTTCCTGCTGGAGAAATTCGAAACCATACAGAGGGATTTATTTCACTTTAAAAACACAGAGCGGTTTGACCGTCTAGAATTTGCAGAAGGAGTATTTATCTAATGTACTGGCTGGTTAAATGTCTATTTGTGTGCTTTCAATGTGGGCCAATAAATCAAGGGCATCTTTCACATATTACATACACACAACAACATGTGGTGCACACAAGTTAATACATTGCTGCCACGAAATCCATATTTCCTCCCTGCAGGGCGGCCGCTCGTAGTCTCTGGCTGCTCCGGCTTTGGCATTCGATCTTGTTTAGCAGATGAGTCGAATGTTCCGTCGAGCCGGAGCTGCAGAGCAGCAGTATTGCTGGTCGGGCCTGCATGCCAAGTAGAAATTGTTTACATTCAAAACCACCATGACTGATGCAGCCTCCCTTTTTTCCTCCCCTCTTTTTATTCACCACAGCTGCTGCCGTCCATCCTGATGGATCCCAGCCCCGCTCCTCGCTCGCCATGATCCGAATTCTTCCTCAGCCTCTCTCCTTTTGTCTTCCTCCTCCTCCTCCTCCTGCTTTTTCCCCTCTGACACTAAGACGACAAATTCATCCACAAGCATCTGGGACGTCCACCTTCACGTTCCTGTGGTCACTCAGCAATGTACTGGAATTCCTATGAATGATTTAACAGCATCATAAAAAGAGACAATAAGAAGAATGTAATATAATCCAGAGGGCCTGCTCCAGCGGATAATGTACTTTATTTTGAAAGTTTCACTTCCTTTTGTGACTTTTTTATCGTTTTGTTCTGTTTGCATGTAGCGTAACAACTGTTTTATTTGAGCGTGTGGACGTGATGAAGTGTGCACGAGTGTGTGTAGCTGTATGAGTGACGTCTTTGCAGTACTATCAGTAATCGTGTCTGTTTTCATGCCACTGTGGAGAAAGAGGAGGTAACAGATGTTTGACATAAAAAAGCAAAAAAAATCAGGACTTTTTTTTTTCTTTGCTTTGAGTCCTCTGAAAAATAAATAAAAACAAACAAAAACAAACAAACAAAAAAAATGTAAACTGTGTCGCTCCGATCGTGCGAACTCTACTCAGTTACAGCATTTATAAAACCGCTTTCTGGAATGCAACCCATGTCTGCTTTGGCAGCGGCTGCGGCTGGACACACGGTTTTGGAAACACAGACGAGTGTGACTAAAAGCCTCTTCTAGCTCCTGAAAGGTCGCGACGGAAACGTGGGAACTCTTCCTTTCCATGTGGAAATTCAAAAAGGATCAGAAGTGTGAGAAAAAGGTGTCAAAGAAGGGAAAAGTGTTGGTTATTTTCATTTTTTTCCAGAGCACATCATACAGCTACAAGTTTAACCCAATGGACGATGTTTGTTTTGACCTTTTCTCTCTTTCAACTTTACTTATGTGAATGTTTCTGAACTTGTAAGGTTTCATATAATACAGAAACACCTCCGTCCTTAATACAGCTGTACTGCTCTCTCCTTTTTTGGTGATGTGCTCTTCTTTTGGGTTTTATCTTTCGACAAAAGGACCTGTATGGAAATATGCAAGGCATGTTGGGAAGGAGAAGGAAACCAGAATGTACTGTAAAATACTTTTTTCTTTTGCTTAAATGTTGGACAATTTGAAAAAAGAAGAAAAAAATTAACAAAACACAGGAGTTAATGTTTGTCATTGTATGCCTTTTGACGCCATATGATCTAGTCCCGTAGATCTAACATTCTCGCAATCTTGTTTTGTACAATTCTTTTTGACATGATCATGTTTTTTTTTTTTTTTTGCCTTGTTTCATTTTGTTTTATTTTGTTTTTGTCAATGAGCTCTAGGTACATGTAACTTATGTCATTTATTTATGTCCTTTTATATCTAGTTTGTAAAATAATAGCCTAAAGTGAAGAAAATAAAGGGGTGCCAAAGTGCATTCTTAATAAAGTAGAAACAATACAATGATCTCCCTCTGACTCATTTATACACACACACACACACACATTCACGAAGGCAAATGGAAAAGCCATCAGTATACTCTCGGTTTATTGCCATCATTAAATCTGCAGAGGAGGGATCATTACCGAACTATCCTGCATTGATTACTGCACCACATGATTGCAAATAATGAAGGGTTTTGACGTAACCCACGGTAAAGGCCAGAGAGGCACATCAAGCAGATCCTCTGCCTTTCTCTGTCGTCGTCACTCTTGAACTCTGTATAAAGGACATAACTTCATTATTTAAATCAAAGCACAGATACAGTTGGGGAGGGTGCTGACCATGACTCTGACATGCAGTAGCTGTGATATTATTTATGCACTGTTAGGGAAAAGAAGAAATCAGAGTCAGCCTGCAGAAGGTGGTCAGTAGTGACGTGTCGGTCAAGAATGGACCGGTTCAAAGAGTGGGCTTATTAACGTGAACGATGGGAGCCAGCTCCTGCTGTATGTGGACCCCCCCCCCCCAACACACACACACACACACACACACACACACACACACACACACACACACACCATAGAAAAACACTACAAGGTGGAATGGGATTTCTATCTGCTTTGTGTTGCAGAGTGGTTCTACAAGCAAGTCAGTGCATTCATTGGGTGGTTTCAGAGAGTTACAAGGGTCTGTAAAGGCGAAGAAAACAATTGGCTACAGAAATTCACTGATATTAGAAAATGGGATTTTTACTTGTGAATACTTCAGTACAAATGATGTATTGAGTTATTTAAGAGGTTATGTGTTCAAATATGTACATATCACAAGCCAAACAATGCTAAATTTGGCTGAATTAGAAAATATGTAAGTGGTAAAATTAAGAGCCCGTTGGGAGCCCAAAGTGCCGGCCCTTTTTGGTGAGATAAATGATATGGCTCACTGAAAAGAGCCATAATTCCCATCACTGGTGGTCAGTGTCATCATTTAAATGTTTTGAAACATATGGAGGGAGAATTTAAATTCACAAAATATAACATATGTATTAATTTGAAATAATACATGTGTATTTTTTTGTATGTGTTTTTGGTACAGAGCCATCAAAATCCAAAGGAAATATTTATGCATTCATGAACTCATGCATGCAACTTGTGTACGCAAGATAAAAACAAGCAGAGGATGTGCAAAAATACAGATGAACACAGAGCACTGACAGCCTTAATCCATATCTGTATATGCATTGAACATGGATCATTACAACGCTTGTCGGCGAACATATACAGAATGTCACACAAACAATTAATAATTGGATCAGATCACAAAAAAGAAAATTAAAAGAATTGAGAGAAAAAGTAGAAAACATGAACATTTTTTAAATTCTGCTCTGTGTGATATTTGTTTTTGAAATCATGTTTGTTTTTCAAATGCAATACAGTAAAAGTAATCAGCCCCACCCCAAAATAAACAAACATATAAATAAAGTGCACACACTCACAAAATGAACTCTAGTAAATATTTGTCAGTTTACTTATCTTCTGTAATCAATATAAACCAAACACACCCACTGTGAACAAAGAGCTGATCTATCTGCAGGCAGTTTATTCCTCTGCAACACGCTCAGCAGCAGATATCATGACTCTGGACTCTGAGTCTTGGCTCTCTACTCCCATCAGGCCTGAAGGCCACTTACTTGGCTCGGTGTTTGTATGTCGATGTGTGTTTAATCAGAACAACATCTGCTTCCCGTGCTGACTTCCAGCAGCGATAAATCGCTGATTGTCCCAAGTCTTTGATAAGGGCCTGGGAGAGAGGTTGGAGGGGAATGGGCAGTTTTAGAAGCAGAGCTCAGGCGAACGGTGAGCCAAACTGTGTTTTACCCATCTTCTGAGAAATCAGCTGCTCTGGGCATGCATACATTAGTGCTCTGAGGTTTGCAGTGGGAGATGTTAATCATCCTCAGAAGGAAAGTGTGCCTCCCGTGCAGATTGTTGGCAAGTCAGAGAGAAAGACGAAAGAAGGTTGGCCAGGCAAAGGAACATTTGTATTTTAGACTTTTGACAACTTGGCATCATGTTGAAATGATCAAAACATGCAAATTAATAAATTGTGCTGAACTTACAAAGCATCCATGTATACACCAGGGTTATTTTTCAACATGAAGAATTTATTCTGGCCTTGGAAGCAGCAGTTAGACGGAAAGTCTGGAATCCGTGAATATCTGAACAAGATTTGGTGCCAGTCCATCTTGTTCATATTAAGATGCAAAAGACTGATTAGAGGAGCACCAAAGTTCATTTAATTTATCCTCAGACAACCTTGAATTATTCTTTGAAAAGTTTTTTTTTTACTGAGGGTTGTTTGAGGTACTTGAATATCCCTAGGAAAGTAGTCAGAACCACCTCTGCTTTCCAGAGTCAGAGTGCAAAATCAACGCTAGCCAGTAAGTCTGCACTACTGTCAATATACTGTATAATGCAAGATAAAAAAAAAAGAAAAACAGGAGTTAATACCAGATAAATGTACAATTTAAGGGCTTTGAAATAAAAAAGACTGTCAGACTGATATTACTATTTCACGAGCTGCTATTGTGGCGAATCAAAGGGGATTGCACTGGCAGCTAACAGCAACAGATGTTGGGAGGTAAACCAGGAAAGGTGCTGAAGTCTGGCCTCACTGCGAGAAAAAAAAGGAGGCTAGAAACAAACAAAGTGAGAGAAAAAAGAAACCCAGACATAGTGTTCTGGAGGTCACATGGAAAGAAGAGTTTGGCTGCCAGACTTGGCAAACTAAAGCGAGTCAAGTTAAAAGTTCAGGTAGTGTCCGATTTGACAGGAATGCTGGCTCTGTGTTCGTATAATCAGCACAATCCAACACCTCTGTCAACAAAGCCTCTCCTCTTCCTTTAGCCTCTGCGGGAGAGGACCTAAGAAAAGGGCTTTCCAGCTTTTACAGCCCATTATCCTTTTTTTACAGGTAGAAATCAAGCACAGATGGAAGAGGACCATCTAGTGTTTGGGTAATTAGTGAGTTTATTTATCACAGATGTTAAACTCTGGAGTCTAGGTCCAAAGACATACTTGTAGGGTGATGTATGCTGAAGGAAACATGGCTCCTGACAGTGCCTAACCTAAAGTGGTCGTTCGCCCGTTTTCAAATTCTTTAAACGAGCAAAGATAATGTGTTGTGAGGGGGTGCTTCTCCTTCTTCTTACATTTAGATAGCAACAAGGGAAAAATCAGAAGAGGGCTGTCCTGAGATCAGAATTTCACCTCACCATTATCATGTCTATTAGATGAGCTGCTTGATTTGAAAGCAGTTAGAGTAATTTGGGTGAATAATAGGACAGTAGATACCCAATAATAAAAGATTTGGGTCCAGGAACTAGTACAGCCTGTCTCACTGCTCCATAGCTGTCATTATTAGCCATTCCTACATTCCTCAGCCGTAACCTTTCTCCGGCTGCCATGTCAAACAAAAAGTGTGAATTGAACAGACTTGACATTGAGTCTAATCCCAGGTTTTGCAGAATCATCCAGAATTCACGCTTTTGACTGGAAACAGGATTTGTGGGCTCCACGGCATCACCTTGAGACTGCGATATCTCCATCAGGCCACAATCCAGTGAACCCTTTCACACTTCGAGGCACAAAAGAGCTCAAATGAAGCCCGAGTCAACAATCCCAGTCCAAGTCACTTGGATCCTCTTGTGCACACACAGAAACACACAAGCTTTTGTCAGACAATCTAATTACCAAACTTTCGTGTGCCCTTCAGGATGGCTTAACCCCCGCAGCTCCAAACTGTCACTTCACCTCTTTTCATGGGACCACTTTGTTTCATAATTCAATTTCCTGGCAATAAAAGCCCTCCTGACCTGTCCTCTAAGCCAATCACAATGGCGCTCCACCCTTCACACTGACATTTGATTACTTCGTCCTTTGTATTATTGTTCTTGAGTACATCCCTAAGTCTGTGGTATATTATAATCCATAATCCAAATGCTTCAGTCTTAATCCGCAGCTGCTCCAACCAACTGTGAGCAGCTTTTTTTCAACTCTTCAGGTGAGCAGTTGGTATTTCTATGATGATGAAGGACGCTTGTGGAAGAAAACCGAGAGTTGATGTGATGTATGGGGAAAAAAAAAAGGAAGAAAACAGCGGAAGGGAGCTGAAAGCGTCAGTGGGAAAATAGCCGGGCCGAGTCTCTCAAACGTCTGAGCATATCGATTGAAAGGCTTCCAGCACAGAGCTGACCTTGTGTCTGGTCTGTGAGGTTTTCCTTCAGAGGACGTTTGATGGACGACGCATATGCACCTCCTAAAAGGTGTAAAAGATGCAGACTTTGGAGCAAAACAAGCAAACGCTGGCAGCATAACAGGAAGTGTCTTAATTTAGCTGGAATCACTCAGATCTCAGTCAAACGCCATCTGCAAAGCCGTCAAACACAGCTTTGCCTCAGCAGACACCAGAGGCACAGAATATCGCAGAGAAACACCCGACAACATGAAAAAGCACTTACTGAAGAAACACCTTCTCTCTTCAGCAGCCTGGCCTGAAGGCAACTTTTTCCTCCCGTCAGTCTCCTGTGAGTAATGGAAACGAAGGGGAGATAAATGAGAATCGAAAAACAACACAAACAGGAGAACACAGGGAGAGGAGGAGGATGAGACAGAAGAGAGGGAGGTGGGTGAAGATAGACGGGCGTCAAAGCGGATCATAGGACTTTTACTCAAGGGGACTGTAAATCTACAAAAGCATACATGACTAACAGATGTCCATGTGAAAGTCGAGAGTCTTTAAAAACAGCAGAGGACATTTTAACTTTATATGCAAGGGCGACAAGTGAAATACAGAACTTTGTGGTGATTATACATCCAACTTACCATCCATCTACACAGTTTTAGGCTGAGTGAGATCTGTTGGTTTGTTGTCCTGTCCTTTTTAGACTCAAGTTTATTCGCTAAGTTGGTGCAGTTAGCTTGTGGCGGTGTGAAAACCGCGATCAAACCCTAGTACGGACTAAACATCTGTACAAAGACAGCTGGAAAAGGTGGGTCTAGGTTGATTATTTTCAGACTCTAGAGCAGTTTAAACATTGTGTTCTGTCAAACTGCCATAGATTATACCAGCCGCCACGGTCAGACACCCCAGTGTATTATGGGTGGCTGGGTAACATGGTAAACTGTTATAGCTACTCACAACAACAATAATGGCAGAATATTAAACGTGGCTAAAGGTGGAGTCATAAGGAGGGGCAGAAACATCTAAAACCTATATTCAGAGTTAATCAAAGTTAAAGCACAAAGTGATCAGCTTCAATGTCTTTTTAATGGGTGCCTTCTAGTATTTTGTTTAAACAATCAATGAAATCTGATATTAATCGTGCTCTAATTTCTCAAAGTATCCCAATGACTGGTATCATGTTGACTATAAAACAGTCTTTGGTTGCAGCCCTGCTGTTTTTGCCCCAAGTAGGCTGCAGTCTAATAAAATGACCCTAAAGAAAGCAGCCTTTGCATCCCTCTCCACCTGCTTCATCTGCTCTCCTCAGAGCTAAATCCTCTCTGATTGTTGGGGGAACGTGAAGCTTTATCAGCTCCTCCAGACTAATCTCACCTCCAGGCCAAAGGCTGCCGCCGGGTGGCCTCTCACCAAAACGAAGGCATAGGGAGGTCGCCTACTTGACCACCGAATAGCTCCTTATCCAGATCCACTGGATCCAAACTGCTGGCTCCACCTGATAGTCTGACCTTCGACCCTGCTGAACACACACAAACACAAACATGCTAATCTCCAGAGTAGACCACTCACCATCCGTTGTGTCTCTTGTCTCAGAGTCCCGTGTTGAGGTTGAGGAGTTAAAGTGCACAAGCGAAGAGTGGGTGTTGAGGATTTGACTCCATCTCTGCCAGCAAGATGAAGGTTAATCAAGTCAACCCTCCCCCTCCTCCCCCTTCTCTGTCTCTGGACGACGGCTTGATGGAGGTCCAGTGTGCTATCAGCTCAAGCAGAAACCTGGTTATCACACTGAAAGCAATGTTCAAAATCCCCTGATAACTGCCTGATAGACTGAGATGGAGTGACAGCTATGGGTATAAAGAAAGACAGAGGGAGAAGGAGACGAAAAGAAACCTGTGGATAAAAGTAGAAGTAAGGTGATTCAATTCAAACTCTTTCAATTGATCCAAACTTCACTCCTGGCCTTGTTTTATTTCAAAAGTTGGAGCAGAAAAGTAAAAAAAAAATATAACTGAGAGGGAATGAAGGAGTGAAACAAAGTAAGAAAAAGCCCCTCTGACACAGAGACCATCCATCATCTGCTGGTTGGAGCCCAGCGGTGAGAGAAAGGAGTCCAGATTAAAGGAGACGGAGAGCTCGGGCTCAGGGATTTTCTGTGTTCAGCACCGAGTCGGCCTTCAGGCTGATGACAGCAGTGAGATTCCTATCACTGCTCACATGTGCAGCTACAACACATGAAACGCAGACATGTAAACGTGGACATACGTGCATGCACACATGATTCACACAGGCTTAATCCTCTGTTTTCAGCAGGATGGAGGGTGGAATTAAAATAACGTTAATGTCAGCAGACTGTGGTTCGACATTATGTGATAAGACCATGAGGAGAGAAATACAGAATAGAATCAACAGCATGTTAGAGTTTCTGTCAGGGCTGGAATTTATGTTTGTTAACAAGGTTTGATATGAGCTCTTATTACTCTGTTTTTTTAATCAACTGGCCGTGCTGAATACTTGATTGTGGTTGGTCAAAATGCCCTGACATGTCTGCACAATGAACAGCCGCGCCAGAGACAAGCAAAAAAGGAAAATGGTTCCAACACTTATCTGGAGGCCTTAACATGACCCAGAACTTTGTATTTTTGCATGTGCATCAGGCCTTAAATGCTCAATATTCTCAAAAATGACTCCACAACTTACGAATTTAAAAAACACAAACCTGACACTGAGTTCAACCTAGATGCAGAATTTTTGCTTGCTAAATTCATCATGCAAAGATCACAGACTGTATAAAAAAATGGGTGTGAAGTTGATGTGAAGCAGTGGTCCCCATATAGGAAATACAAACTAAATCTGACATCGGTCAACTTACTAGAGGCAATCCCTACCACATATGGAACAGCTCTGCTGCAAAACGGCAGCAATTTTCACCGTCCACCAATTCCTACCGGATGCATTTGTGAGGCGTGTTTCCTGGCAAATTTCAGACAGCAAGGACTAGCAAGGACTCACAAGAACCCGCGGGTTCATATGCAATTGCGTGATAACAACTTGTCTCTACCATGACAGCCACATAACCATAAAAGCAGTAGATTGTGTCCTTCCAGAGGAGGAAATCCACTTTGTCCAGACCAGTAGATCAGACACTTTTGTGGAGACTGAGAATTAACCATGGGTAAAATGAAATACTGAGATGCTGAGAAATAAAAAGTAAAAAGAGAGCAAGTTAAATGAACTACTGTGCGTAAAGAGAAATACATATGTAGTCAAGTTTCTGAAAACTGAAAAAGTCCATAAAAGAGATAAGAATTTGAATTGTATGATTATAAAACATCACAGAAATATATTTCAAAAGGAAAACAACTACAAGAGGAGAGTGCTGATTCAAAATGATGAAAGTTTCTGAATGTGGTCTAGGAAAGGTCCCCAGATCTTTCGAATTTCCCGTCAGTGCCTGTAACCAAGTAACGAATCTTCTCAAGGTCTAAGCAGGACATACGGTCTTTCAGCCACTGACTGTTTTACTTCACTTCAATAATAGTTAGTCCAAAGACTAACAGGTCATCGGAACAGAAAAAAACTAAATAACTCAGACTCATGGCATTAGTGTTTGTGTAAGCATCGGGACGAACAGCCAACGTGTTTGTTTTTCTCTTCCCTGCTGCCTGATGCATGCTGGGATTGGCTCCAGATCCTTAGTTATTCTAAATTATTGATTGGTAATTTTTGGCATGTTTCTCCTTTTTCTTGCTAATTAAAAATCAACAAAAACTGCAGAAGTAGAGATCACACAGAATGATATCATCTGATGTGGAGCAGAAGTGTGTTTTTCAGAAGGACCAAAGCTCAGCGTGTGCTCTTTGGACACTGAAAACTGAGCTCTTAATGAAGCTGTGTAATAAGCAGAGCCGCTCTCTCATTGCATTTTTATTTGTAGTTATTTCAGTCGCTTGCCTCCTTTTATTCAATTGAAAGCATCACTCAGTCTCTGGACTCGGACCCCCACTGTCCCTGCTCCTCTAACCCCCCTTAGAGTGAAGGATTCTGGGGTTCTTCACCCTTTCACGACCCCACTGAGTGAGCCAGTCTGCACCAGCTAAATGATTGATACGAGCCTGAGCTAACTAGACCCATGAGTCCAAAAACAACCGAGGCTGACCGGCCCGGCTGCTGCAGCATGTGTGTGTGTGTCCTTATGTGTGTGTGTGTCTAAGGACGCTCAGTAAACATGTCTGCAGGACCTCAGCAGAGTGTCTGTGTTTGCAGAAATGTGCTTGCAGGTGGAAAAGTGAAAACAACAAACCCTCTTTGTGTGTTTGAGGGAGTGTGTTTGTGTTTTTCTAATGGTGTGTATATCTGACAGAGTTTGCACAACGTTGCTTTTCTAGTTTCTTGTTTGCCTTCAAATCCCAAAAGCACAGTGGCTGACAAGGCCAAACAATCTGCATCAAGAGAAACTCACAGAAACCTTCAGAAACATATGCCAAAACAAACGCAACACTGGAAACGTAAAAATGTCAAAACAACTGCATGAACAGCAAAAGTGCTGCACACACACACACACACACACACACACACGAACCATGCAAAGCAAAGATGCAGAAAGGGTTCTTCTGAACCCAGAGGGACACACAGCTGCTCTGATGGAGTCATGGCTTGGACATAATAAGGTTAAATTTGAGCTAATTGAATGAAGTGCTCTGTGCTTTGGTTCAGTGGTTAGCCTGCCAGCACTTTTTGAACCCGTGACACTGATTGTACAGTCCATTATAAGGGTCAAAGCGAACATAGACTATATCACACAACTTCAAAGAAAAAGGAGTAGCGATACTCAGAAGGATACGGCTGCTAATCTGTCAAATGACACGACTGAAACAGCATGAACTCAACGCTTCACTTCAGATTTGAGCTTTACTTTTCTGAGCATAAACATTTTTCTCAGTTCAGGTCGACCCAGAGGTTGTGCGGCTATTAATACTGCCATATCCTTGCCATCATTACTGCAGGTCGAAGGACCTATCTGGGGAACTTAAGGCTCTACTATCACCATGGAAACCAAGACCTGCTCCTTATTAATTGACAACTAAACTGGGTCAAGAGCCTTCCTTTAAAGACCATTATGGTCTAATAACTTAAGGGTCTATGTAGTCCCCTGGATATTTACGACATTTCTTAAAGAACAGTAAAGTCAAACACCTCAAAGTGAGTACGAGGTTTAGATGTCCATGGGAATAAAAAAATAGAGGGGAGGTTTAAGAGATCTGATAAAGATTTTCATTTGACTAAATCAGTATCCAGGCTGAATATGATCCTTTAGAGCAGTGGATCCCAATGTCAAAGACAAAATTATGACACTCAATAGAAATTTGGAAATTAAAATAAACCAGAGTTATCCCACAGCTGACTGGATGGGAAAACGTGTATTGAAAAAAAGCTTTGTTTCATTCGTAGCCCAATGTCTTGTAGCCGTGGCTCTGGTGATTTTCATTAAATTCGAAGGCTCATGTGGTTCGTGTCTGCGGGTGGAGGACAGTCTGTGACCCTCAGGCCGACAAAGTCTTGAAAAAAGCTGTCTGGATGCGCTTCACTGAAATGAGAATGCATTTCTTAACTCAGCAATAACTTGACACTTAAACATTTTTCATCTGGTAAACAACACGAACCAACACTGATAAATCAGTGTGATGAATTTTATGCTAAAGTGTAATTTGTTTCATGGCCTTATATTACCCTTCGCCTCCCTCACCAATATTACTCCCTTCCCTCCAGCCTCTGCTTACTCTCCCTCTTTCTCTCCCTAGTCTAAATAAAGTGTCTGCACGGGTAACTCAGTCCCTGAAACAGTGGAGATTAACATGTCCGCGGGGGATAGCGAAGAGGGGAGGGAGAAAGAGAAGAAGAAAGTGTGCTCACTTTGTGGAATCCAGTTCACTTAAAAATAGACCTCTGGCTTTTCTCTCAGCTTTTTTAGACGAGGGGCTCAGCAGGCCTCTGGAGTAACGTGAACACTGCAAAATCACCACTGAAGTGCCATTGTGTTAAAGGGAAATTTAGCTGTTTTTTTAGCCAAACTTGACCAACAATTTAAGAGAAGCAACAAATATTCATGAGACTCATTTACAGAATATCTGGTTCCGACACAGACAGTAGGATTATTTTGCTCAGAGTCTGTACGGATACAGACCCACCATGCTATCACAGTCTTCCTGTGGACTCTATGTTGTTTTTCGATGGGGTTTGGGGTCCTGGCTCAGCCCCTGGACAAACACTTCTTCTCTCTATTAAAGACCCACTTCGATGAAAATCATGTTTTTCTTATTGTCTACACGCTCATATGGCATTTTTCTGATGCTTCAGGATATATCATGAGAAAAATAAGTGCAAAATTGCATTTCAAGTATTTATTCATTAAAATCGGCAGATATCTGGCAGACCCAAACAGCAGGTTCAGAAACAGTGAAATTTCCTACATAGCAAATCCAAGCTCTGCCCCCGGGGCCCCGCTATGCAGGCCGGGGATGGAGAGGTAGAGAGGACAATAGTGGAACAAGCGTGTGCATTAGTGGATTGAAATGCTTGTAAGAAAGCTAATTATGATATTAACTTTTATCATGTCCCCAAAAACAAGCTAGCGTGAAGAGGAGTGTGCAGAGCAGTGCTGTCTCCGCCCACAACTCAGAGGCGAATTCTGCAGAAGAAACACCCTTAGAAAATAACACAGGTTTTGGCTAAAAACTTCATAATCAAAACTTAAAGACCACTGAGAACACTTCAAGTACTAAAAAAAAAAAAAAACGATCGGAGTGGGACTTTAAGCGGCTGTCATGTCATCGATCCTTTATACAGCTTGTGATCTAATCCAGGAACACACACATAAAGCATGCCGACACACATGAGACCGTTGCATCAGTAAGGTCTTATTTCACTCTTTACACTCTCCTTGACAGATCACACTCAAGAGTTAAGCTGCCGTACATGATGACACTTTCCCCATGCAAGGTGTGACTTCAGCGGGAGGGAAGAGGGGGCGACCTCTGAGCTCAAACCTTCCCCCCTTTATCCGGGAAAATCAAACGGTCGGCCTGACAGACAATCCTGCAATTTATTTGGCTCACAGCGTGTTACCGGCAGAAGGAGACGCTAAAATGGAAACTGTAACTGACCTTTAATGTAATACGGCGCCGATGGCTCACCAGAGAAAGCCTATGGAGTTGGGGCAGCTGTGTGATTCTTGAGTATAAGTGTGTGTAGGTGTGTGTGTGAGATGAGTTATGACCAGTTTACTTGCCGGCATTTGAGAAGTTGAGATCCAAAGCCAGGTGGATTAAGACAACTGGGGTCTGTGAGAGCGCTCAACAGGGGTAAGAAAATCGGAGGGCATGACACGGAGAAAAACCAGCAGCTACACAATGTGAGGGACAGTTTGAGTCAATAAACACAGACACACACTTCCTCTGCCCTTTCCCTGCAGGTCGTAACCCCTCTGACCTACAAAACAGGTGCGTCAGCAGAGGCTCTGAGTCCCTTTGTGTGCTTACAGTGCAAACAAATGCAGGCGCTAGTCTGGATTTGTGGTAAGAAAGATGATTTGTTGGGTACTTAGTGACTGAAATGCTGGGATAACTTTCACATGTAAAGGTTTTGTTACAGAAACAGCCTGTGAGCATTTCCTTTACCCTTTCTCGTGAAAAAAGGACCAAACATGAAAAATATGCTGCTTTCTGTGGTGTTATGGTTAGGCTTTTAGTCTTCATATTTAGGGTGACCATATGGCCTCTTTTACGTGGACATGTACTCTTTTTTGGGGGGCTGTCCGGGCTGTCTAGTCTTGTCTGGGGGAGTTTATAAAATCCGTCAAATGTCTGGCATTATATATATGAATGTTTTGAGTTTGTGTCACATAGATTTACTGAGTTAGAAGCGCTTAAAAAACACTCGACCCAACCCGAAAAATTCTCAAAATTACCTTGCAGGACTCCACCCTGCGTAGTCGTGGCCTTCTCGTGGCCAGAATATGGTCACTCTATCTTATTAGTGCGCTACTGTCTGTAAATCTGAAAATTCCTTCTTTGTTTCTGTTGTTCATTTCTATGAAGGTCATAGACTTAGAAATATATGTATTTATGAGGGGATGCATGTTTCCATTAAGATTTTTATGGCATCTAATGTACAAAATTTCAGGCTTCGCCGTTTCTCAGAGCGTGCAGCTGTTACACACCATTACATCAGTCACTCTCCTTTCTCTAAATACTCCACTAAAATGGTGAGAAACAGAAAAGACAAGCTCCAGTCAGTGTGTTTCTCTCTTTTTTCCTCCTTTCATGCAATGAAAAGCCTTTATTTACATGTTTGTTTATCCCGTCTCACATGACAATGTGCTCATCGCAGCTCCCCTAATCCTGCCTTTTGCTCACATGTGTTTTTCGGGGACGAGTGATGTTGCATTGGTAAACATTATTATCCCAGGACGAGGTGTAAAATGACAGCAAGACACCGAGAGGCAAGAAAAAAAAGAGAAGGAGGGAGGGAGAGGGATGAGGGAGCTGCTTAAGGGAGATATCATTTGTGTCAGTCCAAGTGAACAGCTATCGATTTACAACCAACGCTCCGCCATGCGCCACAATGAGATCTCATGCATAATTCATGCAGGACCTATGAAAGAGCCATAAATACAGTCACTGTGCTCGTCAGCAGAGCAAACTCTCAGCACCTATGGTCACCCAACAAGGCTAGTTAGCAGAAGAAGAGGACGAAGACGAAGAGAGGGTCCTGGAGACGCAAAGATTAGGCATTTATAGGGTTTTTTTTACCTGCTTGTTTACCTCCAGATCCGGTGTAAATGCTCATACAGCACAAGCGCAAGAGTAGCCTGGGGTCTTACTTATGAGGAGAGTACACAAACAAAACACAAGGCGGGAAACAGGGGGAATTGACAAGTAAACCAAACTCTGATTTAATGTCAATACTGCAGCAAGGTGGCAGAACTGATTTGTCTGATTTTTAATCTGATTTGTGACCCTCCTACTGGGACAAATAAACAATATGTGCTTTCCATCCTCTGTATTATCCACAGGCACCTCCATTTTTCCTCTCTGTTATTGCTGAGAGTCACCAGAAAGTCTTTAGACTTATTTATATGCATTTTTATTTGTAAGGTGCTGTGCATTGAACATTTATGAACAAATGTGAGCACGTAGACAGTGGAATTAGAGGATGAATTTTGTACAGGTGGATTGTGATCATTAAAGAGACTGATGCATAAAAGTGTGCAAGTGCAAGGTTTATAAAACTGCATCACTGTTCTGTGCATGCCATCCCCGAGACTGTAAGAGAGAGAGATAGATAGATTGGGTTATTGTTCAGGAAGTTTACCCACATAAGGAACTTGTCCTGGTGTTTTGGTCAGAAACAATGATCACAGAATAATAATAATAATAATAATAATAGTGTTCAAAAAAGTAAAATAAGAAATATTCTCAAAAAGTGCTGTGAAAAATGCTTCTTAGCAGTAAAAAAAGATGGCTGCCATGTAGGGAGGTGGAGGATGATACTCTAAAAAGTTGCCAGCTTCAAGTCAGGGTTTGTAAATGTCTGTTTGAGGTATTAAGAAAATGTTTTAACCGTACAGATGTCGCTCTTCTCTGTACTCTAACATGCAGCTCTTGTTCTCTGCTTTTTTTTTGTGCTAGTATCAGTAAAAAAAGAAAAAACTAACTTTTGTTCCTTCTGAGTGGAGGGTGCAGGGGTGGGACTGCCACAGAGACAGGCATCTTACTCGTATTCGTATCGGTTTGAACTTTGAAGCAGATGCCACTGCTCCCGAAATGTGCGGAAAAAGTTTAAACTTTTTTTGTAATCGATAATCAAAAAAGCAGATGGCTGAAATGAAGCAACGAGCCAGCTGTTTATTTTCTAGCAGTATTTGACAAATGAAACTCCTGGTTTAATAATGGTGTACCCGTGGAGGTCCTGACTGCTACACTCCCTTTTCTTGTGTTGCACCCCAGAGTCATGGAGGCCTTTCGCAGCCAAGCCGGCCCTCTTTTGACGACCTGGGGGATTTACATCCCACTCCTCTCCATAAAACAGCCACTCGCCTTTCATTCCTGTCACCCCGGCCTTTACGATCTGGAGGGAAAGGGGTGCCTGAGTTATGGGCTTTGTTTGGGATAGAAGAAAATAAAAATGCTATACAGCCGCAGCATGCCAGGGATGTCGGGGAGGATTGTCTGTCTTGCATGTGTGGCGAATTTAGCGGGGACAACACAAATGTGGGTTTGCATCAAATGCTTTTGCCTGTGTGTGGTTTCCATTAAACCATCATTACATTCAATTACATGGCTGGACAAATCAAGCAAATTCAACACATGCACACGCCTCACAATCAAATATTTGGGCTGGGAATCGTCAAGGATTTTACTGGAGAGTGAAATATAGAGGATTGGATTTCTGAAAGTGAAGTGAAACTTTGGAAAAGAGCTAAGTCTAAAGTGAGGACTCTACTTTCAACACAATACACTCTCTGTTTGCTGTTGTGCTGCTGGAATTGCTGCTGTCTCCTGACTTGAAATACACACCGCTTCATTTGTCAAAAGAGCGCATTGCCCTTACACACTTCACTAAATCTCTACACCTCTGAGGTCATCACCTCCCAACAGCCATCTCTCTCTCAACATCTATCTCTTCAAGCTCTGCAACTCCCACAAATGAAGTGCACTCTTTCAAACAAATAGACACACACACACACACACGAAGGAGAACAAACCATCATTTCAGCCCGGCTCCTCTCCACCGTAAAGCGCCAAACGACTGCTCTGTCCTTGAACGTTAAAGTATTAGGGAGACAGACGAGGCGTAGGAGGAGGAGGAGGAGGAGGAGGAGGAGGAGGAAGAAGAGACGGAAAACAAGGTAGAAGAAAGGACTTTTTCAAACTGACAGTCAGCTTAATGAAAAGGCAGTTAGGGCTCGTATATCTGCTGCCCTCAAGGTTCAGCCTCCCCCTATTCCTCTGGTCTCATACAAGCTGCTCTGAGGCCAGCCAGAGGAGGGTCGGGTTCGACTGAGGAGAGGAGAGCCGAGCCAGCGAGGGTTGACCAGAGCAAGGGGAGGGTCGGGTCATTCTAATGCAAGCTAAGCTAGGCTAAAGAGGGTCAGGGAGGAGCTTGGGAAGAGGAATATATCGGCCTTGAGTGAGGTACAGGCAAGCAGCCACATCAATCCTGGAGCATCAGTCAGCATCAGGCACAGGCTCCCAAAGCAGACTGCATCTTACTTCCTGGTGAGAACTGCTCCCAAACTTGAAATGAAAACTTAAGACAGCAGGAGAAAAGTACAGCACAAGCTATAAATGAGTATTCATGCATCAAAAGCAGTAGTCAGTGATCGTGAAACGGCCTACATGCCCTGCCATGTTGACGTGCATGTGATGAGCTGAGGATGAACTGGGCCAAGGGTATCTGCCACAGTCAGATGAAAAGCCACAGGGGAGCCTCTATCCACAGCAGAGCAAACTCATTTCTAGGCCAAGAAAGTTATCGGTGTGTTAAAGTGAAACTGAGACACGGGTATGTGTGTCTGTGTAAGATAAAGAGCTTCAATCAGTGACTGTAGGAGGATCTGAAAACACTGTGTGAGGAGTAATTAGCTCCTAAAACAACCAGCCAAATCAAAAGAAGGCAGTGATTATGACTGTTTGGCCTTTACACACCAAGGCCTGACTCATTACGTGAATGAACGTTAAGTATTTCAACCCTGAAAAGTGGTCAAGGAGCCTGGAGATATTCTTTTATTATGAAGGTTTACAAAGAAACACCAAGAGAGTGAGGGAAATAACAACCTTGGATGCCACTTGACTAAAAGCACGTCTTTGCATGCAACAAGAAAGAGGATAGAGGCGGTGGACACACTTGAATTTTCTGTTTTCAAAAATAACATCTACAGTCCTTTATCTGCTTTTCACAAACCATTTCTCCAGGAGGAAAATTCAGTTTTGAAAATGTGGGTGTGTAATAATAAATGTAAGTGTGCAGTAATAACACTGAGTACGTATGGGTTTCTGCTCCACTGCTGACCCCGGGACCTGAATGTGTGATAAGACGTCATGAATTTCTGTGCTCTGACATAAAACACAGCTCTGACTCAGTGTTTACCCTAAAGAGGAATGCCAGAATACACCACTGCGTTCTGCGTGTATCGGGTGACCGCCATCTCACAATAATAGGAGCTTTAAATTCATCACATTTTATTTATAATCTTTACAAGGCTGTTAAAGCGAGGACAAGGTGTCTGGGTATGCATGTGAGTATGTGGGTGTGTTTCTGCAGAGTACGTACAGTTTATGCCTCTGACTTTACTGGAAATATTTCTCTTTATCTGCGTCTCCAGAATCTTTTGTCTCTAAATCAATTTGCCTGGGGGACGACCTTCAGGACTCACTGTGTACTTTCCCCCCCGTGCCAGGAATGATAACTGGATTAGGGGCTAAATAATAAGTATACAACGGCCGTCTTTGATAAGAGGATCGCAGTCAGTCTAGGAGAGTGAGAGGGAAAACTGTGCCTCATAGAAACCACAGTGGATTACTAAATAAAAGGGCCATAAAACACAGCCCCTTTGGCTCCAGCGGAGGAAAGCTTATGCTAACACACAGCGGTAATGATTTTAATATCTGCGTTTAGAGCAGGAGACCACACGCTGTAAATCTCAAAAGCACCTAGCGCTGCAAGATCCACTCAGGCCACCTTATTCTCCGTCTGGTTCGCGCTGCCTTAGATTACATTCAATCTATGTGAGCAGAGCAGAATCAGCTCCTGTCTCTCTCCTTTATCGTGCATGAGTATGAAATAATGTCTCTCCTAACTTAATAGAAAAAAGGGATTTCTTCATAGCAAAGCAGGCAGGAAAATCCGACATTATCTTCCTTGGACCTCCTTTCAAAAACTTTTTTTTTTTTTTGAGCAAAGGCTTAAAATCAAATTTTGTGTTTCTGTGTCCAATCAGATTTCTTCTCTGCCTTATCTGATCGGGTCTGCTGAAACAGATTCCACACAGGGAAAATCTTATGAGGTCGCTCATGAATCTGGCAAGCTGCACCAAAATGCACTCTGAGTGGTCTGACTGTTTCGCTCCAAATTGTTTCCTATTGGCCGACAAGTTTGACAGATTATGATAAGAGGCGAAATTATGCCTGTTTGAATGCTGCTCCTGATTCTGCTCTTCTGTCTATGCATCTGGTCATTGTTAGAGAAAATGAATTCAGGATCTCCTCACCCCACCTGCTTCATACTAAAAATACAGAGCTGATGTTTTCCCATCAAGCCGTCCAGGAAATTTGAAGATTTGATGTGCAGTTTCACTGGCAGGTTTTATTCTAATAGAGAACATACTTATGAAAATTGTTCACTTAGCATTGAAATGTTATTTTTAATGATTCATACACGACATGAACCCAGATATTTATGAAAATCCATTATGAAAACTACACTGTCATGAAAAAAATCCGTCTTAATGTTTTATTAGAATGATTATATGTCATGTCATCTGACTAACAATTGAATGCGGCAAAAGGATCATCATGTGTTTGCATTTTGACATGGGACAGGGCTTAGTCTACTTAAGATAGTTTTTGTTATACTCTATAAATGGATTAAATTGAATATTTAAAGGAAATAAAACACACTTTATTCTGTACCTTTAAACAACAGGCTGATGTAAACTGCTTTATATTGGACTAAAATGGAGATAAAGGCAAACAAAAAAGATTAAAAGAGACTTTCTGGAGAGTTTCTAATAGAAATGTTTGTGCTTTTACATACGTGATTTCGACATTTATGAACTAGACTAATATTCACTTTGATGCCTTTTGATGGTATACAATATCAAACAATACCATAGGCAACAGGACTTGATTTTTACATCCTTATTTTTATTGTACACCGAGCTTTGCAGCTGAAGAAACAGTCCCATGTTTACAATTCTACCAAAAATATCACAATGAATATTACATCTGATCATCATAAGTTAGCTTTGTTGCCTTAAATAACTCAATCATGCAGTGGACAAGATAAGAGAAGACTGCTGTGCCTAAAGGGGGCGCCAAGATTGACACAAACCAGAAGTTACTCACAGGTGCTTTAAAATAACAATACATTTCTCCTTTAATCATCTTGTTGGAATGTTTTAGCTGCTGACTTGGTTCAGTCTCTCATAGCAGTGACTGAAGCTAAGAAATGACCTAAATTTGCTTCATTTGGCTCAAAAAATATAAATATATTTTTTTAAGTTGTTATAATGTGATTATCTTTAGTATTAAATAAACAGAACCTTTACAGAAGAGCAACAAGCTGCAGTTCCTTAAATGCCCACTTGAGGCAGACTCCAAAAGCCAAGGTAAAAACATTAACCTCCATGCACAAATGTGCCAAAGTGCTCTGATTTTGAACGGAGATTTCAACCATGTTCACAGTCTGGAACTAAAGACTTCCAGTCTGCAGGGCTTCTGCACTGACTGCCAGTCTGTGTTTTCTGCACGGTAAGCCCTTACAAAGCCCTGCCTGCCCCAAAACTAATACAGATTATTCTTCAAGCATGCAATCAAGCATTTCTCCATAAACATTGGAAGCATTCAAATTCTTAATGAAATCTAGAGAGACATAATTGCTGCCCAGGCCAGGGGCCTATACATTTATACATTATAGATCATAACTCGTGCAGAATAGACTTACAGCACAGCTTTCATATTCCTGTAACCCATGCTTTCTCCTCATCCTCTTACTGTATCGTTCATCATGTTCCCTCTGCATACATGCTCATCCACTCATGCATGTTAACTCTCTCTCTCTCCCACACACACATCATGATGCAAACGCACAATCATGCACACAGCGTGGTCGTCCTCTGGCTATATCTGTCAGTCCTGGTTTATAGTGGGAGTCAGGCACTTCATTAGTGGACAGCTGCTGCTGCTGCTGCTGCTGCTGCAACTCCTTCTATACCTTCACTTCCTCCATCCCTCCATCCTCTCCCTCTCTTGAGCTGCCCTCACCCTGAACCTGTCCTGGTGGGGTGGGGTGGAGGAGGAATGGGAGAAGCAGGGAAGTAAAGAAGAGTAGAAGAGAGGGAGGGGGAGGGAAGGAGCTGAACTCTTCACAGTCGTATTGTTTCACTTCTATGGAGAGACAGACAGAGTGTGTGTGAGTAAAGGTCCATTTAAGGATGAGAATAAATCTGACGGTGTGTTTTACAAACTGTGCTTAGGAGTGCTGGTCGAACAGGCTGAAACAAGTCCTGTAATCTAAGTTTTGTGTTTGGGAGTCTTTGCAGAGAGAGATAAATAAACATGACCTCCGTGATATGAAACATTATACCAGCAGAGTTTCATGTTTTCAGTAACACCCATCTGACCAAACACTTATCTGTCCCATCTTGCGTCTCTTTTTCACTCCTGGAATGAGTCCAAGCCGCTCTGCTCTGAGAGCCTCTCACCGAAATCCTCCCCTGAAGGGCCGGCATCAATCCCGGCTCCTCTTTCATGTCTAATCGACTTTTACAAGCCCTGTCCCTCATAGGCCCACTTTTACAACTTCTGCCCCTGATTGGCCGCATGAGTGAGTGTCGCCAAGCAGCACAGGTGCAAAACATTAGTCCTTTAATAAGAGCCAATTACAAACAGGTGTGTCGACAGTAAGGTGACTTTAAAAAGAAGGCAGCGGGCAGCTACTGAGGCAGCGGGGGCCGTGACATGACTGAGCGCATGGCGGGTGTTTCATGAAGTGAACTCACTCGTTTTAATGAGAACTGCTCATTTCAGTTTTACAAAGTACGGTTAGTTACACTTACAGCTTTAAATGTGGTCAGAGGGTGGGTTTGGACAACACCAGCCTGCTGTAAATAGGGATGTGTCGATATATGATTTAATTGCGATATGATACGGCCACGATTATGAAATAGTGAGGTACTGTAAAAGTCGTTCCACAAATACAATTTAAAGACGAGTAGCAGCGTCACTCAGTGGAGGTGAGCAAAGCTGAGTAGTTATCAACCTAGGCTTGTAGTCTTACCCCCAGTGTCAAAGCCTCAGTAGCAAAATGTACAAACAGACCACCACAAAAGTAGTCCTAAATCCAAAAAGGGGAACATTAAAAGAGCAAATGAAGAAATTTTTACAACAGAATGCGTGGCCACCCACAATGCATTGTGGCCACTCAAAGCACTGCACATGCATCCCATCCCCTCATTAGCTTCTTAAAGTGGAGGAGATATGATGTGATATTTTAAAAACACGAGTATTGGATCATGACAACATGTCAAATGGAGCAGCAAACTTTCCTTCTGTTTTTATGTGTCCCAAAAATGCACATTTAGCGGTGAACTTGGGTACATAAATTGTACAGTAAGCTGTCGAGGTAGAGAGCATTATACTTTCGGGACAACAAATATTCCGAATCAGAGGGCTATTGTTTTCGGCTTATCTGAATATTCTGAATGAAATCATTAAATCCACCCAACGGTAAGGAAAGCATGGATTATTTCACCTTGTTACGTACTTTCAACCGCGCTCCTGTCAGAGGTGCATTCAACGGCATAACACCAGACCAAGAACGGTTGGAGACTGATAATGATGAACCAACTCGGCTGTAACCTCCTATTAAAAAGGTTTCATTGGCAGTATGGACATTTCACGGCTTCACAAAACAGACAGGGGAGGTAAACCTGACACCAATCTGCAGGTTATGAAGCACTCTTACATCTAAGCTATTTCCCTTTAAATACAGATGGGTCTCTGAAGCAAACTGGACTAAGAAAATTGCACATGCTCCACAGAAGCTGACCAACACGTCAGCAAGAATTTAACAACGTGTACACCAAACAGTGAAAACACCATCACTTTTATAGCTGGAAAATTTTAGTTTTTTTAAGCGTCCTTTCTTTGTCTATCTAGGTTTAAGTTTTTGCTCACCACCTGGCATCACATTCAAGTGAACCATGGCACATGTGCAGAACCAGACCAGCTTTAGTTTATTTGAGCCGTATTCAAACGAGGTAGAATAGATCCCCAACTGACAGGCAAATTAGTCCTACTGTGAAAAGTTTTATTCATTGACCAAGTTACAGTGGTGAGGAAGACATCCTGGCACTGACCCTCACCAACAGGTCGTCAAATTGGGTTTGGGTAACCCAAAAATAACACTGGAAACGGCGGTCATCCAGGCACATCTATTGGAGGAGGCCCAGACACGGTGCCTACATCTCCAACGGTTCAGCAATCTGCCGAACGTGGTTCACTCCTGTCACTCCTCCTCCTTGATGGGGACTCCCCCCCTCTGTGCATGGCTTTTTCAATAAAAACAGGAATAAAAGGGAGCTCACCTGGTGGAAAGTAAGTGAGGAGGTTGCATTATCAGGTGAACTGTGAAAAACCATTGTCGATCACTGGCTAGCACTGGTTGAATTGGCAAGAATCCCTGTTGAAATTAGACTAAACAGCTATCCACAGCTTTTAAGTACTCTGTTGACCATTCATGAATCGTGTAAATGGACTTAAATGATTGTCGCGAATAGAGCAAATTATTCATGCGAATGACACAAGTAAATACTATTCATTCACACGTCTAGATTCGCTCGAATTAAACAAGTAGAGGATTTTACTCGCACTTGGTGTAAACACCCCATTAGACAGTCATCTGCTGAGACTGAGCTGGGTTCAGAGAGGGGAGAGAGGAAGATAAAAGAAAGAGACGAATGGACACAATTGATACTCATAGTTGAGCTGGAAAACAAGCAGGTCCATGGAAGCAAAATGTCTACAGCAGCAGCTCAGAGGAAGCTACTGCATGATGGAGCTCTGGGACTCCCAGAGAAGAATGTTTTTTTAGAAAATGTACTGAGTACAACCATGGAACAACAGTAATCACTTTCTTTTAAACTCTTTTATTACTTTCTAATATTTGTTGCAGCAAAAACAGATTTGTTTAAACTGGAGACTTTATTGTTGAGGCCAAACTGCTAAAAAAATTCTGCATGTGCCATTAACACTCCTGTGCATGGATTGAAATATTCACTGTTAAAGAGGGGAAACATGTTTGTTGAATTGCTCGATGTGCATCCAGACTTTAAAACAAACATACTCAACATCCAGATGTAAAAATCCCCCCAGCACCTCATCAACTACATCAGCAGCTGAAGCATTTGGGGTCATGTAAGGAGAAAAAAGCTTCATGGTAAGATCCAAACAGGTGACAGGCGGCTGAAGGAGCAAAACATCCTCATCGGGAACAGATCTGAGGGAGGAGGCACATGATGTTTACTGGCAACGCAACAGCGTGTAAATATTAGAGGAAGACATAAACAGCAATCTGTTTTCTGCTAAAGGGAGAAAAATACAACATGACTATGATGGGGTCAGATTTCCATGACAAGTACATGCGTAATTCATCTTCACTAAACACTGTCCAGTTACAGCCAGAGAGAGAGAGAGAGAGAGAGAGAGACAGGAGGAAAACACAGAGGAAAGAGTCTGAGGGGTTTTTGAGGCAGTTTAGAGATGCAGAAAAGTGTGGAGCAGTCCTTTGAGCAGGAGCATCATTCTGTGATTTAGTAAAGCTTATTTGTAAAGGAAAAGTCTGATAAATGCACTTAAATTAGCAATTCTTTGAATATGAGCTCTCAAACTGAACAAAGGCCTGTGATTTCAGACCAGAAGCTGTCTTAGAGGAGAACTGGCTGCTTTGTTATCCTCCGGTTCATGTTTCCATGTAGACAGTACTTCCTCTTTCTTTGCATAACCTTTAAGAGTGAATCCTGATTGAGTGCTTCAATTATTTCCACTGATAGTTCAAACTTTTAAGGGTAGTCAGTGCAAAACATTAGCCCCATAGTTACACTGCAAAAGGTCCTTATTTCTATTTTAAAAATGTCCTATGAGACTGAAAATAAGCCACAATCACCAGACGATCTCAGACAAATGACTTACGATCAAGATTAGACCTAAACTCACTTGTTGAATTTCTGGAAATAACAATGTCATCATGCAGGGCCTGATTTAGGATGAATGGATTGCAGCTAAAAGCATGAGCAATTATGTAACATGTCACTGCGTCTCCTGCCCTGTGTCAAGGTCTAAGTCATTTACAAATACAAAGCACTTATGATGTTCAAGCACAGAAATGCTCATAAAGCTCTGAAGCTAAAAGCATCTCCACTCTTTGCTGCACTGAGTTCTAATCGTGACAGCATTTATTTCTATTCATATGCATGATAATTTAGATGAAGAGAGACCCTTCTTACCTATTTACAGTGGAGTAAAATAGATGTAGGTGCTTGAAGGTGGAATAAAGTTTTTTTCCCCCACAAACTTCTCTATTACCCCAGAAGGATTGATGTATTGTTGTTTTGGTAGTATTATTAGAGTCCGCAGTTAAGCAATCCCTTGCTGGTTTCTAAGAAATCCCACCGTTTTACAGAGCTCATGCTTAAAAACAAAGTAGGAAGTGTTCCAACAAACTTAAGTTCCACAATTATATTTAAATATGTGGTTAAAAAAACTATTAAAATCTAAAGCTGTGAAGTGAAGGAAGTTAAAGGTGTGTTGCTGAAGTGACCATGTCAAGCTTGAAATAATATTAAGGTTTTCAATCATATCGATCTATCTCGATAAAGGTCTCAAAAATGTTTGAGATTTATGCACATACTCAGAATTATTTAGTGGGCATTTTTCTGCAGGACATGTTGGCTACTGAAATCTTTAAAAAACAACCAAAAGCCTAGACCTTACACAGAATGTCCTCACAATCTTTGGGTTAAACACCCATCTTGCGTTAAGCCTCTTCACAACAATACGTAAGTCACCTTTCTACAGTCTTTCTTCCTGAAGTTGAGGTACGGTTCCTGTCATAATTTGTCGAAGTTGTCCCGGAGCTTTTGTTAAAAACTCGACCCTGCCGGCAGTCTTCAAAATCTTGGCCTTTAACTTGTTTATTCCTTTCAAACTTTCCAGACAGAATTTAATCAATTAGTCAGGTACAATACGTTGATTTATTATGCATCAGTTGTGAAATTGTTTCTCTCGGTAAAGCCTGTGAGAAATCAAACAAACAGAGTGACTCATTGGCTGACTAAGACCTGCGGCTGTTTGAGGCACAAGCTTTTTACAAGATTGATTCATTTTAATTCCTTCACCCTGATGTGACCAGCTTTTAAGTCAGGTTTTACAGCAGATTCTTACACCAGTGAATGATGTGGAAATGGACGCCAGGAGAGCTTGTGTGTGTGTCTGTGTGTGTCTGTGTGTGTGTTTACGCTGCTGTTTGTGAGGCCAGAGGAGGAACCGTATGCCTTACGCAAAGACCATGCCAGAAACTTGTATAAACAGAGCAGCGGCCGCCGTGGTTTCCCAGCCAAACACTGGGTTTCTCATCAACCTCAACCAAACACACACAAACACAAATGCACAAACACACAGGAAAAAAAGTGAGAAAGTGAGGCGAACGTACACATGAAGGTACAAAAATACAGACAAATAACACACACATGCACACACACTAACAAACTGACCTTGTGGCTCATGTCCAGTTATATTACAACCATGTGAGATTGAGCAGAGGCCAAGCAAGTCATTGTCAGAGCAAGTCCAAACTAAACACAAAACCACATCGCGGCCTCTCTTCTACCTCTGACCTTCTGGAGAGCCATCCACAAAAACACACAAACATACACAGACCAGAATGTCAACATGATCCAATCTAGTCCTCATTTTACACACATTGACAGAGACAAAGAAGACCACGAAGACCACAACTCCAGCAGGTCAGAGGAGATGAGGGTCCTGACTGAGAGATGGAGGGATTTCCCGCTTGCGAGGAGTGAAATATGAGCATAAAGAGAGGGAGGAGGATGAGAAGGGAGTTTTTCAGGGGGTGAGATCCATCCAGCCTGTTCCTGGTAGAGGGGAGAGGAGATGGGAGGCCGAGGCTGAGGCTGGCCTTCCTCCACTTTGACAGACATCCAGCTGCATCCTGGTTTGAAGATCAGAGTGAGGGGTAAGATTGAAGGCCCGCAGGCGAGGCCTCGAGTTTGGGAGTGAGGGGCTGATGTACCTCTAGTTAAGGGTGTCAGGAGGTGGAGGTGGGGTAAGGTTGAGTTTGATTGTCTTGGTTTTACTGAGTCAGTCACCATAATAACTGAGTGTTATGCCCTAAAGCTTGTGGCTAAATAATCTGAGGAGAAAGCGAGTAAAACCTGTATTTGTTACGGAGAATTAGTTCAGAATCATGTTGGTTTATTCAGCCAAAGTTACTGAACTGATGACAGTAATAACTTTTGATTTCAGGCTCATTGGTAGTCCTCACTCCATTAAATAAAAGCTCTGGTCAGCCAGTCCCCCTTTTCCACCCACCATGCTGCCCATGAACTTCTGGGATCTGTGTGTTAATACCAGGGTGTAATGTAACAATCCGGCTCTGGGAGTTTCCTCGTACGTGGCCACCTCCCATACACCCATGGTCTTGTCTCACAGAAATGTAAACAGCCCCCTGGTGATCTCCTCTCCCACTTCCTCGCCTTCTTCTCATCTCGCTCTGAGCCGTCGCAGGCTGCTCTCGGAGGAAGTGATGCAGCCCATCTGGGGTGGTCGTTAACGTGCTCGGCGGCGAGCAGGCGTTTGGCAGGAGATTCATGAAAACATCTTACGCTCTGAATCCACAGTGAAACCCAGGGGTGCATTTTAGTGGGGAAAATCATTAGTGGGTAAAACACATGGAAAGACAACAAAGCTGTGGGAAATGAATCTCAGACAACCACCAGACCGCTTTATTTTCTCCTGTCAGTTTGGGAAGGAATGTTTGAATCCACCGTGAAGTATCATTTCCTCGGTTTCACTCTGTGAAATAAGTTTACTTCGTCTCTTCCTCTCTGATGTTGCTCTTATTCACTGAAACACTGTGACAGATGCACTCAGCATGACTTTTTGGCTCAGTAGCGCTACGTCACTGGCCGGTAATAAAACGCCTCCATCCTCATGATGCCGACCTCCTGTAGTGCGATCAAACGACATGATGATGACTCTTTTACAGACAGTTACAGAAGCACACATACCGTCGTCGGGTTCACTTCATCTAATCAGACTCTTCCAGAAAGGTGATACAGGATGAGGTCATGCTAGTTAAAGTCCCCCTGATCCTGCATGCAGATTTATGCTTATGAAGTGAGGGTCTGCCTACATAATGAGCTCAGCGCTGTGTCACACAGACTGACGGTATCTGGCATCATAAATCTACGCCACTCTAAAATGCAAACCACTGTGCCACGATGCTTTCAAGGAGAGTCAGTGATCTAATACTGGGCTGACAGCTTGAGGAAAGTCTTGCATACAGACGAACAAAATGCAACTTTTCACAGACGAAATGGAGTATTTTGATGTTTTGAAGGAGTAAGCTTCCCCACTTGAATGCCAATAAGAAGATCATATACCAGAGGTCTATACTATGACGCAAGTTCAACATACCTCACCTGGCTGCACAAAGAAGATCCCATGAATGAGTTCCCATAGTTACTGTGAGTCTATAGATTGAGTTTGCTCCATCTGTGCCTCATGGAAGGTTTTTGTCCTTGAAGGCCATCGTCACTTAAACAAGGAAGGCCACTCTTTAATGCTAAGTATTGTAATTTCTGCGCACTTTGCCTTTACAGTTTATGCCCAGTCTGTCTTCTTAAATTAACGTTGAGTGTCTGACATTTCTGATATTTATTTTTGAGCTTCCCTTGTGAGTTAGACTTGGATGCAATCTGCATGAAAATCACTTTTCATACACACTCGCTGCACACATGCTGCATCATGGTGCTAAAAAGCTGCCTCACCCTCCATATTTTCACTCCTAATGCATGAAGATATCTGCTGTTCTGTGCTATCTTTAATGTGACGAAGGTAAAAAAAAAAGGCTAAACGATGCATATTGGGATGTAAAACAGCCTTCAGTATCAATTTATGTGGGCGAAAGCAGCTGTAACTGCAAGCTAAGTAATTCATTAATACCACCATAGGTACGGCACTTTCTTAGCCCAGGGGAGTGCAGTTAATGTAACATAAGCAAATGTGTGCACTTGAGACTGCATCCACGCACACATACACATACACTCTCTCACTTTCCACAGGAGACACATTCGGAGGTGTACAAATTAACCTCAAACTATCATTAGTCACAAACAGCACATTTGCACAGTGCTGCAGAGAGTGCCGGCTGATTAATTTGTTCCTTCTGTCGGGGTAAAATATATAGGTAAACACTAAAGAGCGAGGCTGTGGGCGGCAGAGCTGCTAGAACAAGAAGAATCATCCTCCATACTCTGCAATCCCTGAGGAATCTGGTGGAGGCTAATGCTAATGGGCCAAGTTATCAGTGTCTACTCAAGGCTTGCACAGCTATCAAGGCTGCTAAGGATGTTTAAAGGCATGTAATAACTTTCTGCAAATATGTAAGAAAATGCAGAGAGACACACCAGTGTGGCAGGAAAGTGAGTGAGGAGAAGAGCTGCATGTTTGATAAGAATGTATTTGCACAATGGTTAAAGGGTCAGGAAAAGCTGCAGCATCCTCTTGATGCCATTATAGACATATAATAAGATAAGATCAAGAGTAAGCATTGTTTCTGCCAGCACTGAGCTAGAAAATTTAGCAGCTAGCACTCTGATGCTGCATGCAGGTAAGAGACTTTTAGTGAAAGGACTAGTTCACGTCTTACATCTAAAAACAATATTTCCATTCCCGTATGTTCACTGAAAGTCTCCTGCTTGCCATAGTTTTATCTTTTAGGAGTGGAAAAGACAATCTGCAGTCCTTCTTGTATCTTAGAAATGAATCCTGAAGTTCACCAGAAGGTACAGTGAGACTCTAACTGTCAAAGTTTGACATATCTTTTAAAGTTACCTCTTTCGTCTTCCACAGGCTGTATTTCTTGAACTGTAATGGAGTGACAGTAACACAAAGCAAAAATTTGGCACTGAAAAGACTTTAACTTTGGAAGATACCCACCTTCGGAAAAGCTTTTGAAGTGCAAGAGCCTCCTCTTAGGCTTTTGGCTCTGTTGCTCGATTGATTTTGGAGCTAGTCTCGCCAGTTTGAAGTGTGTGGAGATGGGCTGGATGAATGCTCTGTCACATATTTCAGTGCCACTATCAAAATTTGGCAGCATTTCAATGATGCATTCATAAAAGTTGTGAGATGCTGTGAGATGAAGAGTTTGGCAGCTGATTTTGCCAAGCTGTCAATAAACTCAAACCATGGGTACTGTTCCACATAAGTGTTAGGGAAAGTTGTTCAGATTCCTGGGCTTTAGGTTGTTCACATGCATCAATGTAGATCAACCAGTAATGTACTTGTAAACAAAGGGTCCTCTGCATTCCCCCTCCACTGTGTAAAGTGTAAACAAGGTGCACTCTGGCTGCCCTTCCAGTGGATCAGAACAGAGGTTTCTCTGGATGTCTTTCCAGTTAAAAAAAGAGAATAAACAAACAAACAAACAAACAACAACAAAAAACTGTGTGTCCACCACCAGTGTGTAAACTACGAGTTCTCTAGCTACCCATCCAGTGTTTAAAAGGTAAACAAAGTAACTCTTGATGCTCTTCAAGTTAATGAAATGTAAATGAAGAGACGCGACTTCCATCCAGTGTAGAAAAACAAAAATGTAGTTTCTTCTGGATGCTCTTCAGTTAACAAAATGTAAACAAAGCATGCTTTGAAAGTGCTTTCTTTATGCCCTTTCAGTGTATAAAATCCTAACATGACCTCCCTTGGTCCCTTTCAAGTGTACCAAACCATTCTTCCAGTGGATGAATGTAAATAAAGTGCCCACTAGATGTCAATCCAGAGGGAAAATGAAAACAAAGTGCCCTGGGGTTGCCCCACTGGAAATAAAATGTAAACAAAATGAACTTGAGTATAAAACATTGAATTAAGATGCTCTTTAGCTGCCCCTCCAGTATTTGAAAGAAAAGCAAAGTGCCTAACATTGTTCCAGAGAAGCAACTTTAAGTAAAAGGCCTTCTGAATGCTCTTCCAGTATATAATGTAAACAAAGTGCTCCTTGTCCCCTTTAAAGATGATCCTGGACATCCCTCCAGGTTCTTAAGACCATCAAACAGTTTCACCTGGATAACCTTTCAGTTGAAAAACAAATGTAAATAAAGGGTCTAAATAAAGGGTCCAATGCACTGCTTACAGTGTATTAATTGTAAATAAAGGCCATCTGGAAGCCCTTCTAGTGGATTAAATTCTGCTAAATGCAACTTTGGATGCCTGTTTACTCCATAAAACCTCGAGAAATCACCCTCAAGATGCCCTCTCAGTGGATTGAATGTAAACTAAGCTGACCTTTCCGTGGATCGTATTTAAACCAAGTACCCACTGCATGTTCTTTCAGTGTTAAATACTTAATGAACCTATGAATGTGTTATTATTCAGACAACACAAATTAGTGTATCATGTACTTTCACAGCTGAATCTGCTGCCCACTAGTTTTCATTTCAGGCCAAATGTGCCTTCTTTCTAGCAAGAAAAACACACTGAAGTAGAAAATCCTTTAACCCTCATCCTCTTCTCCCCTCCTCTTCTCTCTTGCATTTCCTTGTCCTGTCTTATTTTCCTCTCCAGGGTCCTTTTTTCCCTCGACATCAAACCCTCCACTTTTCTTTCACACTGGCTTAAACACAAGAAATGGAGAGGAAAAACTTCAGCCTTAATTTGCCACTTAGGTTTTGTCACATATCCTCAGCCAAATCCTCAAGTCTCAACTTTTTTTTTTCCTCCCTTGCACTTATGTCCACTCCCAGCCCCACTCCCCAGATGGCTGAGTATCATTTTGTAAATCCACATTAAGGCTAGAATTATTCTGCCTCCGCTACAGCCATGAACATGACAATTTGAATTAAATCATCACCAAACCTCCTCTCATTCTCACTCCCTCTCCCCAAATGTCTTTATCATAATTTTTTTTTCTGTGTTTATTAGTTTTTCTGCACATCCCCGCCCCCACTGGTTTCACTGCGGGTTCAATAATCTGCTTAAAAACCTCGGGGCTGTGCCGTCTTTGCAGTGCGACCAGCCATGGCCAAACGCACCGAGACATGGGAGATGGGGGGGAGAGGAAGGGAGCCTAACACGGGTGTCTGAAATGAATCTGGATTTGTGCAGTAGTGGTGGGGGAGTGAGGACAGATTTCCATTTAAATACATCTCACTCACAGAATTTGGCAGGTTGTTCCCATAGCAACAGTGGCCCATCTTCGGATTGAATGTGTGCGAGCTGGTGTTTGTGTTATTGTGTATGTGAGTAAGTCGTGACCTCTTAGCTTGACACCTTGAGCCCGTTAGTTTCGCCGCAGAAGCCGGGGCCGGCAAGTGGCTCTCATTTTAGCTCAGATTTCTCTCCCCTTATATTAAAAATTACTTCTGCTCTGCTGAGCTCAGAGCTCTTCTCCGGTGCACTCACAAAAAATGTAAGCTAAGGAAAACATTGGCAGGGTTTTTATTTACTGTTTATGGTTTTGAACACATGGTTTTCACCATCTCGGAGACCATTGAAAGTTTTGGTTGTAAAGAGGAAAATAATCTGGTCCAATGTTATCAGAGAAAATGCGAAGCATGGCAGCAAGACGCAACAACTGTCTGAGGTAGCTAGAGTTAAGCTCAGGTAAACACTTGCAGGGTTTTTATTTAATAGTGATGGTTTAAAAACCTAGTGTTTCACTACACCTGAGACCATGAAACATTTGGGTTGTGGAGCAGTAAATCATCTCGTCTGAAATTGTCTAAAAAGATGCTAAGCAGCAAGGGGCTCTAGCTTAGTGAGGTAAAGTTAAGCTGAGGTAAACACTTGCAGGGTGTCAAGTTAGTCTGCTCTTTCATTATAGTCGTTAACTGTCTTGCCAAGGATTTTCTCAAGCTTGAGCTTATGAAGAGTTTTTTTTTCTCCTTAAAACTCAGGCAAAACAAACAGTTCTCTGTACCTATAGAAAAACTTTGTAGTTTTCTGCAACTTTGACTCAAGAGAGACTCACTTCTCACAGACAAAGCACACTAGACATCCAGACTTCATCCTGAGGATATGAAATGTCTGCAAAAACCACAATGTGGGGATTATAATTCTTTGGAAATCAAACTGATACAAACTTTGGCGAATAAAACTCCTTTAATTGACACTCAGTCTTCTCAGTTTTTACTCATGACTGTTTGACTTAAAGGTTGTTCCATCCAAACTTTCGCAGACCATACAGAAGCTCTCTCAACTTTTCTCCCAACATTTCTTGCATTTCAGGGCTGATGTCATTTCGTGTTGAAGCTTTGGAACATTGAGTTCGATATGCTTTGTCATCAGCCTCATGAAAAAGTAAAGATATGCAGCATGATGAAAATCTCGAATCTCTCCAAACAGAGACATAAAAGTCTGCTCTGATCACGCTACAATGATCCCTGATTTGAATACCATGTTTGGAGCAGATGATACACATTCCAAGAATCACAATCCAGCCCAGCAGATGTCGGAGCATGTAACAGAAACGAACCCGGCTTATTCACAGGCCTGAGTGAAAAGACTAAACCAGCCGTGTGCTGATCACTTCAGCCCTCTTAAATCCACGGCTGCAAAATCATGAGACTGCAGAGGGAGAGCGGCGGGAGGGAAGGGAGGGGAAACGCGTTGATAAAGGCACCAAGATAGGACCCGCGTGCACATGCTAAATGGATTACTTCCCCTCAAATTGAGAGATCATTGTGTGTCAGGAAACTGGGACCCCCTGCTGGGTTTCAGGCCAGGGGGTGCATTGAAGGTTGGGGTTCTGGTGAGTGGTTGGGTTCACAGATCTGCAAACGGAGACAGAAGGAGCAGGATCTGACAGACTGCAGGATGGCGGAGCTGGGAGGGGAGCGACCTGACAGAATATCTTAAAAAAGAAAGAGGAGCCGGTGCTGATTGAAAAATCCACAGATCCCCCCCCTGCTGCGCTGCAGCTGCGGCACTGCATGCTAAAAGAGCGGCGAAGAATTGGGGTGGGATGGGTGAGTTTGGGTGTCAGAGGGAATGTGAGACAAATATATCAGAGTGTGGGAGAGTGTGTGTAAAAGAGTGTGCGTTTGACTTCAAAGACTCTCAGCGTTGGTTGTAGGGAGAAGTGCAGCATACAATTATTTCAGTTTGCTAAAGGCGTTACTTTAAGACTAAAGAGGGAGCTCTGACTTGAGTTTTCGTTGCGTCTAAACCCCCAGTGGATGCTAAGTGATACAGAAACAAGGATTTCTTAGTCCCCTGCACCTTCACTCTGAACTCAGCCCACCTCCTCTCTGCTCAGGTGATCGACAGCTGTGAGCAGCATAGACACAATAGACCCCTGATAAACTGTGCATGTCCTCAGAGGTCACAGGGTCAGATGGAGGGCCACCTGTGCAGGCCGGGAGTGCCACAAGAACGTCTCACCCGCACACACACACAGGCGGTGGCGGTGCTGAATGACATGCTTCTCTTCCTCGCTGGAATGGCAGCAGACAGCGCTAAATTAAAAAGCTCTTTTCCTCATAATTAGCCCCTCGACGGGGGCGACCTTTGTGCTCCCCTCAGCAGGAGAAGCACACAGGTAATTAATGCCCCCCAACCCCACCCACCTCCCCTTATCATGACACACACACACCCAGCTGCCCCTGTGGGGAGAGGGCTGCACGGGCCAATGAGTCCCCTCTGAAAGTGATATCCTGTCCTCCGTGCCCCCTCTAGGGCATCCCGCCTGGGCATCCATGGGCGATGGCAAGAACACAGAGTGTGTTTGTGTGTGAGAGCATCCTGTGTGGTGTTTTTGTTTCAGAAAACACTGACATTACTTGCATGAGGGGTTATTGTTGGAAAGAGTGTTCGCAGAGGAGCGCAGCACCGACTGCTACGAGTGTGTCCATATGGTTTGTGTGTGCAGAGTTTGTCCCTGTGCATGCTCAAGCAAATCTTTTCAAGCATGCATCCATATGGGCTGTTAGTGAGCCTATATGCTGAGTGTGTGTGTGTGTGTGTGTGTGTGTGTGTGTGTGTGTGTGTGTGTGTGTGTGTGTGTGTGTGTGCATAATGGTGGGTTTTAGGCTGTCAGAATAGCTGTGTAATGGTGCGTGGTCTCTTTTGATAAGTCTTACAGTTGTGACCCCCCCTCTTATCTCCAGAGGACAATGTTGCACTCAGCAGCTGCTGCCACAAGCACAACAAGCACACACACTCACACTCACACACTCCACCTCACACACACACCACCTCACACACTCTTGCCACTTTACAGCCTCCCATTCATCTCCACACGCTCAAGTTCACACAGACATTCAGACGCACACACACTCACAGGAAAGTGAGCAGACAAGCGCTTACAACTCGATGCAGCAAACACAAACACACCCACACACACACACAGAGAAATACACACACACACACATCCGCACAGTCTAAACAACTTGGTTCTTATCTCTGCAACTCTTTCTGACTTCAAATTACTGCGTCATTAACCAGCACTCACCTCCTTAAACGGTAATAATTGATAAAATGAGATTGATTAAGCATGCTATTAGTGCAGGATAATTGGCTTGATAATAAGCAGATTGCCTGCTAATTGCTGAACAGATAATAAGACTGAAATTTGCCTGGGGCAGAAACAGTGAAATAGCAGATATGCTCTCTGTGAAAATGATCAAACTAACAGGAAAACGTGGCAGCATGTTTTCTTAAGATTGCTTCTTCACTTTCAGGGAGCGTTGTCATTTGTCACATTTATATCTCAGTCGGTCACTTCTTTATATATTCGAAAACGATGACAGTCAGATCAGTTTCTGCTTTCTTGAGTTGTGATGTGCTGTGGCTTTGGGCAGGACTGGGCTCGTCTGGAAAATAAAACACCTTAAATTCACAAATGTAAATCTGAGCCTTTGCTTACTTGTGCTGCCTGACAACTATAATTATTAATGTTCGTATTTTATGGTACAAAGTCAGGGCATGATCGAGCCACAAAAGGACTTGGTGCAAACAAGTCAAAAAGACATGATTTAATAAATGAAGCACATGCAAAGGGTTGAATGCACCACAAGCAAATAGTGTCTTAGTGCAGTGGTGTTGTTTGCATTTATCCAAACGAGCTTTTAGGCATCTATTTGGAGTAAAATACATCTTTCCTTCCATGCAAATGAGACGTACTACAAAATAGCCACAAACACAAGTGCCAACTGCCATGCACATTTGGAATCATTTTATTAGGCTGGAGACCTTTAAAACAAGGATAAGAATTACCTGATCAGTGGATGCACATATTTGAATGCTGAAGGAAGATGTTGTCTGTTGTTTGTTTCGCTCTATGTGTGAAAGTTTTGATGCAGGAGTCTTGGTCAGGACTCTGTGGAAAAGAGACTTTAATCTGAACAGGAATATTTCCAGCTCATATAAAGATATATATATTTTTGGAGATGACTGTTTTTAGCTGTGCCACTGTGCACAACGTAGTGTTTTTTTTTTTTTTTTCTAATTTGAATGAGTTGCTTTTTTGCTACCTTGTTCTGGGGAGTTGGCTTACACACTGCAAAATCTGTGTCGCATCTATCCTGAACTGACTCCTTGCTCCGTGTTGTGCAGGTGAGTGGGGATGCTTACAGCTCATCTCATTCACAATGAAAAAACTTGTGCCAAACTGCCCAGAGCTGTCTCATGATTTATGCTGCATTCCAGTTGCACTCGGCAGTCGGGATTTATGAGCTCTGAGTTGGATATTCATCTGGAACGCCCCCCTGAAGTCCAATCTCTGACTCGGAAAGCCGGACAATCCTTACCAACCCCGACGTGATGACATCGTCATAACTGTTACAGTAAAAGGTAACAGTGAAAGCTCTCATAATGTATTATTTATTAGCGCTTCTGTTTAGTTTTTGTGAAATTAAATAAGCGGTCTATGTTGTACCGTGAGCAGTGCTGAAAATACATTAAATTCACAGAAAACCTCATCAGAAAAAGTAATATTGTTGATCCAGACGTTTATATACAAGCTGATTTCATCTCACTGTTTCCAATCAGGCACATGAAGCTCACATTCCTGCATGATAACTCCATCATAGCGTCTTCCTCCAGATGATACAGCATGTTGTGCTCAGTGCAAAATGTCAAGCCCTTTGGAGCAAATTTATAATTTGTGATATGATTGATTTGACTCCTGTTTGCCTCACACAAATTGCAAGGGGAGATAAAATGATTGCTGGGGTGATAAATGTGCAATCTTCACAATTTTCAAGAACACAAATCCAAATGGTGCCAACATCCAGTCATAATTGTCACTTGCAAAATAAGATACATTTCCTTCTGCAAGCTCATGCATGAGTCTCCAAGTTTCTTGTTTTGTTTGGTTGCTTAAATGTGTAATCAATTACGTGGGAGAAAGACAAATACATTTTGCACATTTCATGCAGTGAGATCCAGAGCTGTGTAATCTCATCATGAAATAAATCAGTTTTCTTTGTGCGTCTGCTAACCCTTTGAAATCATGGAGTGATTACTTCAACCGGGAAACATTTGATCATGTCAGGGACTGTTCTGACATTTCAAAACCACAGCTTTGAGTCATCTCTGCTACTTTGACTACTAACTTCTCGTTCATAAGAGGAAGGATGCAATAAAGTCGTAAAATCCTTGCTCTTCTGTTCACAGCATCAAACAGTATCAGAGTTTCCCAATCTTATAAGCAAACACTAAATAAACTTTCTGGATTTCTGAAGATGTTTTGCAACATTTCACTTTCTTGACACTGAAATCCTTTTTCAACTGCTCTTAAACTGATTCAAACACCTGCTCATTCTCTGAGGTAATGCCATGCTCTGCCAAAATGGCTATAATGTAAAGAAAACTGTTTCAGATTTTTAAATAACTTTAGCTAGTGTGTTCATAAACATATGTCTTTGTGATAAAGCAGCAATTTCCAGTGTTAAAAAAGGCAACTGCAGTCTGTGGTTAAACCTTAAGGATCTAGATCCTGATTCAATGAAGGATTGAACAGTTTTTGCACCCACTAAACATTTGCAAATGAGTTAAAAGCCCTGAATCTTTGCACATAATGAATGTTTATGAGAATAGCATCTCTGAGCTGTTACAGATTCACCAGGAGCAAAACATGCCCCTTTCTTTGCAAAGGAGCCTCTCTGCAATAAACACCCCATTCACACATACTGGTGCTAAGAGCGATGTGCAGGTAGAGTAAAACTTTTACTCTCTGCTGAGAGCTGAGGTATCTGTAAGTGTAATCACGCACAAAGTCTTCAGTGCTCTCACGACAATCACTTTAGTATTCTTATAATAATCAGAGGTTAAATCAGTCTGGAGCATTAAAGTGGTTTTTTTTCTAAACTCGCTGCCTTTTGCTCCTTTTCCAGGCAGTAATCTTTGTACAAACGGTAAAATGTCTGTCACATTGGCTCTAAAGTGGTAAGAACTTTCTCTCTCAGTTAAGCTCATTGTCTATGAGAGTTTAACGCTGTCAGGATGTGTGTGCACAGAGCAGCTCTGTGCGGCAGAAAGGGTGACAGAGCTGCAGAAATTTGAGGCTGTTTTTGCACTTGAAAACCGTGAGCACAATTCACTTTGTTGTTTCGGATATATTGTGTGCATCAGTTTTCGGGAGTTTCTGCAAAACTTGTACAACAGTTCTCTAAACTTCTTCTAAACACGAGCTAAAGGCACCGATGCAGCTTATCTTGTTTTTTGTAAATCTATTTCTTTTCCTGTTCATTTGGAGGCGTCTTTCAGGATCCCTGTCACCATGCCGGCTATCAATAGCCCTCTGTCCTCCTGCCTGGGCCTCTGTTTGCCTTAGGGCTTCCCCCTCGCTCTGTGCAGCCTCCCTTTGTGTGGGAGAATCACAGAGAAAGAAAGCAAAGATGACAAAACAGGGGGGTGAGCAGATAGGGAGTTTGAGTAAACAGTAGCCTGTCAGAGCTCAGCGGGAGGTGCTACAGCCGCTGCCTGCCCTCCTGCCACCGGAGAGGGTTTTAATCGCTGAGCGTCTTAAAGAGCCAATTAGACAAAGGAGGGTTTTGTGTCGTCTGTGGGGTGTGAGCTGGACATTGACAAACAAGAGTGTGAGAACTGAGGGATGTTTGGGGTGTCTGAGTGGGGGTCTGTTATGGTCAAGATCTGTCTGGTTAATGCCGCTCTCTATACTGTACGAACAGATGGGCCGAGGAGGCCGCACAGAGGGGTCTGCGCACAGGAGTCACCTATAGAAAGCATGTCAGGCTCTGTTTGGGTGTCAGGTTGGCAGCAAGAACGGTGTGTGAACTCGCTCAGGCTTCTCACTTTATTAGTCATGGCGTAAGAATATAGGGCACTAAGAAGCGTTTTTCCAGGTCTATCCAAGTTAAAACCAGATCATACCAGGTTCCTAAGAGCTCATCAGTGCATACAGTAAAGCTGTCAGATGTCCTAGTCTGGATTCCCAGACACCAGGCCACTGTGGTCTCTGCTGTCATTAACCTACATCGCTCTAAATTACCTCCTATTCCCAACGAGGGCGAAAGAGAAGTGAGCAGCAGTGCAGGAGAAAGAAAGAAAGGAGCGAAAGAAGGAAACAGAGGACGAAAAAGAAGGAGAAAGGAAATTTAGGAGGTGAAGGCAGGAGAAAGGAGCCAGGATAGATGAGGACAGTGATGGAAGCTGACAAGAGAGGAAAAAAAAGGGGGATGAATGAGAGAGGTAAGACCTGAACCATTAGGAAATGAAAGCCTAGCATAAAACTTTGTCATATTTTGTCACCGGATCCTGCATTAAAAGTGAAAAGTGTGATTTATTAGTGTTTTGTTTTCAGCAGGAAGATGTAATTCATGGGATTGTAAATACTACCGCCGCCTGTGTGTGTCATTTTGACGACATTTGGGAGCTCTGGCTTTTAATTAAAACGTCGAAGAGAGAGAGACAGAAAGAGAGAGAGCTAGAGAGAGAGAGAGAGAGAGTCCTTGTGTGTTCTCTGCGCTGTACGTGAGAATCTTTCCATGGACGCCATGTTTTTATCAAGTGTGATTAATATGCTCTTCTATGGGCTGCCATGCTCAAGCTGTGCACAGTTTCGCCACTTTCTTTGCACACAAACACACGCACACACACACTCTGACAAACACTTATTCACACACAATGCAAAGACGGAATGAAAGAGAGAGACAGATTTGACTACACTGCGAAGAAAAACACGCTCACACACTCCACTGCCTCAATTACCGAGCAGAAAAGAAGCAAAATGATTATTGAATTCCAAGACAATTGCAAGCGAGGCAAAGCGTAGTAAGTAATGAGCATGTTGTGCGAATTGATTATGAGGAAGAAATGGGTGTGAAATTGAAAAACAACAGCAATCAGAGGACGTGAAAACTGAAACAAAAGGCGGCCTGTTAAAAGGGAAAGAAAGGAACTGGAAGTGAAGATAGTGGAGGTGAGGAGGGACATGATTGGCAACCTCTGACAGGGTGACTGAGGGCTAATGGAGGGACTCACACACCTGAAGCCTCTGGGCAAGTGGGCGGAGACGAAAGCAGCTCAGGTGTCGCTGTGAAGTAAGAGAGGGAGATCCTGACGGCGATATGAGGGACACACATGCTGACCACACATGAGGGGTCAGAAACACTCACACACTGCTGACCAGTCATGTATGCAGACACACACACACACACACACACACACACTGACAATGATGCTAATCTATTTCAGAAAAAAAGTTAATAAATAGTCAATAATAATAATAAAAAGTTTTAACTGAAACAAACTTTTATGGTTTGCAAATAATTAGAAGAATACACTTTAACTGAAAACATTGAAAAGACAACATATCAGTGTTAAAAGTAGGGATGAGCGATATGGGTTAAAATAATGTCACAATAAGTTTTGCCATTCTGGCAATAACAATAAAAGTCCTGTTAAAAAATATTATAATTTCAGTCGATACTTTTGACTCATTCTGTCTTGAGATCACCAGTTGGAGTCATCAAAAAAGATACTGAACCTCAAGTTTAAGTGGTAGGCTATGGAGTAAACTAGTGAAATGTGAAAACATTTTCAACATTTATTGAAATGTCTAATTGCACAAAGTGAACAGCAGCAGATCCACTGTCTGATGTCAGGCATACCTGATTGCACCGTTCTGAGCCCGAATCTTGACAGAAGTTGCCCATGTGGAGTCTGGTTCAGCAACATGTTGCTTAGATATTCATCACCTTCGGCCATGTTTGTTTGTTATTCTGCTCTGTGTGACTACGGTTGCAAATCTGTTGCTCGTGCTTACGTCATCAACTTGTGATTATTGCATTTATCGTGTGATGGCAAATATTTATTGTGAACGGTAAATCGTGAACGGTAAAATATTGCCCATCCCTAGTTCAAAGTGAAAAATATAATGATATAAATGGACACATTTTACAGAGGTACTTTTTTTTTTTAACACCAAACGGCACTATAAAGCCTGATTAAGAAATAAAGTTCTCCACATGTTATTTTGTCTCCGTGCATGAATTGTCTTTCTCCGTGTGCGGGGCATACTCCTTTTGTCCAATTTGAGGTCATACTCAGAAGGTTAATGACACACTTAAGTAAAATAAGATGCAAGCCTGACTGTGACTTTTTTCTGTGAGATTAATTGAAGTCTGGTGTCCCCTCCTCTGCCTCAGCTGCCACGTTGTATCTGGTTCTGTTTAGGGGACTTCTTTGCGTGACAGGCTGTTGTGGAGGTCCTGAAAGTAAGAAGGGATAGTCGTGTGTTAGTCACTAATGAGACACTTTCTCTGGAATCCTCTGATTTTGTAGGGGCACACAAGGATGCATCATTACAGTTAACAGACCAGGGTCTGGATCAGCCGGTCCAGCAGGCTTCAAAACAGCCGGTCTGTTCACAGAGTAATTATATAATAGATATGTAAAACAGACACAAGCTTTGATGAGACTCTGGATAGATTTCAGCAGATTAGATGAAGGAAATGTATGGAGAAAAACCCATCAAATAATACAAAGACGTTAAAACTAATACCAAAAAAGTTAAGTTTCATCCAACAAATGCACAAGAATCCCGAGGACTGGCTGAGTTTCATCGGCTGGCACTGCTGCTGGAAACAGGCAGGAATAGAAGTTCAGGAACAGATGTGATGTCTTTGTTTGGGTTAGTCAAGCACTTCTTCTCCACACTGCCAGTGTACTCTGAAATGGGATATGAGCTACAACCAAATGGATGTAAACAGAAATCAGAATCTGATATGTGCAGCATGTGGAAGTGAACATGAAGGTCTACAGTAAACAGCAGAAAACACGGGGGAAGGATTGGCCAGCAGATTGTATGAAGACGCAACATGCTTTTACACATATAAGCACACATACACGTACAACCTGATATTTAAACAAATCCAACAGATTTAAATCAAGAAACACGTTCTCCTTCTCCCCACCTGTTCAGTGTTTACTGTGGAGCTTATGTCACCATACTGCTTCAAGTGCAATGAATCACATATCTGCCAGCGCTTCAAGAGCCCTCAAAGCCAGCAAACATCCCTCTGGAGGATAACTCCTATCCTCACATCTCTGAACTCTGAACAACATCCTTCAAAACAACTTTTCATCATTACCCCCCCCTCTCTATTTCTCTCTCTCTCTCTCTCTCCTGCTTCATGCTTTACTCAGGGATGCAAATAAAAAGCAGCTCCATCCTCTGCGCTGGTTTCAACATTACACTGAAGTTCTTTCAAGCTCCTCGTCTGCCGTTTTGTTCCAGGCTAACGAGAAACTCAGCAGGACAACTTTTCTAACTAGTGTGCAGTAGTTAGCTCCTGCCGAGGGGCTGCTGAACACCAATCTGAGGTATTTTTGTGTGTGTGAAGAGGCGTGCACAGGTTCATGCTGAGGTAGAATAACATGAATCAGACTTTTTGTGAAAAATCAACTCAAGTTTTAGCTTTTATCCACCACAGAGCTCTTATAAGGAACAGACAGCTATTTCCCAGCTGGGTTTACAACCTCAATTCTTTTAGATTTAGCTGCTGAAAATGTTGATAATGTTAAAACAAATCAGATGGTTTGCAAATCATTTTAAGTCCACATGTAATTGAAAACTGTTAAAAGACAACATGATACTAGTTCATGCTCATTTGAAATCAATATCAGCAACATGTTTCAAAAAAGTTAATATGGGAACAACAATAGTAAAAAGTTGAGTAATGTTAATTACAGTTAGAGGAACATATTTAAATAATAATCTGTCACAGGTTAGTAACATGACTGAGTATAACAAGGACTTTCAGAGAGGCTGAGTCTGTTAGAGGGAAAAATGGGAGAGGTTCACCACTCTGTGAGACTGTGTGAGCTAATAGTTCAACAGTTTCAGAATAATGTTCCTGGGTGTCAAATGTGAAAGACTGAGGTGATTTCACCATCTACAGAACATCATATAGTTAAAAGATTCAGAGAATCTAGAGAAATCTCTGTACTAAAGGGACAAAGAACACAACCAAGACTGGATGGTCCTGATCTTCAGACACTCAGGCAGCACTGCATTAAAAACACACAGGACTCTGGAGTGGAAATTATTGCATATGCTTCATTAATGCTGAACAGTATCTACAGGTTTAAGAGCAACATATGCTGACATCCAGACAAAGACATTTTCAGGAAAGACCTTCATATTTCAGTGAGACAATGACAAACCACAATTAGACAAGAGGGGTTACAACAGCATGGCTCTGTAGTAGAAGAGTCCTGCTGAGAAACTGGCTTGACCGAAGTCCTGACTTGTCACCCACTGAAAACATTTATCAGAAGAAATGGGACAACATTTGACTTTTCAAACTCCAGAAACTGGTCTCCTCATGTCACCAACGTTTATATAGATGCTTTAGGACGAGCTGATTGGAGACATTGATAAACATGGCCCTGTACATCCTCTTAAAATGTCTTGCAGTAACATTTCCCCAGATACCTAATATGTTGTCTTTGCAAAATTGCCATTTAGATATAGACTGTAATTGTTTTGCAAAACATCATATTCAGTTTCAATTATCCTTTTACAAAGTGTCTTAACATTTAGGGCATTGGGGTTATAGGAACACAGCTGCCTGTGTCTTTCTATTACTTATTTCATGTAGCATATGCACATGCAAGGGCAGTATCAGCACCCTGGTGAACAAAAATATGAACTTTACAGCAGGGTTGACAGAAATTTTAAATAAAGTATGACACCGTGGAGATCCCAGAGTGTCCCGCATCAGTCGCTTAAATGAATTTGTAAGATATTTGGCACACAGGTGGAGGTATTTGGCCAATGGGGTGTTAGAAGCTGTTATTTGGACTGTTCTTTCAAGAAAAGGGGGTTTAATGGAGCTGACAGTTGGGGTCTGCGGAAGGTCTGTGAGGAAATGAAGAGCTGGGAGGAGGGATTTCTTTTGATAGGTGACTGTTAGGCAAACATAGCTGCTGTAAAAGCGCTCATAAATCATGAGTGCAGTGAAAGGCCTTGGCAGTGCAACGGACACACTCCACAGCCTCCATGGGCCTCACCTGGAGCTTAAGTATAGGGTGATGAGGACAGATGTGATGGGAGAGACAGATAAAGAAAGAAAAAAGTGAAGTTGTAGTTAACAAGAGGACAGGCTGGGACCGTCAGGAGCGTGAGGTGGTTTATATGTAGACTTGTTTTGGAGGTCAAAGAAGGAAACGAATCATCCACGGAGGATAGCAGACAGAGGACTGATTGAGGAATGTGGCAGATGCAGGGTGAGGGAGAATTAAAGGGGTGAGCGAACAGCAGGGGGAGGAAGGGGAGGGAGTGATTGATGAAGACCTGGACTTACAGGCCTTTGGAGGAGGACGGGGCACCTCACTTCATCACGGTCACACACGTCTTTGTCAGCACAGACCCCGTGAGAACCACCTCCATATCCTTTGATCCCACACACACCTTGAAAAACATCCGTCAGTCGCCCGAAAGACATCCATGATTTAGGTTTTTGCCCACTGACCGACCCCTGGATGACCCCTGTCTATCGCAGTCATGCAAAAACAAACAAGTTTGGAAAGGTTTCAGTTTTTTTCTCTTTTTATTCAGGTAAGTGTGGAAAATCTACTCTCAGCTGGGGATTGATCACTTCTGATCCAGAGACAGTGCTGTGGTCTTGAGGTGCAAACACACTCACACATGCACAAATACACAACAACATTGTTTGCTGATGCTCCACATCAAACAGGGTCTGCAGACGGGTAATGCTTGTGTATAAAAAAAAACCTGAAAAGAAGAGCATGAAGGAGAGAAAGCAGTGGAGGTAAAGAGCATGTGGGCTTTGATGTCGTTTGATGTCTGATGCATATTGCCTCTTTCTCTTTATTAGAGGAGAGCAGGTTGAAGGCAGAGACAGGGAGGGGAATAAAGAGACAGACAACATGAAAGCATCATTAGACAGCTGTGGGTTTAACCTCTCACAAAAGGCATATCCACAAACAAGAATCAATGCCAGCCCTTGTGACTGCCACACACTATTCTGGTGCCGGTAATGAAAAAGATGAATCCTCTCTCTGCTCACACGCAGTCTCTTCTCGTCACCCTGAATCATTAAAAAGCCAAACGGGAGGGAACAGCGTAGACACTTTGCTGTGGTGTTGAAGAAACTGTGAGCCACTTTTAACTAACTGAAATATTCTCACTCTTTAACTGATGGCTCCTCATGACCTATGTAAAGTGAGATTATCAGTGATAAGATTGGTTATTTCTATAAACTGGTATTAAGTGCCTGCTCAGGTTGGATTTACTGCAAAAAAGAGAATATTTGACATTCTCCTTTAAATGTCTATGTATGTGCGTATGTGTCAAGCCGATGAATACTGCAAAACAAATAAACCGTCTTATGATGAAGGGCTGAAAACTCTCTAAATGAAGTGTGACCTTCCACTGACATCAGTGTTCGGGTCGGACTTTTAAAAATGGACTTATATGAAGGAAGAATATTATTATGGGCATGACAACAGAATCTGCCACATTGGAAGAATTAAAACTATATAGGATGATAACCCGAAAGGAAAGAAAATACAACCAACATCATTGACAGCATCATAATTCCAGCACTTTATGATTCAGTGTGTGGTCCCCCGAATCTTATCCTGTTTTAATTTTTGGTCTGTATGTCATCTATATTGTTGCCGATATTCTCTGTGTGTTTTTTCTCCTATTATTGATGTTTGTTTTTGTTTTTATATATTGACACCAACCATCTAATGGGACTGGGAATGGAAATTAGCTGCTTGGCCATACTCCCATGCATTTACATGTTAATGTTTTTTAATGCATTTTATCCCATTGGAAAAAAATAATAATAATAACAATAAATTCTAAATCCTAAAACCTGACTGCAGAGCCAGAACAATAGAGTCCAACCATCAGAACCAAAAATGAGTCAGAATCCAAACAAAAGAGTTCAATCCTCGTCTCCTCAGGTAGGTCAGTCCAGAAGGCAAAGACCTCTGATTGGTTGAATGACCAAAACAAAGATGGCAGCTTGATGTTTGATTTTTGGAGCTCAAATTGTAAACTGCTGAACCTTGAATGAGAGTCAACCCCGCGTTTTTTGTTTGCATGTGGATTTTGAAATCTGGAGCACAGTAGTTGTTAAAAAGCCACTTGACACCTTCCTCCTTCTCCTCCTCCTCCTCGTCCTCACACTCTCGCTCTACACTAGGACACATATGCGCACAGTGACCCTCTGATCCCGGCGTCAATCCATCTGTTAACACACCCAGCTGACCTCCACCTGACTGTTGATGCAAACACAGGCGTTCTCTTCCCCTCAAACACACACACACACACACACACACACACACACACACACACACACACACACACACACACACACACACACACACACACACACACACACACACACGTAGGGTTCATTGGTACAGCTTGGATTAAAGGGGTGTTAGAGATGTAGGACATTAGTGGCCTTTACTCTAAACCGAGGAATTTTTGGTTGGACTATAATCCTCTATAGGGTTCATACTCTGGACTACTAATCTCTTAACCCATTGAGGTTTTAGCTGAGCTGTACAGTACATGACTCTGCTGGTTTGGAGGTGTGTTGTGGCAAACTTAGAGCCACAATGACCTGAAACAAAGACTAGGAGCACAATAAGAGCAGGGAGAACCAGGAGATTAATGAAAGAAAGAAAGCAATAGCCATGAAGACTTTAATCTGACCAGAAATTGAATAGTTTATTGTAGGTTTTAATCCCTGCCAGAGTTTGTGTGAATTTAAAGGTACAGTACATAGCATTAGACGGCATTTACACAGCAGAAAATCAAAACTAAGTGTTTTCTTTCTTATTTCTATCAAAACAGGTGGTCTACATCTTGACTGTTATATTTTACTTCAAATTCACATCCTTCTGAATTTCCCCACTTTGAAATATTCCAAATTGAATAGCCGATACTGAGAGTGAATTAAATAATTCCCACAAACTCAGACGGATATTCACCAAGGTCAATTTTTATCAAAACATTCAAGTCAAGTGAAAGTGTGGTCGCTCAAACTGGAAGAGTCAAGATTGCAAATACACCAAATACACACTCCACTCAGACTACTAGATCCATACTGAGCATAAAAGTTGAACAATATTAATAATTTTAACAACAGAAATGTGTTCAATTTTGCAAATGTTGAACCATGATATAAATCAAACAGAAGAAATTCAGATCAGATTCATTCAGACGGCCTATGTTTTCAAATAAAAGGATGCAGTGTTGTTAAATCAGTAGTTTTCAACTTTGGTATAAAAATGAACCACTTTATATTCTGTGGCAAACAATCAGAACTATATTATTGCAACCCCAAATACCAAGAATGTTCAGAGTAAAATGTTGATAAAAATAAATTTTCATGGCTCAGTTCAAGTCACATTTGCTTGAAAACAGTGCAAATATCTTCTTGTATAGCTGAAAAACTGTGAAGAAGGAGTGAATTTCATTATCTACAGTGCATAATATCATTTAAAGAATCAGAGATCTGGAGAAAGGATCAAAACCTGGTCGTTTACAGGATGGTCCTGCTCTTAGAGCCATAAGGCTGCCCTGCAATAAAAATATACCAGACTCTGTAGTGGAAATCACAACATGGGCTTCTAAAAATAATTGGCTGTTTGCCACCCTACGTTCTTCAAGCATAGCTTTTTGATCCAAATATGGAGGTTATGTTGTGTTAAGTGTGTGTGCAGAAGAGCACAGGCAAGTGGTGCTAGCTCTGCTAAGATTAGCCATCCTCTGAAAACCCCCTTCCTCCACAGACTCTCTCAATCTGTTTTCTCCTTGTCAAATCATCCTGTGCTAATGTTTTTGTCTCCTGACTGTTTTTCTTGCTTTAAAACCAGGCAGTTAGTCTGAATAAGTCACTTCTGAATATCCTCATTATCAGCACCTCACTTCTGAACACACTCGTGTATGTGCACACACCTCTTGACAGCCCCCCTGAGGTCTGCAGACTCCTCTCCTTATCAGCAGCAGATTATCAGAGCCTACCGTATTGTTGTGAATGGGCGCACCATTCCAGGCCTAATAGGACGCCTAAGTGATTTTGTCTTTGTCCTTTTGTGTCCTTGCCTTTCCATCAGCTCCTGCTGATTGCAATCTAGCCAACCAGGTGAGTGGATTCGTCAGGAGAGTGCCAACGGGGCGGCCGACATGGGGCAGATCTTTTATCTCAGTGGGACTTCCTGGATTAATTGGTACTGGTAAAGTAAAACGGAAGTGAAACGTTGCACGGTGTTAAAGATGACAGAGTTGGAGGATGGTGCTGACACAATAGTGTTGGGTTTATGCAGGAGATTGAGATGTTATGTTTCAGCAGTTCTCAAGGAAAAAGGACTCGACTGACAGGAGATACAGAAGTTTTCAGTTTTAGGTTGAGTATTTTGGCGATGTGTGTGTTTTAGCTTGAACATTGAATACTGTCAATAAAGGGTTTAAAAGGCTGCCTATGGGGGCTAATTAAAGATCCTTACCATAAAATGTCAGATGCCTGTCACATGATGTGTGTCGGGGGATGGGTTAGAGTGAATGCTTAATGGGTTAGTGCATGCGTGCATGTGTGTGTGTGTGTGTGTGGTCGTGGAGAGACAGCAGCAGTGGTGGGGAGTGGGTTCTGAAATAGCGTGCAGAAAAGTCATTTCTAAACTCTGCTCCCCCCCCTATGTGGCCTGTTCGCCCCGAGGCTCAGCATGGCCTGGCATTTACACACTGTTCAGCACGTGCTTTGGGACTCAGGTCTAGGCAACACACAAACATACATGAACGTACACACACATGCAAACACGCCACAAAGCATTCATCAGGGGAAATAAAAGCTTCCACATCTGCCACAGAACATTCTCAGTGGAGTACGCCTGCACAGAGACATCCGGGGGAATAAGCTCGTGCACATCTGCTGACATGCGCACACAATTAGAAAACACAAAGTCTAAACAGACAAACCAAAAGCAGAGGGTAAAGAGGCAGACTGACAGTCTACAGGAGAAGTCACATTGTGGTTTCCACTGTTGCTCTCTGGCCTGTCATTCACGACTCATGACAAATGAGATGTCACAGGCCACGAGGAAGCACATGCAGACTTCCCCTCCACAGTCACTAATGTCTCCTCATGTCTTCCTCTCTATTCCTCTTGTCTTCATGTCATCTGTCTCTGCTTCTGTTTCTGTCTCTGCCTCCTCCCCTGATGTCTCTGACCCTCGCTAAACCCTGTAAAACCTTCCATACATCACCAGCTCACATGCAACGTTAAATTAACTTTCCTCTGACATTGATCCAACGTTTCCCTGTCATTCCCACAGCCCTTTGTTTAATCCCTGGCTGGCTTTGTGGGCCCTGCTGCTCGACCTCTTGTTATACCCAGTGCCCTCTTCTGTGATCCAGCCCAACAGTTTAAAGACAGACCACAGTCTCTGGGTGCTCTGGAGCTTTTCCATCATCAAATCAGCTGTGGATTGATACTGTTTGTGTAACTTATTGCCCTGGTTTCAGGCGGATGCTTTGTGTCTTTATGGATGTGTGCGTCCTGCATGCTTAGAGTCACCCTCACTGTGCGGTGCATACTTTTTAAAGGAAACGTCACCCTTGACTCGCCATCGGCGGTGCATGACAGTCACAAACTCTTGCCGGCCCGTGTCTCCTCTTGCTGGCTCATCCGAAATAGGAGGCACTGTTTTGACCTTTAGCAGTAGAAAACATCAATGACATCTGTTACAGCTGGTTTACAGCTCTGTAACCAGCCTTTTACATGGCCAGGTTCAGGTGCAAAAGACTGGAGCCAAGACTGGACATATGTGCACAAAACAAGGATGTTATAATTCACCATGGAACCTCAGAATAAAGTTTGTGGAAATCAAAACAGTTTTTAATCGAAAATGGTAAACAAGTCATTTACAGACCTGGGATTTAACAGCTCAGTGTGTCTTTATGTGGAAATAATGTCTTTGTCTTGAAAACAGAGAATAGGCTTATTACGGCTTATAACTGATATTTATCACCAATAAAACAGTAAAATGATTTGACAACTACTGATGCACATTGCAAGCAAGCATTACAGCAAGGTGACTAAAATAAAAAGGTTCAAGGCTTTTAAATAAACAAGTTCCCAAGGTTATACGAGACACCGTTTCAGCCCTTGAAGATATCCAAGTTTGGAGTTTTGCACAGCTGGAGTTTTGAGTGACTGCAGCTGTTAGCAAGAAGGCCAAGGACTCGCTTTAACTTCACTTTGTCTCTTGGTTGGTTAACAGAAAGTAATGGTAAGTCTGTGGAGACCATCATCGCTGAGGTTTAGCACCGTCTATGCTTAAATAAAAAAAGTGAAAATTACTACTTTCTCACAAGCTGCATGTTTGTGAAAACCCCAAAGTTGACATATCAAGCCTAATGTTTTGGCTGCATGTTGATTTGTGACCAGAATAGGTCACCAGATGATGCACAGGATGATGCACATTAAGTCTTTGTTGCCATGGTAACATATTATCATCACATGTGGCCAATTTCTGAAAAATTCCAGTTTTATCCCAGAATTTACTCCAGATGGACCATTTTACTCAATAAAGACTGTGCTGTGATGAATAAAAATCAAGAGCAAGAGTTTATTAAAAATATGATCTTAAGTCACTCAGTCAGATGAGATCATTTTTTAAAATCAGTGTTTTGGCTTCACCTTTAAAAGAGGCTATGATTTGGATATGCATGTGTGTGTTTTAATGCAGTTTGTTATTTCAGTCACACCATCTCTAACAGCAACAAGCTGGAACATCAGCTCTCACCCTGAGTGAACAGGAACCCTCACTTGGTCCCTGTCCCCTTTGTTGGAGCAGAAACTCCCTCACCAAACAGGAGAATCCGCTGATTCGACTCTTATCTTCACATTTGAGCTTGTTAATCAGTTATCATCAGGAGCACAGACATGAATAAGGAGCTTTCTTATCAGCTGATGAGGCTGTTATCATCCTTTGGTTTAGGTGAAACAACCCATATTTACATTAACACTGGCTGCTGATAATCCTCCTTTATCACAAGTGTTAGTCCTTCAGATTAACTTTTTGACCTTCTTAAAGTGCTGCAGAACATTGTGGATTTAAAGTTTTCCGAACATATTTAAAGCTTTAGACTTTGAATGCTGGAAAACAACTTCATGGAAACTTTGGTGAATATTATTTATCACTTTTTTTTTTATTTATTACAGTCTAACTTTCCTTCGACACGCATTAACATCAATTAGGCAAATGTCACAACTTTACTTTGATTATTATTATTAACACTCAAGCTTATGACGTCAATTGCTTTGGATCTGTTGTCAACTCAGAGGTTGTTTTTCATGGAAATATATTCAATAGAAAACAGTTTATATTATTCTCCAACATGGACAAGCTACCTAATTGTGAAATCAGTTTCAAATGCCACTATGTCAAATGCAGAACACTGATCCTGTGAAAACGCCAGCATTGTAGCCTCATCTGCATAGGTGTGATCTGCCATCTATACCTTAATGCAATTCACACAATCAATTAAAAAAAGACCATTTCTAGATTTAAACGGGTTCAAAAAATGTCATCGGCATAAAAATGATGAGAGACACCTTTGAAAGTCTCTATAAGATACTCCATGTATAAAGAAAACAACATAGGGGCCAGGACAGAACCCTGAGGTTCCCTGACTGATGGTCAATCAATGTCACCCACCCACTGTCTGGAAATACGTCGTATTCTGGAGGTCGATCTAGGAGCATCTTTCATGAGGGCTGAAATATGCTCTTTCTAGCTCTTCTGCTGCTCCATGGTTATCAGTACTCTAGCGTTTTTGCCACAGTGTCAACAGGCAGAGGGGGAATGTGGCAAACCCTTGTCAGAGGATAGATTTCAGGTCAAAACTGACGTCACTTTTGCTTTGAAAATCTGTCGCTTTTTTTTTTAGGGGTTTGGACTGAGCTGGTTGGTAGGCAGGAAAGCTTAGTAATGAAAAGAGAAAAGCTTCTTATTAGTATTTTTTTTATTTTTTTCGAAACTCTTGGTAATAGGGGACAGAGTTGAAACGGATACCTGCTGTGAAAGTCCTCAGCTCTCTTAATTTTTTTCACTGTGATGCACCAAACACAACTGATTGCCAGAAAAGCCCGCTCCAAATCCTTTCACAAAATCATGGCTGCCAGACAACAAAGCAGCTTAGCATTACACCTGATTCATGGCGAGAACAATAGAACAAAGTGTGCTCTCACTGTGCCAGATTAACAGCGGGATCGACAAAAGCAGCCAGACCGACGACGCCAGCTCCAGCACACCTGGTCCTCGTGACCTCTCACCTCAGCTCCAGACATCATAGCCAAAGCCAGAGAAACAGGAAGTGCAGAAATTACGATTGGCAGGGGGAGGATGCTCAGACAGAGAGAGCTGCGGCGGCTGAGTGCTGAAGTGAGGTTTCATCTTGTGCAAACAAAAGCAAGGAGCAGATAGAAGAAAAATAGCACAAAGGATGTCAAGCATATCTGCACGCCAGCATGCTGTTTGAAAAAGCACGGCCTATTTCTGGAAAGCTCCATACGGCGCTGATGTATCGAGAAGAAAAACAAGCTGTGATGAACATGAAATGAGTGCAGAAACTCATGTTAACAAGTTTCAATGTATTTAAGAAGAGCAGGGATTCTGCCCTGAGCGCTACGCAAACATGCAACTCTCACACAAACACACAGAGCAGCCCTGATTTATCACTGGTTGAGTCAATACAGAGACGGATGACAGGAGCTGGTGAGAAAAAAGAAGAATGGAGGGATAACAGGTGGAAGAATGCTCCCTCCGGCTAGGTTCAACACACAAAAAAGGCCCTCTGTAAACAGTGGCACCATGCCAAAGCACGAACATGAGTGTGTGCACCGATACACACACTTCTCAACGTGCAGACTTGCATAGGAAAGGCAGGACACACACTCACACAGAGCCCACTGTAAAGCTGTCATATGCTCGGCTCTGCTGCAGTGCTGAACCCAGCAGCCCTCTCTTCTTTGGGCCCATCTGTCATCCTCCCTTCTCTCCCTCTCTCTCTCCTTCACTTTCTCCTCTTCGCTCTTCATTTCTCCTTGTGATGCCTCTCAACCTGTCTCACAGTCTTCCATCTCTGTCTCTCCTGTCCTTTTCTCCGTCGTCCTCTCGTTTCTCGCTGGCGTTTGACTGAAGTTAAAACCCAAACATCAGATAAAAGAGACACCAGGGGAGAAGGATGGGAAAGAGGGTGATAGAGAGTCGTAGAGTACAAGCCAAACGCTGAGATTTAGAGCTGCTGTCAGAAAACACTAAAATCTTACACATCTGATACGGAGACACCGTCACTGGGAACGCCGTGCTCATGAGGAACAAGCCACATCATGCCCTTCAGCGCCGTTATCTTCCTTTGATTTTGCTCTGGTGTTTCTGACCCGAGTCATGAAGCACGATCAGAACTGCGAGGCCCTGTTTGATTTTCTGATGATGAAACTTCAGGAGGTTTAACTTTGTTCTAGACCGTCACACCGACTCTGTAGCTGAGAAGATTATTTTATGTGGCCTCCAAATTATCCAGAAGCCGATGCCTGATCTCAGGAAAAAACACCCCCATTGATGTAATTATGAGGACAGTGATGGGGTACATCACAAAATATATCTGTAAAAAGTGGGATTTATCTAATATATGAGGGGTGACGCTGTCTTATATACAGAATAATGTTGAGTTTAAGATATCAGCTCTGAGAACAGAAGGACTTCTGTAATTATTCACCTGTTTTTGATTTTTATTGATTTTTTAGTACTATACTGTTATTTCATTCACTGGCTGACTGCTAGATAGAGGCTACCATCTGTGTTTTGGTCTGTTGACCAATCAGAGGCTGTATCTGCAGTCAGCTGACCTGTAAAGTTCCAAGCAAAAGTAAAGATAGTTTAAGACATCCCTCAGCCAGTTTACAGCAAGGAACTATAACAGAAGTAATCCTTTTTAATTTAATTTTACTTTTATTATCTCTTTTATTGTTTCCAATTAAAATTGCTTTTTGTATAAAACTTATCAAAAAGTCTTATAGGACTTGATTAATGAGTCTTACTCTTGAGCTTCTCCTATATTTACGGCTTCACAGCATTTCTAATGCAGACCCAAATCACGAGACAAGTCATGGAAAAAATTTAGCATTTTCAGAATGTCTACTGACAGGATTTAATTGGAATAAATGCATAATTTCTTATTTTTTCTATCTATTTATTTATTAATTGTAATTGGAACCATAGATGGATAAAATGTCCTGCAGGAAGAGACAGAAACCTAATAGAGTTTATTTAAAACTGATGAAACTTTTAATCACGGTTGTATTTATTTATTTATTTATTTATTTTTGGTCTCAGTGTTTCTACAAGTTTTTTTTTTTTCTTAATCTGATAAAAAATGGTTATTCAAACCCAACTACTTACTCAAAGATCTAGGACTTTTTATTGTATATTCTCATTTCAGATGTATAAAGATTGTAAGCAAGTAAGAAGTCCCTCCGAAATCTAACCTTACTGAAATCTAACTCCAAAAAGTAAGAGTGGAAATGTCCGTCCTCACCTTTCCAGGACATTTTGTCCTTTAAAGAGACGGAAATACTAGAAAGCACTCACACACTCAATTTACCTCCTGTCAGATACAGGATCCTGATAAGCCATAAGGTACATGAGAGGGACTGACTGTCCATCCAGATAAAGTCCTGCTATTGATGACATGAGGAAGTCCGAGTGACAGGCCGCTGACAGAGGGGTCAATAAGGAGAGGAAGGGGAGAGGGGGAGGAGTTGGGGAGGGGGATTGTCAATCATTAGGGCTAATGATCAGGTCAAGCACACACACGTACTCGTGTTCCCACATTTACACAGGATGATGTGAACACACACAGAGAGGTTGAGTGAGGTTGTTAGAGCAGCTGGACAAATTATTGATCGTCATAAGGAGGTGGGTGGTCCCACGGTCACATGACTCTCACTGAGAGAGGCCACACGGTTATAACTAAATCTACTATGACTCCACACAATAGTCCTCTGGTGTCAGATTTGTACATGATGGTGAGTTGAAGTTAAGGTAAAAAAAACTCACTTAAAGAGTTCACATTCATCTAAACCTGTGCCGTGACAGTAACCAACATGTAAAGTGCACACACAGTGATCTATATCATCATTCCTGTTTCATGCTCTCAGTCAGAGATGAGAGACAGACAAGTTTATGTTTGCTGCATCTAAACAAACACTAACCAGATCCAGACAGACGCTTAATCCTCACTGTGTGGTTTCCATTAGGAGTTCATGAACTATAGAGGAGGGGGGTTGTTGTTTTCATTCTTTGCTTTTATTCCCTTTAATTTTGTGTTTTCATTTTTTTGTTGTGATAAATGTTGCTGTCACCCAAGTTTCCCTCACAGGGACCGTGAGGATGGAGAGAATGAGGATGATGTGATTATAAAGGAAGTCAAATCCTCACACACACAGAGGGAAAGAAGAAAACAGAGCCATAAAACACACAGATTATTTGTGCCAGATAGTTTGACGGCGCTGTTTTTGGTTCTAATAATTCAATGATGGGAATTCAGCTTTAATGAATCAAACTGTTTCCAAAGAGATAGAAGACACACTCTCTCATACAAACACACACACACATCTTGTCTGTGTTAAGACAGGAACCGTATCCATGTCTACCCTTCATCCCTTGCTATAGGAAGTGAGATCAGCAGAGAAACCTAGTGTGTGTATTCATGTGTCCCCCCGGTGTCTCCTCTCTCTGGGAGATTAGGTTTCAGCCAACGCTGAGGCTTGCTAATTAATGTCACAACCTGCTAGCCGTGTCAGCACCAATTTACTGAACACACACACACATACTCAGGCCTATACACACCTTTGTGTTGACACACACACACCTCTCTTCCCTCCTGTCTTCATTAATGTCATACTCTTTCTTCTGACTTTTGGGCTTCTCTGCTTTCCTCTCTCTCTGTCACTCTATCCACACACTCCGTTTCCTTTCCTTTCGACACCGTCACTGTTGCTCTCTCTGCAGTTTCTCCGCCCCTGTCCTTTTTCACCTCGCTGTCACTATTAATTCTCCACTTCTTTCTTTCCTTCTGCTTTCCTCGTCCCCTCCCTCCTTGTCATTCCTCATCTTACTCCTTCTCTGTTTGCTTTAAAGTTCATTTACCCGTCATTACTCGTATCCTGCTGGAAAAAAGTTCACTTAATCTCCTTCCTTCTTATCCATCCTTCCACATCACTTCTTTATACCTGCGTCCACTGTCCTCTCCTGTAGATCCACTTTTATCTTAACACACTCCGAAGGAGCACGATGCCTTCGATGCCTTTTTTGCCTTACACAACTTTTTATCTCTTTTGTTGTCCTTGTGCCAACTTTTCTGAAATACATTGCTCACTCCAACTTTAAATATGGGCATAACTCCTTTAAAACAATACTTTTTTTTCAGTTTCAACATTTTATATGTTGTTTTTAATTTAAAAAAGGGCGTTCAATGATCAGCAGACTATCAAATTTGTCAAACAGTTAATAGACTGTATCGTTGTTTATAGTTGTTTCTTTGTCTTATTATTGGAAAAGCAGATAGTTCAGGACATTTAACAGCAATCATGTGGGACATTTTAGCCTTAACTCAAGAGACACATCTTCCATCCATGTTTCTAGACAATGATCCACAGCAGCAAATTCTCTCTACTTTGATGTTAGCACCATTAAGCTCTTTTCAGATCTTTAAAGCCAGTTAAGAGCAGTGATGGCAAGTAACAAAGTACAAATACTTGGTTACTGTACTTAAGTAAAATTTTTAGGTACATTGTACTTTAAGAAGTGTTTAATTTTTTTACAACTTTTTACTTTAACTCCCTACATTTTAATACAAATATCGGTACTCTCTACTTTTTACATTTTTCCAAAAGGCTTATTTTTTATTTTATTTTTTGGGCTCTGTGACGTAAACTGTCAGTGGTTTCCGGGTACTGCTAAAATTTTGAAAGACGCGCATGACACAGCTGCCTGCCCGCCAGTCAATCAAAATAGTCAGAGCACCTGCAGTCTGCAGCCAGAAAAAGAGTACAAAATGGACAGCAAAGAGGACCGTGAAGGAGAAGACATTGCTTTTTTTATGCATTTCAACCTTCCGAGCAGTGGCGGTTCTAGACCAAATTACTCCCCGGGCGAGCACCCCTCCAAGCACGTAGCAAGATCCGAGCATGAACCCTAGCGCCTTATTCGCCTATCAAAGGCAGACGGGTAAGGTGATTTCATTCACCGCGACCTTCAGAAATGATTAAAAAACTACAAAATGACTTATCCGCGCTCCTGCTGACATGCGAACACAGAGCAGAGCTGTCCCCCCGCGACTCTCTCCCCGCCTCGTCTCACACAGTCTGTCAGCCTCTGTGCAGCACTTTCGTAGCAAGCAGGGGCGCCTACAGCAAGTGCTTGTGCCGCCCCCCATGAGTCATGACACAAATGCCGCCCCAGGCAGCTGCCCTGTTCGCCCGTGCCTAGAACCGCTACTGCTTCCAAGCCAGGGGCGCACCTGCGCATTTCTACTCAGAAAGCCTGGAGCAGGTATTTCTACCCTTCAAGCTGGGAGAAGTGTGTACACATTTGCGCTGATACGTCATTTTGTAACATTCTGTAGTTTTTTAATCATTTCTGGAGTCGTGGTGAATCAAATCATTGTACCTATCTGCCTCTGATAGGCTTATAAAGCTTAAGCGATCGGATTCATGCTTGGATCTTGTTACGTGCTTGGAGAGGAAAGTTAACAATGACGGAGGCAGAGAGCAGCTTTAGAGGAGAAGCATCCAGCAGTGTGAACAACCTCTTCATATTGAGTGTTTTGGCATATACTATCGGCGTTTTCTGTGAGTGTTGCATGACTTTGGGTGAGCACAGACATGAACACACATGTCAGACACTTATTTATTGATTGATTGATTTTTTAGTGCTGCTTTTGTACTGGCACTATACTGGGGCAGCTGCATACCCTTTCACCACTTTATTTTTTATATTTACATTTGTATTGAATGGACACTTTATAATGTCTGCCACTTGTTTTACAGAAAGAGAATAGTTCGTTCTTCTCCAGTACAGAGCCTTTACTTTTTTTTAAACAGCCGCTTTATTTCCTTTAAGTTTGTTTGTTCAAGGTTTTCAATAATGTTCAGAAAAATAAAAGATATGATTTTATTATATTAAGATATTTTGTTTCTATCTGCTACAGAGGCTGAAATACCAGCTTTTTTGTCAACCTCAACACCCTCAGGATTTCAGAGGCATGTCTCAGACAGGGTTCAGGTCTTAATGGGTTAACTCCCCACCACAGTTAGATTCCCATCCTGGGGAAAACACTGGTGTGTGTTGTGTAAGCCAGGTTAAGAATCTGTGTTTCAAAAAAAAAAAAAAATAGTTCATTGTGTATTAAAAGAGAGCTCTTTGAATTAAAAACAGTAAATTATTTTTATGTAAAAAGAAAGCTGTTTGAATTAAACAGTAAATTTCTGCATTTTAAGTTTAAAATCTTATGTCATTTTTTGTTAAAAAGAAAGCTGTTTGAATTAAAAACAAATGCTTTAATATTTTCGTTAATTATAAACATGTACAGTGTTGCATTGATGTATTATTAAAAAAAAAGTTGATTAAGAGTTAGGTCTTTGAGCATGATCTGTGGCACTACAGTTTAGAATCCAGGTCCATCTAATGTTCATAAGTCAATGTTCATACAACATTGATGAAATGGTTTCCAGCTTTGCAGTGAAGCGTGCAATAGAAATACTTTTTACTTTTCATAATACTTTTGAGTACATTTCAGTGCCTGTACTTTTTACTTTTACTTGGGAAGCTTTGTGGATCAGTACTTTCATGTTTACCAAAGTCATTTATTAAATAGATACTTTTACTTCCACTTAAGTAAAGAATTGGGGTACTTTTGCCATCTCTGGTCAAGAGTGGCCTAACAGACTCTCAGGGGTTGATTTTCCTTTTCCCAAACATGCCAAACTAAAATTTTGAGTGACAAGGTTCCCTTTGAAATTTTATTGCAAATCTCTAAGAAGTTGTTGTACATGTGGTGTTGCACATTTGTGTTTTTTAGGAGTCTGTGTTTCCAAGTTTCTGCAACCACACAGCAAGTGAAATCTCAGTAAGTCCAGATGAGGCATAATGATTAAAAAAAGGGAAACGGTGCTCTACAGTAGCAGGAGATCACATTATCGTTCACACATGACTCAGTCAGATTAAACAAGATTAACGATAAGACCAAGTTTAAGCTCTCTTCGACAAAGTTACACAAGGTGATGCATTCAAGGACTTGTCTAAATGCAGGAAAAGAGCCTGGCAAAAGTAAGTGGGCGCACACACGCAGCCTTTGTCCTCCATGGGCTTACAGTCAACAGTAGTGGACTTCTCTGAATGCGGATAACCCTTGGCCTGCAGGGATCGCATGTCACAGACTTACCTAAACACGCATGACAAGAACACACGCCTGTGACAGCCCGTATGGTAAATCAGGTCAAAGGTCAGCAGAGACACAGAGAGGAGAAGAGAGAGAGCCTCAGAGAGATGAAGCCTTTCATTCAGAAGTCTGAGAACTTGCAGGGCTGAAGACATGCACAAGCAGTTAGCGCTGTTTACAAAAGCCAGCAGCAGAACCAATGCGAACCATACGCAGCTCAGAGACACTACGGCGAGTTAACCGGAGCATGTGTGTCTGTGTGAGTGTGTGTGCACTCTGCCAAAGCAGCAGGTCTTAATGCTGTGAAAGCAAAACAGAGCTGATGTTTTCTGGAACGTGCATACCTCTCCGAGAGCCCAGTCCAGCTCCCTCCCCGGTTTTCCCCTCCAGTTTCTCTCATGAGCACGTCTGGTTTTAGTTCTCATCATCTTTCAGCTTCCCTGTGGGTCCAAAACCACTGCCACATTTCACAGTGACTCCATCCCCTGTGTGCCAGAGATAAAGCTGTTTTGAGTTGGCTTTCATCACGTCAGAACAAAACCAGAACAGAATCGGACAGGGGGAGGCTTGTGATGCACGGGACCAGAGTGTTTAAGAGCTAAATATCACATGTAACAACACTGCTGTATAATATTTACCGACAAATGTTCATACATGCGGCTGCTGCTGTGGATTAGAGGCAACAGACACAAACTGTAAAACCACTCACAGACTCACCTCGATGACGGAGGGTGGAAATAAATCTCAGATCTCACTAAAGACCGGTCAGAGCTGAGATACAATCAGGGTGACATTAGATCAAAATGCCTTTCCTCTGCATCAGGGAGCCATCATTTCACTTTAAAATCTACTCCTTCTATTGATTAGTGTCCCTCAGTGACCCAGAGGTCTTTATGAGATTAAAGCGCTCCTGCAACTTTTAAGCAGCCCAGAGGTAAAGTAGCTGAATCCATAAAGCTAGAAGAAGCAGCTGCATGCTGCTCACAAAAGTGGAACAAACCATCTAGTTAGTTTCTATATTTGATTAGAGGTGGGTGCAATTCACCGATGTGTCGATGCGTCGTGATGCTTCACCTGACAATTCAGCATTGATCAATTAACGTCAATGCTTAAATAAATAAATAATAATGCAGCAAGGCCAGAACAAAAAAAAAACAACACGTAAACCAGAACCTTAACGCACATACCGCCGGTTAAGGTTAATGTGTGGGACCACAACAAACAGAGTACGTTAGTTTCTTTGCAAAATGGCAACAGCTTCAGCAGCCTCCAAAAAAGCAGCCGATTCTCTCGCCACCGGGGTTGTGTGGAAGTACTTCAGATTTTATGAGAGCGCAAGCAAGACCACTGACAAGACCCATGTGATTTGCAGGATTTTCAAAGCAAAAATAAAGAACCTCAGCAACACCACAAACATGGGGTAGCAGCTTGTATGCTCTCATTCCGTAACAGAGAAGGCTCCTCCGACCCACTACACAGAGGACCATCCTGGAGACTGTCACCACACTTCTCAGTTTAAGTTAAGTAGGTGAAAGTGCAATTTTTTACATAACAGTCATACAGTCATAAAATTTGATATTTTGTGTCTTTGAAAAATGCAAGTCAAATGTTCATAAAACCTTGTAAATTACTAACTGAGTGTAGTTTTAGAGGAACTGAGTTAATTGATTGGCTTTTTATTTACAAATGTAGCCCCGGATGAAGACAAAATCAATCTTATATGGAAAAGAAGCATTATAAATGCCAATAATCAAAGAATTGTGACACCAATAATCAAATCAAATTGACAGTCATTTTAACAGAAGAATCGGCGCTCCCATAGCCAAAATCCAGTTGAATCTGAGGTACCCTTGCTGGAACACCCCTAGATTTGATAGTCTTTCTGCTGAAAACCACTCTGCAGAAGCCAAAAATAAGTTTGCATCTCAATACGCTGCCATGAGCTGATCCATTAGAGATAAATATGCAGCAACTATATGTAATGTGATACGACTCACACCCCAATCACAGTGCAGTGGAATTCAGTGTGATCTGATTCAACTCAAGGTGTCTGATGTGATAAAGTGTGATTTGAGGATGTTAAAGAGACAATGCAATTCAAGAGAAATTAAAACCTTGAACAAACATGCCTTTTGTCACAAGTCCTGCAGCTGTGTTGCAGAATTAAGGATGCCCAAGTTGAACTAGGGCAGTTAAAATGTGTTTGGAAATGGCCTACACTGGGTGTAGCTGGTTCAAACTAAGGGCTTCATTTCAAACTATGTGTCTGCTCATTTGCTCGGAAACTCTCTCTGGTACTTCTGCAGCCTGGCAGTTCATTTCTGAGGCACTTGGCACTAGATTTCCCTCTGCTCTCTATCCCACACCCATACCTCTTAAACCTCTCTTTCCTCTGTACCCTCTATACGCCTCTCTTTCTCAAATTCCTCCACTTTTCCACCACTTTCTCTGTTCTTCCACCTCTCTTCTCATCTTTCAGCCTGCATCTATCATCTATACCCGCTATCACTTTCAGCTGGTTTCCTACCACTCTTCGTCCTCCTTTACGTTTTATTCCCAAGGGATGAAGCCTATGGATAGCAAGTGTGTAAGTGTGAGAAAGTCAGAGAGAAGTAAGAATAGAGTAAAAGAGAGGGAGATTAGGATGGTAGAGTGAGAGAAAGAAGCAAGGATGAGTGTGCTGCAGACTTTCAATGATCCTCCTGTGGGTTTTTCTGTGCATGTGTGTGTGTGACAGGATACATTATTCAAATATCCCTCTTATGCATCTATTAGAGTGTGTGTGTGTGTGTGTGTGTGTGTGTGTGTGTGTGTGTGTGTGTGAGCCCAGCAAGCTCTACATATGTTCCTGCCGAATGAGCTGAAACACGGTGACTGACTGCCAGACAGCTGCCAGCTAATGAGATAGGAGTGTGTTTGCATGTGTGTGTGTATTTAACATGTATGCTGCAAATTGTGCATGCATTTATATGTGTGCATTTGTGTGTGTGTGTGCATGTGCAGCAGGATTTTGGCTACCAACCACATATGGAGGCGAGGGAGAGTGAGAAAGACATTTCACTTTTCTGTCTGACACTCAAGCCTGCAGGCAGGACAGAGGGAAGCTGGCACACACAGATAAAGACACACACACACGCTCACATAGACGATCACGCACACTCTAACTAGACCCAGGAGACAGACAGAAGGAGAGACTAAGAGTGAAATGAGTCTAATGTAGAGTGAAAGATGGAAATTGAGACCAACAACCCAAGTACAAGCAGAGACAGATGGATTTGATGTTTTTATGATGACACACTGAGTGATGTGGTTCTGCATGACTCAAAGTGAGAAACAGACCTGTTAGAGTCTAATGTAATAAAAAAAAAAAAATCTGCTCTGACATATTTTGATGTTTTTTGATCCACCTCTTACAGTTCATCATGTATATAACTCAGTCTCTGAGATCAGATCAAAGGCTGAGTCCTGAATCCAACTCTCTCCATCAGCGTTAAAGCCGAGTCTGTTTGAGTATCGCCTTCTGCAGAGAGCGGTCACTCACTCTAAGTCATCCTGTGATTGAAGTCAGTGCAAAAGAAAAACAGTCAGTTTATCAGCAGGCAACAGAAAATAAAAGGAGAGCATTTGCAGTTTGTAATTACTCCATCGCTGCGCTTAAATGCTGCAGATTCTATTTGTTGAATTTTCGTTCGCCGCTCAGTTATCACACCGCTGTGATGTGACATTTTAGAAAGAGCCGATCTTCCCACACAGACTGGGCATCAGAGCGCGCTTCAATTACAGGTCAGAACAGGGTGGCATGTTGGGGATTGATTGGCATGGATACCTGTTCTTTCTCAGACGGTTGCTTTTTTTCAGCATTTTCCCGTGTTAGCATGCACACTGAGACATCCACAGTCACAGTCGCCATGTTAATAGATGGGAAATGGGTCAGACTGAAAAATTTGAATCACATCAGAGAACTTTAAGTTATTCAAAAAGGAAAATAAACTGTAAAACATGGACATACAAACATGATGAGGACTCTTTTCTCATAGTCCCCACCATGTTTGCACTTAATATGACCTTGCATAGCTACGTAACGCTAACACAGCATTATCCTTCATCAGCCGCACTCACCTCAGTACTTTTCCTATTCCCTCTATTTTTGCCTTAACCTTCACTCATGTCTTCTGCTTGTCCCAGCATCCCACCGCTTATCCAATCTGTCCACTCCTTTGTCCCGGCTTTTCTCTGCCAGTTGGCCCTGCACAGCGCCTCCCTGAGGGGAGAACAGGTGTAGCGCTGTACAGTCCACTGAGCACTCGGCTACCTGTGGCATCAGATGGGCGCACACCCAACAATCAGCAAATGAGCAGGTACAAAAACTGAAGAGTTCACCTTGGTGGAGCTGGAGATGGGACACACAAAAACTGGACTTGATGACGTGCAAAAAAAACAGATTTCTAAAGTTATCATAGAACAACATACGGGCCTGTTAGCGCTCATGCATCATTGTTAGAAACATTTAACCGCCTCAAGGGACATCACCTTCACTCTCTGGCAAGACTTGGCAAACATTTAACGAACTGATATTGATCTTCTTGTCTAACTGTAAGCTTACAGCTAAACAACAGAGGTTAGACTAACTTTAACACTAGGGTGACCATATTTTGAATCCCCAAAAAGAGGACACGACTACAAGGGGGCAGAATCACGGTATCGCGTGTAGTAAATTTTGAGAGTTTTTTGGGTCGGGTCGAGTGTATTTTACGCGCTTCTAACTCAGTTAGTCCACACGACACAAACTCAAAACTTGCATACAAAACCCCGGACATTTGAAGGATTTTATAAACTCCTCTGGACAAAGCTGGGCAAGACTGGACAGCCCCCCAAAAAAGAGGACATGTCCTGGTAAAAGAGGACATATGGTCACCCTATGTAACGCTATATATTTTTAATGATGTCTCCTTTGGATTTATATCTCTGCTTGAGGCCCAGTCCCCCTTAGAACTGAAGAAGCCTTTTAGAGAAGAGGCGAAATGTCTTCAAGATGACCCAAGAAGTCCAGTTAGGATTTTAGAAGAATTCCCGCAATACTCTCTGGCTAGTTTTCAGGGTCCAGAGCTGAATGAACTCAATTTGTCCGTCAAAAATGAAGATGGTAACTGCTTATGTATCTTCCTTTGCTGCTTTTTGAGGTAATACCTCCATGCAGACTCCGAAATACCTTTAGTGATTTAAATGATTGCAGCAGAAATCCTGTTACAGTAGCAACACTTCTCCCGCTGCCTCCAAACATTAATAATCAGCTCAGTCGCAGTCAATCACAAACACTGTCTCTCCTGCTGTGAGGGAAGATCACGGCCGCTGATTCATATACAGTCAATCATTCGTAAAAAGAGAGAGAGAGGGAGACACGGGGAGCTTTGGCAGATCGATGTGTCGGCACAGCTCTCTGTCTAGGTGGGTTTGACATTAACATCAGTTGGCTTCAGCTAAAAACAGCAGCAGCTTTATTTCCACTAATGAAAATCACATCAATAAATGTTTGTCTGTGACCCTTTTTTTCCACAGTGAAGAGGAGACATAATGAGCTAAGAAAACTTTTTTATAAGGAAAACTCTGAAAAAAAATATTAGTTTTCTTTAACAAGGAAGCATCAGCCAAAAAACCACAAAAACAGGTAATGCAGTCTTGCAGTCTCGTGACAAAGACACAGCAGCTACCAGGTGATGTTCCTTCAATCTTTGTGTCCTATAAACACTTCCCAACCTTTGAGTACACAGCTGTTGTTGTTGTTGAGGTGGTGCATGACTGCAACCCCTCACAGCTGCTTAACTTTAGCAGCTTCAAACACTCATGCATGTTTAAGTATGTTCCTACCCAGATAGCACACATATGTCGTGCCGACGTCGGCTTCAGAACAGCACATCGGCCTCCAGTCTATAACGTCTGACAAGTATCGGCCCAATAGCGGATTAAGTGCTCCAATGTCCCAGCTCATCAAACGTCTTAGCAAGGTTGTTTTTGTTTTTTACAGTCACCCGATGGCAGTCGCCATTACATACCATTAAACACAGAGGATAATATGCTAACCCCTCGCCGAATTGGCAGAAAATAACTTTTAAGGCAATTCTGTGACGGTTATTAAAGTTGCTAACGACTGGGTGGTATTAAGCTAATGTCAGTGAGATGTACGTGTGCTATCTGGATAACAACAACTGACTCAATACTTGATCACTTGTTAAATTACCAGATTTAACTTTGTGATAGAATAATAAACTTTACATATCAAACAAGCAGGGTACCAGAGTAAAAGAGCATTTCCAGATTGGAAAGGTTTGTGTTGTCCGTGTTCTCAAAGAGAAACTTGATCCAGTTTCTTTGTAAGAGAAGTCCTCTTTTCCCCTTTTTTTCTTCTCCTTTTAGAAACTATTGAATTCTTCTGTTTATTTCTCCTTTTTCAGACTTGGAGAAACATGAAGGCGTGTGTGCATCCAGATAATCAATCTTGATCCCTCGCTGGAAGGAGAGAGATTGATTTGTTATGTCTTGGAGACGCCGTTTTGATTTTCCCTTTTTTTTTTTCCTAAGGCGGGGAGAAATGCTTGTTTTGTCTCGCCTGTCTCTTTAGCAAAAGGGACAGTGACCCCTAACAAGTCCAGTCAGCCACCTTTGACCTCTGCAGCCTCTGGAGCCATTGATCATTCTAACATAGAGGATTAGCAATGCACCCTGGGAATTTGAGTTCCCGAGGAAGAAGTGTTTTTGATCCTCTGTGCAGGCCCTGTTTTTAGAGGGTTTTCAGTTTTAATATCAGGCCATGTGGATCTCATAGGAGTGGGGCAGCTAATTTATAACGAATTAGTGTCATAGAGCCGTAGCCACTGCTTTTGAAGGCTGTGCTAATTACATTTACTGTGCTCAAATTAATGATATGATAAAGGGAACTCTGCTGTTTGGGGATAAATGTTATCGTAATGCTGGAGTGATCCCCTTCGGATTTGATTTTGATGTGGATCACTGAAGTCCGCTGGTTTTTGTGGATGTTTAATGAGATCTGAGCAGTTAGCCTGAGCTGGGTTTGTTTTTGTGGAGGCGGTAATGTGATCGGAGTGGTAAAGGCAGCCGAGGCTTATGGGTCCTTTCAATCCAAAGTTAGTATGTGCTGTCATGAGGAAGGGGAGGAGGGGGGCATTGAAATGGATGTGATGTGAACCCACTTGAAGTCTCTGGGGGGCTGAAAGAGGGAAGAATTAGATTAGAGGGGGAATGCAATCAGCGTGACTACATTACCGAGCATGATGAGAGAGGAAGAGAGGGGAGATGTGAGTGACAAGGCGCTGGACGGCAAAAACTTTTCACATCTGAGCCGGGACAGCAAAACGAGGGAGAGAAGAAAGAGGGTCGAGGAGAGGGGAGGCGGATCCATAAACACAAATGCGAAGTATCTCCAAAACTACAGCCAGGGAATCAATTGAAGGATCTTAAAATAAATATATCACCCCCCTCTCTCCCTCTCTCTCTCTCTTTCTTCAATGCCCTTATTTTCTCCAAAATTAAATTACCATATACCCCCGCAGTAAAACTCACAGTCCAACCAAACAACATTATGGAAATTACACATGACTTCAAGGGGAAAGAAAGAGTTTCTGTAGCTTCAGATCAGAGGAAAAGAGGGCGGTAAAAGTGCCTGGCACGAGTCAGGACATTTTGTCCCGCTGGTTAAATAAAAGAATAAAGTTAGGACGGGGTGATGAGGCGACTGAGAGCGGGAAAGATCCTGCTGAATGTGCGAGTGGTTTCCTTTTACACTATTTACCCTGACTACAAACCCAATTAGCTCAAATCAGATTCAGTGTTTACACTAGCATCAGGAGATGATTAAGTGAAACCTAGCAGTCCAGTTTCACGTTCCCTCCTTTGTCGTCTTTGGATTGTGGGTCTCACAGACACATGCATATAATAACATCCCCATCAGCCAACCAACCCCATGAAAAACAAACCCCTTTCTTCATAAAGACGGCCCTGTTGACTCCCAGAGGTGGGAGGATAAAATATTTTTGAGAAATGCTCTTTTTTATTGGGTTTTACAACAGTGTGAAGCATCTCATCCTCACGTGAGTAAAAGAATTCGCCCAAGTGAATTTTTCTTTTACTGGAAGTGATGAATCAAGTCTCCTGAGTGAAATACAAGAAGCACTGAGTGCCACTCAGTCCACATGAACCTGGACCCACTCCTGAATGATCTTTGGCTTTCAGCTTTGTTTCCTTCAGTGTGAGTCATCAGCAGTGGGAAAAAGTTTGCTCTGTGCAATTTAGTGAGATTATCTTTCTTAGGTGCAGTACCTCCTGAAATCAGGCATCTAAACTTTTGTACATCTTTTTTTAAGAGGTCTGCTGATGTAGACCACAAACACACCTGGTAGCTTTTAGTCAGGTACATAACTTGCTTATAATATTCCCTGCAGTGATAAAACTTGCAGCAGACTGAAGCTTTTCATCACTGTGTTTCATTGTGATGGTTTGATGTGCAGCTTCTACTTTATGCAGGATTTTTCTCCTGTGGTTGCTTCTAATTTTGTTCCTTGACCAACTGTACATTCATTGTTTTGATTCATGTAAAACTGCTATTAATGTAGTAAGTGTCAAAGCTAAATGTGCATGGCTAATCGGGCTCATTCACGTGCATGTAGAGTTATGCAAACTTCAGTTTAGAGGTGTAGAGCATTGTCTCAGACCAAAGACCCGTGTGCATCAATAAACAGCTGACTACTTTTGTGCAACAATAATAATGTCCATGCAATATGAATAATCACCGAAACAATGCAATAACACCATGTGCATTCTTGCATTGTTTTCACTTAAACCAGATGAATACTTATGCAGTTTATATCTTTAATTTTGATCATGTTAGACGTATGTTGTTTTTACATTTTTTAAGACCCTACAATTCACTGCACAAGACCAGCAGCTTCCAAATACCATTTTACAAATTTTTCACTTTGCTGTTACTGAAAGGAGGAAGAATGTCTTGATTTTCACATGTAAAGCCACAAGTCTGACCAAAATCCCTTTGAAAACAGCGTACAGCTTAATTCTTCCAGCTCAAAATCCACCCTGCTCATTTAATCCCAACATCTGCCCTTTCTACCCCCGACTTCTCAGTCCTCTGCAGAAGTGTGTCTGACTGCCAAGTGCAGCCCCCTCACTTGTGCAGAGGAGGCACACAGAATGAAAGTGAACACAGATCCAAACACAAATCGTTCAGTGCCTGGACTTTTTTTTTACTGCCTGGATTGTTGGTTTTTTCAAGGAGGATCAAGTTTAGCCGTTTGCTTCGCTTAGAAACACGAAATCATAACAAATCCTGCGTACACGAATGAAACTATATGTGCATGTGCAAAATATGTAAACAGATGCAGGCTTGGGTTTGATGGATGCTCACATATTTTGGGTTGGACAAATACCATTTGGGTTAAATGATCCGTTAAGGAAACATGTGATGGAGTAGATTTTCAATCGCTGGCTACAAGACACCACTGAGAACAAAATCCCTGTAATTTCCACTCTCTGAGAATAACACATAATGAATTCTCAGCAAATTTGTCCTGTTATCCTCGTAAATACTCCATCTGAGCTCTTCAAGGGGAAAAATGATGGCTTCCTTTCTTAGTTTACGGGGATCTGCAAGTCTGTCTGTTCGTGTGTTTGCACCTTAAACACCTTAAATATTTGTTGTGCGTACAAATGTGAGGGATCTGTGAGAACTCTTCAGCATCGCCACAACACAGCACGGACGGGGGAGCTGTGTTAAAGTAACAACTATGTCATTGTTTCACCCACAGCAGCACAAACACACACTCACAGACACACACTGTGCTGCCAAGGCTTTTCCTGGGCTTTAGATCTGAGACAAGAAGCAAGAGCATGTCTTAGACTCCAAGTGTGACAATAGCCGCACACATTATTCCTCTGTGTGTGTTTTTGTTGCACCGATGGAGCTGGAGTGGTCCTTCCCATGACCAAATCCTACACAAACTGGGTTACTCACTTTGTGTTGTATAAGAGAGGAAATCTGGGACTGACTGGTGGAACGAAAACCAGTGCCAGTGTAATTGAGTTTCCCTTCCAGTCTTGTGTAACCCTGTGTGTGTTGGGTTTGATCGGTTAAAGAAGAAAACCCAGTAAAATTAAGACGTTTGATTCTCAGCTCTTAGAGGAGGGGAGGATGTGGGATTAACAGTGTTAAACACTGAGGAAAATTCTCAAAGAAATGATGAGGATTATTACTGAATAATTGTGACTCATCAGCCTCGATTTCCTCCTATTACCCAAACGACCATGGGGCACGAAGTTTGAATTCTGTAAATCTGCGTCCTAAAATCTGCTGTCTCTCTTTCTCTGAATGTCCTTCTTTCCTCTTATCTCAATTTCCTCCTGACCCTTTCTGGCTCACCATGCCCTCCAACCCTCATGATTCACTCCCATCCTCCCTTACACAGCAAGGGTCTTCTTACCAGGGTCGCCAACCTTTCACCTTGTGTTTTTCTCCCCCCAGACTGTGTAGCAGCTTTGGCAGGCCCATTATCCTCCCACTCATCTCTGATCTCCCTCTGCTGATGCTCTGTCCTCTGGTTTCTGTGCACACACCTGATCCCAGCACAGGCCCACAGGTGCATCGAGGAACTCTAAGAGTAAAGGTCATTACACCGGCGAATCAGCAAAGCAATGCGAATAAGCGACGCGAAAATGCAAAATAGTTGGCTTACGCCTTCTCCTACACACACCTGTTGCAACGCGAATCAAATTTGCATATTTGCATAAAAATACAACACAACTGTAAACAAAGCCGTTCTCTACCTCCCCCAACCTGATTGATTGTGAGACAGACACTGCTCCCCCCGGTCATTCACAAGCCCAAACAAAGTTAGCGTGCTACAATATTGGACAGTAGAAACCAACCAGAAAGTATGGTAAATTGTCTGAATCCTCCTTTGGCCACGACTGTCAACACAAGCAAGAAAACGAAATAAATACCGGAGACTCTGGCGAAATAACGGGCGCTTATAAAGGAGGTAGACCGGACAAGTGCTAAGAAGCCGGGTCAACATCAGTATAAGCGATGGGGGACACTTTGAGATCTTCCGAACCCTGTAACCTTTCTACTTGACACGTAAACTGCTATAACAAAGTAAGCCAAGTGTCTGTAACAGAAGTGTTTCTTGTCAAACGGGACCTGCTGCATGTTGTAGCGCTGCTAAACTGTTTACCTCGGGTACTGGAGTATGTGACTTTATCCTGGTTGTATAAGTCCTGCAAACATTGTGTTTGCTGGTAGTCTGTTGGCATCTACAGTTGCACCAATGCTTTTTACTTCCACGTTGACTGGGCCCCATTTGTAATTATCTGAAGTATTTATCTGCAATATATCTGAATTTAATTGGAACGATACGAACGGAGGAGGAGCTGAGGGGAAAACTCGTTGGAAGGGGTAGTGTTACATTCAAGATTTCCCCAAAAAACTGGTACTTCCTCAGATCCTGCCTACCCCACCTTTAATTATTCGCTTCGCAAATCCACTTGCTAATTCGTTGGTGTGTAACGACCATAACTTTATATCTTTACTTTATTTCTACAGTGCTGTATCACCCTATCCCCTGTCTGATGTGGAATTAGCCCAGTTTCAGTCATCAGACTATCATTTCTTTTTTTAAGTCTTCAGACAAAAATATCTACAAGTTTTAGTCATATTTGAGTAGTTTCTGCTCTTTACAGACTTTCCCCTTTATTAGCATCATTGTATGGGACTATGTCAATATTAGAAGCTTTGTTGCAGCACACAAAAAGTGTTACTCATATTAAGATTTAGGAAACAATAAAAGGAAAACGAAGAGGACATGGCATCCAAAAGACTTTAAATGTGATGTGTATTGATAATCTACATGCATGTGTGCAAATGAGCCCGTGAGCCATGAAAACGCAAATTGTGAGCATGTCAGCAAATGTCTGCTTCATTAACATTCGGTACATCACTGGGTACAACAGTTGGGTCAATATGGCGGGTGACTGATCTGATGCCCCCCCACACACATACACACACTCTCACACACACTCACTATGCACAGGCAGAGCTCTCAGTGAATACCAGGTCTTTGATGTTCCTGGACAGCTTTATTCTCTTCCCTCCATCCCTCCGTCTGAAGAGGCGAGAGCAGAAATGGAGGGTCCTGACAGCTCCCGTTAATTGAACTGTTCGCTCCGTTACCGAGCCAGAAAAAGTCGACATACAAGCTGTGTGTGAGAGAGGGAGAAGCAGACACCCACTGAGACACCGAGAGGTTAAGGCAAACACACAGGGGTACAGATATGGAGGGATACTCTCTTGCTCGCTGTTATATCTCAATCCTGCTCAGGTGTTTCTCCTCCACTTCCACTCTCTCTTTTTTCTCCCTCTCCTCCCTCTCTTTCTCCTTGACCTCTAACTTGGTTGATCCTCTTCCCAATGGTTCTCCCACTCCACCCCCTCTCTCCCAATCTCTCCATCTTCCTCACATCTCTTCTTTGATGTGGTGATGCAGGGTTATCTGGGGCTCTCATCCGAGGGGGGAAGGCAGGGGGTGAGCCAGGTTGAGAGAGGTGAAAAAGGAGAGGTATGAAGAGGAGAGGAGGAGGGAGCAGGCAGCAGCAGGGGAGGGAGATGATGAGGATTTTTCCCCTCTTCTCTGTGACACTTACATCTCTTTCAACTCCCCTCCACTTTCACCTGTGAATGAAAGACATGGCTGGATTTAAAAAGATCCCACTGTCCACTCCGGATGATTTTCATCCAGAGTTTAATTCCTCTCTGAAAATCCTATTTCTGTGGCTTAACCCAGAGGCAAAGTGTGTCAGGAAACCAGCATGACCTCAGTCGACATGCTGCACTGGAGATGTCTCATTCTCTGTGTATATATAGATGTTTTTTTTTTTTTTTCCTGGATGAAGGCCTCTGCCAGTCTTCTTCACAATCTCAGGAAGTTTTCTCTGTAAATTACCATGTGATTTTGCCCTGACACTTCTTTTTGGCATTCTTGTTTCTCTTGGATGATTCAAGTTAGTTCAAGTCACTTAAACTCAGAGAGCAGTTTGAACTGAGAAATACTATTTTTATGTACATTTCTGTGTGTTTTAATTGTATCGCAACATCATTGTAAATGAAGGAAACTGCAGTGATTTCCAGTGCTTGAAAAAAGGTTTATAATAGTAAGAAAAATATATCATCGCTGTCCAATAAAAATCACATATCTCCAAAATGTGTTTTTTTTTTCAGGAACATTAAAAAACTATTTTGTTGATAAACTACTATACAGAATAAACCCAAACTACTTTAACCAGATATAATTAGGACCCAAAATAAAAATCCATATTTACATAGTCATCAGTGACCTTCAAATGGACTTAAGTGCTTTGCGTTGAGTCATAGTAGACATACAAGTTTTTTTTCAATAATGCACTCCAATGACGTTCAGTTATTTATGAGCTTAGAGTGTCATGTTTATGTCCCACTATGTTGTTAAACTATTGATAGTGGGCTATCCTACATTTCCACATAGCTCAATGGTTGTCAACCTTTTTGAGTCGCACCTCCCAATTTAAAATGCTCTAGTGTCTGCGACTGATGCAGGTGAAGCAGGTATACTGAAAAAAAAACAACAGAAAAATGTACTATGAGTTCATATGCTACTAAATTAATTGGTTTTCAATAAAACTCTGGCTCTGATTTTACTTAAATACCAGTGGGAAATTAAAAAAATAGCAGAAACACAACTAAGTGATGCGATAGTCAAGTGCGTGGTCATGTCAGCAAACAGACTTTACACCGTGACAGACTCATTACAGTCCAGGGTAATGCTACACTCATGTCCTCACATCAACTGGTACTGACCTCGATCTCTTTTCTAACCATGACGGTGTTGCTTACCTGTACGTTAGATTTCTTGGGCCAAAGTTCATCCCCAGAAAAAAAGCTGCTGCTGTTTTCTCTCTCGCACTTCAGCTTTTCACCTAGGCATGTGGAAGGGCAGGGAGCTCCTAGACTAGTCATACTGCCTGATATCACTCACTGCATGCAAATTTATAATCCTCTTTGACTAAAGTGGTCCTGACTGAAGTCATGTTTTAAGCATAGAAATTTGTTTTTGATTAAATGGACCCCAAGCTAAATTCTTCTCTGAACACTCAGAGTGACAGTGGTGTTTTTAGATTTTCTGTTTATTCATCATGGGAAACACGAATGAGTTCACAGAGAGAAGGGAAGAGGGTTTTTCACTGCCAGGTTTCTCCCCCGTAGAGGCTACCAGGTCACAACCGTGCCAGCCAGCCCAGCATGGAGGCTGCCAACTCTATTCAAGCACACACACTATACAAACAGCCGCCTACACAGCCACCACTGCAGCCACCAAAAATGCACATGCATGCACTTAACCTCCTCACACACTCACACTTTCTTTGTTTTGAACGTCTGAGAGTATTTGCTAATTAAGAATCACTTAGCGGTGTGCAGAGCATCAGGGCCGTGCTCAGGACTAAAAGCTGACCAGTTCATGAATCGATCAAAGGCTCACCAGCAGCTGATCAATACCAATTCATCTTCTCACATGTAATGAGAATAATGTGATTAACACGTAGCTGCTGTGGAGAAAGTGAGCAGTCTACAATTAGAAAGCATTCATTGATTATACACAGGAAGAGATTCACTCTGCAGAATTTGGAAGTTGCTGATCTACCCCTGACTTGGTTATCTACATGTGTCTCAGTTATTCAAACTGTAGCGCAGGTTTAGAAACATCAAAGTGACCTTTTAATGCTGACAGAGGTCCAGCTAAATATAAATAATTGCCCTTAAATCTGACCAATATATTGGAAAGATAAATGTTTTTTTTTTCCCTCAGCTGACACTGGAGCCACTTTCAAAGTTTGGTCTCACACACCTGCAGAGCAGCACTCGGGTCACTTTAGGGTCACCAGACCTAAACAACATCTTCGTCAGCTGTCCACTGAGAGGGTGATTTCATAGAGAGAAAGTAACTGCATGACACAAAAAGCCATGTACAGTCATCAGACACACACAGAGACTGTGTATGGTCGTAGACGAGTGGACTTTTTATTTGCTGCCCTTTCAGAGCCCATGACGAACAAATGAACCTGCACGTTTTCACCGTGTTTCTCTCCCTCTAAGGATATTTGATCCACATGCAAACCCTCAAAGCCTCCTCTTTCTGTGCTCCGACAGGAGGTGCACTATTTGCACAGCCGTGAATCTGCTTTAGTGCACTCGAGTGTGTGCATGAGGTGTGCAGAGTGCGTGCTTCATGCCTACTCGCCTGAGCTCAGGTGCGCAGGTTCTTCCTGTGGTCTGTCAGCAGGGGGGTCACATGTCCCCTGCAGGATGCGTTGATTAGTTTTGCCCAGGCTGAGCCAGAGACCTGCCAGGCGCTCAGTGGACTGCACTGATGTGACGCAGGGGTGAACCTGTGTTAGCTGAACATGGAAGCCTGCAGATACACAGCACATGCACTCAGGAAGAGGGGCTGCGCTCCGAGCACAGAGGCAGACTTCGGTTCTGTGGAGCCAGTTTAGCCAAATGTTCCAGCGGAGTAAACCTGCTGCACAAAAACTGCTGAGATAAATTCAGAAACTGCAAAGATTTTCCTCTAACTCAACTCTCTTTAAGAAAAACAGTCATTACCCAAGAAAAGGGTTACAAGTCTAGAAAAGACAATACTGTCATTTTCTTTTGTTGTTATAGCAGCTAAAAATATTTCTCATGAATCCACTCTACATAGCATGAGGGAAGTATTTTCTGTATAGTTGAATATTTAACTCAACGTTTCTTTGGTACGCTTTTCTAAGCTCTGTTATGATTCTTCTAATATCTGTGTTCAGTACTTTGAATTGCCTAGCTTCGAATTAAACTTTCTTAAACTTGCCTTGCCTCCTATTAAGCCACTTGGGGGCAGTGTAACAGGCTAACACAACTCCTGACATACTTTTAGAAAACATGGATAGAGTAACAGCTACTTGAGTGAAGCCAGAACTTTTAGAGCTCCCCCTACTGGTTGGCTGCAGTAAAGGTCATAACCCGCCTCCCCTATTAGATCGAACATGAGAAGAAATATTTATGAAAATAAACATGAAATGAATTTGTCTCAAACATTATTTCTGTAATTATTGTTAGTTGTTATCATGCTTACATGTGTGCTAATTTCATAAACTCCAGTTCTTATCAGCTATTTAATATGAAATTATGATTGACAGCTCAGTTGATCACTGAGGTTTCTAAGGCAATGTCTGCTGGATTGTGGCCCTGAAGGTCAACTTTTGAACATTTTAAAACATTTTAAAAATCGTAAAATTCAAAAATCTATCACAAAACACAACATCATTAACAAAATGCCGAAATATATATTAAAACAAATATATTTAGTGAGATCAAAATGAATTTCATCAGACACAAATGTTACTGGAAATGAGAAAAAAAAATTAAAATGCATTTTGTGAAATGTTTTTGCATTTGTTGAAATTTCATTGCATGCCAAGAACTGTTTTTGCCTCAGGTAAAATATTTTTGGTGATCAGAGGTAAAACTTTGTCCTGAGAGATATTATACGTTCTTGTGCAGATGACATTATGGGCCGCCATAGCAAACAGATAAGAGTGACCTATGAGACCAATTTACTCTAAACATGTTGAGGGTGTATGATGATATCGTAAACAGTGGAGAAGGTTTTCAGAAACTTACTACAATTTTAATTTAGCATAATTTTTACAACCATCAGTTTTACAAACCCAAGAAACTGCAGCAGAACTCGTTTTATGTGAGTGTGCCGCAACTGAGGGAGAGAGGTTGACTGGAGAGAGTTGGACCGAATGAGATGAAGAGAACAGATTGAAGACAGAAAAAGGGAGGGATAGAAGAGAAGGAGGGAGGAAGAGAATTAAAGGATGCATGGATGGATGAATGGATGGAGAAGAGTGAGCGAGCCATGGAGGGATCTTGCAGGACCTGTGATGGATGAGCTTTAGTTCAGGTGTGACGGCGCGACCAAATTAAATCACTGAGCAGACAGCAATGAACGAGAGACAAGGTTATCACTTTCTCTCCCTCCCTCTCTCTGTCTACCTCCCTCAGTCTGAGTGTCGGCCGTCTGTCCTCACTTTACCATCATCAGCTCTGAGCGTGCAGGAAGAATCAGCCTTCACCTCTGAGTAATGTTCGACACATTTCAATCACGCACGCTGGAGCCGTTTTATGGCATCACTTCATTTCACTCAATGACCTGATGGATCGGCCCGGCTGTCCGTGAGCGATAGCGAGAATACAGAAAGAGCGCATTTTCATGAGGTCTTGAGTTCATACATTAAAGTCATAAATACAGGATGGCGACAAAGAGGGTGGACTAAAGTAGGCCGGCCCCCTCTCTCCAAATGCACATGTGCAAAAAAAAAAAAAAACTTTATGTGATATTGATTTTGCATCAATATCATATATTGTTAGCGTGATATTTCATTGCACACATAACCTACAGGTGAAATGACACAAACAGGCAGCAGTGCTCCTACTGTGAAGAATATAATCTTTTGCTGAAACAGTGACATTGAGTTTTTTTCATTGAGACAAAGGCTACGACAGTAGTGCACTTTGTCTCTTGACTCCAAGTCCTCTGTTACTGCTGTAGGTATGAGGCTAAAGACACATCTCCTCATAACCTCAGACCTGCTGATAGAGCTCAGTGTAAGTTTGGTTGAAACCATCTGAAAATACTGTATGTAAAGATCTCAACAGGACACAGGTCAAAACATTCATTAAACCAGTAGCTCTATCTGGACTTTAGTCTACACACACTGTACTTCCATCATCGTCAGTCCATTTCTATGAATGTCCCTCTGTGCAATAAACATGTCCACCATCTGACATGATGTCCCTTTCCCTCCCTATATACAAACCTGTTGACAGAGGAGTCTCCTTTAATGGCATCTCTTCCCTAACCTTTGACCTTTGCTCTTTGACCAACCCCGTGGCCAGACATGATGATCTGCTGCAGTACTGTTGGTGTTGACATGGAGGTCTCCTTGTCTCTGTGTCACATGGACAAAGGTTGGTTTGTGTGGAGGACAATAGAGAATGGTGTAGATTGTGAGGGGTTGTGACTCAAAGCTTTAAAAAGATGAATGCTGCAGATAAAGAAGGAGGTGGAGGAGACAAACAAGGGCAGAAAAAGGAGGAGATAGAGATGTATTCTGTTGGAATTGGAGCAAGAAGCTGTTTGCAAATTTGTGTTTTCTAATCAAACCCTGCAGAGAGAAATGCCCCAAATCCTGCTTTAATTTTGGGATGTTTGGAAAGTTGGCGTACATCCTTCATGGATAACGTAACTTGTGTCTTTTACTCAGACAAAAAATACAACAAACAACAAGAATCCAGCGTTAAATCCAGGCTTAGACCACAGGGATCATGGCTCCCATCATTTGCAAGATCCCAATCTGTCTGGAAGTCTTGTGCAACCCTTCTGAAAAACAAGTCAGAGAAAAAATTGAAGGTGGAACATGATAAAATGTCTTTACAGCGTTTCAAAATCTAAACTTGTTCTTGAATCAGAATAAATCAAACTCTGATCAGAGAGGGTAAATTCCTCTGAAACATCACACATACAGATATGTATGTATACACACACACACACACACACACACACACACACACACACACACACACACACACAGCTGATCATCAGCCGTCTCATTATATTGTTGATTCTTGCTCTCCCTGCAGACAGTGATATTTACTCAGTGTCTCCATGAAGGGAGAGATGGGTAATGAGACTGATGTGTGCAGGGGTGCGTTCTGGGTAATTTGTTTGATACGAGACCTGATGGGAAGTGAAAGGATCAAAAGATTAAAAGAGCTTTTTTCTTCTCCCCCTCCCTTCACCTTCCTTTTTTTCCAGCCTTTCGCTTGATGTTAAAATACGCAGAGACAGAAGAGTCTCATTTTCTCTCTCTGTCGGGTTTTAATTCTTGATTGAATTTTTTCCCTCGGTTGTTCCTGGTGATGCACACTCACACACTTTCAGTCACATTGAAACATGAATATTACTTCCTCAGGGGCTGTTTTCTCACCCTCTAACCTGCTGCTCTCTCATTAGCTCATTGTGACCCTTGACCTCATCACCTGAGGCCCGAGGGGTCAGAGTGTCCTCAACAGGTGGGCTCAGGTCACTGAAAGGTGTGGCTTCCTGACTTCTCGACTGCTCTTTATGTCTTCAAACAGTTTGACATCATTTGTTACACCTGAAGGTTCTTTGAGGTTCATCAATGTAATCCTCCTTACCTGCGTGCTCTCTGTATTAGAGACTATAAACATACTATAAGAAATAAGAATTAGGGGGGGTTTGGCCTGACTAGAGGGCAGCATTGGGATTGATATCCCCTGGTCCTGGACCCAACACAATCAGCAACATGGCCAAAAACCCACCCTCTGGTTCATCAGAAATACAATGAGTGCAATCTGATCTCTGTGGTCAAATGATCCAAAAAACAAAACAAAACATGGATTGGAAAACTTCAGGGAATCCTCTGGTAATGTCCAGATTTTATCTTTGAGATCAAAAGTACACAGGGCTCCATTCTGAGACCCTTTGAGTTCAATCTATATTTCTAATGAGCCAAACCAAAGCAAATTTTGTGGTATCATTTCATCTTTGGGTCACACCAGCTGTGCACAAGTTCACAGAGGAATCAGAGGACGTTTATGATTGGTTGGTGCAATAAAATCAATTCACCTACACTTGGGTGTATATGTCTTAAAATCTCTTATTAGTTCAGTTCAGTCAGGACCACTTAAGTCAAAACGAATTATTTATTACCAGCAAACATTTTTACATTGGAGGTATGGCTCTGTTCTGGGAGTTCCCTGCCCTTCCATGCACTTGCATGGAAGGGCAGGGCTATAAGAGAGGGGAGAGCTCCTCACCTCCCTTTCATGTGCGTACATGAAAAGCCAAGGCAGAGAAGCAGCAGCGAATAAATATGTTTAAGATAAATACATTAAAATCCCCCCCACAGAACAGAGCAAGCATTAGTGACAAATATGACACTGGTAAAATCAGACACAACATAAACAGGAGGAGCTGCTGTGGAGGTGGGTTGTAGAGTGGTTGGAGAGGGCAGGGTAGGCAGGAGAAGCAGTTTAAATAAGGCGTCATTTTGACATTAGCCAACAGAATGTGTAGAGGGTGATCACCTGAGCTGTCAGCTGACTGAGGGCTGGCTTAAGGTCAGCTGACTGTAGCCTTTAGCTTGACTCAGTGTCCTGCCTGAACTACCGCTATGCTTCATTTTTTTTGCACTTTTTTGAACATATCAGCATGTTTGTTTGATTAAAACATTTACAAAGAAAAATTCACTCTCAAAAACATGATTAAAATGCAGCTTCAGTCCCAGTCCCTGATAAGTCATAAAGTTTCTGTGTATTTAAACCAGATCATAATGAAGACACTCTGCTTTCTCATGAAGCAAATATCCAGCTGATGTCTTCTCTTAATTTACTGACCCATCAAACTTTGTGGGGATAAAGCCTGACACTTTTTACATTTTTCACATCGTAAACTGCCATGAACATCAACCACAGCTGAAAACCTCCTCCCCAGTCTCTAATCTCTGCTGTCACACAGTTTACGACTGGAGATTTGGGTTTCACAACTTTAATATAATAATGACTCTAAGTAGTTAAACGCTAAGTGAGCAGACTGATGGAAACCAGAAGAAACTCATGAGGAGATTTTTAGATTCAGAAGAAACACTGTGAGTCTAATTTTTTTACTTCATAACGTGATGTAAATAATCTAATGATTGTGTAACTTGCAGACTGTAAAGGAACATGAAATTGTATTAATTGACGTTTTTGATGGCTAAACTTGACAACTAGAGGATGCATTAGGAGAATTCTGTCCCTAAGGGCCACCATAACTTCACCAAGGAAGCTCTTTAATCTAGAATCTTACTACAAGAAAGTATTTCAATCTTGCATGTTGTGTCTGTTAAATTCTGGTATAAATTAGTCATTTAATATGGGCTCAGTCTCATGTTAAGTTGCTGCTTGTTTTACTAAAAGTCACAAAGAAAGTGAACAGGAGGGACATAACAGTACACAGTAAGGCTTTTGAATGATTACATTACAATGTTAAGTCCATATCTGTAATGTTACAGCTTGAAACAGGAAGTGCCGGTTTATTTACACTTTATTAAAGTTAATACAGAGGCTTAATGAGCAGTCTGTGATATCTACTATCATCAGCAACAAGGTCGTACGTCATCTGCCACTTTACAAACTATGCAAACTAGCCAGAGGCACTTTGAGCTGAACAGCCTGAAAATACATGCATGCTGGTGAAGATGTATTCACAGCAACAGCATAAAAAGTGACATTTGAAAGGTAGCACATTAGTGAAATGCGCTGGATACATTAATTCGCTGTGGCTAAAAGCCTTGTTAGCATTCACAGTTTGAGTCTGAATGTACAATTACCAGGCAGAGAGGACGGATGGGGGAGAGAGGCAGGGAGGGAGGACGGGAGGCAGGGAGAGAACAAAAGGAAGCAGGGGAGAAGAGACGGGGAGGAAGAGAGAGTCTTTCATGTCTCTCCTGAGTTTGAAAGGCCTCCCTTTCATGTGAGTATTGTTATATTCCCTCTGTTCTCGTTCCATTTGCTCCACCTCTCCTCCCATGATAAAGACATTACTCTTTTTTAAAACACAGAGGGCAATTCAGATGAATATGTGAGCCTGAGCACACGCAGAGAGTCTGTGAGGTGAGAGAAGTGCAGCAATCTCATGAAAATACGAGCATTAAGTGCACACACAGGAGTGATGTTTATCTGTCTCCAAAGCTTTTTACTCATGCACGGATGCTTTGCATAAAAAACACACGCTGTAGGACGCTTGTATTTGAAACATCTTTATATCTATATGCATATTGCTCTCTGTACATCTAAGACATCCTGAGAAGTCATCTCCTGTTAGTTTGCAGACAACTTAAAGCAGTGTTAGGTTAAAGAAATACTCACATCCACACAAACTAAAGAAATCATGCTAAATGTTCAGGGCGACTTACTCGTGCAAACACAAACAGCTGAACTAGTGTATTTTCTGCAGGTCCCTAATGAAAGCCTCCAAGGTGATATGAGAAATCAGCAGAAAATTTTCACTGAGAGCAAACAGGGTTATGGCTGTAGATCATGCAAGGACTGCAAAACCAAGTGAGCAACAGGTTATTATTCCAAGGTGAGTATAGGACACTCAATAATTACTAAAACATGGATCTTTGTTTTCATTCTGTGCAAACCAACAAGATAGAAGTGCTGCACACAGTGAAGATGCCAGCAGGAGCTGCAGCGAGCGCAAAGGTCGAACACTTAATACAGGACAGGCTCATCTGTATTTCTGCAAACCAGCAGCTTCTGGGTGGGTTTTATGCACTGGACCGAGACCTGGTTGATGCACCTCTGTAAGTCCTCTCTCAATGTAATTCTCCATTATCTTGGTTTTATCTTCTTTTTGATTCATCTTTAAAAAAATCTATCAATTAATAGAAAAAAAAAGTTGGGTTAAGGATCCTTGTGATTGCCAAAGAATTACCAAAACCCAAAACTGCAGCACGAAGAAAGCCTCCCCAGGTCAGATTTCTTGTTTGCAACATCTGAGAAAAAAATTAAAAAATGACCCCCTCAGAAAGCAGGACGGTCAGAGCAGTCGTTTCACCCGCATGTTGTTTTATTGCAGGAACAAATCCATTTCCCAGGAGTCCTATGGGCACTGAATTGGCTGGACTGATCTGGATTTACAGGCTTGTGGACACTGAGTCGGAGCATGTAGGGAGCTCTACTACAAACATAAGCAGATAGGGGTCTACCTGTCCCTAACAGCCATCCATCACATTTCACAGCTCCCCTTAGACCTCCACGCAGACTGAACCAGGTTTTTCCTCTGGATTTCACCAGGCTCACTTTCTGTTAGCATGCAGCACCAATCTCTCACAAAGCCCCCTTTTTTTTGTTGTTGTCTTGGTGCAGGGGGGGTGCAAGCATGTCGCAGGTTACAATAAGTTCCACCTACTGATCTTAATTGGACCTGATGTGTGGTTCTGCTCCCAGGACGCCTGTTGAGCCCGGTTCTGTTCAGTTTCATTGTAAAGCGGGCCAAGAGTTTTTGGCAGGCGCTGGCCCATAAAACACTCAGGGCGCTAAAGCTATGCTAAAAGGAGCTGGAGAGGAAAGACGGGCCTGAAAATAACTGTTATTGTTTTGTTTTTTTTCTCTTGTTCTCGCCCACTCCTGCACATCTGCTCCTCACGAGATACAGAAACAGTCAGAAGAGTTAAAGTCCCCCTTTCTAATCTAACCCACTGTTTTCTTTAAGGTAATGCTCTTGCTCATTAGAAAAACCACATTTTTAATTTTTATGGCAGCTTTTAGAGGATTATGGGAGGAAGCTGTGGAAACTGGTCTGCTGGAGTTAGTTTGATATTTTAGCACATGCACACTCGTGAACATCTTCCTGCTGCAGAGGCCCGACGCCCCTTCCCTGCTGTGATGGTTTTGGTTGGAATTTCCCACTCTGGTGTGTAACAGCTTTTGGACGGAGCTGTAATGGAGGGGCTGTAATTCAGAGGGAGGGACTGCTAGTTTTTCCTTTGAAGCTAAAGACACAGTCTCAAAGTGTGGGGGTTGTTCTTTGAGGTTATTTGTTTTTGGGGGGTTACTTTTAAACCAACTTGAGCCTGTCACAGGAGGAAAACATGATACAGCTTTACAGTCTAAAAAAAAGGAGAAATAACTGAAGGCATAATAAAAGTGAATTTAACAGACTGTAGGACTGGATTCAGGTTTAAGACCAAAGGGGCTGCAGGGAATGACACTCATTTTTGGACTGCATCACATATCTTTCATCAAACCAAATGTAGTTTGGTGTTTTCAACAACACCCAAACTGTGTTTTTTTGTAAGTGTTCATTCTTTTGGAACTGGCCAATATCAAAAAGGTCACTTTATTTTAATGGCTTTATCCTGACTTTTTTGACTGCCTTCCTCTACAGAGTGCTTTTCAACTTGCCTCCACTCCTGCATCTCCTTTTTGTGCTGTCTCTGACCTTACATTGTCCTTATTATCCCTGTACCTGGGGGGTCTTTGCTGCTGCTCTCCCTGCTTCAAGGTCATATGCTCATAATTTATTCCAAATGTGGTCCCGGCTTAAAGTAATTTGATGCCAGAGCCTCCACAGCAGCTGATGCACACCCAATGTTTTCTGTGACTTTTCCTTAAAAGTTAAGATTATTTGTAAAGATTAAAGTTATTCACAAAGTAGTTTAACCCTGAAGAGAGCTCTTTAGGTTAAAAACTGCTAGGGGGAGTAAGGAGGAGTGAAGGAGGGAGTAAGAGTCTCTCAAGCTGAGGAGAAAACACTGGAAAAACAGCAGATCTTCAACATCACTTAAGAGAAAAGTATTTAACTGCTTCAGATCTAAGAGCACAGGATAACACTGACAGCAATGTGCTGCACAAAGACATTTAAGCAAGGTTCACTTTAAAGGATCATAATTACCATAATATGTTACACTATAGTGTGTAAACAGTCTGTCTGCTTCAGTATTGTAGACCTGTGTATGAAAAACTGCTTCAACATCAGCATGAGATCACAACTGGTTCATTTAGTGAGTTTTTTAACTTCATGTGTTGCTACTACACCGATCTACTCAGTTAAGGAGTGAACCACTTTTGCAGTGACTGATACCAAGAGGAACACTGAACTTACCCTGGTCTGGTCTTGAGAGCTGGGAACCACAAGTCTTGCTCCAGAGTACAGGCCTCAGCCTGGACTGACCCAGACACGGTGGAGCAGACCAGGGACACTGAAATCCACCAACTACCACAATTAGTAAAACCCATCTGCCACTCTGCACTGCTCTCTCATCACAGATCCTCTCATGATGGTGAAGAGTGGCTTGTAATTTGGAGTCTCTGAAAATGTTTCATATAAACACTGAGGTGTTCAACTGTTCAGCTCACTCAGCCTGCAAACAGGAAACAGGAAGTAGACTCTGATTTATCCGCATGAAGAGCCTTTTTCACATTAAATGTTGTCGTGTTTATATCTTTAAAACTTTGCAGCATGGTCACTAAGTGCTCTTCCTGACAGCTTGTGTTTTTAGCATCAGCTTTATTGCACAATTCATTACAGCAAAGTACACATAATATGCCTGATGCACATTCCCTGCTTATATTTTATTTTGGTAATCAGGTACCTGTGAGCTGCTGGGTTTCTAAATAAAATACACCAAACAAACAGCTCCAGGATCTATTTGTTGTTACATCCAAAAGCACTTAGCATGAGACAATAAAGCCGCATTAACAGCCTCTAAACTTTAGATGTAAGCGTTTACAAGAGACACTTAAAGGCAGCATGTTTGTCTACATTTAAGAGCAGTTATGTGTGTGCATGAGAGTTATTTTGTGTGTTGGAAAGAAGAGTTGCAGTTACAGTGTGCAGACCGCCTTTAATAACTGTTAAAGAGGGAGTTTATCACACCTACTGCTTATTTTCTTTGGTCTGGGTTTTCCCCTGAGAGTCTGGATGAGGAGAGAGAGGGAGAAAAAAGAGGAGCAGTCTGTCCCCCATCACCATTATCTCTATGGGAGCCCAAAATGGGCTCTGTCAGCAGAACAGTGACCCGCTGTCAACGAAGAACATGTGGGTGAGATCCTGCAAGTCTGGGTTTTAAGTGAAACACCCATATATATCTCCTTATATCAGGAACAGAGTGAAAATATATGAGTATCGCCCTCCTTCTTGGGCGAGTATCAGCCTCAGAGTGTTACTGCTGCAATAACTTTCAGTCAACTGATGCAATGTCAAAAACAGCAGCCAGCTTCCCGGTAACAGAGAGCAGTTTCTTATATTGGTCCTCCAATCTTACTCACACGGCACAGAATGGATTTTTTAATGTTCCTTTTCCATTACCTTTATAAAAACGACAGCTTTGTGGGCTAATAAAGAAGCCCGTTTTGTGGGAGAGCTGGCTCAGGTGGAGCACAACATAGTCTAACTTCTAAAGCTGGACTACCACCTTGTAGCAAAACCAATGCAGAGGTGCAAAAAACTGCAATTCCTCATGTGCCCACCTGAGGCTGGACCCAAAAAGCCTTGTTTAACCTTTATTTAAAGCTCCTCTGAGTTTCCTTTCTTTTTCTTTCTTTTCTTTTTGAGTTTTGAGGGGAGAGGCATCAAATGAGCGCTTGAAGGAACAGCCCTGTTTTTTTTTTAAAATCCACCCTTAAAACATTCACAGTAACTATTAAAGCCAACTGCTCTCTATTTCTCCACCACCAATCCCAGCCAAAGAAGTCTGCACAGCCTCCAAGTTGCCGTTTACAGAGGTAACTTCCTTCCTTCCTCTCACAGTGAATGTCAGAGAGGATCCACAGGTTTGCAGAGGTGTTTGAGTGATGCACACAGACCATAAACCTTTCTGAAAAGCTGCTTGAAGGTGTTTGTTGGCCTAGTCTTGACACTTCAGCTCTTACTCAGAAGGGGTTGAGTGTGAGATTTCCTTGGAAACACTTCAAAGTACCTCCAGATTTTACTGACCCCATGCAGGTTGCAGAGATGGTAGAGAAATATCTTTATGTCTCATATAAGCAGTAAGCTTTCATACCCTTCTGCACTGACATGTATCTGCAGCATAACCCTCTTAAAACACCGATTTATTAGACCTACAGAAACCTTTCCTATCAGCTGTTCTCTGTGCATCACTTTATTTACATTAGGGGTCATCCGTGTGTACAATGCTTCTGACCTCTCTGTAGTTTTTGGCCCTACTTGGAGGTATTAGAAGCAGAAGGAAGACAGATGGGGGCTGTGCAGGGCCTCTGAGCAAGTTTAGCAGGGAAAAAAAGGGTCCAAAAGTGCAAGTAAACACAAAAGAGAGAATAAAGTGGGTCTGAGGCCATCCTCTGAAAAAAAGATTCACTCACTTTGTAACACAGATAGCATCAGAGTGGATCCTGCAGGCCTCTGCTGCGCTCATCTGTCTCACATGTATGATGTCTGTGTTTGGAGTCTTGTACCATTAAGGGTCATGATGTGTGATTTACACTGCGATGTGTTCCAGCCGGCTGCGTGGTGCTAGATGATGACAAATGGGCCCACTGTAGTTATGACATGTTTAAAACCCAGAGAGCTCTGTTTACAGTCCAGGTCTTTGTTCCAGCCCTGGGTTTGTGGACTGATGAGTGAGAGCCAGTGGATTGTCTTGGATGTCCTCTTAGTGAGTGCTGTGCAGACACTGATTTACGGGAAAAAAGACGTGCATCTAACACATGTTCATGTGCATGTGCAGAAAAGTGCATGACAGTGCACTTCATATATATAAATACAGGGAAAGTGTGACAAAACTGCAAGACATGTTTGATTTTGTTTATTTATATGAATTAGCACTTATATTATAACCTTGTTTACCATGTTATACAGAAAAAATAGTACAACAAATATATTATAAGGTTGAAGTGTTTGAAGCTTTAAAGAATTTATCCAACCCCCTCACTCACTTGCCTCCAGGTGAGATCCTTTTTATTCCGGTTTCAGTTATAGAAAGAAAAGGTATATAATTCGGGGCACCCACACACTGACACGATCAGTTTGCCCTCCAATCTAAATACCTGCGAACAACCATCTGTTTTCATATGTCACCCAGCAACCTTCCTGCTGATTAGTTATCACAATGCAAGGATCCGCTCAAGTTGAGACATTTTTAGCTTCTGCCCAATTCGCGTCATTTGCGCCGCCAGAGTAGTACGAGCATCTAATTACATTCTGCATCGACTTAACGCGTAATTCAGTCACACAAATGATTTTACTCACACTTGGTGTGGGCAGTAAAAGGCCTTTTTTTTTTCCAGTAAATGCATTTTAAAACTCACTACTGTTGTGTTTGGATTGCTGGGTGGAGTAGAGTTGGGTATTCTTTATTTCTTTGATTCTTCTTGTGTGTAAAGCACTTTGTGCTACATTGTCTTGTATGAAAAGTGCCATACAAATAATGATTGATTGACTGATTGATTAACAACATCCCTCTGACTCAGGTAGAAATGTAACAGGTGGAACTTCTTTGTTTAAAAACTTATAAAATGCCTTTAACAACCCACATTTAATCAGCTGAAATAATCACAGAGAGAAAAAAAAGTGACTTCCCTTTAAAATATGTTGTAAGATTCAAATAAAAAAGAGGCCAAAGACACAGACACAAACTTGGCTCATGGTGAGGAGTGTTTACACTGAAAAAACCTCAGATGATTTTACTATTTACGAGCTCAGTCGGACATTTTAACGCTACATGGGATTGGTTCAAGATCAAGAAAAAAGTATAAAACTGTGAGTTTTATGAAGTTGCAAAATTACCAGCATGTGGTAAAACCTAAAACCACTCAGTCTGCCTGTCAAGGAGAGAAGAGAGTCATGAGTTTGGAGTTGTGTTTTTAAGTGAGTGTGTGTTGCATGTTTGCTGGCTGACTCATTCTATCAGCAGACGGTGCAACATAATTCTGCTACCTGCTGTGAGTACAGATCCAAACTTTATAAAAACTCACCCCGCCTCTGTCTCCAATCATCCTCTACCAACAGGGGCATGTTTGTTTGGCTGAAAAAAGGCCAAAATAGAGCAGCTAAAAATGGGAAATAAACCATGGGACGCAATCAAAAGGGGATCAGGGTCAACAGTGTTGCAATGAGGTGCAGAGAGAAGGACCAAACTGGAAAGAGGACACATTTAGGCCAAGCGAAAAGCTTCAACTCTCAAATATCTTTCACAGCATTGCTGAGCCAAACAGACTTTATTAATTATGTGCCAAATCAAACATGAAACACATGTCCACCATATCATGTTAAACCAAGGAGGAAGAACAATGTGGGACAATGGGAAGGATGCCTGAGACTGAAAACAAAGGGGAAGACTTGAACATATGTGCTGCATGATAATAACTTAAACATCTGGAAACATGGAGAATAATACCACTACATCCAAATAATGATATCTTGGAGCTCTCACAGTTGTTGACAGCTCATGCATGATATGGTACGAACGTAGATTCATATGGTTTGAGACTTTTCACGCACTTAGCAGCTACAGAGGCCATTGTGTCTGCAGACAGAGCGACATTATTTCCCAGCGTTCACAGTCACCTTTACCTTGCCCTCACCTTTTTCTGCACACAGGTGGGTGGACTACACGCAGGGCATATCTAGCTTGCACACCTCCATTAGTGCCCTTGCTTTTACAGTGGGGTCATCAGCTGGGGAGATCCAGTCCATCAACAAAACCTGGCGAGCAATGCCGGAGCTAAAAAGTACCCTCTGTGGTTGTCGGAGAGCAGGAAAAAAGGAAACAAAAACAACACCTTACCAGTTCAACACATGCTGTGCAAACCCCAACAAATCCTTTTGCAAGGATACCAAAAATCATGCATGGTCTGTCTGTACTTTGTAGCAGTTTGACTTTGCAGAATTAGATTTTTGCCAGTCAGGTCTCCCTCCTGATCAGGAAGCATTTTCTTTCTTCTGCTGCTGATGTGCCAACCTCACAACTTCAAACGATACCTCTACTAAAGTCTACTCCTGCAGGGGTAGCTTTCGGGATAGAAAAAACAGATACCAGAAAGAGCCTCACAGTTGCACAGAAATTGCACATTGTGGACTTTAAGCCAAAACCCTAAACATGCCTGTATATTCCAGATTTTTTAAATTTGGTTCGGTGTGTTTCACACTGTCATTATTGCAAACGGACTAACAGACTTTGCATGACGAACCTACATGATATCTTCATCAACTACGTGTTTTATGTGTCTCTGTAGTTTACATTGATTGGTCATTAGGCCGGCAGGCATCGGACGTCGATATGTTGAAAAGCGTGGGTTGTAAACATGGATGAAATCGTCATTCCCACCATCGTACTATTTTGGATTTTCTACCTCCAATAGTGACAACTTGAAGAAGCGAACATGAGGCTGGTCTGAGGAAGTTTTATGAATTTGATCATTAGATGACAACTTTATTGACATCAACAGGAAAGGAAAAGATAGTATGCAATCCTGCGAGTCATTGCAACATCGACTCGGGAGAAAAGTATGTGTAGTAAAACTCTTGAAAAGATAAGCTGTCGATAGTGAGGTACAACTTTATTTACAATATCAAACATATTTAACATAACATATATTTCTACTCCTCGCGTCATTTCCTGTCTTTGGTATGAAGGTCAAAATCTTTCAATATAATGCTTTCACACTGGGCATGAACCAGACCGTGGTTCAGTTTGGTCCAGACCGAGACCACCTCTTGGTCGGACCGAGGTCCTGGGGAGGTTTCACATCTATCATTATGGTTCAGACTAAACAGAAAAGTCTGAAAGTCTGGACCAAACGGCATAGGTGTGAAGGACCCCTAGTAAAGCTGAAACTTTGGAAAGGAACCGA